>JASJET010000225.1:0-1200000 GCA_034092305.1 Diaprepes abbreviatus | reverse complement strand
ATTATGATTACTTATTTTTCGTGCTTATTCCACGTCTAAGTTGTCAAAAAATATTGGAAATTGACAAACACAAACATAAACCTGTTTGAAGAATTGGTCTGTTACAGTTCTCTAGTGCTTGCAAAACACAGACAGCGGTATTTCTTCAGGAGTTTATTTATTTAATGATAGTTTGTAGATGAATTTTATTTTTATTTTATTCAACAACAGCTCCTAGAATGCAAAAACACAGCGCTGATTTGTGACGCCATCATCCAGCGGCAGTTAAATCAAAATATTAATACCGGAGTATTAAACACACATTCTGTATAAATAATTCATAACTAATTAAGATTTCTGTAAGACCATAGAAGATACAACTAAAAATCAATGAGTTTATGATCACTTAAATTAGAATTAGTTTTGCAGATATCACGCCCATGTTTAAAAACAAAACAGTTCTGAGAAAATCGCATAAAATTTTTTTTGGAGTTAATTTCCTTACTATAACACTATTTTTTATTACTTTCATTTAGTCAGCCATTCTTGTACTATAAAAGATAACTATTTTCTTCTGGGAAAACCACTTCTATAAACCAAACACAATAGCACTTTCCAGAATTTTAACGATAAAAGAGGAGCAGTCAATCAGATTATCAGCGTTCTTGGCATCAAACTTACACTATTTTGGATGCTTCAAAAATACATATTTTGGAAAGACATTGTATAAATAAAATGAAATAAATCCAAACATCAGAATATTCCAGTTTTATTCAAAATGTCTGGCATATTCGATTAAGTTTTTTATAATATGTGACTTTTATGTTTAAAGTAAAAAAAAAATTCTATTTTCCATGGCTCTATATTTGAGAAATAAACGATTTAGATATTCAGAAAACGGCAACATTTTCATTTTATTTTTCTGTATAAAAAGAGACTTTTAAGATTTCCGTGAGACAGATTTGCCCTTCTTTGTTTACATGAAAATGTATTTTGATTGCTTTCTGTCCATATGCTTGAACTACATAAGAGAATCATGAATAATTCAGGAAGAAGTGCAAAAGAGAGAATTAATATTGTTTTTTGAGAAATAAAGAAAGAAATATACGAAACACAATAAATTGCGTTGGTTTTTCCCCTGTGTAATTTATTTTTTCTTTTGCGAGGTTATAAAAAGTTAATACAACCTATAAATTTGATTCTTTTATTTTTACGTAGGGGAATAAACAATGTCTTATGTTGTCCGTGATTTTCGTAATGAATCATGTATTAAGTTTTTCAGAATAAAACATATATCTTTAAAAGTATATTTATATAGTTTTGTTTATATTTAGTTCTTAAGGCTTGTATAAAGTTACTAATAATTATAACATAATAGTAACTATTACAGGATCATATTTAGTTAACCATCAAATAGCTGGCGTTAGGCTTGGCCACTGCTGAATAGACAGCGTAAAAATTGTAAATTTGAAGAAGCGTTTTTTTACTTTAAAAAATATAAAGGAGTATTGTTATTGCAGAAACTACTTTCCATATTTTATTACTCTTTACTTTATTTTGTTTCAAGTAATAAAAACTAGTTGCAAGTTATAAAAGCAAACAAATAAATATCTATAGATTTTAAGAAGGCTTGCCTAAGAACCTATGTTTGGAGCGTTTTATGTATCATGCTACTACTATTGAACAAAAGCCTCCCTTAACGCTTGTCAACTTTTTCTGTTTTCTACCCTAGTGTACCACTTCCACTTTTGAAATCATCCATCTATTGGATAGAGAGTTTGCCGGTTCTTTAAAAAGGTTTCGAGCATTTTTCTGGTAGTTTTCAATTTGAGAATTCCACCAGAATATTTTGGAGTTTATGAGCCTTCGTCTTATTTGAGAGCAAGCCTCAAATGAACCCTGAAGTGTATCACTGATTTGTTTGGTTGCGACTTCCAAATTAATTTCATCTCACAGGAGGTGCATTACACTAGTGCCCCTCTCGCAGAACCCAGATCCATGATCTTGCTACTATTCAATCATGATTCCTGTATTAGAGCAATTCATTGAATTTTTTAAATAGGACAGCGGAGGATGTTTTCCCATGTTGTAAATTAACATGGATGATTTTAATAGGCTTATTATAGTATATAAATAATTATATGTTATTTTAAGAGTATCCTCACCAACCCACTCCTAACTTAGAGTTTTAAAAAGAAAAGAATACCAAGTGAAGAAAAAGCTATGTGGACTTACCACTCAGTAAAGGGACAGCGTTTAGTTGTTGTCTCCATCTTCGAAGTTGGGATTGGTAGGGGCCTCTTCTTCTGCTGCTCCAACTTCATCCATTTTCTCACAGTTCCTCCCTTATCGCTGTTCAATGCTTGCCTTTTAAAGGTAACCATTGCTCTCGTCGCACCATAAAATGGCTTGGATTTTGGCCCTTCTAGGACCCTCCCCTGAACCCTCGTCGATTCCGAGAAGAAACTTAAGTTCTTCAGGTTCCTCTTTTCGCTCCCAGATTCTCCATTTGAAGCATGAGAGTCCAGGATTGGGCCGTTCCAGATGTCTCAAAACCTCTTGATTAGACAGGTTTTTGATGTCAGGAATCTAGAAAGTGACCCTGTGCAAATTAAAGGTGGCTAGTTCTTAGACATTCGATCCGCAGTAGTGCCCAATGATTGGCCTTTTCACAGCCTCGTTGATAAAAACGAGGCGTCGGAGCAGCGCTGCTAAAGGGAGTATCTATAATGATTCCATTACTGTATCCGAGAATTTCAATGCCTGAATGTCGAGAAAGTCGGCTGATTGGTTCGATTGACCGGGAATAAGGACTCGTCTCCGAACATCTGAGCATAAGTGGCATGCATCTCAGTGAATTTTTCTTTTCTGAGACACTTATATGCCCTAGCAGTGTCCTCAGGTGTTGAGCCGGAAACCCTCTGATGTTTGTTTGCTGAGTTGCCACCCAGTTTTTTGGAAAGCACCTTTTCGGAACTGACGAACTCTGCGCTCTCTTCAAAAGAAAAGTGTCCTTGTGAGGGGAAGATAGTCTTCAATTCTCACTTGAGTCGAGCCCTCCTTCTCCTTTTCCTTTCAGCCCCACAAACGTTGGGTCTTTTTGATTTCGTTGTAGATCCTTTGATCCTCCCGTCAACATGAGGTACTGTTCCTCTTCCTCCTGCATTACTGTGACCGGGTAAAACTAAAGTTACCTACATGGTTCCTTGTAGCCCTAATGGGAAGGGGAGTAGTGGAGTTGGGGGAGGTACCGTTCGGTTCCTCCTCCGGGAATAAGAGAAGAGATTCTTTGGAGGTTCCCTCATCATTTTTTGTTTTTTGGTGGATCCATTTTGATCCCACGAGTTTAGGGGAGGGGAGTGCACGGGTGCAAGGGTATGTTACTCTGAGATATCGCCTGGTTTCTCAAAGCTTCCGTTGTTGCACCTGGTAGGTCAGTTGCCACCCACCCCTTCATACACCTTGAAGTTAGGCCTTGTGTTAATATGTGAGTGTAGATGCATGTGTGTGTCTGTGTGTAAGTGTCACTTTCCTCCTTTATCAGGGCTTGGAATTGGTCATTACAGCTGTATATAGTGCTTTCCGACAAGTTGTGCCTTCCCGAGAAGCCTCACCGAACAGCTGCCTTGAGCAAACTTAAAGTCACTCATACTTTTAATGCTAAATAGGATAGCATTATTAAAATAGGGTTTACGTTGAAATAAAAATGATGTAATATTAGTTTTTAATCACCCTGTAGTTATTTATTATTAGAATATTAATACAGACCACTAAAATGGATTTTCTTCTACCAACTCTAATTAAAGAATAAATGCTTTCATATGTCAAAAACAGTTATATTTATGTATGGGACAGGGGCGGATCCAGCCTCTTTCTTGGGGGGGGGGGGCGGTGATATCACAAAAGTACAGTATGGCAAGCGAAAACAAGTTGTCGTCGAGGTGGGGAACATCAGCAGCATTCCCATTTTTAGTGTAAAAGTTTTTTATTATTTTATTTGTGTCTTTTTCTTAAACATGTAGAATTAACATGTATATTTTATTTTTTTGGGGCTATCGGATTTTCATATAATAAAGTTGGAAATAAAAATAAATAGGTCTAATTTTAATTGTAACATATAAAAACTAATTATTGAATCTCTTTTTAGTGTTAAATTGTAATTCTGCAAATGGTTTAAGAAATAAATAAGCTGAAACGTCAAATGTCCTAAAAATATTTTTAATTAATAATAAAATAACGGATAGCCTTAAAAATACTTTAATATTATATGGACGATTTTATTTTTTTATACAAGTTTAACTTTTTGTATTTTTGACAATGGGTATATAAATTTTTTGAGAGTATAAGGCTACCTTTTAGTCTGAATGTGCCTAAAATGGTTTTTGTGATAAAATTAAAAATAGTAAAAATACAGTTGTAATTTGTATTAAATATGTAAAAATTATTTACATTTTGTAATGTATGTGAATTATTAAGAAATAAAATAATATTATAATAAGTTTTTATTTTCAGTTTATTACCGAAATAATATTATATGCCATAAATACTTAGTAATAAAATAAACCTCTTTTCAACGTCTATGACAAGGATTAAAATCCTTTTTAACACTTCACACTTCCAAATATCTATTGTTATCCAACTGAAATAGTTCATTATTATAGACCGGTATTTTTGATTATAAAAGTTCTAACCTATTCCAATGAAAAATATATGTGTCTAACAGATTTTTCCAAAGACACCGAACTACAGAACACAGGTAGTTTGCGAAGAAAAAAGAGTAAAAAATGATTTATTACTCTCTCTAGTTCTTGAACAAACTATAGTATAAGAGGCAAAATCGGCTCTATTTTCCTGAACTCAAAGCTCTTAGGGGGGAGGGGCGATCGCCTCCACCGCCCCCCCCCCTTGGATTCGCGCCTGGTATAAGACATTATACAAGAAATAAGTCTAAAATCTTACGTAAAATTTTAAAAATAGAATAACATATAATTTGTTCTATTGAAAATAAGCAAGAAGGCATCAACCTCCAGTATAACCAGAAATGCCATATTCTTGAAAATATTGTAGAACCCACATTAGTAACCTGTCAAATTTTAAAAATTTTTCAGTCTTTTATTCAAGAAATCGGTTGCGACACTTTATCGTGGGACACAGTGTTACTACTGATGCAAATATTGATTTAATTTTTTAATATTTGCAATTTAAAAGTAATTATGTGAAAATGGAATTTTTACACTTTAGGTAATAAGTTTATAAGCTAAAAAAGTAAATCTCTAAGCTTATAATCCCCTATATCATGGAGATATTCTTCGGAAGTTACGTACAATAAGCCTAATACATTTTTATATTGGATATACGACGTTTTGATAAACCCTTGTAAATCCTGAACTTTACCAAGTATGAAAACGTTTTCTAGCAAACTTCGCTCCCTATACACTATAACGAATCTGTATAAGTTAATTACGAACAAGGACAAGCGAATTCGGTCCCTCTATAGTAACTATAGCAGGGTCTTCCTAAATAAATTAGAGAATTTGGACCTCGACTAGGTGGCCGGAGAGGCTCGCTGAATACATAATCAAAGGGCCTCCGTCAGAAGAGATTTAAAGTTAGACCAGGATGGTCCACTTGCTCAATTTAGGCTGATAAATTTTGGTAATTAATTTCGGGTTGCAACCCATTTACAGAAAACGGTAAGTAAAGACAGGGCATAATGTATTAAATTTCTTGACGAGTTTACGATTAATTTAATGGTCCTATTATAAATTAACTAAGGTATGGTGAACCCAAAAAGTACATCATAACCTTGGGTAAAGTTTAAGGTTTCTCTACAGGCATGTTTACATTGTGTCAATTACGACGAGGTGGACATTACTCTTCTGTTATGAATAATGAAAAATCAACCTTTTATCCTTATTAGTTTCTTTTTATATTTCTCAATAAATTGAGTTAAATGAAAAAAAAAACAATTCTCCTTCAGACTGTTAAAGGAAAATATTGACACAGCAAACTCTGGTTTTCTTTCCATACGTGTTTCGACTACTTAATGGTCTTGCCAATGGACCTGTAACTAGCCAAAAGCAAAATTCATAGCAAACAACTCTCTATATAAAATCTAAATTCCGAGACGTCAAAACTGTAGACATTTTCGATGCCCGACTGTAAAATTTTGATAGTCAGTATTCATACATATACTGAAGTACTGGAAAGCTTCAAAAATTAAAATTTCATTAAGATATTGTTACGATTTTCTCTCTCTTATCTTCTTCTTCCTGTGCCCTATCCTCAGTGGACGTTGGCGGTCATTGTGGCCCATATTAATTTATTGACAACGGCTCCAAGTAATTCAGCAGATGTCTTTCCGGTCCATCGTCGCAAATTATGTAGCCACGAAATTCGTCGTCTTCAGGGGCCTCACTTACCATCATCTATCTTGTCTTGCATAACCAATTGTAGAAATTCGTATTTTTGGTAACGCATTATATGTCCAAATTATGCTAACTTCCTTTCTTTAATGGCCTTCATGATTTCTCTCTCTTCTCGCATGCGTTGCAGAACAGTTTCGTCGTTTACGTAATGTGTGCAAGATATTCTCATCATACGTCGGTAACATCACAATTTAAAAGCTTCAAGTCTTTTATATGCAGCCTCCGGCAATGTCCAAGATTCTACACCGTACATCAGTATAGAGAATATGTAGCATTTTAGTAATCGAGCACTTATCATGTCGTTTTGCGCTCAGATATTTTATGGAAGATACCAGAACCTCTGACGCGAAATTGTACATTTTGGGGTATGTTTTTGCTTATTATCATAACCTTTGTTTTGCTTATATTCAATCGCATGTGGTAAATTTTTCACAGATCTCATCTACCCTTTCTATTAGTCTTTGAAGTCCCTCAGCTATGTCGGCAAGAAGGACAGTAGGATCTGCATATCTCAGATTACTGGTCAAAACCCCATTTAGAGAGATACCGTCTTTTACCTTTTCAAGAGCTTCCCTAAATAGTTTTTCTGAATAGATTTTAAAGAGTATTGGAGATAAAACACGACCCTGACGAATTTGGAATTTTTGTGATTCCTTTTCCTCCATTTGAATAAATGATTCTTGTTTCCAAAAAAGGTTGGAAATAATTCGTAAATTTTTGTCATCCAATTGATGCTCTTGTAGTGTTTCTATTAGTTTTTATGATTTACTCGGTCGAAAGCTATTTCAAAATCAATAAAGCAAATAAATACATCGCAATTTACATCACGGCTCCGCTGAATTAAAACATTTAAACTAAATAGCGCCTCTTATGCCTAAGCCGTTCCAGAAGCCAAACTGTGTATCGCTAATGTCTTGTTCAAGTTTCGGGTATATTCGTCCATGTATTATTTTAAAAAATACTTTTAGAACATGATTCATAAGACTCATGGATATAAAATCCTCACATTTTTTGGCTGTGGGTTTTTTGGGGATAGGAATAAAGGACGAAACTAGCCAGTCATGAAGAATATTTCCTGTGTCATAAACATGATTAAAAAGATCGGTTAACTAAATGGTCTTCCTGGATTAGTTTAAGCAAGAAATTAGATACTCCATCTGGTCCTATGACCTTTTATTTTTTTTTGAGATTTCTTATTGAATTTGTTACTTCTCCTTTTGTGATAGAATACCCTGTTTTTATTTCTTTTTTTGCAAGTTCACCTCTGTTTTCGTCATTGAATAATGATTGCATATATTCTTTCTTAACCTTATGCTCGGCTTCCACAATGACTAGTCCATTGTCACCCGTAATAATCCCCCAACCCATTTTTTTTCCTGCGCTGGCAGTTTCTTTCAGTTTTTTATGTAGATTAAACATATCATGCTGGCGGTTTACCAGTTCTATTTCGTCGCATTATTTATTCAATCAATCTTCCTTTGCTGGTTTTATTTTATTTCTAATCTCGTTGTCGACATTTTTGTATTTTGTTTGATCTGTATTCTTGTATTGTCTACGTTCTCCAAGGTTTCATCTGCCATCCATTTTTGTTTCTTTCTTTTCGTGTTTGTTCCAAGTTTTTCTTTAGCAGTTTCGTATTGAATCAATTGTGGAACAAGACATAGGAAAAGTGTTACAAGAAGTGAAAGAAATCGTAGGAAGGAAAGAATTTAAAATGAAGAGCCTTCATACAGAAATCAATTAAATAAAGAAGCATGGGCTCTCCTAAATACTGAATGAAACATTGAACACACAATTTACGACGATCAAACATCTTGGATAATGAGCAAATACCAATTTGAAGTTGCCGCTACTGTAAATATATTTTTTGACTTCTGTCTGTAGGTCTTTCATTGTAGATTCCATAATACCTTTTTATAGTCGCAAAATTGATTTAATACTATTTACTTTTGATTCAAACTATGGCGTACTTTTGATTCTATCCTCTCTGCGATTTATTTCACTTTTTGTCGCAATTGTGCTATGTATTGTCGCACGATTGATTCAATACTATTTACTTTTTAGTGTACTTCTCCCACATTTCGCCTGTCTTTTTTCTTAAACTTTTGCGTTTGTCACAGTTTAAGTTGATCTCTTGTATCCATTTGCAAATTTTATCTTCATTTTTAATGCGGCGTTATTCTTCTTCTGTTTTCTTTCAAAGACGTCTTTCTTCTTTCTGTCGCCGTCCTTCTTTGTCTTGTTTTTGTTTTTTGAGCCAGTCTTCTTCATTTTGTTTATCTTTAAGGTGATGTTCTTGTATAAATTCCATTAAGTCAGCAAGTGTTATTTATTAGCTCCATTTCAGCTGTTTGCTGTTTAATATTTACCATACATTGTTGTTGGAAACTTGGTACTAAACTTCTTCCTTGATGATAATTGTGATGGTAATCTCCGTTTTTAGCTTTTTCTTTTAGTTTTCAAATGAAATGTTTTAGAACTCGTCAAAAATTCGGTTTTAAGCTTCTTTCTTGAAGACAAATTTGATGGTGAAGTTAGCTTTTCGCTATCTCTTCTAGTTTACAAACAGGATTTTCTGAAAACTCGGTAATAAGCCTCACTTCTCACACCAGTTATTACGATCTTCTCTCTCTTATATTCATTCACTAGATCCAAATAAAAACAACACCTTTCACTAACTAATTTTAACTCTTTAAAAACTACTTGTTAACACTATCACTGTTCAAATATAACTAAACTAACTTAACTGGTAGCCTACATATTTATATGCACCTATAGAATATATCGATTAAATATCTAGAATTCTTCTAGAAACATGATTAATAAATTATGATTCATTGATACAATATTTTTATAAGGATGCGGCCAAATTCCCCTACTCCTTCGTTACAATATGAAGAAATCTTTGCGGTCAAAAAATGGGTTTAATAACCGAAACTGACAAGACGACTGGGTAGTCAAAAAGCATATGGACAGATAATAGAGCTGGTTTTGCAGGAAGTTAGTGGTTTATCTTTTCTCCATTAACGGTTTGAAGGAGAAAAACAGTAATCTATTAAATAAATTTTGCGGAAGTAAATTTTAATTTTTAAGTTTCTCACTACTCTGGTGTATGTATGGATATCGTTTACCTGTTGAAATTTAACTCACAGGTGTCGAACATATCTTCAGGTTTAATATCCTGCTGCATATGGAGAGAGTCAGAGCCTGATTTGCAGGAAATACACTGTCTATCTTTTTTCTTTAGCGACTTGAAGGAGAAAAACTTCATTGTGTTCAATAAAGTCATAAGAAATATACAAGATCGTTGAGAAGACATTTGAACATCTTAACCAAATAACTTCGTATGATTTATTCCATACATATCTTCATTTTCACCTTATTGTATTGATGCTCATATTTCTTGGACAAGTTAAAAAATTAGTTGTTAAGATAGCACAATACATTCATTTTCACTCATTGACTTTTCTTATTCTTCAATTCTAGTTATTCCAAGAATGTGAATCACAAAGATTTTTTCTAAATTGCGATTTTTTCTGTTAAAGATAATGCAACATAAAAGAATTTACAGCCGGATTCACTAACATATAATCAATAAGTCAAGCAAGTTTTAAGCCCAAAAATAAAAGAACAAAAAAATATTTTGTTGTACAGGGTGAGTCAACGATTGGATGAAGTAGGTTTGTGCCTTTTCGGTGAAATTAACAAAGAAACTATATTTATTGTTTGATACAGTTTATTTTTACGCAGATTTTAAAAATATTTAGGACTCTACAGGGTGAGCCAAAAAACTAGGACAGCATAAAGTTGTATTTTTTTAAATAGAACAGCCTATATACGAATCGTATTTTCGATTTAGCTTATAATTTTAAATCTTTTTTATTAAGGGTTTACTATAACAAAACTTTATAGTTTCTGAGATAATTAAGTTTAAAGAAAAAAAGTCACATTTTCAAGCATCAATTCAATCCTAAATAACGTTTTCAATTTTGTGACAAATATATTCAAATTTGGAATTTAGCAAGGCCAAGGACAAGTTAACATAATTTTTACCTAATGTTTGCAATAAAAGCTACAGGGTGTTGAACACATCGGCTCAAATTTGAACAAGTTTAAATGAATAAATATCTTTTTTTTTAAATGGTACACCCTGTATATTTTCATGTTATTTAATAGAGTAATAAAAACCCTAAAAGTTTTGTTCAATATATCCTATACCTATTTATAATAGTTTTTGAGATATTTCAGTTTTTCTTATTTTCCATACTTTTTTACAGAAATAGTCTTCATTATCATAGTAGCCATGTAAAATAATAAAAAGAAACTACAGAAACAAACAGAATGTGGTTAAATATGACGAAATACATTATTCGTTATATTACAACAGCAATAGTTTAATTAAACATAATGTGAAAAAATTAACATAACAATAACGACAAGGCAAATACATATTTACTTTTATACTAAATTGAAACAAAAAAATTACCTATTAAATACTGAGGTTAATTATTTCTTTTTAATAAGTGTTCGAATAAACGACCCTCTTGTGCAATGCACAAATTTAGTCTTTTTTGCAGATTTTCTCGGACCCTGGACAAAATTAGTGGCGTTATTGTTCTACAGGTATCCCTAATCCTGTTTCGCATATCTTCCACTGTTGTTGGTGGATTAACATACACCTTATTTTTAATATAACCCCATAGGAAGAAATCTAATGGAGTAATGTCGCAAGACCTTGGTGGCCACTCAATGAAACCCCCACGTCCAATCCATTTTTGCGGATATCGTTGGTCCAAAAACGGACGAACTTCACGATGGAAATGTGGAGGCGCACCATCGTGCTGGAACCACATACTGTCGAGCTCATCCCTATCGAGACCTTGAAGCAGTTGGGGTAGTTCTTCTTGTAGAAAGTTCAGGTAACTATGGCCATTTAGTGGTTCATTAAAAAAGTGGGGTCCAATAATTCGATTATGATGAATACCACACCAAACATTTAATGACCAGTGGTTTTGATGTTGCACCTCTCTAATCCAAAATGGGTTTTCTGTGGCATAATAATGCATGTTGCGTCTATTTACGGCACCGTTACTTCTAAAAGTAGCTTCATCACTAAACATTACATTGCATAATAAATTTGGATTTAATTGAATCTCCGCATTTATTGTACGACAAAAGTTTACACGACTTTCAAAATCATGTCCATGCAATTCTTGGTGTAATTCCATGTGATATGGATGATACCTATATTTCTTGGTAGTACGATTATCGGTGGATTGTGATGTTTCACATAATGCTGCTAACTGACGGCTACCAATATAAGGACATTTAACAATACTTGTAGTTCTTTTTCTTCATTAGTTACTGGTTTGTTGACCACTTTACGTTTGGGATAATCAACAGTACCAGAAGAATCAAATCTTTGCATTAAGTTTTGAAAAGTATGGGTATTAGGCTGGCGTCGATCAGGATACTTCGTTTTGTAAATTCTTTGAGCAAGAAGGCAATTTTTTTGAGCCTCTCCTATTGTATAAATCATATCTATTAACTCATTCTTTGGAAAATTCATTTTACAATATAAGATGAATGCAAAAAAACCAAACTACACTACATAAAAACCAAAAGAAGCGATTGCGGTTATAAATTTGACACACAGAAAAATGTTCTTTTACATTGTTTTTGCCATGGCTACTATGATAATGAAGACTATTTCTGTAAAAAAGTATGGAAAATAAGAAAAACTGAAATATCCCAAAAACTATTATAAATAGGTATAGGATATATTGAACAAAACTTTTAGGGTTTTTATTATTCTATTAAATAACATGAAAATATACAAAGTGTACCATTTAAAAAAAAGATATTTATTCATTTAAACTTGTTCAAATTTGAGTCGATGTGTTCAACACCCTGTGGCTTTTATTGCAAATATTAGGTAAAAATTATATTAACTTGTCCTTGGCCTTGCTAAATTCCAAATTTGAATATATTTGTCACAAAATTGAAAACGTTATTTAGGATTGAATTGATGCTTGAAAATGTGACTTTTTTTCTTTAAACTTAATTATCTCAGAAACTATAAAGTTTTGTTATAGTAAACCCTTAATAAAAAAGATTTAAAATTATAAGCTAAATCGAAAATACGATTGGTATATAGGGTGCTCTATTTAAAAAAATACAACTTTATGCTGTCCTAGTTTTTTGGCTCACCCTGTAGAGTCCTAAATATTTTTAAAATCTGCGTAAAAATAAACTGTATCAAACAATAAATATAGTTTCTTTGTTAATTTCACCGAAAAGGCACAAACCTACTTCATCCAATCGTTGACTTACCCTGTATTACTGAACCGGCAAAAATGGAGAACTTTATTTATTTTTGGGATAAAACTATTACATACTGCAAAGCTTTATCGTAAGTTTTTCATCCTTAATATATCCCCATATAAGAGTTCATTTGTTGATATATGTAATATAAATTATGACAATATCATAAGCAAAACAAAACTGACCGACTATAAAATTTAAATTTCATGGCAATTCGATCGGGTTTAAATTTTTAATCTTAGCCAATCTGGCTGTTAAAGATTAAAATTCCGGTAAAAAATAATGATATATTTAGTATAGAATCAGTTTATATTATATCCAAGGTATTTTGCGTAGAATTAAAAATAAAATAACATATAGGGTGTTCCATTTAAAATAAGCAAGAAGACATCAAGTTCCGGTAAAATCAGAAGTGCCATCATCTTGAAAATATTTTAGCCAAATTTCCTCCATCAACTTTAGTAAACTGCCAAAGTCTATTTTCCACGAAATCTATCGTGACAGTTTGTCGTGGAAAATGCTGTATATTTTCCTAAGTATACAATTTTTTTCTCATTTTTGATAATTGCATTTTGAATTTAATAATTTTTTTGTTATGGATTTTTTAACGCAATTTTGTTTATTTCCATTGGAATCAATAAAAATTGTTTTTGGTGAGTAACGAAAAGAAAGTAAAATATCCGAAATTATAATATTCTATAATTAAGAGTTAACGCTGTACGTTGATGAGGCAATCGGTTTTTCCTGCTAATTACACTATGGGGAGTGTGTGTCACGACGATCATCGGAAAGTTTATTGTCATGAACATGGACTATATGTTATTTCATTAACTTAAAATCTAATTGCAGCCGAAGTCGCTCATAATAGCATGGTATCACTTTATTTTAATATTTTATTTGCATATTTAATAGAATCAATTTTACTTTATATGCAAAAAGAAAATTACATTAGCAAATGGAAAATTATTATTATAGCAATTAATGGGGACATTTTCGGTCTAACAGATACATTAAATAATTATTTAATGGTCCTGTTGTGCACGTATGAATAACGATGAAATATCACGTTTAAACAAATGTTCATTGGTTTAAACGAGCCACAAAATTTCAAAATTTGACATTTTACGAATTTAATGCACGTACCAAATTTATCAAGTTTATATGAGACAATAAATCGGTAAAACATGGAAAATCTAATTACTTAAAATAATATGTAAACTTTAAATAACAGTGAACTCATTTTAGCAGAACAATAAAAAGAAATTTAAAATTATTCCTAAAATTTTAAACCAATTAAAATTAAAACAGGGAAACAAGGATAATAAAAGAAATTTATTACCAAAGTTTAAATACTTTTTATTACATGTTCTTTACAGTCACGGATAATTTTATTTCTTATTTACCCCTCCAATAATATAGAGTGTTCTAAATATCATATCGTCATTTTACAAGCATAACTATTCGGACAATGCATATTTTATCTCCTTAATATTACATTATTGTCAGCTTTTATTAATTTCAATAATATATTTTAAATATTGTACATATATTTCTTATATCATATATATTATATGTTTTATATTATATATATATATATATATATATATATATATATATATATATACATATATATATATATATATATATATATATATATATGTATATGTATATATATATATATATATATATATATATATATATATATATATATATATATATATATATATATATATATATATATATATATATATATATAGATATGAGATTTATTCAATTGTTGGGCGCCAAGCGCAAATAACAATACCAAAGAAAAGTTTTACCTATAATTGGCTAGCCTTTACTCCTAGTTTCTTATCAAAATATACTTATAATCTATATTTTCTTACACTATTATTGCACTTTTACAATGTTTCTTTACAAAGTTTTAACAAATACTGTTTTTTAATGCGTAGAAACTAATATGTTATTAATAACTATTGATAAATAGTGTCTATATTGCACTAAATAGTTAATATTTTGCGCTTATTTTCACTAATTCATCTTAACCCGCACTGTTTATTAAAAGGGTGATGAAGATTTGACAAGTTTTCGTGGATTTCACTATATTGTTTTTAAAATTGGTTTTTTAGGCACTATTTCTGGACAATAACACTTCTCATCTTATTCAAAATATCACTTATTTATTATTTTATAAGATTCATGTTTTTCTGGGACTAATATGTTTATAATTCCAAATTTATATGTATTAATGTCTAACCTTTCGCATTAATTTTTTACATTTTATCATGTTATTATAGAATTTTCGGCATTTTATGTCCTTTTAAAATATGATTCTAGTATAAATTCTTACTTATCACACCTGAGAAAAAATGTGTTTACCTATACTATATATATATATATATATATATATATATATATATATATATATATATATATATGAAGAAAAATGCGAAACAGTAAATGCAAACTTCTCTCGATCATATCCTTTCTCGGGGGTCGCATTTTTCGGTACTGGCAACCAAGCCTACTGCTAATTTCAGCAGCCAAAGCCACGTGTCACACCAAACGATCCCACCATGAGAGCATCGTTTAGCGTGTTTCAAAGCCAAACAAGTAAATAAATAAATAGATAACCTTTTGTCCGTGTAATTTAAAATAAAATAGAATCAATAGATAGACCCCTATCCTTTGGGCAGCGCATTTCGTGTATTCGATTTTACATATTTCTGTTTTAATTCACCGTCGCGCCACCATATGGCGGTTTTTTTTACAAACTTTGTTAATCTGTGTGGTTCTTGTGTTATAAAGTGGACCATCGAGATGTCGCCTTTGTAGTCTTGTTTGTTGTTGTAGGATGCAAAGGCGAGATGATGGTTTGTACCGAATGCAGTGGCCTGACGAGTCCCATATTAGGACGAAACAGCGCTATCGCCATCTGTCGGACCCGGAGTTTTTCCATATTTTGGAGTGCTCCGCAGTTTTTAACACGAGAATCATGTAGATTGACAAATTTTTCACATCCGCTTCGCCAATATTTGATTCTATTTTATTATATATATATATATATATATATATATATATATATATATATATATATATATATATATATGTATATATATATATATATATATATATATATATATATATATATATATATATATGTATATATATATATATATATATATATATATATATATATATATATATATATATATATATATATATATATACGTATAGAAGTGTATTAAAATATACAGAAACGCTTAATTAAGAGCGAACAGAAAATGATAGCGGACTTGGGTTATCTTCAACCTTCATAACTACAATTCTTCTATTTGATTGCGCATTCTATATGCCAGTGAGACCAATCTAATAACTGTCAAATGGCGACGTCACTTAAAGTCTCTAAAAAATTTAAAACAATTTTTGTATATCATACCCCATGGACAAATTCAACTTTTTTTGAAAATATTGTCAATTTAATTTTACAAACTTATCATATATTGTCTCATTGTCATACCCTTTAATCCATCTATCTAACTAAAAATTCCTGTTGTCGTGGTTAATAGATATATACCTAAGTAAGTTTTGATAATATATCTGACTTTTCTCTAAGATTAGTTATATTAGTCTTTTTATTATCATGTACACTAGTATCTAAAATCCAAGAGTAGCTACCAATGACAGTAATCCTTGTAAGAAAATCTACGGACTGCCGTGCCAAAACTTGCTCTTGTATACAATAATACCGAAAGATCTATTAGAAGAAACCTCCAAGTAAATAAAATGCACCCCCACAAAGACGATGCTGATTGAAGTATGTAATATTGTCAAGAAATAATAGACATTAAAGACCTACAACTTCATTTTGTAAGCTATATATTATTTTCTGATAAGATCATAATCATATTCTGTCTTAATGTCAGCAGACTCAACTGCAGGTATTGGTCTGACCATAATCCTCATTTAATGATGGAAAGTCACATACAAAATCCTCAAAAATTAAATGTTTAGGTAGGCATACTTAGAAACCACACGAATATTTGAAGATTAAATGGTACTTAAATTTGTTAGAAATAGAATTATTCCTATTTTAATTAATTTACTTTATGATCAACAAAACTACCTGATGTTAAGAAATAACATTTAGTTTCAATAAGATGGAATGCCAGCATATTTTTTTAGACATGTCAGAGATTATCTAGTGCTGGAAGACTGATAAAAGAAGTTTGAATGGACTTCTAAATCATCTAACTATCATCAGAAAGTTGAAAAAATCCTTTATTAAAAAAATTTCGATTTATTGAACCTTCGCAAACATGAGATGAAAACAATACAATTTGCGCTCGGACGGTGATAAGGAGAACTGACGAAATCGCCACATATGTAGTTTTTTAGTAAACAAATATCAAAGTCGGGAACCGTGACAAAATTCAAAACACTTACACTCATATTTTAACAGCCATTTATTTATTGCCATAGAATTTAAAATTTTTGCAATTGGTATTATGAATAATATCTTCAGTTTCCAAACAATAAAATACTGATTTATGACAAACTAAATAAATTTATTATTTACAAGTCTTATTAGAATGCATAATTTATTTGCGTACGATTATCGGATGTAAAATAATATAATGCATAATAAATTATTACGAAAATATTTTTAAATTATATAATTAAATAAACAAATAACATTTATTTATTGTTTTATATTTTATAATGTGCACTAGCGATTTAAAAAGATAAATTAGATCTTGTGTGACTGCAAGTTGGGTCAACACATATAAAGTTAGCAATTCAACGCTGACTAATTCAATGAAGTACAGCTATCTTTCCGGAAATGTGGCATCAATTAAGACAGGCATAGAAAGTCTGCAGAGAAAACATTCTTGACAAAGGCACATAAATTTCCTCCTAGTAGTGCTACTGAACAGACAATCTTTCCAAGATACTACGTAAAAAGAGAATTAATGAATGCGGGAGAGTAAATGGATTGACAAATATCAACTTATGTTCCCATTTCCACATACTAGTAGTTTCTTCTATATATATGCAAAATAGATAATTCAACACCAATATGGCTGAAAGAAATGGCTTTTTAACACCAAACAGACCTAGAAACGCTTCAAAGATGGCTGTAGAAGCCCCTTCGGAGATGATAGCCCGTCATCCGTAGATGATGAGAAAATGTCCACAAATTTGTATTGAACTACTGTTTAACGTCAGGGCAAATGTTTGCAGGAAATGAAGACTTTGTAATAGCTATTCAAGATGAGGTTATTGCACAGAAAAACTATCTAAGAGACATTATTACAACATCCCCCAATTCAGGACGATCAACGTCAATAGGAACGTCGAACACCAGAGACAATCCAGCAGATAGTAGGGGATCCATCGATACTTGGCGAAATTGGTGAGCTAGTTATAGTGATGATATTTGGCCATGGTAATCTTAATGGATCGGTGTATCTTAATTTTCTCCAGGAAGATAATTTTAGCTCTGGAAACCCAAAGTCTTAATCAGGTAGAGCAGGACTTGCCTAAACTTCGAATAGATTTCAACACAACAGAACACTTCCTTATTACTTATTAGAAGACACAAAATTGAGTGACCAGCAAGAACATAAGAACTTAATCCATTAGACTTTTTATAGGGTTGAAAGTTATTACAACAGAGGACGAAGTTACAGGACATAAATTCTAAACATTCCAAGATTTTCAAATAAGGAACATAATAAATTGGTAATGTTTACTATAAAAATATCTCAAAATTAAAATTTATGTTGAATTTCTTTTTGAATCGCCCTTTTAAAAATCTTTTAGATCTAGTGTTTGATTCTAAAAAAGAAGGTTGGTTTTTACTCCTCACAAAGATGAGATAATCACGAAAACACAATACAAAAAAATACTCGAATAAAAAATTAAACTGAGGGGTTTTTGGATTTTTCTAAAAAATGGTTGGCTTTTTTTATTTCAATTTATTCCAGTTGACACCTTGTATTTTATCATAAGAAATTTTTCAGAATGTAATATACATTTAAGGTATATGCTATACAATGTTTAGGAAATAAATTGTTTCAAATTCAATAGCATTAAAATGCAAAGAAAATTATCGAGTTGGGAAAAAATTTAATGTAGCTTCTTCTTTAGAAAATGCAAAAAAAACCTATTAAATAATTCATACCAAGTAAAATAAAAATATAAACAATTTTATATATAACTGTCAATCTATAACTCGCATATTTCTACTGTATAAAGATTAATAATAATTTTTTTACAGGCTTTTGTTTTGTTTTTAATAATAAACGTTACATTTACTTTTATTATGCGGTATTATTTTTCAGTATCTGAATTACCAATTTAATAATAAATACCAAAAAACACATTAGTCTACTGACATAAATTGATAATTGTAGAGTGTGCGTAATTAAATATATCCCTGAAACACACTATTTACGATTATGTATTTATGACTGTCATCGAATAATAATAATGAAACAAAAATTACATAATTAATATTATTTGTACATGTATATGTTTTTCAAATATTAATATTTACTGTATATATATATATATATATATATATATATATATATATATATATACAGGGTGTCCAAGATAAGGATCCTAAGCATGGGGATCTCAGTACCTGTTGGAGTTACAGCTTAGGTTAAATTAGAAAAAAGTTGCGTACTTTGAAGCGTATTTACATGCCGTTGAGAAACTTTAAAAATTTTCATGGCCAGCTGAGATATTGGGGAAAAACGAAAATTTGATGAAATAGATTTTATTTTTTTGTGACTTTATTTTAAAAGATATTAAAAAACTAATAAAACTTTTTCATTAGCAGTTTTTAGGTACTACGTGATGGAGTTTTTAAATTTTATATCCGACGTTTCGTTTTCGAGAAACCATCATCAACTTTATTTTTTTATAAGGGCCAAAAAAAAAGTATACCCTGTATCTGATTCCCTTTTTTATTACAAATTCAACGATGTATCACATGTCACATTTTTTTTGTTAGATAAAAGAATAAATGCGATTTTTCTATTTTTTTAAACATATTTTTAAGTAGGCTTTGCAAACAAATAATGCTTTGACACTTTGACGTAAATACCTGTTATGAGTTATTGATCTCACATATTAGTTAATATCTATTTACAGAGCAATGAAGCTGAATGGAGCATAGTACTACTTAGAAACAAGAAAATTTAATCTACCATAAATTTAACCATAAGATAATCATTATTTTAATGATATACAAAGAATGATAAATTATTTAAAAATAACTAAAACAACAAATAAATTAACAATTTTTTTTATTCAATTTAAAGCAGGTGTTCAAACAGATTTCCGTTATTTTCCAGACATAAATATGATCTTCTTATGGTAGAATTTAAAACATCACGCAACATGTCAGGTGTAATACTGTTGAATGCATTAGTTACACATTCTCGTAACTGCTGCTCAGTCTCAAAAGAATGATGGTATATTTGGCTTTTAAGAAACCCCCAAAGAAAGAAGTCCATAGGGGTTAAGTCCGGAGATCGCGCTGGCCAAGGCACTTCACTGGAGGTTCCAATCCACTTTCCAGGAAATCGCTGCGTAAGATACTCGCGAACCTGCCTAGAATTATGTGCAGGAGCACCGTCTTGTTGAAATCAACAGGTATTAACCTGTGCCAGAGGTAAATCCTCCAAGCAGTCTTCTAAATTATTTTGTAATAATTGAAAGTATCGTTCTCCAGTTAACGAACTATGGTAGATAAATGGACCTAGTATTTTGGTACCGAAAATTCCACACCACATATTAAACCCAAAACGCTCCTGATGTCTTGAAATTTTTTGAACACGCGGATTCTGTTGCGCCCAGTAATGAGTATTCCGGCGGTTAAAGACACCATTATTAGTGACTAGACTTTCGTCAGACCATATTATTTTTGCAGGGAAATTGATATCATCTTCACATGCGCGTGTATACCACTCACAGAAATGCCGGCGTCGTTCAAGATCCCTTGGTTTAAGTACTTGGCAAATCCTAAATTTATAGGGGTGATATCTATTTTGACGCAAAATAAATTGAGCAGTGGATTTGGCTACTCCTATATTTTTTTCAATTTGCCTGCAAGAGATGTCAGGGTTCTCAACAACTGCTTGTAATACGTTATTTTGGGTTTCTTCGGAAGAATCCTTTTTTCGGGATGAAACTGGCTTTTTAAATCATCCATATTGTTTTAAATTTCGCGCCAACTGTAAGAAAATGGACTTACATGGTTGCTTTCTATCTGGAAATTTATTTAGATACATTGCTGCAGTATTTATAGTATTCTTCTGGCACAAAATGTAGCAGGTCAGCATGTCAAACTTTTCTTCATGACTATAATGGCCACCCGGCATATTCGACGATAATAACACAATAATAATTATTCAACAATAAACAATAACAACAGTAACAACAACGACAAGAACTCTACAAACAAATTAATAACTCTAAATCAACTTAACAATTATTATTTTATCTTACCATAAACATTAAATTAAGTCATATGTGACAGAATAACAGGTATTTACGTCAAAGTGTCAAAGCATTATTTGTTTGCAAAGCCTACTTAAAAATATGTTTAAAAAAATAGAAAAATCGCATTTTTTTTTTGTCTAACAAAAAAAATATGACATGTGATACATCGTTGAATTTGTAATAAAAAATAGAATCAGATACAGGGTATACTTTTTTTTGGGTCATATAAAAAAATAAAGTTGATGATGGTTTCTCGAAAACAAAACGTCGGATATAAAATTTAAAAACGCCATCACGTATTATCTAAAAAGTGCCAATGAAAAAGTTTTATTAGTTTTTTAATATCTTTTAAAATAAAGTCACAAAAAAATAAAATCTATTTCGTCAAATTTTCGTTTTTCCCCAATATCTCAGCTGGCCATGAAAATTTTTAAAGTTTCTCAACGGCATGTAAATACGCTTCAAAGTACGCAACTTTTTTCTAATTTAACCTAAGCTGTAACTCCAACAGGTACTGAGATCCCCATGCTTAGGATCCTTATCTTGGACACCCTGTATATATATATATATATATATATATATATATATATATATATATATATATATAAGTTGAAACTAAAATATTATAAACAATCATTGATAAATAGTATCTATACTTCACTAAATGATTATTCTTTGACCTTTAATTTCACTAATATTATCTTTACCCGCACTATTTATAAAATGGGTGTTCAAGATTTTCTTCTTTGCGAATTTCACTATATTGTTTTAAAATTCCCTTTTTTAGTCACTGTCTCTGGTCAGTAATACTTCATACATTATAAAAATATTTATTGTTTATTAGATTCATGTCTTTTAGAGTGAGACACGTTTATTTTTCCTAATTTAAATGCACTAATGTCTAACCTTTCACTCTAATTTTTATATATTTTATAATATCATTACACAATTATAGACATTTAATGTCCTTTTAAAACATGATTTATATACAAATTTTTACATACTATAACTAATATCTATTCTACCATCTACACTTACCTTACCACATAAATGCATTAATTAATTATTTATGTCCTTTTTTGTTTCATATATATATATATATATATATATATATATATATATATATATATATATATATATATATATATATACACGTCATTTATCAAGTCGAATAGCATTTCTATATCATCAAGGAACTCCTACAAAATGTTGAGCATTTGTTCCAGCATCTGATTTCTGGTGTCAGCCATCAATTTAAGATCATTCATATACAGAAGATGATTAAATCCTACAACCTCTTTATGATTGCTCGTATTACTAAAGCCGCATCTAGTGGAATTTAAGTGGCGCGATAGTGAGCTTATGACAATCCAGAACCACAATGAGTTTATGAATCTCCCTGAAATATTTCCCTTTCCATTGGGATTGTGTCTGTCTCGCTATTGCCTTCGGAAGTCATTTACATTTGGATTCTAGTTCTTTAAGATGATATGTGGTATTCTACAAAGGACATAATATGTACATTGACGCTACATATTCACAGTATAGCTGCTAGCCAGTCATATGTCACTGAGTCGAAAGTTTTTTAATAGTCCACGTAGGTGACGAAAAGGACCGAATCGATATGTTCCTTCTTGCAACCCATTACTCCTCTTGTACATCCTTTTTTCTTAATTGCAATGATATTGTTGTGTCAAGCAAGATATAATCACCTTATACAGTGTGAGGAGGCAGGTAATTAACCGATATTTGGCTAAAACTGGTGTATTATGTTAATTTTTTGGCAAGAGATACGTGGTTCCTTCTGTAAAAAATAATGACATTTTTGGTGGATCAAGCAAATTATCGTTAATCAGAACAATCAGTTGTTAGAGCATACTCCAAAACTTTATAAGCCAATAATTTTAGATATGATCAGAACTCAGGGCCTTCTAATTATGAAGTCCCTTGACGCTGTTAGCGATTTCCTCGGAGGTGAAGGACTCAAATTATATCTGCAGGATTCTGGCAGATTTGATATTCTTCATTGATCCAGCTAGCTCTGATGTTTCAGTGTGTGGTTGTAGCTACTTGACTTCTCCAGAACTTTCTTACTTGTTCGTTATTTGGATATTTATTGTTTGCCATGTTTGGTAAGGAGTTTAATTTCTGATAAAACGTTATTTCCGATCGCTAAAAAAGGACATTACCTCGTTTTCGTTTGTTGCTGGCTTTATATCTCTTTAACCGTCCTGCAGACACGGAGGGTTTTTATTTCAGTATGTCGATGTATTGCTGGGCAGTGCTGCTTATGAGGTCATGTTATGAGTCATATTGGACCCTATTAAATATTTCTTCTACTCATCTTCGCAGTTTTCTAGTTCTAAGAACACTATATACTCTGTTAGCTACGATATGCCTTTCCGAAAATTTTCGACTTCTTAGTAAGTCTTTTTTCCCATTATGAGATCTCCACTTGTGAGCTTAAGCAGTCTTTTCGTTGCCTCGTGGTGATCCTAACCTCCATTGCTACTGCAGTTACGGTGCAGTATATCAGCATATTTAAATGTTCTAGAATGTGAGCTTCTGAACCATAAACTGTTGTTTATGATATCCAATACAATACCAAAATTATGAAAATTACATTACAAAAATATTATTATACTTCAAAAGAACATGCCTGTTTCATCCAAAAGTCTGTTTCTAATTAAAGATAATTACAACATAACCGTTTTAGGGGTCTCGAACTTTTCCTAATTTGATAAAGAAAAGTTTTCTAGAATATATATGTACAGTTAAGTCAAAGACGGAGCAAAGTTCATTATCCGATGTTATCTTAATTTTTATTTTCTGGTAAGGAAAGTTAGGCCATAAATTTCTACAATCAGACTTTTATGTGATACTAAAACTGTACCTACTTAGGTTATAAAATTTTCTTTTTTTTTTGTTTTATTGCGGGGAGACAAAACGACTTCGGTTAAAAAAGTAAAATATATTTAAAAATTTAACGTTAATCTTTTTGTAAAGCAGTGGTGGATATAACATATTCACCCCAATAGTGTTAAAAATACAAAAGTTTTTAAACATCTGAGAAGATATTAACTAAATTCAGATGATATATATTTACTGTAACTTCGAATATCTTCGACACGTTATGTTATCAAAGCTTTTCATTCTCCTGTTATCAAAACATTTCCATATCCTGTTAGAATTCATGTTTAATAAGATAATCTTGAATGATGTATGTGTAAATATCAATGATGAGGAGCAAAACTCCTTCTGTTTTGCAGATGATACTGTCTTTGGACCATACAAGTGAAATGCTTCACAGATTACATTACCCATCTCAACACATTGGATTGAAAATCATTATTTCAAAAACAAAATTTAGGACCAACTTCATCACTATTGATCAGATCATATTAACTAATTTTCCTATAGAACTAGCATATCATCAGAACCAGGGCCCGTTGTTTGCCTTCTGAATAACGTGATAATACTCCTGGTCCGACAGATGACGACAGCGCTGTTTCGTCCTAATATGGGAGTCAGGCCACCGCATTCAGTACAAACCATCATCTCTCCTTTGCATCCTATAAAGCTGAATTTAAAATTAAAAACAGCAAACAGGACAACAAAGGCGACATCTCGATGGTTCACTTGATACCACAAGAACCACACAAATTAACAAAACTTGTAAAAACCGCCATGTGGTGAATTAAAACAGAAATCTATACAATCGAGTACACGAAACGCGCTGCTCAAAGGATAGGGGTCGCAATTATTGGGTACTAGGCAACCAGGATTGCTGCTGATTTTGGCAATGAAATCCAGGTATCGCACCAAACGATCCTCCTATGAGAGCACCGTTTAGTGTGTTTCAAAGCCAAACAAGTAAATAAATAAATAGATAAGTTATTGTCCGTGTAATATAAAAAGAAAAATAAAATAAAATCTTGGCTTAGCGGATGTGAAATTTGTCAATCTGCATAAATATATATATATATATATATATATATATATATATATATATATATATATATATATATATATCGATTCACATTACACCCGTGAGGTATTCGGGCATATATATATATATATATATATATATATATATATATATATATATATATATATATATATATAAAGAAAAATAAAATAAAATCTTGGCTTAGCGGACTCGAAATTTGTCAGTCTGCATTATTCTCGTGTATGGAGTCCCATACACGAAACAGCGCTGTCGCCATCTGTCGGATCCGGAGTCTTTACATACTTTGGAGTGCTCCGCAGTTTTTAACACGAGATTAATGCAGATTGACAAATTTCACGTCCGCTAAGCCAAGATTTTATTTTATTTTTCTTTTTATATTACACGGACAATAACTTATCTATATATATATATATATATATATATATATATATATATATATATATATATATATATATATATATATATAGTCTGCCAGGGTTAATCTTCAACATGGCTGAACCGATTTGGATGAAACTCTACAGACATGAAGAGGAAGTAGTCA
Organism: Diaprepes abbreviatus; assembly: GCA_034092305.1. Lineage (NCBI taxonomy): Eukaryota > Metazoa > Arthropoda > Insecta > Coleoptera > Curculionidae > Diaprepes > Diaprepes abbreviatus. The sequence continues at coordinate 1,174,238 of JASJET010000225.1, read as the reverse complement.
GAAGTGATAAAGACTGTTTTTTCCTGTTTTTTTTATCCATTTGTATGCGCCAATCTTCGAAACAGATGAACGGATTCCGACGAAAATTTATGGATATCAAAACGAGGTTGTCTAGGATTTTTGTGCCAGTCATATTGACATTTGGTATGTAACAAGCAGAAAAATAGATTTCCTGAATTCGGAACTCTTAAGGGAGGCGATTGCACAGTATGATCAATAAAAGCAAGTTGTCGATGGAGCACAAATATTCGACAAATCTAATTTTGAAATTTCTCAAATTATGAATGTAGCCCAAATAAAAGTATAGCGTACTATACTGGATTTACCAAGTAATAAAAATTTTATAAAAATGGGTTTTTATCTTTTAATAACATTCCGATTACTGCGAACAGCTGTAGACTCTTAGTATTGAAACTGTTGTTAGTGAAGTTCTCTATCATGAATCACTATATGAACGCCGAGTTGGCTGATATGCATTTAATTTATGGACTTGCTGATGGCAATTCATTAGAAGCCAGGCCGTACATGGAACGATTTCCTAACTGTAATGCTCCTGATAGAAAAACCTTTCAAAGTATTCATCAATGTCGTCATGAAACAGAAACATAGAGGCAAAGTGGAGTACCAGGAAGGTCAATGACAGTAAGAACAGCAAAAGTGCTGGACATGATAGAAGAAGATCCAGGTAATTCAACTCGAAAAATTGCAAATACTTTGACTCGAAGTAATGGGACTATTTAGAACATTCTTTGGGACTATTTGTTGTACCCATACCACATATAATGTGTTCAGCCACTTATTCCAACTGATTTTTCTCCAGGTATTGCATTCTAACAATGGTCTTTGAATACATTAGTTCAAATCCTTCAACTATTGACACTGATTCTTTTTACAGATGAAGCCAGTTTCACGAGCGATAAGCTTCCACAATAAACATGTGTGGGCTAAAGGAAATCTACATGAAGTACTTGAGGATCGTTTTCAACAACTGTTCTTATTGAACGTTTGGGTTGGAATTGTGGGTGACTTGTTAATTGGACCAAAAAGAATCACCGGTGAGGTATACCGCAACTTTTTGAAACGAACTCTACTCTACCTTCTGAAGTAGAAACCATTGGCTACACGCGCATTTTAGTGTAGTTGCTTGAAAGCTTTTAACAGTAACATATGGAGATCACTGGATTGGTCGAGGTGTCCTGCTCGATCTCCGGACCTAAACCCCCTGGATTCTTTCGTATGAGGCCATCTCAAGTCACTAGTTTATACTAACAGATAATTGCTGGGTGTAACTCATTCAGAAACAACCCTGGTATTTTTGAAAGAGTTCGGCAGTCACTTAGAAGAAGATTAGATTTATGTTTTTTTAGTTGGAGGTGGTGATTTTGGACAGGTTTTGTAGATTAACAAACGTTACATGTAATTTTTGGTGATAAATTGTTTTTATTGTCGAAAATTTGTTTCGCCCTGTACCTTAAAAACAAAGCGCTTTTTTACAAATCATCAAAGAAGAAAATATCCTTAGAATAGTCCAGCGAATTACCCCTTGAATTTTTGCCGTATGTTTAATAGACACTCTGCATATATACATATAAAATAAAGCTCTGAGAAAGCCTATCAAGATCGCGATCAATGACAATCAGTAGATTACGCGATACAGTCGCACAGCAGATGCAAAATGAGATTTTAGCGATACATTCTTACAAAAAGTTGAATATGTGAATGAAGGTATTCCCGGATTTCTATATTCGTGAAACCCTACTCTCTAAAATAAAACTAAATTTAGCAATATTATAAATTGCCAATCTTCGGGACAAGTTGGGTATTCTGGGATTCAATACGTAAGTCTGGAAACTCTTAGGATCGAAGTAAGGCTTCGAGAATGACATTCCTATTCACAATAGAATATCTAATCTTAATGTTAAAAAAATTATTGCGAAATTTCAAGAGTTAATAAAAATACACCCTTAAAGTGTAGTCAGGCGCGAATCCAAGGGGGGGGGCGGTGGGGTGATCACCCCCCCCCCCCCCCAAGAGCTTTGAGTTCAGGAAAATAGACCCGATTTCACCTCTTATATTATAGTTTATTCAAGAACTAGAGAGAGTAATAAATCATTTTTTAACCTTTTTTTCTTCGCAAACAACCTGTGTTCTTTAGTTCGGTGTATTTGGCAAAATCTGTTAGACACATATATTTTTCATAGGAGTGGGTTAGAAATCTTATAATCAAAAATACCGGTCTATAATAATGGACTATTTGGGTTGGATAACAATAGATATGTGGATGTGTGAAGTGTTAAAAAAAAGAGTAGATTTTCCCACTCCTGTCATGTTGGAACCCATGTAAACAGATCTTTAAACATTATTATCTAGATATTGATATCTTAAGGCATCATAAACATTCATCGTAATAGGTTTTTTGTTGAGGAAAAAGTGCCCTAGTTTAATGATTCAGGAATAAATATAGATGTGGAAGCCATATCTTTTGGGTATCTCATTAATCTCAAATAATATATAAAAACAAGCACAAACAAGATAAATCACTAAGGACACACTGTAATATGTACTTTGCTCACTGACAGACATTCAATTGAACTCTCAGAAATTTTATTGTTGCAGTACATTTATAAAAGCTTATAATATTTAAATATAATTGATTTACTGCAGTCTTCAGTTATTTGCGGCACTGGAGCAGATACGTTGGGGGTTTCAGGAACAGTTTTATTACTCTCTCTAGTTCTTGAATAGAGTATAGGAATGGGTATGCTTGCAATCGGCCCTCCCCTTCCCAAGAGCTTTGAGTTCAGGAAAATAGACCCGATTCTGCCTCTTATACTAGGAATGTGTATGTTGCTCGCATCCTTCCCCCCTGTCGGCAACTTGTTTGTTCTTGTCATCGCCCTCCCCCCTCTCCAAGAGCTTTAAATTAAAAAAAAATAGACCCGACCTTGCCTTTTACACTAGAAATGGTATACTGTACTTTTCTGATATCACCGCCCCTCCCAAAGAGAGAGGCTGGATCCGCCCCTGAGTGTAATAGTACAAATATTTGATTTTATATTAAGAAATATTTTCAGAACATAAAGAAGACATTGCAAAGTTATCTTTATGACAATAGTATGTATAAAAGATCCCTTTGAGAAATCTGAATCATTTCGGCAAGCCCATTAAAAAAAAAACACCAACGTTTAAATATAAATAGGTTTTCACACACAAATCAAATAAGCTTAAGCACAACTCATACGTGCAAAAGTAAATGAATTATTTCGTCTATTAAGCAGTTTCTGGTATTCACCTGAGGCAAATTGAATAACGAAATGTGTGTAACGAGCGCGAATGTGGAACGAGAAGACATAAATGGGGAAACTTGGATAAATTATTTAGAAGACAACTTGAAAACAAGATTTTGTGAAAGTTTGATGGAACGCAGGCACGGCTAATAAATAATTTACAACCTTCACAATTACTGTGTTACTTAAATTAAACTTACACTCGGTTTGGATTACAAATATCCAGCCAGAAGAAATTAGCATTCTACTTTATCATTGTTGTAAAATGGAAAGGTCTTCGCTCTGAGTATTTCTCTCTTAATTTTAATAATCGTGCTACGAGCATACAGATACTTTACATTATTATGATTTTTCGAACAATTTTTACATTATGCTTTGGTTAGTAGGGAAATAATAAAGGAATTGTAATAATTGTTGTAGTTTTTTGTTGTTAAAAAAAGAAAAATTTGAAATGAGATCCATAACTTGTGTTTTAATATTAAGTTTAGTTATTTGTTCTTGTCTTTAAAAAACCTACTTCAAGAAGTATACTTTGCGTTAAAGTTCATTGTCACATCTGTATGCGTATATATATATATATATATATATATATATATATATATATATATATATATATATATATATGTATATATATATATATATATATATATATATATATATATATATATATATATATATGTAGATAATGGATAAAACCCAATATTTGTTAGAGATTGAAAAATAAAATAATACACAGAAAGGTTAAGATCAAAAATTTATAGATAATAAATCAGTAACCATAGTGTTGATTAGAGGATCAATTAGAATTAAGTATAGTTTAAGGTCTCTCTCTCTCTCTAGCATTACAACCCGGGGTGGGTCTTTGCTGACTTCACAATCTGCCTCCACTTGCTGCGATTCATCATCAGTTTCTCCGCGCGTTCGACGTTTAGGGTTTGTAAGTCTGCTGCAACGTTATCTCTCCACCTCATACTTGGTCTTCCTAGCGGCCATTTTCCTTCTGGGTTCTCTTCCCATACCAACTTGACGATACGTTGATCTTGTCTCATAACATGGCCGGCCCATCTTAATCTTTCTGCTTTTATTATCTTCACTATATCTGGCTGGTTGTATAGTTCCTCCAATTCCTTGTTTGTTCTCGTTCTATATTGCTGTGTGGTGTTGTCCCAGACCGGTCCGTATATCCCTCTAAGCATTCTTCTTTCTGCGATTTTCAGTATATTCTCATTTTGTTTTGTCAACGTCTATGTTTCACATACATATGTCATTATCGGTTTTATAACTATTTGATATATTCTTCTTTTCGTGCGGCGGGATATATTTTTCGATTTCATTATCTTTTGCAGCCCATACCAGCAGCGGTTGCCTCCTTGTATTCGGTTGTTAATCTCTTGTTTAATGTTGTTGTCAGAGGTGATCGTAGCTCCCAAATATTTAAACTGATGGACCCTTTCAAAATTGTAGTGGTCCATAGTTAGTCACGTTCTGTCCTATTCTGTCTCACCGTTCCGTTCTTGTTGTAGCCATATATTTTGTTTTTTCTTCGTTGATTCGTAGGCCAACTTTCTTTGCGGCATTTTCCAGTTTGAAGAACTCTTCCTTGACACTGGTAGTTGTATTACCTACAATATCGATATCATCAGCGAACGCCAATATGATGCGCGGCGCTGATTTCTAAAGAGGAGAGTTTTTGTGTTGGTTTTTCGCACGATGCTCTCCAAGGCGACGTTAAAGAGGAGTGGAGATAGCGCATCACCTTGTTTAAGACCACTGTTGATAATAAAGAAGGTTGACAATCTTCCTTCAAGTCTTACTGCATATAGTTTAATGTATTTTGTTTAAAATATAGAATAGATAATTAGGAATAGTTTTAAGAATAAGTCAATATCTACCAAAATGCTGGACTAAGCATATAATTTTAGAACTGATTTTTTTAGCAAAGTTTTGACTTATTTTCTTCTTTAGAGACAAAAGTTTACTAAAAAACTGTATTAAATATATTGAACAAGAAAGAGGAAATTTTATTGTAAACTAATATATATTTTTATTTGAACTATAAGTGAGTGAATGCGTTGAAAAAATTAAGACACAAGTGTCACTTATCTATTTTGATCCCAATATAAACAATCACACATTGATACAAAAAGTGTGTGAAGTGTAATATTAGTGCAGATTTTAAGCAAAAAATACTGTGATAAGTGAAAAACATTCATTAATGTTCAGTATGAAACAAGGATGTAATAGTTTTAAGGTTTATTGAACAAAATATGTGAAAATTAAAACCATGCATGGAACATATCTGAAAAATATAATACAGATTAATCTAGTTTATAAGATAGATTTAAATTTTTTGTTAGCAAATTTAGGATTAAAATGTCAAGAAAATGTTGTTTAATACGTGGATAATAATATCCGATGCAACAATAAACATTTTAGAGTTTTTTCGAACAAAATTAGAGTCACATAGTCATAAATTTCTATGTGCAACCGTTAATTTTCATCAATTTTAATATTTGAATAGTATGCCAAAGTAGTTTTAATGCATATCAAAGTGTCGAGAAAGCTCTAAAATTTATTTTGGGCAAGTTCAATGATGCTTAATGATAAAATTTTGGTCCATATATTCATCAAAACATAAAAAATTCCTGTGAAAATTGGTCAAATTAAAAAGCATTCATAAATAACAATTTTTCAAGGTAGTAAGATTTATCAAGTTGCCTGGTGTCATAAATCTGACCAATCAGGTGGATGACGTTTCAAATGTTTCATTTTCTTTTATATACCCGAAGCGTAAAAATTTCGTCAGAGTTGAAGTTATCCTGTTGCTTAAAGCATCGCGTCGATCTTGCTCCCGAAATTTACCATAACGTCAAATTTTCATTAGTTTACATACGTCATCTGAAAACAAATGTGAAATATTTTGTTTTTTTTTCTTATTTTTTGTGTTTATTTTGTTAAGTAAAACAAGTTTAGAATTTAATAAAATTAATTAAAAGTATTGAAGTTTGTCCTATGAATAAAATTATCAACTCTCAAATAACAACAAATACCAAAAATAGTGATTTGAAGAATATAAGAAAATTTAATTGGTATATTCCTAAAGAAGAAAATAATTGTACGAGATTTTGGAATAAATATTTGTAATTTCCTTACTTGACAGGAAACTACTACAAAATATTTTGGATATTGAATTGTGATTGAATTGTGTTTATGATATTGGGACCAAGATACAGAAAACAAAACCAAGGTATTTATAATAGTCTAAGCAGTTGAATGCTTTTATTTGTTTGTACAAAAACTAGCACCAATAATAGTCTAACTTTTCACAAGATTAAAAAAAATTAAACTAACAAATGATAGCTTGCTATACTAACATGATAATACATAAATAATATTCATTATCAATAGTAGGAGACACTACATTAATTAATCACTTGAATCACATCACGGCAAACGAAAAATTTTTAAAAATAAGCCAAATTTCGTGAAATTAATCACGTTTTACAAATTAAATTGAAGTAACGCCATCAAGTGGACGGTTGCTAAATTAAAATAATAAAACGTTGCTAAGGAGTGATACAGGTAGTTAAAAAGGGGCGATGCATGGTAAATTGAAATAAATAAATGATAATATTGATAAGAGATATAGTTGCATGAAATATTATAGCATTGTTTGTATAATTTCATCCAGAATTGTTGAAAATTGTGCCATTTATTAATTGTTGAATAAAATATTTATATTTTGTTTTAATCTATTTGTGTATTGATTATCTGAGTGTAATTTTTAAAAATCTGAACTCACCTGAGAAGAGAGTCAAATTAAGAGGTAGGAACATATATATATATATATATATATATATATATATATATATATATATATATATATATAAATCAGCTTTGGCTGCTGAAATGAGCAGTAGGCTTGGTTGCCAGTACCGAAAAATGCGACCCCTATCCTTTGGGCAGCGCGTTTCGTGTTCTCGACTTTACATATTTCTGTTTTAATTCACCGTCGCGCCACCATATGGCGGTTTTTTTACAAACTTTGTTAATCTGTGTGGTTCTTGTGTTATCAAGTGGACCATTGAGATGTCGCCTTTGTCGTCTTGTTTGCTGTTTTTTGATTTTAAACTCAGCTTTATAGGATGCAAAGGCGAGATGATGGTTTGTACCGAATGCGGTGGCCTGACGAGTCCCATATTAGGACGAAACAGTCGCCATCTGTCGGACTCGGAGTTTTTTCATATTTTGGAGTGCTCCGCACTTTTTAACACGAGAACCATGTAGATTGACAAATTTCAGGTCCTCTTCGCCAATATTTGATTCTATTTTGTTATATATATATATATATATATATATATATATATATATATATATATATATATATATATATATATATATATATATATATATATATATCTGACGGCCGCTATTTTGGATTTTTTTTTACAAAAAGAAATGTTTCTGTATTGAGTAAATAATTAATAATAACTACTAAAAAACAGCAGTCGTCTAAGTTTATTCCTCTTCCCAAAAAAATGAAATAGAAGAATAGACGCATGTGAAAATGGAGCTCTAAGGTAGAAGTCTCCCTTAAACACGGATCACATACACTGAAACATTCGAGCTTGTGCGCCAACAACTTATAGCAGACACCGTCAAAACTTTAGTTAAATCCGTATATATATATATATATATATATATATATATATATATATATATATATATATATATATATAGTTCATTTAATATCCTTACGCTACACCTTGGACCAAAAAATCTTGATATGCAGCTAGATTAGTAACCGCTGATCCACTCATACCGCGGTGGATTTTGCTAGACCTCAATTGGGCGCCTTCCCATGTGGTGGATAGGGGAAAGCCTCTCAGATATGGGTGGTACCGAGGAAATCAAATTCTCGAGGCGGACTAAAACTAGCACAGTAGCGTTTGTCTCCTATGTCATGGACGTCTGACACAGATATTTTCCACCTGGTCTAGCCAGCGTGGAAGATTAGAGCTATTAATCCCCAAATGGCGAATTTTAAAACATATGGAATTACCCCAGGTGGGTAGGAATTACAAACTCAAATCCCACACCTCTAATGTCTGCCTCAGGGATTCTGGGGAAGGCAAAAATTCGCAATCACTCAAAATTTCTGTCAACACGGTATTCTACATACCAACATCTAATATATGAACAATGCAATCAAATAATCGCTTAGCGGAGTAAGAAGAAGAACTATCCCACATAAAATGGGACATCCTAAGCTAGTGTGAAACCAGAAGACCATAGCAACAAACAAGCATAACACTCCAATCTGGTCACATCATCTACCTAAATAATAAAGTAAGTGATACACATTTAGGAAGAACAACTATTTTGGTCAACGAAAGAATCAAGGATCGACTTATAAAGACGAATTCAATATCAGATAGGGTTATATGCATAGCTATGAAGATATCAGACAGGTACAACTTGCAGATCATCCAAGTTTACGCCCCTACTAATAGTGTTGATAATAACGAAATGGAACAGCTATATGAGGATGTTACATCGGCACGAAAAGCAGAAAATGTATACTATTGCGTAGTAATGGAAGACATTAACGCCAAGTTAGGAAAAGAGAATGGTGATAATATTCCAAATAGAGGAAGTTTTGGACTCGAAACTATCAATGGAAGAGGAGAAGCGCTAACAAGCTATCTTCAAAATGAAAGCATTTATTGCATGAATACTTTTTACAAAAAAACGGGAAAGCCGTAGATGGACGTAGAAAAGTCCGGACCACCGAACAAAGAATGAAGAAGATTATATTATTACCAATAACAAATATGTTGTGTCCGATGTAACAGTCTTAAACAAATTCGACCTGGGTTATAAAATGTTTTTGTTTAATATGACATAGCTGAATTGCAAGAGAAACCATGCATTTACCAACAAAATATAACAAAAAAAAACTTTGATAAATGATTAGAAGAAAATTAAAAATAAAATGTCTGCTTTATTGCATAACTACCGCAGATAATAAATGGAAAATAAAACATTATTTAAATCCAGGAAAAATTCCCTTTCCAGTTACAGCAACGCGAATATATCACATGGATATCACTAAGGCAAAATTAATTACAGGAAAACTAAATATTTTTCATGGCTCGTAGGCAATTAGTTTGCTTTGTAAGCAACTGCCAACCTCCGAGCAAAATAACAAATTATCGTGAGAGAAAACGCAATATACGGGCCGAGCACGGGCCAATGACAAATAATGGCTGACACGTCATACGTGTGCGAGTAAGTGAGTTATGCCGTTTATTAAACGCTCTTTGATATTCACCTGTGGACTATTTATTGCTGTCAAGGTTCATTTAATGTTTCAGTGTATTTGCTCTTGGTAGGTTACAGTTTTATTTAATTTTCACTTCCCTGATATTTACACTAAACATTCAATAAATACTACGAATTTTGATATTTTCTATGAATTTAAAAACAAGTTTTTTTTTTATTTCATTGTAACAAAAAAAATATAGACTTTTACACTTGTGGAGGCACTAAATATTCTGTCTTTTGCTTTTCTTTTTGAATTGTTTCTGGAGCATCTCTAAAAAGAGTCCAACAGTAGTCGGCAAGCATGGAAGTATTCCACTTTCCCTGGTATGTTTTCTCCATTATGATATATCCTGATGGAAGCGTTCGCCGTGCTCATCACTTACAGCTTCGCAGTTGTCAGGAAAAAAGTCCAGGTGTGAGTGTAGGAAATGAATCTTTAGAGACATATTGCAACCCATTTCTTGATACGATGAGAGGATATTTTCAACAAGAGTAACGTAATTGCTAGCTTTTTTATTTCCGATGAAATTGGTGACCGCGAGGCGAAATAGATTCCTAGCATTTTTTTTTAATATCTGATCGAGTGCGGTCAAAACGTTGGTCTTTTAGAATGTTTCGAATCTGTGGCCGAACAAAAATACCTTCTTAATTTTTGCTTCATTTAGCCTTGGAAATTTCTGACCCAGGTACTGAAAAGCTGTATTCAGTGCCGTAACAAAGTTTTTCATTAGACTCAATTTGATATGCAGTGGTGGCAACAAAATCTTTTTGGGGGCTACCATTCTTTCTACCTGGTTCTAATGATTGTCGAACGGACCAGTCTTTTCTCTTGTAATGCAGTGCCTTTACTCGACTGTCCTATTAACACAAAAGACAGCAAAACTTGGCGTAGCCTAGCTACAACCCAAATAAAAGTTCAATCATCTTTAAGTCATCACAGATCTGTCATTGGTATTCATCGTATTTTATACTTGTTAATAGATACTTCATATAGTCATATGACTCTTTTATGTGAACTGCGTATTGAACAGGAATGGACGGTAAAATATTTCCCATATGCAATGGTACTGCTTTTAAACTCAAAGTTGAGATGTCTATAAACAATTTCCATTTCTCTGGCTTGTAGTTTATATTTAAAGCCACCAATAAACCGCTAATCTTATTGCAAAAAACCAAGTTTTCTTCCACGTTAAAAAATGATGCTAGGCCTTTATGGCGTTTCCGAAAAACAAATATAACATCGTCTTTTAATAAGTTCCACTGCTGCAATCTTGATCCTAGCAACTCTGCTTTACTTTTTGGAAGTTTCAAGTTTCTCACAAGATCGTTTGCGAAATCAGGATATCTTGATATTGATGGCATATCTCCTTCTTGAGGAATCGTTGAATCATTATTATCTGATTTGAAAGTAAATATTTCTGGCGATCATGGAATAGGAAGTTCGTCACTATGAGGCACCCACTATTTGTCTTAATACCCAATATTGCAACCAAAATAAAGCTGATATGCATTTTTTATCAATGGGGCAATAGACCGCTTCTGAGACGCAAAAGTCAGCTCACCATAAACATGATAGAAATGATTTGGATTATTTACATACTTTCGAGACATCTTACAATCTCAACTATTCGATTCGACTCACTAACTTCGACTGACCAACTCTTCCGCTTTGTAGCTCCTTATATACCCAAATTCGGCGTCTACATTTTTAGAGAATATGCGAGAATTTTCTATTCAATTCCGTAATATTCGTAATAGTGACGTTTGTCATTTTTTTGTATACAGGGCCTGTTCAGAACAAAGCGAACACAAAAGTGGATTTACATGGGTTTAAACGGCTATCTCGCTTATTTTTAGCCCTGGGGGATTGGAACTTTATATATTGGGGGTCTTCTCTGGAGATCCTCCATGCGGTATTGCCAAGTTATACAAAATTTCCTTAACTTGGGGAAAACGTATGTTTGGCAATGTCGTACTCTTTTAATATTATAACAATATAAATATATCACATGTGTTCTTGCGGTTACATTGTTAATATATAGGGAGACATGACATCACATATCTCTAAAACTTGAACTAATCTTAAAAAATAAGTTTAATTGCGGTTTTAACACATCAAAAGTGGTAAGATTTAATCGATTTTATTATAGATACATTTTGGCTGTTGTCCAGTGTTATTAGTCTTGATTAAAACAAGGGCATAGTCAATAAAGAATATTTCCTTCTCAAGCTATGATTACTGCTTACATCGTTTTTGGCAGGCTAGCAACAATAAATAAAGTTGGAATGTATTCTTGAGGAATTGCATTTCATTCATATTGTTTTCCCACATATGATTATTGGACTTAAGTCTGAGCTATATGGTGGCCAATCTAATTTTTTATTCTGGATCGCATTAAGCTAATTAGTCACTATGTCAGCTGCATGTGAGAATGAGGTACTTTTACAAATATTTCGTATCCATTATTGCCGATATATGACAAAATTCGGTTCGTGCCTCCCAGTTCACCATATCTTCGAGCTACTTGGTCTCGTCTATCTTGTTTCCATAACTCTATTCTAGTTTCATTCTTGACGAGAATTTTTTCCAATTGAACGTGTGTTTCAACAAATTTTTATCGATGACTCTTGTAACTTTGGAAGTATACAGGGTGAGTCAACGATTGGATGAAGTAGGTTTGTGCCTTTTCGGTGTAATTAACAAAGAAACTATATTTATTGTTTGATACAGTATATTTTTACGCAGATTTTAAAAATATTTAGGACTCTACAGGGTGTGCCAAAAAACTAGGACAGCATAAAGCTGTTTTTTTTTTAAATAGAACACCCTATATACGAATCGTATTTTCCGTTTAGCTTATAATTTTAAATCTTTTTTATTAAAGGTTTACTATAACAAAACTTTATAGTTTCTGAGATAATTAAGTTTAAAGAAAAAAAGTCACATTTTCAAGCATCAATTCAAACCTAAATAACGTTTTCAATTTTGTGACAAATATATTCAAATTTGGAATTTAGCAAGGCCAAAGACAAATTAACATAATTTTTACCTAATATTTGCAATATAAGCTACAGGGTGTTGAACACATCCGCTCAAATTTGAACAAGTTTAAATGAATAAATATCTTTTTTTTAAACGGTACACCCTGTATATTTTCATGTTATTTAATAGAGTAATAAAAACCCTAAAAGTTTTGTTCAATATATCCTATACCTATTTATAATAGTTTTTGAGATATTTCAGTTTTTATAATTTTACATACTTTTTTACAGAAATAGTCTTCATTATCATAGTAGTCATGTAAAATAATAAAAAGAAACTACAGAAACAAACAGAATGTGGTTAAATATGATGAAATACATTATTCGTTATATTACAACGGCAATAGTTTAATTAAACATAATGTGAAAAAATTAACACAACAATAACGACAAGGCAAATACATATTTACTTTTATACTAAATTGAAACAAAAAAATTACCTATTAAATACTGAGATTAATTATTTCTTTTTAATAAGTGTTCGAATAAACGACCCTCTTGTGCAATGCACAAATTTAGTCTTTTTTGCAGATTTTCTCGGACCCTGGACAAAATTAGTGGCGTTATTGTTCTACTGGTATCCCTAATCCTGTTTCGCATATCTTCCACTGTTGTTGGTGGATTAACATACACCTTATTTTTAATATAACCCCATAGGAAGAAATCTAATGGGGTGATGTCGCAAGACCTTGGTGGCCACTCAATGAAACCCCCACGTCCAATCCATTTTTGCGGATATCGTTGGTCAAAAAACGCACGAACTTCACGATGGTAATGCGGAGGCGCACCATCGTACTGGAACCACATACTGTCGAGCTCATCTCTAACGAGACCTTGAAGCAGTTGGGGTAGTTCTTCTTGTAGAAAGTTCAGGTAACTATGACCATTTAGTGGTTCATTAAAAAAGTGGGGTCCAATAATTCGATTATAATGAATACCACACCAAACATTTAATGACCAGTGGTTTTGATGTTGCACCTCTCTAATCCAAAATGGGTTTTCTGTGGCATAATAATGCATGTTTCGTCTATTTACGGCACCGTTACTTCTAAAAGTAGCTTCATCACTAAACATTACCTTGCATAATAAATTTGGATTTAATTGAATCTCCGCATTTATTGTGTGACAAAAGTTTACACGACTTTCAAAATCCTGTCCATGCAATTCTTGATGTAATTCCATGTGATATGGATGATACCTATATTTCTTGGTAGTATGATTAGCGGTGGATTGTGATGTTTCACATAATGCTGCTAACTGACGGCTACCAATATAAGGATTTTCCTGAACATTTAACAATACTTGTAGTTCTTTTTCTTCATTAGTTACTGGTTTGTTGACCACTTTACGTTTTGGATAATCAACAGTACCAGAAGAATCAAATCTTTTCATTAAGTTTTGAAAAGTATGGGTATTAGGCTGGCGTCGATCAGGATACTTCATTTTGTAAATTCTTTGAGTAAGAAGGCAATTTTTTTGAGCCTCTCCTATTGTATAAATCATATCTATTAACTCATTCTTTGGAAAATTCATTTTACAATATAAGATGAATGCAAAAAAAACCAAACTACACTACATAAAAACCAAAAGAAGCGATTGCGGTTATACATTTGACACACAGAAAAATGTTCTTTTACATTGTTTTTGCCATGGCTACTATGATACTGAAGACTATTTCTGTAAAAAACTATGGAAAATAAGAAAGACTGAAATATCTCAAAAACTATTATAAATAGGTATAGGATATATTGAACAAAACTTTTAGGGTTTTTATTACTCTATTAAATAACATGAAAATATACAGGGTATACCATTAAAAAAAAAGATATTTATTCATTTAAACTTGTTCAAATTTGAGCCGATGTGTTCAACACCCTGTAGCTTTTATTGCAAATATTAGGTAAAAATTATGTTAACTTGTCCTTGGCCTTGCTAAATTCCAAATTTGAATATATTTGTCACAAAATTGAAAACGTTATTTAGGATTGAATTGATGCTTGAAAATGTGACTTTTTTTCTTTAAACTTAATTATCTCAGAAACTATAAAGTTTTGTTATAGTAAACCCTTAATAAAAAAGATTTAAAATTATAAGCTAAATCGAAAATACGATTCGTATATAGGGTGTTCTATTTAAAAAAATACAAGTTTATGCTGTTCTAGTTTTTTGGCTCACCCTGTATAGTCCTAAATATTTTTAAAATCTGCGTAAAAATAAACTGTATCAAACAATAAATATAGTTTCTTTGTTAATTTCACCGAAAAGGCACAAACCTACTTCATCCAATCGTTGACTCACCCTGTATTTATCGCTGACAGACCATCTAGGATTTAAATCTGCTTCCTTTAATCTTTGTCTGACTCTTTTCTCACTAAAATTAAATCGTTTTGCGTTTAGCAGCTCATTTTTAAAATTTTTAGATGTCAATGAGCGATTTAATGAAAACTTAAGTAACATAAAACTGCTGTTAACAGCTATTCTACACTTTTTGCGCCCTTGGCCTAGTCTTCGTCACAAATATCCAGTCTCTAGCTACATTTTTTATATCTCCGAAACTGTGATTGATCCTTCATGGGACATCGTGCGACTTCTGTTCGTTTATATTCTTTGTTACCTAGAACTTTAATTTGTGACGCTTCAGCTTTATTACTGTGACTAACTGTGACAAATAGTTGATTTAAATCAAGGAAAACATGCACTAACAGTACTTAATTCACATTAACTCTGAAATAATGTAAAGATTTTTAGTATAATATATAAATTTACAGTGCTGATTAAAGATTCTTTTCAAACAATATTGAAAACAAAAAATGCGATATTTTTCTTTCTGGGTATTTAAAATGAGCTAATTATTTATGTTCTCACAAATAATGAAGTTTTTATTAATCAATAAAATATTAGTTGAAGTCTATATTAAAAATGGAATTAAAAATAAAAATAATGAAAGAATGACAATAACGAAATTTAAGGAGACACAAAAATCATCCAAGTAGGGTCACTGAGCTGATAATGCTACCAAGATGCAACGGAGGAAGAGGACTGATTGATTCTGGTAAGCAATGGGATCAGAAATTAACAAACCTACACTTATAGTTTCACAGACAAGCAGAGCCTTCTGTGCTACACTATCAATATGCGAGGCAGGTGATCCAATATCGCTGCGGTTGAGAAACGATGAACTGACTTCTTATCACCAGCCTGACCAAGAGAAATTACAAGCCTGACTAAGATACCCCTTCATGAGCGACAACCAAATGGGATCAATCAGAAAAATATTGACAAATTAAAGTCGAGCTAATGGTTGACGTCAGACCAAATACTTTTTGAAACCGAAGGTCTTCTACTAGGTACTCAAGATCAGGCTATTCCAACGAGAAAATATCTGTAACACATAATCAGAGACCTCTCGATCCAGAACGACAAATGCTAATATGGATATTTAACATCAGAGACAATTCAGCACATAATAGAATGATGCTAAGCATTTGCTACATTAGACTACAAGGAGAGACATGATTCAACTGCCAAAATCATCAATCAAGAGTTGACAGAGAAATTTTAACTGTTGCCGATGGAGAAAGGGCTGTAACTATAAATACAGCCCGGAGCATATACAAGAGAATAACAAGTTCAAGCTGTACTGGGATCGAACTCATTTTAGTAAATAAAATATCAAGCAAGCAATACTAATAGAAGTCGACATCTGTAAAAACCATAATGATAAGATCACCAAATATAGATACTTGGAAGTACAAATAGACAGACAATGGGGAATAAGTGACGTCCGGACGATCTCCATAATTCAATCAACAACTGGTATGGTACGGAAGAGTCTTCTGCTTCTTAATATAACGATATTGTGCTTTAGTGAACACCTGCATAAGGCTATGCCTAAAGAAGTGCTACTTGAGACCATTCAAACCGTTCGAGAATTTATGGGAAATGTAAAGAACTATAACATCACCTAGGGCCCCTCGGAATGTCACCCTTGTAATATCTGATAATATTGAGATGAGTGAATGTTCCTGGAGGAAGTGCGAACATCGCTTGGATAAGTATACCGAACATTTTTTAAAAAACAGATCCAAAATTTCACTTGAATGATGGAATGTCATCTAGAATTTAGCTATGACGAAATAAATACCTATCAGCTTGAGGAAATGTTTCTGTTATTATTTCTATTTGTTTATGTTGTATTTTGGTGTTAGATTGCGACAAACACAGACCGTAGAACTATAGAGAGTTTTAAGAATAAAAAAGTTAAATAATTTAGTAACTAAACTTAAATGTTAAAAAAATAAAAATAATTTTAGCAAGAAAACAATTACATTTAAATCAGTTCCATTGCACAATTTTAAATAAATAGCAGAATGCAAACTACACAGTTAACTATTATACAAAATTATAACCAATTAATATTTAATTTAATAGTAATTCGCGTCAATTCTTGCTCGTGACAATATGTTTTATTATTTATTACAATTATGCTAGTGTTTGTCATGTGATTTAATTACTGTTCTCTGAATGGTATCTAAATATACACAAAACCAAGAGTAAAGGAACAACAGAAGCTAATTATCTTCAAACACGGGTTCTCGAAAAAAATAGCTTCAGGAAAGTATTACCACAGTTATCAGTAACGGGTCTCAGGCTTGATTATTTTTACTATTCTTTAAATAGAATTAAATAAAATACTGATTTTAAACTTTTACAAACGGCAAAATTCAATTCGATTATACAGGGTTGGGCAACTGTTCCGGACCAGCTTAATCAAGGGTGAACGTAAAGTGATACCGGATCAGAACTTTCTTCATTCTTTATAATTACTATTCTTCTATTTGATTTTACATCCCAAATGCTAGTGATGTCGACAATTGTCAGGTGAAGATATCACTCATAAATTTTTAAAATGAAGGATCCTGTATGTTGTCAGTTAATGTGTTTTTCCAACAAAGTTGAATATTTTCTGTATGGAATACCCTATGGGTGAGTTTATCGAAAATATTGACAGTTTTATTTAACGATTTAATACTACATTTTATCCTGAAAATCATAATTCTTGAGTTTAGACCGTGTCAAATTGGAATTATTAGCCGATATTTCGCCTACAATTGCACGAGGTGTCTTCAGGGGTCTCTACTCCATGAGTTTTAAACACTGAATCACCATCGAGGAGCAACAGCCTGGTAATTATATCCGACTATAGCGCAGCGAACCGTGATCTTGCGTTATAATCTATGTTCACGTATGATGTAGACTATAACCTGTATCTTAATCAACATTATTGGATATTACAAACTTCAATTGATTCTTAAATTTTACATCTAAAGGAACCAGACACATTAAAGGTGTAACCTGTGTAATGCTGGTGTTCAGGTACTGCAGATTGTACAATTAATACTTCTTTTATGTTCCTTAAGCCTAATGGATATAGACCATCCTGTTTTACTCACATACACTTTACCACAAGAGCAAGGTATCTTGTAAACGCCTTCTCTTTGTAATGGTATTGTGTCCTTTGGTGACTTCTAGAATAGTCCAATTTTTTAACATGTGTTGAAAATTGTGTAATTGTTTTTCGGAGCAATTTGGCAATCTTGTCGGTGGTTCTGTGTATGTAAGGCAAGACAACACTGTACATAGATGGTAAATTTGTGATATTTTGTTGAGTAGTTGGGTTTTTATATTTATTAATGGAACGTCTAATATCTCCAGCGCAGAACACCAGCATTGTACAGGTCACATCATTAATGTAAAAGACACTAAAGTGCTAGCATCAGCGTCTGGTTTCTTCAAACGTAAAATTACAGAATTAATCGAAATTTGAAAACATCCAGATAATATTAATAGAGATACAGGTTATAATCTACATCATGGAAATCGATTATAACGCTGGATTAAGATATGCTGATCATCGGTAGGGTATAAATACTGGGCTGTTGCTCCTTGATGGTCATTTAGTGTTCTAATCTCATGAGATAAAGATTCTCGAAGATGCTTAGTGTAATCGTAGGCGCAACGACGGATAATAATTCCCATTTAACATGGTCTAAACACAAGAACTATGATTTTCAACTTGATCAAAGCTGTTAAAGCTTTCGTTCTTCACCTTTTATCCGTTAATCCTCCGTTGTGATCCAAAATTTCAGTGTCTATGTTAGTAAGTATTTATCTAACTAGAATTGGATAGTCTATCCGATTTTCTCCTGATATTAGTTTTTTTTATTACAGAGTAAACAGTACTTATCAAAATAAAATACTATAATTTAGCTAACAGCACAAGAAAGTATTACTCTGAGATGACAGGATACGGGGATAGAAATAGATATTTGCAACAAACAAAAACCATTTTAATTAAACTTTCCCTAAAGAGGAGCTCATTTTCAAATCACCAGCAATTGATAATGTTGAATTTGGAAAAAACCATCAAAAACGGTATCAATAACATTAAATCTTTAGACATTATACTTACCCTGCCCGACGAATCATGAATGTCCGTACCAATGATAATACGGAAAGATCGAAAGAATTCAAAGAAAATAAAATATATCTTGATAATGAAACTTTGCTTCAAGAACTATCAGAAGAGGATACAGATATACGTATGCAATTTTCTCTAGAAATAATGGATATGATAGACTTAAATCCCTTTTTTTGTAAATCGTATCTTATTTTCATACCGACACGTTCTATCTAAATGGTTTCATTAACAGACTCAACTGCTGGTATTGATTTGACCATAATCCTTGTTGGATGTTTGAACGCCATACAAATTATCTTCAAAAATTAAAGGTTTAGGTAAGCATCATTCAAAAACATACTATAGGAACTTTTAATTATTTTTAATTTAATTAAATTTTGTGATCAACACAACTACTTCATGCCATTTAGTTTCAACAATATGGAATACCAGAGAATTCAGGTAGATATGTCAGAAACGTGTCCTGGAAGGTGGATAGGTAGAAGAAAATCCATTGAAGGGCACCAAATTTAACCCATCTTGATTTCTATCTTTGGCGCTATTTAAAAACTATCGTCTAGCCGAACGCTTTAGAAAATTTTGAAAGCAGAATTTCTGATATGGTGCATGACATTTCTCATCAACATTTACGAAACCTGCTTTCTCAGTTTTTAGAAATGCTTGGGCACCGTTACGTGACTCAAGGAAAATAATTCGAACATTTAATTAAATATGTCTTAATTTACCTTTACACAATCAAATACCGGGTTCGGCAGTGGAATGTACCCGTTCTGGTTAAACTATAGTAATTAGAAATATTATTTTAGAAAATCCTAAATATTCGGAAAATAATACCCCACCATTATATTCTATAAATTTTTCGATGTTTTCTCGGACGTGGTTCATAACTAGGTATCGAAGTGTTCCATCAATGTTTCTGTCTCTTACGTGATAATATTCTTTAGGTCATCAAGAGTACAGGGCTTGTTTAAATACACTTTGGACTTTAAGTATCCCCATAAAAAGCGGTCTGGAGCCGTCAAATCGGGAGAATGCGTTGGCCAGGACATTTCTTCAATTTGGAATATTAATCGTCCTGAAAATATATTCCTTAAAAATGTCATAATTATTCGAGCGGTATGACGCGTTGCTTCATCCTTTTGGAGCCATATTTCATTGTTGTTTTCAACCAGATGCCGTAATTCAGCAGAAAGAAATGTTTCTACCATTTTCAAATAGTGTTCTGAGGTAACCGTCACTGTTCAATTATGCTCCTGGAAGAAACATGGCCCAAAAGAATGCCACACCGCACCAAACACTAACATTTTCGGCATGTAAAGGTTGTTCATGTAACTGCATAGATTGTTCTGCACACAAATATTTGAAGTTCTGCTTATTAACATAGCTCGATAAGTGGAAGTGTGCCTCTTACGATATGATTAAATTATTGGTTATATCTGCTCTTTCGTTCGACAATCTTACAAATTCTCTACAAAATGTAAGTCTGTAAGGTGCATCTAGTAGAGAAATTTGATGAACTATTTGAATTTTATATGGGTGAAACTTCAGATCATAATGTAAAATACGAGGCAATGTTCGATCTGATAGGTGTAAAACAACTGCATATTTGTTGGCTGAACGTGTTGGACTGGCTGTCACTGCCTGCCTTACCCTTTTGATATTTTCAGGCATCCGCGCAGGATGGTCAAAAATATTTCCATGATTGTTCCACTTATTAAATCACCGCAAAATGATGTTCCGCGAATGAATGCGACCCTGTCTTTGGATGTTAAATTGAGCCAAAAACCGTTGTTGAACCGTAATTACAGACTTTGTTTCAATGTAATTCGTCACTGCGAACACACATTGGTTCACTGGCGAATTCTCCATGGCTACTAAATGCATATAATAACAAACACGATACAGACTGGCAGACCTGTATCTGTGTCATATAGTGGCTAGCTGAAACGTTGCACATTCCACTGTCAGACCCTGTAGAAGAATTGTTGTTCTGAAGGATAAAGAAAACCCGCATCACATTTGCCCAATCCCACATAAATTTACGGAGGACTCTAAATTAAAAATATATTTTTTATAGTCACTATTAAAAGGAACATTTTAAATCCTTGCTTCAAGTGTCAACGATGTTATTTTATGACTCCAGTTATAAAAGTTATGGATTAGCATCAGAAGTAATTACTTTTAAGAACAGTTTTTAAAATCAATTACAGACAAATTTAACTTTTTATTTGATGTTAATGAGTGTCATATAATTTAAACTGAGAGATTGGAATCACTTTTTTGTGTAGCATTGATAGCGACCTGAATATACAGAAATTTAAGAATTATTTAATTTAATTTATTCACTGAAATTAACGTACAGACAAAACACTATTTATATTTATAGAAAGCATTTCGGTTGGATAAATTATCAAAATCACAAAGCTACCAAAGTTTCAACCAGGCATCGAACGGCCGATAATTTTTTGCTTACGTGATCAGTTTGCGACGGGTATATTCTATACTTTTCTAAATTTTTGTAAGAAATAATCTAATCTCCTTTTCGTAAAATGATTCTTACATACATATGTTAAGTATTCGATTATTCTTACTCTAAATTTTGGTACAACAGATTTTGACTTATTTTTAAATAAAATTCGTCAAGTCCATTAAACACACCTATCTGTAAATGCAGTGTTTCTATTAAGTTATATAATTTTCTAGAGAAGGGAGTCTGTGTTAAAGTTTAAGTTTGATATTAGAAACTTATATAGCAAGATTCACTAAAAAGTTATTACTTTTTAACCCTATTTAGTTGCTATAAAAGTTAGATCTTCTAGTTGGTCAGTTTTGTTTGGCTTATGATATTGTTAGAGTTGATATTATGTATGTCGCAAATCAACCGTCGAAACAGAAACATTCAGAGTAAAAACCTAGAGATAAAATATTGGAATCATTTAGAGCAATATTTATCTCCTGGAAATATACAAAATTTTCATATTTTTGGCGGTTTGATACTCAAATAAAACAATATTTTTTTGCTTGTACTTAAGGTTCAAATCTTGAGAAACTTATTATTTTATTGATCGTTCAGTTATAAATTAGGACCATGTTAATGAATTAGAGTGTTTTTATTAACCTAGACCAGTTAAAAAGTTACACCATGTTAGAAAAATGGGGGATCTTATCTACAATATAGTTGAAACTAATTATGGTAAAGAATATATTACACAAACTGCAAGTCCTGCAATTGACATAAATTAAAAGAAGTGTAGGTCTTAGCGCTTGGTTGATCCAGTTGAATGAATCTATGTCTGTGTCTGATCCTCGAAAAATGATATCCTTGAAATGTGAACAAGATGAGTGGTTTAAGTTGTTACTTGATTATTTCTCTTAGATACTTTTTGTATATTTAAACTCTCTCCAATGAAGTTATTTATCACATTTAGTCCTACTTTAGTTAAAATTAATCAGAAAATTTTTGCTTATTTAAATTGTTTGTCTTCTTCTTCATGTACCTTCTCCATTTCGGTGGTTAGCTATCATCATTGCTATTCTGACCTTGGAAGCCGCGGCCTTGAATAAATCAGATGACTTGACGTTGAACCATTCTCGCAAATTCCTAAGCCAGGATATTCTTCTTCTTCCAACAGATCTTTTTCCCTGGATTATGAGTTGCAGAATCTTATACCTTGGACCTCTCATGATGTGGCCGAGATATTGCAATTTTCTCTTTTTTACTTCATATAGGATCTCTACGTCCTTCTTCATTCTTCTCAGAACCTCCAAGTTGGTTACATGTTCTGTCCATGATATTCGCAGCATCCTACGGTAGGTCCACATCTCGAAGGCTTCTAGTTTCTGCTCGTAATGTAAGTTGAGGGTCCAAGCTTCTACACCATACAATAGGACTGGGAATACATAACATTTAAGCATCCGAATTCTTAGGTCCAGGCTCAGATCGCGACTACAGAGCAGCTTCTTGATCTTCACAAAGGATGCACGGGCCTTCTCAATGCGAATCTTTATTTCTGAACAATAGTCCACGGAACAGTTGACACTTGTACCCAAATAGTCATATCTCTCGACTCTTTCCAACCTTTCGCCTTCGACATACAGATGTTCATTGGGTACTTCAGTTTTGGTGACAATCATGTATTTGATCTTCTTAATATTAAGTGTCAGACCATATTCTCGACTAATTGTGGTGACATTATTCAACATATTCTCAAGGTCTTGCATGTTTTCGGCGAGAAGTACTGTGTCGTCGGCGTAACGCAAATCGTTCAGTGGAATGCCGTTAACTCGTATTCCACCGGTGTCATTTTCGAGGGCTTTGGCGAAGATTTCCTCTGAGTAGAGATTAAAAAGGAGTGGTGAGAGAACACATCCTTGTCTCACCCCTCGCTTGATCTCCACTGCATTTGTTAGTTCAGATTGGACGCGGACAGACACACTTTGGTTTAGGTACTGTTTTACAATTATTTGTATATCTCTTGTGTCAAGGTTTTTTCGTTTCAGCGCTTCTATTAGTTGTTTATGTCTCACTTTATCAAATGCTTTATTATAATCAATAAAACAAGTGTATACATTTTAGTTGACATCGAGACACCGCTGCATCAAGACATTGTAAGCGAATAAGGCCTCCCTAGTGCCACATCCGTTTCTAAAGCCAAACTGAGTATCTGCTATATTTTCTTCCAGCTTCTTATAAATTCTACGATGGATGACTTTGAGAAAGATCTTTAGTGTATGGCTCATTAGGCTGATCGTACGGTGTTCTTCGCATTTTCTGGCATTCTGCTTTTTAGGAATTGTGACAAACGTTGATTTAAGCCATTCTTCTGGTATTATTCCTGTTTCATAGATCTTATTAAATAGAGAAGTTACAGCAATTGTTTGTAACCAGCCTAAATTTCAATAAAAAGAGACTAGAAATTTAAGCTGTTGGGTAAATTTTATTTTATATGTCTTCTAAATAGATATCTTGACTGCCGTTATGAGAATAGTTAATTATGGTTGGCGGTTTTTTGGTTTCAGTCTGATGTTTGAACAAACACATATTTCTTAAGAAAACAGAATAATGTTCAGTCATTTTACAATTTATTTTATGTCTCCACCTTACAAAACAAGCAGTTTTATCATTCAAGTTTTCATTAGAGCATAGTCACGCTGGTGATCAGTTAGCTTTCTGTTGGATGTATTAGTGTTAACCGTGAATGTAATAGATGGGCTTAAAATCTATTTTTTGAGGCATTTGTTCTAAAATGTTCGTCTGCCTAACGTAAAATAAAATAAGGGTTGGCCTACACAGTATAATACAGACCTGAAATGATATATTTATTAATATTATATTCCTTGTAATTTGTGATGGATATTTACCTGATGGTTTGATTATTTTGAGACATTCCATTTAGCCAAAATATTCCTTTGTGAACAAAGGATTCCCTTTCAGCTTGTGACATCTAAAATTAAAAAATCCTATTTTTCTTGTAACAGCGATTATGATCAGAAACCAAGATATTTCTTCAGTAAGAGTTGATATTTTTCACTCAGGTAGGATATTTTCCTTATTTTCTAGCATATGTTGATTCTGGGAGATGATACTAACAGCTATTGTTGCTAATTGCAGAATAGTGAACTATTATTTGGTTCAGAGCCACAGTTAGGTTGGCAGTTGTGGTTTTATCTTTGGGGTCTATTATAAGAAATTAGCCAATAGACCTCCTTCTTTTCGGGAACGTCTCTTGGGCAAAATGTACGTACGTTGCTCGAACGGATTTTTGTCGATCTGATCTTAAAGTAAGTTTTTCCGTGAGCACTTATAGTTTAATATTTATGTTGCGTAGTTCCTATTTAAAGGTTTAACGGAATTTTTCCCGTTGTTTTTCCCACAAATGCAATAAAACGTGTCATCAGATGAAACTACATTTCAATTAGAGTAAGTGAATTTCATTATTTTATTCACGTGTTAAGGCTAATTTATATTTTCTGCCTTCTCTACAAGAGATTGATAACCAATCACTTCTTTGTCCGTTTTTCGTCGTTCTTTCGTCAATTTTTCGTCGCGCTTTCATCCATCTTTTGTTGCTCTTTCATCGATTCTTCATCGCTCTTTAGTCTATCTTTCGATGATCTGTTCTTCTCTTCCTTCTCTCTGCCTGTTAGTCTCTCTCTTCATCTCTCTATCTTCGACCGTTCATCCATTTCTTCATTTGTCTACTCTCTCATCGCTTCCAAGATGGTACCGATGTTTCACTAGTAGCTACGACAGCCAGTTCCCGTTCCTCGTCCTCAATCTACAACGAGTTACTATCTTGAGGCCCTACTTATGGTAGAAGCTTGATTTCTCCTAGGTCTAATACATTGACTGTTAAGTTATTTTAAGTTATATTTTCTTTTACTGTATCAATGAAATGTTTGAATATTAAGGATTTATTACTAATTTTGTGAAATACCATAACGATATCGATAACGATACGTGAAGTAGTATAGCGAATGATCACCAAAATTGCAGCAAACTTACAAGTAAGGGTTACAGTCAAATACATGTTGTATAACAATAGTCTTTTAGTTTGGTCATATGCCAGCTCACTAGCGTACCGTTTACAGTTTGGTAAACTTGAATTTCTTTTTTTTTTAGGATTTGTAGTATATTTCTATAGATGTTATGATTTATAATATATCTTCTTCTTCTTTCTTCTTTAATATAGGTGAACCGCCTGTTTTCTTTTATCGTCTCCCTGCCTATGGTAATGTTAAGTTGTCACTCCATTGTTTTTGGGGGCGTCCTAAGCTCCTGCGACATAACGGTGATTTGTCGCGTGCAATTCTGTCGTCGATTCCACTGATGTGCCCGTTTCATTCCCTTTTTCTACCCAGTACCCACTCATTAACGTTTTCTACCTTGCATGTTCTTCTTATATTTTTACTTCTCTTTTTGTCCAAGAGCGTTTTTCCAGTTATTCTACGAAGTACTCTCATTCTGGTTGTCTCTAGTGGTTGTTTAATTTTCGCTGTCAGATTGAGTATCTGCGGTATATGTCATAGTTGGTCTCACCATTGCCTTGCAAATTCTTGATTTGGTTTCTATTTTAATAATTTTATTCCTCCATATTGTGTCATTTAAATATCCCGCTATTCTTGTTGCCCTAGTTATCTGTTCTCTTACCTCTGCCTCAACATCACCATAACCAGAGATTTCTATGCCCAAATACTTAAGTTTCATTTCTTGCTGGATAACTTTGCCTTCAACTTCCAGTTTGCACCTTAATAGTGTTTTTGACGTTGTCACGCATTTAGTTTTCTACCAATACGGCATCATTGGCGTAGCACACAATAATAATTTTCTTGTCGCCCATTCTGTATTCCTTCAAGAAACGTACATTTCTTATTATTTCGTCCATAATGATGTTGAAAAGAAGAGGGTTCAGGGAATCCCCTTGTCGAATACCACGGCCCACAGCTATTGGTTCAGTCATGACCCCATTTATTTTTGCTTGAATCTGATTTACTTAATATATATTTTCTATGATTTGGATGAGGTTAAGTGGAATTTGCCTGTTGTAATGAAGGTATATAACGTCGTTCAACTGCACACGATCGAACGCTTTTTCCCAATATATGTACAGTATAATTTAGAGAAATATCCTTTGCTCATCACTATTATTATCATGTTATTTTGTAATGAAACCTAAAACAGTTTAGTAAACTTTTACATCAGTGAAATAAACTAGCTATTTTGTTGTTATTATTTAAGCTTAGGTTAAATTTTCTTTTAATAAACCTTTTAATATTATGGGGTATATTTCTGTGGATAAGTTATAGATTTTTCCCATTTTAAAAATAACAGGTTTTTCTTCAATAGGAGAACCCAACTTTGAAGTAGGTGGCCCCATTTTTTCATCTACGATAATCCCATCCCCTGACTCTACGTGAACTAATCGAATGGACAAATTTGGGGTCTAATGATAAAGGGAAAAATAAAGGGTGTTTTTTATAGAGGTATGGAACTTTTAAATAGAATAAAACAAAGATAAATTTTTTAAAATGACATGAAATTTACTTTATTCGAAAGATAACCTTCTGGCATTATAATTTAAATATGACTTCTGGCATATGACCGCCACGGCTGGCTCGGACGTAGTCTAATCTGGAGATCCAATTTTCGATGACTTTTTCCAACATTTGTATATCGGCAATAATGCGGCTAATGTTGTCCTCCAAGTGATCAATCGTTTCGAGCTTATCGGCGTAGACTAGCGACTTCACATATCCCCACAGAAATAGTCTAGCGGCGTTAAGTCGCACGATCTTGGAGGCCAATTCACGGGTCCGAAACGTGAAACTATGCGGTTACCAAACGTTTCCTTCAATAAATCAATTATGGCACGAGCTGTGTGACATGTAGCGCCGTCTTGTTGAAACCACAATTCCTGCACATCATGGCTCTATAGCGGTCACCATTGACTGTAACATTCTGACCAGCATCGTTTTTAAAGAAGTACGGACCAATGATTCCACCAGCCCATAAAGCACACCAAACAGTCAGTTTTTTTGGATTTTGTAAGCACGCAAACCAAGATCTTTCCGCAAAATATTCCATAAAGTGAATGGAGACATATCCAATTCCTGTGCACGATGGCGGATAGACTGATTCGGGTCTTTCTCTACGCTACGCTCTACAGCAGCAATGACTTCTTCTGTACGCACTGTACGACGTCTCTGTGGATGCGTATTATCTTTTAGAGTAAACGTGGTGCGAAAAAGTTCCATAGTTAATCAAATTAATTGCTCTAATGGATGATTATGTTGACCGTAAAATGGACGTAGTGCGCGATACGTATTTCGAACAGAACCATGATTTTCAAAATAAATTTGCACAATTTGGAAGCGTTGTTCAGGCGTCAGTCTATTCATGTTGAAATGCCAAATCAAACTAAACATAAATCACTTGACAGCTGAGAAAATGGCCGCCAGTTAAAAAAGTGTTGCCAACTTAAAGTTTTATACCTCTATAAAAAACACCCTTTAGTATTGAAGGTACGGAAAAACATCCACTAGATAGGTTTTTGTAAAATAATAAAATAGAAGCCTATTTTTCTCTGATGTCAGTTTTCTAGAAAGTCTATTTTCGTACTCAAAGTTTCTCAGAATTTGTAGAGAGAAAATAGAGAGGCTCAGTATTTCCTTTTAAGATTACAAAGTTTATAAAAACTTTAAATTAAATAGATTGTTAAAGTTATTATAAGGGGTTAACACTCATCTCAAATTAAAAAAGGAGTGATATATAATTTTAAGAATTCTTGTAATTTATTTAAACGAATTTTGTCAAACTAAGAGGATACATTTTTGAAAAGTCTTCACATTCAGAGCTCAGGAGGTCTTAAAACTCTTCTGTTATTAAAGTATCTTATACTCTAATCTTATTTAGCTACTATTACATAAAATATTCATGTCAACTTCTACATGCCGCAAGTCCTACAACTAGACACAAAGATTTTAATTCCGACCAAAGTTAAATCTCGTTTTCCTTCGCGCCGACTTTCTAAATTCCCCAAACTCATGCATAAATAAAACGCTTAAGAAGTTTTTGCGACATCGGCCCCCAAAATAAATTTCCCATTTTATTTTCGCATATTTTTTGCAACGTGTGTACGCGACAAGGGCTGGCAAATCATGGGCGTAGATGGAAAAAACGTCATAATAAATTGCATGAATCATTCATTATGAGTGTGAGATAGAAAACGGAAAAAATCGTTAAAAGACGCATTACGGAAAAAAAATTATAGCAATTTCAACACACCTTTCTAGCAAAGAGTGATAACATTACTTCTAATATTTAAATTCAATTAGTGAAGCTAAAGCCTAATATTAATAAAGTATACATTAATCACTTAAAAATACTTATTTTGTCATAAAAATTGGTAGAAATATACAAAATTAATTTCACGAAAAAAAAACATTTATTTAAAATTGACATCTGAAATGTATTGCTTTACTTTATCTGAATCATATGTTACCGTTATCAATTCTATCTATATTTTCTCAATTTTATTAGCAATGGAAGTTGTTTAATATACTTAAAGATCTCAAACCATAGAAATGAAAACGCTGAGAATGATCACGGAAACAAGTTTAAGAGATATAATAAGAAACGCAAAAATACGCGAGGACAGCGGAGTGGGAGATATTGTGAAGTGGGTTCGAAACCGTCGTAGGCAGTGGAGAGATCACGTGGAACGAAAGAACGATGACAGACTAGCAAAAACCGTGATGAGAGAGAAACCAAACACCAAACGGCCGCCTGGACGGCCCCCCAAAAGATGGAGAGACAGCTGGATTTCGACCTCAAACGAGGATCGATGAGGCATTGTATAGATAACAGAACTTGGTTCTACCTAGAAGAAGAAGAAGAAGAAGAAGAAAAAGAAAAAGAAAGATTTCAAAAAAATGAATACAATGAGGGAGAAGTGGTGGTAGATCTAGTAATGATAAAACTTTTGTATGAAACAAAAAAAAAAATGAAAAAGGAGCTGCTATAAATCGAAAAACTATTTATAGATTCAACAAAGACCTACGATAACATCCCGATGGCAAACACAAATATAAACCATACACATGTTAGAGCTGTACAAAATCTTATATTCAGATTCCATTTCAAAAATCAAAATGGGAAACAAGGTATAGAAATTCCTTAAAGTCATTAAGGGTTTAAGACAGGCATGCTGCATATCATCCATATTTTTCAAGATATATGTGATGAAAGCTTTAGCAAAATGGAAGCAGAAATGTCATAGAAAGAGTATTCAACTAACCGAAATAACTATACCATACCATCACAAGGAAATTGACTGGTGAACAATTTCATCATTATTATCATGACCTGCACCGCGACGACGTGGACCTTAAAATGGGCCGAAAGAAAGAGGATTGAGAGTTTTGAGATGCGGGTGTATCAGCACCGAGCCAACGTTGCCATTTTGGAAGAGCTAGGCCAATGCCTCAATAGACAAGGTTCCTTAAGCGGATCAGTGATTTTGATCATTGATTCAGAGAAGCCTGTACTTGATGAACCCCATCCGGGAGTTTTTCTAATTTGTAAGCTACTAAAATTGAGTGGTGCCCTCTATTAAAGACAGAAAGATGGTTTGAATTGCCCGACATAAATATTAACAGCTTAAACATGTACAGTTATTATTATTAATAATTTTCTATATTATAAATGTGACTTTTGTTTGTTCAGTTGGCCCGTCTATTCATCTGCCCGTCTGTAGCCCGATATAAACAAAAAATATGCTGTGAATAAATACCAGTATATTGCAATTCGCCGATGATCAAGCACTACTAGCAGGCGACAAAGAAGATCTTGAATACATTACACGAAAACTATAAGAAACGTATGAAGAATGGAGTCTGTCAACAAACATTGAGGAAACCAAATACTTATGAATAGGAAATAATAGGGTTAATCTCCAAGTAAATGAAAATACGAAAGTAGAGGAATGCGACGATAACAAATATTTGGGAGTCATCTGTGATAGAATCTGGACAGATGATAAGGAAATTCGTGCAAAAATTATCCAAGCTAAAGAGAGTAACAGGATGCTTAAATGGGATACTGTGAAGCAAAAATATTAACAAAAAATGAAAATGTAATATACACAACACAATGGCGGAAAGGGGGATGAAACTTGGAGACTTACAGAAAGAAATCAAAAACAAGTAGAAGCTGTAGAAATGGATATTTTGAGGAGGTTAACAGGAATATCACGGACACAGAGAATACGAACACATTATGATAGATTGGAATAGAAGATATGATCATTGAAGATATAAAAAAAATAATTAATCGGGTACGGTTATGTACAAAGAATGGCTGATTCACGACTGCCCTACAATGATTTGGTATCCAGAGTACCTCAGAAGAAGGGAAGGTATGGGTGCCAGAAACTTTCAAGGTGAACAGTGGTAGGACAGGAAAAATGGAGTATAAAAATCGGACAACGTCGCCAAAAGTTCGTTACGCTAACTGTGTAGAAATGTAGTCAAATACAATTCTTAAATGGAGATCATATGATGAAAGAAGAAAGAGAGGTCAACGTCATGGATCGATGACTTCAAGAGGTTAGCATGTCTCATATAAGTTAATGAGACGAAAAGCCATGAGAGATGGAGACAAATAAAGCCTATGTGATGAGACGAGCTGGGACGAGGGGCCCCAGAAAACATAACCTTTCTTAATTAAAATGTACTCGCAGCACTGTTTTCTAATAGAAAAAAAAAATATTCCTGTTTCCTTCAAAATCGGAATCAAAATCCCCTTTCAACTAGTTCAGGGTTATAAAAAGAAATGCTTTTTCAATAAAAAAAAAAGTTCAAGGGAGTTAAATTTGAATTCAAAGGCGGGTTGTCTAGCTAAAAGAAGTTACCCTCGCAGATGATGCTTTGTAAACTCGCGCATGGTAGCGAAGAAAGAGAGCATTCTTTTGATATAAACCAGGATATTTTTTATCAGGAGACCGACGTAATTTTGCGAATGTGTTAGTGTAAATAATAATTGCTAGTTTAGCGCCTTTTGGAATGTATCCAATGAGAATAACTTCTGCTTATTCTCAAAAGACTGTGGTAATGAACTTTTCGGGGAAAGATTATATGCGGGTCTTTTATGGACCCAATTACTCCTGCATATTCCCAAAAGATGGTTGCCATGAACTCTTCGGTCGAACATTGTGAACGTGACTTTAATGGAGGTGTTAAACCCCTATTGACCCATTACATGGACTCTCATCTTCTTCCTGGATCTCAGTAATATACCCAAACCTTGTGATGCGCATTTATTTCTATAACTGCCTATTTAAAATAGTAAGTAATGCCTGATAAAGCATCTGACGATCGCCTGTATTTAACTTGACGCTTTTTGATACTATTTTCTTCATGAATATCAAACAATACATTTTATAACGATGCTGAATAATGTGACGCCCATGGGTATGATCCTTATTTTATCTCTTGCCTATAAAAATGCTAAACGGTTTCTTACTGCACACTACAGAGAAGGCAGCCCTTCCTTATTTCGAATTTTACAACCCATATTATCATTTACATGCATTTTGGCTCCTTTTTTTTCTTATTAGCATGATAATACAACAAAATGTTTATTTTTAAAGGATCCTTTTTATTCAGCAAATAAAATCATAAATTTAGGCTCATCAATAAAATTTTTTGCATAAAAGGGAAATAAACGTTATTTCATACCAAAATGAATAGTTATGTTTTTAATAATATAGTCATAATTTTAATATGTTGATGTACTAATATGCAGTATTGTTAATACGTCCAACCTCTACTGGAGTCATTGGTAGAAAGCTGAGTACATATGGGACATATTTTAAATAACACTGTTCTGTATTTTGAAATTTTTTGTCGCCTTCTGTTATTTTTTTGGATTTGTGTCTGC
The DNA here is from genome assembly GCA_034092305.1 of Diaprepes abbreviatus. NCBI lineage: Eukaryota > Metazoa > Arthropoda > Insecta > Coleoptera > Curculionidae > Diaprepes > Diaprepes abbreviatus. The sequence continues at coordinate 1,141,663 of JASJET010000225.1, read as the reverse complement.
TGTAATGTGCTGAATTTAAATATGAGCTTGGTTTTTACCTATCACCGATAAATTTTGAGAGAAGAAAAGAAGAATATAAAATATGAAAAAGTGAAATTCCAAGCAATCTAATGAATTTTTTTTTATATATTCCCGGGTCCGTCCTAAAGCCGGATGCACTGCGACCAGAGTAGGCCTATTGTGCTCACCCTAGACATTACAGCCAGTCTATCAACCTAGCCCCCTGGCTCAATCTGTACAGTCCTGCTAAGGAGTGAGTGAGTATTTCTCCCGGTTCCAATTTTACTGACCCGAAAGTTTGTTGTCTAAATCTCACCAGTGACTCACAGTCACATATGATATGCTTCATCGTTTCCTCGGCTTGTCCACACAGTCTGCAGCCGAGGTTTCCGTTATATAGATTCACTTTATTCAGATGTACTTTGACGGCCATGTGTCCCATCATTATACCTGTAATAGTCCTTAACTGGTTTTTACTCATTTGTAGTAGTTTCTTTGCCAGTTTCGGGTCCGGATTCCCAATAAATAGCTTGCTGTGGTTTGAACCCTGTCTGGTCATCCAGTGGTTTTTATGTTCTCTTTTGATCCATTCTTTGACTGCTTCTCGTGCTGCACACCGCGGCACCCCAAAAGCCGGTTCTGGACCAATGTATTGAGATGCTGACCCTGCTCTAGCTAGTTCGTCAGCTTTTTCATTTCCATGTATGCCTTCGTGTCCTGGTACCCACTTTAACATAACTCTGTTGTCTAATGAATTTACAAAATACACTGCATTTTGTATTGAAAAAAGTATAATACCCTCAAATACATTATTTTGTTGTCTTTTTCCTTCAATAACATATTTTGGGTCCATTTTCCACAATATCGCATCTCTGTTAAACAAATTGCTGGTGAAATCTTTCACCGTATTTGTCTTAAATTTTACCTAAATTATTAGGGAAGAATTCAAAATGGGAGTGAAGAAGATGTAGCTTAGGTGACATGTTGCAACCTAACGTCTTGTAAGATTGGATAAGTCCTTTAACTAGTTCTTTGTAGCTCACTGATTTCTTGTAACCTAGAAAGTCGCTAAACACATTTTTGAAGGCAGTCTACTCCCTATTTTCTTATCTCGGAAGTGTAGTGTCAAAATTTTTGTCTTTAAAAAGTTTCCATATTTCCGGCCTAACGAATATTCCTTCTTTAAGCTTTGCCCCATTTATACGCGCGAATTTTCATCTCAAAAAAAAGAAGAAAAAGCATTTCCTTCTCTATCTAAGGCTTTAACAAATTTTTTATAAGCCCTAGTTTTATCTGCAGAGGAGGTAAATAAAGTTTCTGCTGCTGTACTAACGGTTCAACACGGACGTTTTTCAGACCGGGCATAATGTTTTAACGTAATGACTATTCTTTAGCGGGATGATGTTGGATTCTGGCTCTCCCATCAGCACAAAAACCAAAAATATTTGATGTAGAGACTCTGCAATCCTATAAGTAGTGCAATAACGTTAAGATCCGCACAGATCTTCCATTTATAATCTTCGTATTTTATGCTTATGTATGTTCTCGTACGTTTCTTTCATATTTACAGCATGACTAACGGTTGTTCATTTCCATTAAGCAATAAAACTGCCCTTAGACTTGTCTTTAAAAAGGCAATAAACAGTCGCCACTCGGTAGGTTTATAAGAAAGGCCAAGTTCGTTGATTAAACCAGAAATATCATGACAGTAAACTAAGTCATTTGCCACTGAGAAAAATACTGCCAGCATAGACTGCCTTTCCCGAAACGTGGACATTTTTACTCCAATTTGTAGTGTAGGGGCCAGGGGGTCCAAAGTGGCCTCTTTAATTTATATGCACCCACCCAATTTTTTTATATACTTTTTAGGATGGAAGTTCGTCCGGGTTTTCGCAAAGCCATATTCTTTGTGATTTTTGCGATTTTTGAATGCTAGCAACTTTTGACTTAATGAACTTTTTTCAATTTTCTTGACAGCAGGTTGAATCAGCATCTATAAGTTACAATAAAATGCCACACGAAAAAGTTACGTCTTAATCTTTTATTGTGGCTATAAACAAATGGTTTTTGGTTGCTTACATGTATCGCCAAATCCCCCCCCCCCCCCAAAGAGCTTTGAGTTCAGGAAAATAGACCCGATTTTGCCTCTTATACTACAGTTTATTCAAGAGCTATAGAGATAATTTTTTACCCTTTTTTTCTTCGCAAATTATCTGTGTTGTTTAGTCCAGTATCTTTGACCAAACCTGTAAGACATATATAGTTTTCATAGGAATGTGTTAGAAATTTTATAATCAAAAATATCGGTCTATAATAATGGACTATTTGGGTTGGATAACAATAGATATTTGAAAGTGTGAAGCATTAAAAAGGATTTCAATCCTTGTCATAGGCGTCGAAAGGAGGTTAAGTATTTATGGCATAGAATATTATTTCGGTAATAAACTTAAAATAAAAAGTTTTTTTCAATATTATTTTATTTCTTATGGTTTCTTAATAATTCACATACATTACAAAATGTAGATAATTTTGACATATTTAACACAAACCACAACTTTATCTTTATTTTATACAGTAATAAGATAATAAAAAACTTACGGCTAATTGAAATTAAATATATATTAAATTATTAAATTCTGTCTTAATTTGTTTTAGATATAAATCTGAAATTTTACTTCGCCACCTTTTCAATTCAGACATAAGAGTATTAGTGGATCCTTTCAATGAAAACTAGTACTTTTATTAATTTATAAAATAAAAAAAAATTATTTTAAACTCAAATATTTCAGTGTGTCTTTCGCCCTTTCGTGGAAAAATTTTGCAAGCACTTGCTCTCAATGAACTCAAAAACAGAAATGTAACGAAATTACAGTAAGAAACCAACAATGCCCATAACTGCTAGGAAATCCTAACATAATATATATATATATATATATATATATATATATATATATATATATATATATATATATATATATAAATTAAAGAGTGGGACACACTAAAATAAAAATATATAAAGAAATAAAAAAATATATAAACAATATTAAACAATAAAATACAACAAAAACAAAAACTTAAATAATAAATTGTGTTTATACTGGTAAATATACGTATCTAATTCTTAATCAAAGTCATTAAAGCTATCTTCGCTCAAATTAATTATAATTGATTCCTCTGTCTCACCGATCATGAGATCGAGTTTCCACATTTTGCATTATTTTTTTATTATATGGATTTTTCCCAGCAAAAATTAAATTCTCTGAGCAATTCCAAATAGTTGTTTTTGCAAAAATTACATTTTTAAAGGTTTAAATAATTATTTGTTTATAACAATCTTATCCCCACAAGGACGGTATTCCACCCTAAAAATTATTGTCCTGAGACTCAAAATACATAAAAAAAACTTGGGTGGGTCCATATAAATTAAAGGGGCCACTGTGGACCCCCTGGCCCTAGACTATAAGAAATTCCACTACTGTGAAAAGATCCAAATCACGAAAAAGATCGTTAAGCTCTTCCTGAGATATAAAATGGGGCTGTTTACTGCTACTATATCATTGATCGTTTTTCTCTGGAAAACTTGGACCTGCCTTTGGTTCAAAATCATCTAATTCATCCGATTCCGAGTCGATTTCGTGTTTTTTCTGGAGGTTTAGAGACAGGTCTCATGATTAAGGAGATATTAGAATATTCAGTTTTGTTTTTTTTTACTAGAAAACAGCAGTATTTTTTTTAAGGAAAAATAACAGTCATCACCACAATTCTGAGGTTCTCACTAAATCATTTAAATCATTGCCACTCCAAACTTCATAGATTTTTGGATATTCAGTACCCTTCCTGTTAAGATTCTTGACCAAATGCATCCAAAATATTACTCGAAGGCTTTTCTTACAAGTGGGCTCAAAGTCTTTCGTTGAGCTTCCAGTATCACTTCACCACATATCTAATAGAAACTATTGGGTTTGTTCACATAGGATCGCGACCATATCGTTTACAAAAGGCGAAAATAATAGCAGTACTACAACACTATCATTATTCCTTAGTTCTTTACACTTCGCGCGTGTATCCAATACTGATCCTCCGACGACCGGTCGGCTGTTTATATACTCGTTTCGTACATCTGGTATTTTCTAGAAAAATCGAGTATCGAGAGTACCATAAGGGGTCATTCAATAAGTAGCTGACCCTTTAAAGACTACGGGGTGGAGTTATGTTGGTTTTAATGGGTATCTCGGTTATTTTAATCCCTAGAGGGTTGAGACTTCGTAGATGAGAGATCATCCCCAGATGCCCTCATGCGATGTTACTAGGTTGTGCGCTATTAACCTAAACTTAGAGAAAACTTAGATTTGGCAATGTGGCAACCCGGTATGATATGACAACTTATATATCGCATGGTACATCCTTATATCTGCTTTGCAATCAATCAAAACATGCTGTTGATGGTCTGTAGATTTTGCTACGTGATACGACAATTTGCAGGTCAGTGTAAGAGTTACATAGGTAGAAATTATCTATAATATATCAGTTTAACCCGGAAGATTTTCATGCAAAACAGAGTAATTAATGGTAGTGTTCTTTATTTCTTGCAGATGAGCGTATGTCTAGTTTTTACAAATCCATAGATTAGTAATACCATTCATTCATGGCCATAGTTTAAGCCAAAAGATTAGAATTGTTTATTATAGTGTCAAAGGTAAATTACAATTATTTGTATTTTTAAGTAGCTACACATTGTTTCAACAATATATTTTTGATATTTTAAACGTATTAGAATTTACATAAGTGATAAATAAGAAAAGAGAAAGATAATTAATTATGCACTTGTATCATCAATTTGGCGAACTACACTTGCTTCTTTTAGCGATAAATTTTTTTTGGTGTAGCACATTTAGTAGCGATAATATTTAGCTCTAATTATTTCTGCTTTTATTTAACGAAAAAATATTATATCACATATCGTGTGACACTACATCTAAATATAAAAATAATGTTTTATTTTTGGAAATAATGAGAGTTTTATGTACCGATCTTATCAAAGTAATATCAGATGTTGGTTGGTTTTCTTATTTCGCGTTTTGACACGATAAGATCAGACAACTCAATTTAGTAATAAAGCACGATGTTAGCGTTATTATAGAAATAATACTAATTGCCCTAAAATAATGATAAAATTAAATACAAATATCTGATTTTCTGACTTAGAAATAAATTTGCTAGATAAAATCATTCAATCACGCGATGTTTTTTTTATATAGGGGGTTAAAGTATAAAAAGCAGAAGTTTTATTTTATAAAATATAATTTATTTATATATTAGTCCCAAAGATGTATTTAGGTAATGCGGAGATGAAAAATAAAAATTAATAACATCCCGATTTACTGAAAAGGTCCAACTTTTAAATCAGATCTGGTTATTACGTTATTTAGTCTTTCTACTTGGTCAGTTTGAATACTGTCAAGGTTATTTAATTAATTTTACCTTATTTTTGCAAATATTCACTTTGCGGGCAAAAACAATATTCTTTTCCTAAAAACATGCCATTTGTCGGTTAGTTGCATTTTTTGATTTTATCATAGACTCCGTACTTCAGTTTCCTTGTAGAGTACTAAGATAACCCATATACCAGGTCTTATCTGTTTTTAGGTGGATGTGAAATGAAACATGGAGATTTTTGCATGAGAGCCTTCAGAATAGCCTGAATAACGACAATTTTGATATGCGTACTTTCAAAAAGTTGGGCAACATTGTTTTTATTAATAAAAAAAAAATTAACCAAAAAAAAAGTTTTTTTTTCAAATTTTCTCTCGTGTAACTTTGAAGGTATTCATTTTAGAGGAAAAATGAAGAGGAAAAAAAGTTTCGTAATTAAATTTGCCATACGATAGCGTTAGTCGGAAATCTCAAAATATATTTCCCTTATTGCAAAATAGCAATAAAAAAAAAATGTAAAAAGCAGGTTTTTAATCAACTTTTTTCGATCATTTAAATTTGTCTGAGAATCTTCATATTAGAGCAAAGAAAACTTGATGCCATGATAAAATAACGCGCTAAAATTTGTCAGAATCGAATCCATAGGTTTTCCAAAATAACTTTGCAATCCGATTTTGTTTACAAACATTGACAATTGAGTCCAAAATATCACGTTAACGTATTTAAATTTATTTTCGACATATAGTATGGAACTCAAATTTTCCAACGCTTTTTTTCAAATCCAAATCGGATGATTTGGATGCCCTCAGGAATTGTTTAAAGACATTGTTGATATTTTTGCCTATAAACAAATATACTATCTCGGCGGATTTTCATTGGATTTTTTTTTGCAATACATGGTTTGAAAGTACATGGAAAGGCGCTTCTTTTCGTGAAAAAAATTTCAGATCCGTCAACTGGTTTCCGAGATACAAACTGTTAAAGTTGACTGCCTGTTACAGTGAATCCATAAACAATTCAAAAGATTCAAAATACATATCTGAAAAAAAATTTCATTTTCTCGGCTTCTAATGCAGCAATTTTGATCATTTTTTTTTAAACCGATGTACCGTGAATAATGAGACTCAAAGATCATAATGCCATGTGCCCATCATGCATTCATTTTGTTATAAACAAATGACGTTATTTATGCATCATACTTACAGCATACTGCAACCTATAACCAATCTTAGTTTACTAATATAATTAAGCATACTATAACATTTATATTTACTTTATCGAAATTTTTTAAGCAATCATTGTTTAAACAAATTGAAAAAAAAATTGGTTTTAAATTATTTTATTCGTAAAATACAGATAAAAATAAAATAATTATTTTATATAAATCATATATGAAAACTTAGTAGTTTTTAAGTTATAATTAATACAATATTTCTACAAATATTTAGAGATATAATATTTTTGAGAGCATGACACTTTAAAATGTAACCGTTAACATGAAAGTAGCGGGGCGAGAGTAAGAAACATCTGCTTATACTGGCTTTCTAAAGGTATAGAATAGGCATTAAAGAGAGTTAGTCCGTAGTTATTATGTGTCCTGGTTTGTGGAAAGATACTGGTTACAGTGTTACCAAAAATTGAATTTTATAAATGTGCACAAAATGGTATGTATAACTAACATATAAATAAATTCAATTTGGAAACAAGTTTTTCAATTTGAATTAATGTCGTTTTCACGATTATATTTACCTATTAATCAAATATTTTTCTTAATTTTTTAGTACAGATGAATATTATGGAACAATTCATTTTTGCCGAAAGGAATGATAACTGGGAATTGCATATAATAAGTTCGCGTAGAATGTTGCCATATTTAAATGCCAGTACTCATTTTCTTTATGGCAAATCTTTGGAAATATATATGCAGGATATGCACAATCTTCCAACCATGATGAACCCCACCGAATATGACAAATTCGTCAGTCAAATTATTTTATTGTTAGAAGATCTGATAAATGCCGGTGTGGCGTTTCGACAGACAGGTGTATAGAGCAGTTTTAAATATAATATTTAGTGTTAAGAGTGCTTTATTGAACTTTTTTGAATATCATTTATATTTAATTTGTTTAAACAATGATTATTTGGACAATTTTGATAATTAAAGTAAATATATATCGTTATAGTATGCTTAATTATTTTCGTAAACAAAGATTCGCTTGAAAAGTCCAATACTATAGGATGCAGTATGCTGTAAGTATGATGCATAAATAACGTCATTTATTAATAACAAAATGAATGCATATTGGGCAAATGGCATTATGATATTTGAGTTTCATTATTCGCGGTACATCTGTTTAAAAAAAATGATCAAAATCGCTCCATTAGAAGCCGAGAAAATGAAATTTTTTTTCCGTAGTATATTTTGAGTCTTCGAATTCAATTTTAAAATGAGAGCTCCCCACCCCTCTTTTTTTTCATTTTTCATGCACATGGGCGATATTTTTTTTAGTTTTTATTAAAGTTTACGATAACATAAATATTTAAATATTTGTATCAAAAAAGAGCTCGGCAAGACAAAGTTTTTGGTTCAAGAATCAGGACTATTGTTTATAGATTCACCGTAACAGGCTGTCAACTTTGACAGTTTCTATCTCAGAAACCAATTGACGGATTTGAATCTTTTTTTCACAAAAAGAAGAGTCTTTTCAAGTACTTTCAAACCATGTATTGCAAAAAACATCCAATGAAAAGCGAGATAATCTATTTGTTTATAAGCAAAAATATCAAAAATGTCTTTAAACAATTCTTGAGGGTGTCCGAATTATTCCATTTTGATTCTGAAAAAAGCGTTGGAAAACTTGAGTTCCCTCCTATATGTCGAAAATAAATTTAAATACGTTAACGTGATATTTTGGACTCAGACAAATTTGAAAAATGGTCCGTTTTTATAAACGAAATCGGATTGTAAAATTATTGTGAAAAAACTATCGATTCGATTCTCACGAATTTTAGCGTGTTATTTTATCATGGCATAGAGTTTTCATTGTTCTAATATGAAGGTCCTTAGAGAAATTTAAATCATCGAAAAAAATTGATTAAAAACTTGCTCTTTTTTACATATTTACATATTTTTTTCCTCTTCAAGTTTCCTGTAAAATGAGTACCTTCAAAGTTGTATGAGAGAAAATTTGAAAAAAAAGTTTTTTTTTGTTAATTTTATATTTTTATTAATAAAAACAATGTTGCCTAAATTTTTGAAAGTACGCATATAAAATTTATCGTTATTCACGTTATTCTTTAGGCTTTCATGCAAAAATTTCCATGTTCCATTTCACATCCACGAAATCCCGATATTTTACAGATAAGCCCTGGTCTACTACAACTAGGTGATTTGAAAAGTTTCTAGACTACACATGAAATAATATTCATTTACGATGTTTAAAAATATTTTTATTCCTCAATATAAGCAGTCACTTTTTCCAGCTGTTCTTCAGTTGACGTGTCCCATCCTTAAAGTGATTATGAGTTGGTTGTAATTCTAAAGGTTGAAGAAAATCTGGACCCGCTTTGAATAGAAATAGATATAAAAAAAGAATATTAATAACTGTTGGCCTAATGTCCGGGTCTTTGTATAAAATTTATGATCTCTTGATACCTTTTCAAAATATTTGAAATAGTACCTGTCTAAGGACCTCGTGTTATATCATTTTATCTATATCTTCCATGATATAAAGCTAAAATTTGTGCCACTCTAACTCAATAACAGTATTTAAATGGTGGCATAAAATATTTTAAATGGAGAAAAATCGTAACGTGAATCACTATCCCGTACTTATCTCATTTTAAATAACCTAGTCATATTAATTTTCTTATAATAAAATCGGCGAATACATGCCACTAATAAGAATTAGAAGTAAATATCTTGAAAATAGGTGAATATATGCTCGTGCTAGATAAATACCATCGGCACATATATATGATTTTCAAACAATAGCATTTAAAATATGTCAACAATGACTAGGAGAAACTTATTTGTACGCTCTCGTATACAAATATTCCCATGCGATATGTCATCTTAAATAACCTAATCACATTAATTTTCTTATGATAAAATCAGCGAGAAAGCACACATGCCACTAATAAAAATTAGAGGTAAAGATTTTGAAAACAAGTGAATATATGCACCTAATAGATAAATACAGAAAGAACATTTTAAATAGTTCTTAAATTTATATATGTTATACGTTAAAAATTATATTATACTGTTAACAATGACTAGGAGAAACTTATTGGCATGCCCTCGTATACAAATATTCGGATGCGATGTGTCATCTTTGTAACAATGTGTAGAAAGTAATACTAGATTGATGAGTCATATTTCAGGTAGACCCCAACTTTTATGTTAGTAAGTTCTAAATTTATATAGAAATCCTATAGGTATATAAATAGGGATAAAATATGAGTTTAAAGTTAGTTATATAGTAGTACTTGAACAGTGAAGATATTAAGTAGTAACAATAAGATAGTTGTGTTTTAGCTGTACTAAGAAGTTGTTAATACAAGTATTGGAAGTATTAGTGGAAGGTATTGAGTTTTATTCTGCAAACCCAATGAGCGATTTTAAAGAGACAAAATCATAACAATTGGTGTTAGAAGTGAGGATTATCACATCGAATTTGTCATTAAAAAAGAAGCCTAAAACCGAATTTTCGAAAAGGTTCTAGAATATTCTATTTGAAAACTAGAAGAGAAAGCGAAAAGCGACCGTGACCATTGGATTTGTTATCAAGAGAGAAGTTTAGAAACGAGTTTTAGAGAATATTCTAGAAATTTCTATGATAACTACTAGACAGTGAATAGCCGAAATGGAGCAAATAAATAAAGCATTGGCTGATTTTATGGAACGTATGGAACAACGTCGCCTCAAAGATAAACAAGAAAAATAACGGCGATTAAAAGAAAAACAAGAAGAAGAAGAACGTCGTCAAAAAGAAGAAAAACGTCGCCTTAAAGTAGAAAAAAGTTGTCGAATAGAAAAACAAGGAGCAGAAAAATGTCCCCTAAAAGAAGAGCGTCGCATTAGACATGAAAATAAACTCAACAAATGGATACAAGAGGTCATTGTACAAGAAAATCAAAAATTTGTACAGGAGCAAATGGAAAAGTTTAAGAAAGAGATATGTCAAGTGCGACAAGATATAGGGGATACACGCCGAGAAGAATGACAAGAAATGAAAGGACTAGTAGACGAGATAGAAGGTAAAGTATGCCAAGAAGGACATAGCATTGAATCAAGGATGCTGCAAAAAGTGAAAAAAATTGTAGACAGGATAGAATTAAAATTACGACAAGAAATAGAATCTAAAATGAAGGACCTTCAGATAAAAGTCAAAAATCGCAGATAATGTGCAAAAGACAATTTGTAGCTGACATACATACTTAAGGCATATTTAGGCTTAAAATCTAATTAATTTGTGTTTTTTTTTTTGGTTCTATCAAATAACTGTTTTTTATTAATAGTTATCACAGCTTAAGGGTGTTAAATATTAAAATGTTACTTTACCTAAAAATGCTCGAACTCATTGAGTCAATATATTTTTCCATATTTAAGAAATAATCTGTTGTGTAAATAATGACATTTGCTAAGCATTTGTTAACCTATTTTTATTGAACACCCTGTATATTTTCTTTTCTTTACTACGAGCATAATATTTTAAAAACTTTATTGGATGATGAAATCTTACAATGACAGTGCATTTTCTGATGGCTTTTTGCGAGACCTCGATTCTTTTGCTCCTCCCATCTCTCAACTAAAAATAGCCGTCGGCGAAGTGGGATGTTGCCATAATCAAAATTTTATTATCGAAGATTGCTACAATATTTTGTGACATTGTATTGTTGTGTTTCATATACCACGAATGTTTTAGATTGAGTATAGTATATAGAGCATTTGGAAAAATCTATATTTTTTATATGAAAAATGGCAAAACAAGAAAAATATTCTTCAAATAAAAATTGTACTGTTAGTGTTTTTTTTTCATGAAATTAAGAGCGGTATTTATGAGCGTGTTGGGAAATTTGATTTTGTTTTTTTAATTACGTCATCTTAAAGACTATGAAGGTTAGATCTATCAAACATAAAATAAAAAAAATATATATAACTTATATAAACATATATATAGTAATTGTACAGTGTGTCCCCCGAAAAATTGCCGCGATCGATTTCTCGAAAAATAGACTTTGGCAGTTTATGAAAACTAATGGAGCAATTCGGCTAAAATATTTTCAAGATAGTGGTTTTACAGTTATATGGGAATTGAGTGCCTTCTTGCTTAGTATAAATGGAACATCCAATATTTTATTTCATTTTAAGGTTCTACGCAAAATTATAGACATATTTCACATATAATATCCTATACCTAAGTCTAGATAATTTTGGCCCAGACATAACTAGTAATTTCTCCTCTTTGAAAGCCTTTATTTTTTAATTGAGGCTAGTTTCCTTTTAAAAGGGATTTTTTTTTACTGGACTGTGTTGATATTTTGATAATAAATAAATACAGGATTATCAAAAACTAACTTCAAAAAGTCGTTAAAAGTCAATTTTTTTTAAACGTAAACTCCCCAATTTTATAATGGTATCTTATTTAGCATTACAAATAAGGGTGAATTTGTATAACATTGTCTATTCCAAAAATTTACAGTTTTTGAAATATTGTCAATCTAATATTTTGGTATTCTAAAAATGCTAAATGACTTACCTTCACAAGAAAACAACTGATTTTATTAGATGTTTAAAATTTTTACCCTGAACTTCCAAACATTTTTTGAATTTCCGAGTTAGTTCGTCATCTCCTAAATGTTTTTATCATTCTCAATCACCTTCAATGTGTGCCCTTTCTAATGTATTATTTATGTATGAAAATTTTTTTATGAATGAATAAATTAACAATCAATGTATTAATATTTTTTATTTATCCACATCCCCACATGACTAACAGAAAATTATATTTTCTTATCTTTACATAATCAAATATTTAAACATAACAGCCGTTACAGAATAATAAAACAACTATAAACATTTAAATATTTTATTTCACATTAACTTTAATTAACCAATTAATCAGTACATAAATTTATTTCTTTATTGAGTCCAATTTTTTTAAGTTCATCAAAGAATTTTAACACATTTTTAGTCTTCAAAAATTCACTACACAATTCTGCTGCTTTTTTACAACAATTTGCATGATCAACATATTTTATATATAACAATAAATCTTGACCCTCACTTTCTTCTTCAACTAAACAAGATAAATATCTGGAACATGCTTCGTTCATAATGAACCCTTCATAAAGGTCCCTCACAAAATTTTCAATTTTAGGCATCATCTTCACCACGCAATTTGATTAGTTCTTGTAATACAACAGGATCTCTAATATATTGGTTTAAATGACGAACTTCATGATGAAACCTACTTAACTTCACTAATTCACGTATAAACTGTACAATATCTTTCTTTTGAAAATAACGTTCGCACAATTTCACAGCCTCTGTATGGTTTTTGGATATATCCAAATAATATTGAAACCAAGATGGACCACTATCAACTGCATAATGTTCGAACTCAAAAGCAGAACTTTTACATTTTTTATAAAATTTTTGAATTAATAAATTTAATTCACTTTCGTTAGAAGCAGAAGACATATTTCATTTTAGTATATTTTAAGCTGGTAAAGTGTTGCTTTTATAATAAAAATGTAAAGAAGGGATACAAGGTCATGTTAACATGTATACGAAGTAATGAATGAGAGAACAAAAGAGCAGGAGGATGAAAAGTGTTGATGATACGAGGTTTTTTGAAAAGAAAAATGAGAGATTTGAAAAGTATAATGAGAGAAGAAAAGAGAAGGAGGATGAAAAGTGTTGATGATTTACTCTTCTTACTCCTCCTCCTCTTTCCTTTTCTCATATATACACTACTTGTGGTCTCTCTAACTGAATCTGGAGATAAACTTTCGAACGCGTCCCTTACGCTTGCCATATAATCCTTCATCGTTGTCATTGAATTACAAAAAAACGATGTTTTTTATCATTCCCCATATAAAATGCTCTAAGACTGTCGAATCAGGAAAACGAGGAGGTTACAAAAAAGGTCCATTGTTCACAATCAACTTGTCATAAAATATTGTTTATAAGAAGTTGGTAATTGGAACGGTTATGTGTTATGGGGTGCCATCGTGTTGGTAAAAAATTTGCATGTATTCTGCCAGAGATAAATTGCTTAAATATCGCTTGTTTAACTGTTCCAGAATATTTGAATACACATAATTTGAAATGGGGACATAATTTGCTTTTCATTATTAACGAACGACTTACCGACACAGGGAAATAACTAATTTTACTAAATGTTCAAAATTTGCACCCTGAACTTTCATGCATTTTTCGCATCTCCGAGTTAGTTTTTCATGGGTGACCGCTCTACTTAATCTGGAAATACGCTTTAGAATGCGTCGCTTACCCTTGCCATACAGTCCTCCATCGTTGTCCCTGGATTATAGTAAACGAAGTTTTTATCGTTCTCTCAAATAAAATAATGTAAGACAGTCACATCAGGGAAACGAGGAGGCCACAGAAAAGATTCATTACTGACAATCCACTTGATATAAAATGTTCCTCGTAAAAAATTGGTAACTGGAACGGTTCTGTGTGGTGGAGCACCTCCGTGTTTGTAAAAAATTTGCCTGTGTGCGTTCTTCTAGAATATTTAAATATTTTTCTCCTACAAAAGTTAATACATAATTTAAAATTGAAAAACAATTTACTGTGTATTATTACTGAATTTCATCATTTCTTACAGCGCAATCTTATTATTTAAGGATTTGAATCATTTGAAAAATAGAAATTATGTCTGTTTAAAAGGCCTTTTTTGGAAATTTTTCTTTATCAGTCCAAATCATGTCAAAAAACCAAGGGTCGTCTTGTATCATCGATAAAAAATCACAAAATTGTAGTCTCTTTGGTAATCAGTATCTCTTAGGTATTGAACCAAAAATATAAAATAAGGATGGAAGTTGTGTTTCAACAGAATTCTATGTATTGAATTCTTCGATATTCTGGTTTGTCTTATCGATGTCATAGGATATGCCATAAAATATACCAAAATTAAAATTTTGACATTTTTACCGTTGAGAATAGGTTACATTTTATGCATTTTTGCCTTCATCGTGTAGCCGTTACTGTCCACTATTGAACATAGGCCTCCTCTAAGTTCCTCCATGTCTCTCGGTTCTGGGCCGTCATTACCCAGTTCCCAGCAATTCTCTTTATATCATCGCTCCAGCGTGTTGGTCGATATTCTTTTAATCCACCTGTCGCTTGATGTGCTCGCCATATGACCTGCTCATCTCCATTTATTTCTAGTTATGTGTTCAACTCTGTCTTTTATTTTGGTTCTTTGTCTGATGGCATTATTGGGTATTCTGTCTCTTTTAGTGATTCCAAGCATGACTCTCTCCATGACTCTTTGGCAAACTCTTAGAATTTCTGCTGACTTTTTTGGTAATGCCAGAGTTCCTGCTCCATATGTAATAATCGGTAACACGCATTGTTCATATACTTTTCTCTTCAGAGATATGGGTATATCACTTTTAAATACCTCTCGTAATTTGCCAAAAGCAGCTTAACCCAAACCTATTCTACGCAGTATTTCGTGTGTTTTATGGTTTTTTCCAATTTGTATTTCGTGCCCGAGGTATTTGTACATATGCGTTTCTTTTATCTCGGAGTTATCTATTATGATGTTTTGTGCAAGCACTAGATTTGTCATTATTTGAGTTTTACTTGCATTTATTCGGAGACCGACTTTTAATGAGGTTTGTACTATTTCCTCAAGCATCTGTTTTGCATCGCCGATGTTATCTGTGATAAGAACAATGTCATCTGCAAATCTAAGGGGTGTTAGCCTTTTGCCATCGATATTAATGCCTCTGTTCTCCCAGAGCAGTAATTTCATTGCGTATTCGAGGACGGCTATGAAAAGTTTAGGCAAAATGGTATCCCCTTGTCGAACTCCTCTGCCCACTTTAATTTTACCTGTTGTTTCGTGAAGTTTTACAGTTGTGGTAGCATTACTGTATATGTATTTTATAAGCCTTGTATATCTATAATCTATTCTACACTGTTCCAGTGCTGCTATGATTGATATTAGTTTTATCGTGTCGAACGCTTTATGAAAATCTATAAATACCTAGGCTAAGGGTCTATTGGATTCCACAGACTTTTCTATCAGGACTTTAACTGCTTGAAGATGGTCATTTGTTCCGTAACCTTTCCTAAAGCCGGCCTGTTCTCTTGATTGATAAAAGTCTAATTTACCTTCCAGACGTTTGGCAATGATTTTCGTAAATAGCTTATACAAGTGACAAAGAAGGCTTATCGGGCTATAGTTCTCAAGTTCGGTGATATCGCCTTTTTCATGGATAAGTGTCATTATGGCGTTGTTCCACTGTGACGGGATTATTCCATTTTTGCCTTAACCGTGCCAAAATTTTTGAAATTTTCCAATATTCTTTCAACATTTTTCTGGATATTTATCGGCAAATGTTTGGTAAATTCTTGATAAAACTTTGTTACATTTCCCATAGAAAGTAAACAAATTTAAATGATCTTTGAGTGTATAATTTAATCGTCTTGACATGATTTTAGTTAATAATTGTCAAATGGTAAGAAAAAGTGACATTTCTTTAGTGTTATGTTGTTTTTTTTTCGTCACATTTCGCCCTCATGGCCAATTAATAATAAAACTTTAAAGCCGTGTAGTATTTTTACAATACAAAAATATTAAATTGTCAATTTTTCAAAAACTACAAATTTTTCGAATAGACAACCTTATTCAAAGTCAACCCTTATTGTTAATGCCAAATAAGATAACATTAAAAAATAGGGGGTTTATATATAAAAAAAATGACTTTTAACGATTATTTTAAGTTGATGTTAGTTTTTGGTCACTCTGTATTTATTTATTATCAAAATATCAACACAGTACACTACAGTAGATCTTCTTCTAGAAGGAAAGCAATCCCAATAAAATAATAAATGCTTTCATATACGAGAAATTGATAGTTATGTTTAGACCTGCAAACACCATTTTTGGCATAAAATATGTCAAAAGTAGATATAGGACATAATCGATGAATGAAATGACATACAGGATCACTTTAAAAAAGCAATAAGGTATCAACTTCCGGTGGAACCGGACGTGTTACCATCTTGAAAATATTTCCCGCCTCGATTTTAGTAACCTACCAAAGTTTAAAAATTTTGCAAAGTCTTATTTTTTGAGAAATCATTCGCGAAAGTTCCTCGTGGAACCCATTATATAGCAGTAAATATGGTTTGTTAACAATTTTACCTATAAACTTACCTTACGCAATCTTTGACTTACCCAATACGTTGCCTGGTAAAAAATTTACTTGTTAAATTATTTCAGCTCAAAATTTTTCTTTTTTCCATTAAACTGAATAATTTAATAAGAAAGTTTCATTAAAAATGTATCGCTGAAAGCGCTGCGCAATTTTAAAAAGTAGGGTAAAATATGGCAAACAAATAGATACATAAAAGAATACAAATAAACTCGACAACAAACTTTTAAATCCTTGAAGTATTCATTAATTTTTAAGGCTGCAATTACGGTGTTTTCAGTTCAGTAATAGCCACCTTTATCAGTTTTAATGGACACTGGCTCGTTCCGAGAATCCTTGGAAGGGTTTCTAAGGATGAGCGAAAATTAAGTTTATTGTTTTAAAACATTTCAGATGTCTTTCACGTTGAAAAAACAGCAATTATATTTTTATGAAGAAAATATATACATTTTTTTGTGGAGATGTCGATAAAAATTTTTAGACACTAAAAGAAGATTTATGTAATAGAAGTTTATTGCTCGCAAGAGTTTCTAATGATTAGGTTTGCAATGTAATTATGCAGCAATTTGATAGACCTAATAATAATATTTCTCTTTTCTAACCGGTGAAAATTCTGATGAAGTTTGTGTTCACGTATTTTAGTGTATTAGGACATATCCATCCAAAAATACATTTAATTTATATTACGAAAAAAGAATTAGGGATCGCTTTAAAACATCCAACTATGAAATAGGCTTAATGGTAAATATATATTCAATTATTTTATATTATTCTCAGTCATAATAAACCGAGTAAATAAGTAATTGGTCTCACCATACATGAAGACAAGGATCTATTCAAAAAATAATTTTATATTAATGCCGTTTAAATTTCAAAAAATTTACGTCAAATAAAATATGTTACATTTTTCTTCAGACCACTATACTAAATTTTAGGAATGGGTATGTGCCCCTTTTGCTTGTATTACTATCTGATATCGACATGACATCCTGCTGATCAAATGTCAAATTCTTTCTGCAAATGTCTGCCATAATTCTTGACGATAGTCAGTTGTGAATTTTTTTTTTCAATAATAACACTACTTTACAGCCAATTTGCGATTGTAATGTAAAAGGCAATTTTTGGATAATCTTTGGTCTCTAAATGCGAAAATAAGTGTAAAAACTTCCTAACACATAAGATTTTTGAGTTATCATTTTTTCAGCGAAAATGAATGCGTATTTTAATCAAATTATTTTTAAAAGTAATAAGTTAGGGAAATTATGCACAATCTGGCAAGACCACGTGGAGGCGTCTAGAGATAACAGATCGATAACGAAGTCTCAATCTACTAGGGCTTACAATAACGAAAGTAACAATTCAGACGCATATAATTCTAAATTTCACTCTACTTCGTAGTCAAATACCTATAGATGGCTCCTGTATTCGTGAAGTACGCCATCGCTTTTCTTTTTCTTCTTCTTCTTCTTCTTCTTCTTCTTCTTCTAGGTAGAACCAAGTTCTGTTATCTACACAATGCCTCATCGATCCTCGTTTGAGGTCGAAATCCAGCTGTCTCTCCATCCGTCCAGGCGGCCGTTTGTCGTTTGGTTTCTCTCTCATCACGGTTTTTGCTAGTCTGTCATCCTCCATTCGTGATCTCTCCATCCTACGACGGTTTCGAACTCACTTCACATCCCCCACTCCGCTGTCCTCGCGTAATTTTGCGTTTCTTATTCTATCTCTTAAACTTGTTCCCGTGATCATTCTCAGCGTTTTCATTTCTGTGGTTCTCATAATTTGTTTTGTCTTTGTTGTTTTATTTCTTGTTTCTGCACCGTAGGTCAGTATCGGTCTTACACTGACCTTGTAAATTCTTGCTTTGCTCTCAACCGTCATATGTTTATTGTTCCAGATTATGTCTCTTAGTTGGCCTGATATCATGGCTGCTTTGTTGGCCTGTGTGCGTACTTCTTTCGTTACTGCCCTGTTACTTGTTATATGTGCTCCCAGGTATTTAAACATCCCAACCTGTTCGATACGTTTGTCATCAACCATTAGTTTGCATCTTACCGGTTCTTTTGCTATTACCATTGCATTGGTTTTCTCCACAGATATCTTCATATTATACTGTTTGGCTGTTCGATTGAGATGGAGAGGCATTCTTTGTAAGTTGTCCTCGCTATCTGCTGTCAAGGCAACATCGTCTGCAAAGCATATAATCTGAACTGTGTTGTATCCCATTGGGTACCCAATATTTGTGCTTTTTACCTCATCAATGATTTCGTCCATGATTACATTGAAAAGTGTTGGACTTAGGCTATCACCCTGTCTTATTCCTATGGATAGTGGGATTTTCTTTGTTAGATTGTTATTTGTTTTAATTACCATGGTGTTTTTGGAATTCAATTCGTATATTGTTCGTATGACTGCTCCGTCTACTTGTTTTCTTCGCAGTAGTTCTGTTATATGTTTCAGTTTGACTCGGTCGAACGCTTGCGTAAAGTCCACGAAACAAATGAACTAGCGGTTTATCGTATTCGATAGATTTTTCAACCAGCTGTCTGATAATAAATATACCAGCGATAGTAGAGCGGTTATTCCGGAAGCCTTGCTGTTCTTCGCACGCCCCTAATTTGTCTACGATCCGTTGTGACAGTATTTTGGTTAACAATTTGGCTGAACTGTTCAGTAGGCTGATTCCCCTGTAGTTTTCGGGTTGTTTCTTTGATCCTTTTCGAACTTCCGATACCCGACATTTCTAGAAAATACCAAATGTACGGAACGGTTGTAAAAGCAGCTGGTCGTCAATCGTATCATTAGTATTTATTTAGCACGTGTAATGGTCAGTATTAGATAGAGAAGCGACTCTTCATATTTACTATAAGCTCGAGACAGCAACGTCATTTTTTGTTGGTTTCAGATTAAAATCATTATCAGTGTTGATTTAGCATGAGTAGTGGTCAATATTAGATAGAGAAGCGATTTGTTAAGGAAGAAGCCTACTCTTAATTTTTACTATGAACTCCTGCAAATATCGCTCTGGTCCTGTCTCCATACGCGTTTCGATCACCTCAAGATCTCGTCAGTGGAGCTGTATCGGACCGAGAGCAACATTAGCAGGAAATAACTGATATATGAACCATAAATTTCAAGGTATGTCGGCAGGATATTACACCTGCCGTCTACCAACTTCGATGTCAGACTGAAAAATACCGCCAGTCGAACGACATCTATGAATCAACGGAGTAAAGTGAAATTTTTAAACAATCAAAATTTTAGTAAGAAATAAAGAAATCTTTCTGCCGTATTTAAATAGTTTGTTATATATGTAATTCTCCTTTCCGGCAGAGAATATGAAAAATATATGTACAAACAGTTTATTTCCTGCAAATATCGCTCTAGTCCTCTCTCCATACGCGTTTTGATCACCTCATGATGTCGTCAATGGAGTTGTATTGCACCGAGAGCAACATTAGCAGGAAATAATTGATATATGAACCATAAATTTCAAGGTATGTCGACAGGATATTACACCTGCAGTCTACCAACTTCGATGTCAGACTGAAAAATATCGCCAGTCGAACGACATCTATGAATCAACGGAGTAAACTGAAATTTTTAAACAATCAAAATTTTAGTAAGAAATAAAGAAATCTTTCAGCCGTATTTAAATAGTTTGTTATATATGTAATTCTCCTTTCAGGCTTTCTTACTGAAATTTTGATTGTTTAAAAATTTCACTTTACTCCGTTGATTCATAGATGTCGTTCGACTGGCGATATTTTTCAGTCTGACATCGAAGTTGGTAGACGGCAGGTGTAATATCCTGCCGACATACCTTGAAATCTATGGTTCATATATCAGTTATTTCCTGCTAATGTTGCGCTCGTTCCGATAGAGCTCCACTGACGAGATCATTAGGTGATCGAAACGCGTATGGAGAGAGGACCATAGCGATATTTGCAGGAAATAAATTGTTTGTACATATATTTTTCACATTCTCTGCCTGAAAGGAGAATTACATATATAACAAACTATAAATTTAATTGTTAGAAATTAGAAGGTATCCATTACAAAGGACACTTTGACATTTAAGATCTCTAAAACAATATTTTTCCATTAACATTTTTTAACACTTTACCAAAGTTTTGCTCTCATAATAGATGGAATCGTTGACCTTTTTCACCCCTACTGACGGTGTTTCATGTACGCTTAAACTGAACCGACAAACTTACCGTCTATAGAAGTCTTCACCTTCCTTTATTTTATTAAGATGCCCTTAGACTTTAGTCATACAGGGGCT
This sequence comes from Diaprepes abbreviatus, assembly GCA_034092305.1. NCBI lineage: Eukaryota > Metazoa > Arthropoda > Insecta > Coleoptera > Curculionidae > Diaprepes > Diaprepes abbreviatus. The sequence continues at coordinate 1,120,524 of JASJET010000225.1, read as the reverse complement.
TTCACCTAAGACTATTATAGTCTAACTTCAATAGAAAGTTCATTCAATATTAAATTTTAAGCCGCTTGATGAAGGTTGACTTTTCCCGTTCAGTATAGGAATTTAAGCGCTTTAACATAGCAAGCTAGATTGTTCTTGTGCAGCTAAAAAGTTAGAAATCCCACTTTTTTCGAAGCAGCAAGAGGATACTAAGTTTCTTATTTTATAAAATATTCAACGTGATTTACTTTTAGATTCTTTTAGACCGCTTGGATTCAGTTGTCTGGAAATAGTGGAAAATCTTATATTATTGTGGTGTATATACCTAGAGGCAGGGGCGGATCCAGCCTCTCTCTTTGGGGGGGGGGGGCGATGATATCACAAAAGTACAGTATGGCAAGAAAAACAAGTTGTCAACGGGGGGGGGGGGGGGGGAGTGCAAGCATCACACTCATTCCTAATATAAAAGGCAGAATAGGTTATATTTTCCTGAACTCAAAGCTTTTGGGAGGGAGGCGGGGGCGATCGCAAGCATACAGACTCCTACACTCTATTCAAGAACTAGAGAGAGTAATAAAACTGTTACCGAAACCTCTAACGTACCTGCTCCAGTGCCGCAGGTAACTGAGAACTGCCGTAAATCTAATTATATTTCATTATATTTAAATATATTTTATAAATTTACTGCAACATAGAATTTCTGATTTATTAATTTAATTTCTGTCAGTGAGCAAAGTACAACTTACAGTTCTTTCTTAGTGATTTATCTTGTTTGCGCTTGTTTTTATATATTATTTGAGATTAGTGAGATACCCAAAAGATATGGCTTTCACCTCTATATTTATTCCAAAATCGTTAAACCAGGACATTTTTTCCTCAACGAAAAACTTATTACGATGAATGTTTATAATGCCTTAAGATATATCAATATCTAGATAATAATGTTAAAAGCTCTGTTGAGATATGTTCCAACATGACAGGAGTTGGAAAATCTACTATGTACCGAATACTGAAGGAGAAAAAACGACTAGAATTGTTAATACTCCCAAGCCACATTCGATCACAGGCAAACGAAAAACCTCGTTGGAAGAAGAGATGAAAACTGCAATTAAAGGGGTTGTATATACATTTTATTATGAGAAGCAGACCCCAACCATCTACGAAATTCTAACTAAAATCATTGAAGGTCGCGATTTACCTGAAATTAAAAGAACTGATATCTGGAAATTGCTCTGAGAACTTAATTTTTGCTGGGAAAAACTAGATAGAAAATCTGTTCTTATAAATCATCCGGAAACTGTCCGTTGGAGACGTAAATATCTCTCTCAAGTAAAAGGTAGAGTTGCTAGAAATAACACAATTAATAAAATTAGTAATTTAACTAAACTTTTGAAAGATTTTTTTGAATAAAGTTACTGCGGAAAATTGGGAAAAATCCATATAATAAAAGAATAAAACAAAATCTGAGAACTCGATTTCATAATCGGTGAGATAGAGGAACCAATTATAATTAATTTTAGCGAAGATAGTTTCACTGACTTTGATTAGGAATTGGATACGTAATGTTTACTAGTGTAAACACAATTTATTATTTAAATTTTTGTTTTTGTTGTATTTTATTGTTTAATGTTGTTTATATGTTTTTATATTTTTTTATATATTTTTATTTTAGTGTGTCCCATTCTTTAATTTTATATATATATATATATATATATATATATATATATATATATATATATATATATATATATATATATATATATATTTAATTCTAATTAGCCGGAACTTTTTTACTATTTTATTATTGTGTTTGTGTCTTTTTCTTAGGCGTGTAGAATTAACATGTTTATCTTATTTTTTTGGGGCTATCGTATTTCCATGTATAAAAGTAAATTAAATTAAGATATCAGTATAATAGAAATAATAATAAGTAGGTCTAATTTTAATTACAACATAAAAAAAGTAATTAAATTTGAATCCCTTTTTAGTGTTTAATTGTAATTCTTCAGATGGTTTAAGAAATAAATAAACTGACACGTCAAATACCCTAAAAATGTTTTTAATTAATAATAAAATGACCGATAGCCCCAAAAATATTTTATTATTATATGGACGAATTTATTTTTTTATATATGTTTAACTTTTTGTATTTTTGACAATGGATATTTTGTAAGTATTTAAATTATAACTTAGAGTTTTTTGAGAGAATAATCCTACGTTTTAGTCTATTATTATAGACCGGTATTTTGAGTGTTGCGAACAAGGCTTGTTAAGTGAAAAATGTATTATTGTAGGTGACTTTAACATATCTAAATATAGCAGTGGTAAATATCGTAGTCGTTTCAGGGAAATCAAAAAAACTTAGAATTAATTTGGTTCTGAGCAATTTTATTGAAATAAGTGTAAGTCCGGATGATGCACCTTTTGCCGAAGGATGAACATCATTCTTCTTTGTCTACAAAATTAAATATTACTTAGAACAAACCTTCACGTGACAATTTTAAAATTGAAACAAGTTATAATTTTGAAAGGGGCAATTTCGAAGTTCTTTATTATCAGTTTAATGTTGACCGGTCTGAATATAGAGGTGGATGATTTTATGATTGTGTATACAATTTTTATTATTTACATTCCTAAGACCATATTTATATATCCTCTTTTCTATAATCATGACTTAATAGAAAATGTAAAAAAAAAACGATAAATTTAGAAAACTGGTCAGGTATGATGGGAGCTGAAATAGAAAAAAATAGGCGGTTGGTGAAAGCCCGGTGTAAGACTGCCCATTTATTATATCAGCGACAGGATGAAAAAAATACTAACTTGAGGACATTTTGGAATTTTATAAACAGTCAAAAACAAGATTCCGATATTTCCGAAAAGATAGTTTTCAACAGTCAGAAAATAGAGGGTGGGTAAAATGTAGTCATTCTAATATTTAAAAGTGGTGATAAGAATAACATTCATAATTATATGTCTGCTAGTACAGAGTAGGGCAGCGCAACTAGTTTATATGAATTTGGGGTCCTGAAGCGAAAGTTGCTCCGAGATAGGTAGTGGTCGGTATATTCAATAGATTGGGGCGTAACGTTGTAGTTCTGCTTGATTTCGTTAGTATCATGGAGTGGACGAAGGTAGAGCGCATTCGCTGTCGGGGCATACTTTTCTAACGGTCGCTAAATCATCGCCATGTAATATGCATTATGTACCCATTTTAATATTGTGCCCTGTGGTCGTATTCATGGCTGGCACTCGATTGTTTCATAAGTAAACAACTTCAGGCAAACTGGTGATGCAAAGAAAGAAAAACCTGGCCTTTCACGAACAGAAAAAAACCCGAAATATTCACTTGGTAAGGCTTTCTGTTTTATGATCCCTTCAGCGCTCTGCCCGCAAACATGCAGCTGCTTTTGTTTTGTCTGCTCGTTTCGTGAGGCGAATTATTTATAAGGAACTACAGTTTCATTCCTACAAACTGTGGTGCATTAACGTAATCACGCAATTTTGTTGCTCGAGAAAATGCATGTAAGGTACTTCTTGGCCTGCCTCACAATACATTTGTTTTCTTCAGTGATAAGGCACACTTTCATTTTTCGGAAGCAGAATTTGCACTATTGGAGCCTTGTAACTTCCAGACAACTTCATTAGCTTTCCCGTCATTCACAACTTGTAATTATTTGATGTTCACTTTCGTGAGTTCGAGTTAAATGAAACAAACGAGCAGTTTCGGTGACGTCTGACCGTTATGTCCATATGATTTCTGCCAACATTTAATAAGATAGATGAGACATGCCGATTTCACGGTATACACAGCACATGTGTCAATGACGGTTTGGTGATAACACTTCCCAGAACTCCTCATCTCTTTGAGGGGCGATCTTCATTGGCCAGCACAGTTGCCTGATTTAGCCCCCCGCGACTATGTTTTAAAGGGCTGTGTATAATCATCCCGGGTTCCTGGCTCATTTGAAGAACAACATTCATTAAGATGTCTCCAACATACTCGTCTATATACTAGAAAGAGTCGAATGAAATTTTCAAATGCGATTAATGCAGTGTATTGAAAATATTGGACGCTATCTGCCTGATATCATCTTTAAAACATAAAATTTAAATGTTGTACTTGATGCTGCTTAAATAATTAAATATACTATATCTGCATTTCTTTGTTAAATAGAATTTGAAATCAACAAGTTTTTCTGCCCCATTCTGTATTATCTCAGATTGTTCAAAGATTTTTTTAAGTTAATTCTTTGTAACCGAATATATAATCTTATTAGACATAGAATATCGTGAAATTATCATGGTTAAAGATCTCAAGGTTATGTAGCATCATCGCGAGTACTTCAAAGCTCAAATGTTTTTTTGGTCGTTAATTGCATAGATCATCAGGGGTCTTATTTTAGCTGATGATTATATGATCTTCAGTATAATAAAGAGTGGATCAGTAAGGAATTTTGTGACATTTTATTTGATATCTTTTGTTGAGTTAAGTAATTATTTGGTACCGGATTTTCATTTAAGTGAGATAAACATTATTAAATATTTATTTAAAAATTTTTTGAATATTACTATTTATATCCAAATTTTATTTGAGCCACATGCTCATTTGCGCATATATTTTTTATGTACTGGCTCATCTTTTAGGGAAAAGTTGAAAGCTAGTTCCTAACGACATCGCGAAAGCTTTATGCGTTCAGCCTAGCTACAGATGCAGTGGTGCCCTGAATAACTCATCTCTACTCTCCGGCATAGGCGTTAGCTCGGCATTTTTGCTCAATAGTACTGCCAATAGCTTGTACTGTACTCTGGTGATTTTCTTTTAGTGTTATTAATTAATTTTTTTTCCCACTCAATTGTGAGGTTTTGGTACGAAACACCTGTGGAGGACATATTTAACCTTCAAAAGAATAAATTTAAACAGTTCTTACTAGAATTTACTTCAACAGATGGTTACAAGAATAATCTTCCTATCATTTAGTAGGTAATTTTAACTAAGTTTTATTTATATTAAGTTAGAATTATTTGTATCTATTAAAGACTTTGTTAAAAGTTATTGATACATAAATAAAATCGGTCTTAGTACCTTTTTGGTAACTGATTTGAAATCTGGATGTGCAATTTTCCTAATATGTCACCTTTTTGAAAAAAAATTTAGAAATATAGGCGGAAAGGGGAGTTTCTTTGAAATCATTATAGCGTCCGAATGAGACATACTACAGATAAAGATCTCTACAAAATGCATGACATAAGACTAGAATGTTGTATGTCAAATGAATACTTAGCATCACTCCGCGAACAATACTAAGTTACTAATAAAATTGTTATCAACTTTCCCAATTTAACCATTTTTCAATCAATAATAGTTTTCAATATCTCGTCTCAGGAATTACCAATTTATGGCATACTGTATATACTGATTATTCTGTGAGAAGACGAACTCAATTTATGAAAGTCTTAATGGTTACAGAGTCACCGAAATATAGGGTTTGACAAAATGTCTCAAGAAACAAAATACAAATACAATAAATTTAATTTATTATACGGAGCTGAGTTTCCAAAAAACATATAATTTAATAAATGTCTGTTTTGAATATTATACTCGTGACACCTTAAGTGAAAGGAAGGTCTATTTAACAGTACAACCAATTTTCATTCTCTCTTGTATTTGACAAAATAAATTTACCATCGTGTGGAACCAGATAATATCCGACGAAATAGCGTGGGTCGGGAATAATTTTATTACCTAAAAATATGGAAGTCATTATTTATAAAGTATATCCCGAACTACCATCAATATCAGCAAATGGAAAGCTACGAGGGGCATTGCATAAGTTTTTTCTTTATCAATGCAAATAAACACAGTTCTAAGGGTGAGATAAATCATGGTACACAAGCCATCTATGTATCGTTTTATAATCGTCTAAATTTTATGATCTTAGGAATAAAAGTTGTTACCAATGTACGACCGCTTTATTTTTGAGATACTGTTTACATTTTTAAGTAAATTAATTATTTGTACTTTCATTAGTGGAACCTGTGCAAGCATGTTCTTGGGCAATTTTAACGAAACAACAAGACATACCACTGCTTTTCCATAGTACATATTCTAAAGATTCTAATATAATACGGGCAAAATAAACTACAATAGTTCAGCTAAGTACGAATTCTTAAAAAGTCTTCTCGGATTATAAAACGTTACCTTCCCGATTTGATGCTTTAAAAATTCTATTAACTGACAAGACATTCAATTCACAAAGTAACTATGAAGAGGTATTTTTATGAGTGATTTACAAGAAAGTTCTTCAGTTTGTGGGACCTAGGCTTCTTTCAAGTTCTCTTATCTTTTTGTCTTGTTTCCTTTCGTTATTTTCAATCGATAATATTGTTAAAATTAAAAAAATTTATAATACTCCTTATACGCCAGGAAAAAATTGTTACATGCAAGTATGCAAGACTGAGTGTTTTAATTAATATGTACAGAGTTGGCAAATTAAAAAACCGCAATCTGTACAAAAAATCTGACCCCCATTCTCGAGCTCTTTTTTAGAAAAACATATGAATGCGAAAACGGATCATTGCTATCGGGATTCGTTTACGATCTATAGGGCAATTTTCAAATTTGAAGAAATTTTAATATGGTGTATAGTTTGTTTATTACTCAAATTATCAAAAAATGAAAAAACTTTCTAAAGGCATTTCTTTACCTTAAGCACATTGGCGCTCTTATTTTTTTATTTCCGATTACCAGAAATGAAATACGACTTAAAATATTGTTTTTAAATGTAGCACTCTATATATTTTTATCTTAATAGTTTGCATTTATTTTTTTCTTTGAAATGATATATCATAGCTGATATTTCATATTGTCGTAAGCCTTCAACCTTTACAAAATTTTGCTTGAAATTTAATAAATTGAATAAGGAATTATTTTATCTTGGTACACTAAATCGAAGTTTTTTCGTTTGATGTTTAAGGGTTTTGTAGAGAATTAAAAAACCTATCTATTCATATAATATAAGTTATAGGTGAAGCCACTAGTTATCGAGATATATTTTGTTTCGACAAAATTTACGGTTTTTGTTTTTTTTTTTCCGAGAAACTCGATATCAAAGTTGAAAATTCTTTCAGCTTTCCTAATTAAAATACAATGCTCAATTTTGATGAAAATTGTTTGTATTTTGTTTCTATTTGTTGACCGTGTAGTTATTAATTAGTTTTTACTTTTTTGGGTTTCGGTCATATTATTACTTTATAAAAAAATTAACTCATGTTTTTTTCTGACGTTTCGGTTTATTTTATTGATTAAACCATCTTCAGAGAATTACTGTAAATATGAAAAGGAATATGTAAATTTATGCTATATAAACTGAAAATTTTACTTTCTTACCTAATGTTAACAGGTGGTTCACTTGAAAAACTTACATTTAACTATTTTATTACTTTAATACAATATAATTAAACACTTCTTATTTAATATGTATTATTAATATATATGTGTATATGTATTATTAATATATATATATATATATATATATATATATATATATATATATATATATATATATATATATATATATATATGTGTGTGTGTGTATATGTAATAGTACAATGAATTTCAGAACGGACACAAATGACCTGAGTAATGTACAATATACGAATCTAATAGGGCAATAAAATTGCAGATGGTCCAGAAACTTTCAAACCCTTTAGTAGTACTCTGTCAAAAGCACAACAAACCAGATGTGAAAAAAAAATTCATCAAAAAATAATAGTTTTCTATATTTATATTTATATTAAATAAGAAGTGTTTAATTATATTGTATTAAAGTAATAAAATAGTTAAATGTAAGTTTTTCAAGTGAACCACCTGTTAACATTAGGTAAGAAAGTAAAATTTTCAGTTTATATAGCATAAATTTACATATTCCTTTTCATATTTACAGTAATTCTCTGAAGATGGTTTAATCAATAAAATAAACCGAAAAGTCAGAAAAAAACATGTGTTAATTTTTTTATAAAGTAATAATATGACCGAAACCCAAAAAAGTAAAAACTAATTGTTTGTATTGTTTTACATTTTGAAGATCTTTAAAAAAAATTGTTTTCAATCATGGGCCGAGAAATTTTGCAAAAACTAATTTTTTCACCAAAGCGATAACTTTTCATCAGACGGAGATAAAATTTTTTTAATGCATGTATTCGATTAAGATTTATTATTTCCGATTTAAAAAAAAAATGAATTTTGGATGAAAAAAACGTCTTTTTTTTTCAAAAATTCATAATGGCGTGGCAAATGAATATTAAGGGCTCAAATTTGCAGAAGATGCTTTTTAATACTTGTACTTTACCTGTGAATTTTTTGGATCCAAGAAATATACTTTCATACGATCTGTAAACCCTCGAAAATTGGGCCGAATCTAATCTAAGCTGCTGCAGGCCGCTGTCGGCGGATTGCCATTGTTCAGGCGCATTATTCATTGGCGCTTCAAGGAAACTTATGCACCAGAAGTAATATTTATAATATTGATGTTGTTTTATTAATTTATATGATAGTAACATTTTGTTTAGTCATATTAATTATTAATTTGTTTATTAACAAAATTTTTACAAAAAATTATAGAGAAAATCATACAAATATTCAATTATATATTACATATTCTACTGTTTTTTCCTTTATATTATTATTATCTAACAGTTTATTGACAAAATTTTAACAAAAAATTATAGAGAAAATCGTACAAAGATTTTTGTAAAAATTTTACAATTAATATTACTAAACAAATTGTTACTATCATATAAATTAATAAAACACCATCAATATTATAAATATTACTTGTGATGCATAAGTTTCCTTGAAGCGCCAATGAATAATGCGCCTGAACTATGGTAACCCATCGATAGCGGAATGCAACAGCTCTTTTCGATTAGATTCGGCCCAATTTTAGAAGGTTCACAGATCGCATGGAAGTGTATTTCTTGAATCCAAAAAGTCACAGGTAAAGTATAAGTATTAAAAAGCATCTTCTGCAAATTTGAGCCCTTAATATTCATTTGCCACGCCATTATGAATTAAAAAAAAACGTTTTTTTCTTCCAAATTTTTTTTTCCCGATCAAAAATGATACATCTAAATCCAATGCATGCATTAAAAAAAATTCATCTCCATCCGGTGAAGAGTTATCGCAATTTTTTTGGTGCAAAAATTAGTTTTTGTAAGATTTCTCGGCCCACTATTGAAAAAAACAAATTTTTTATAGATTTTCAAAATATAAAACAATACAAACAATTTCCATTAAAATTGAGCATTGTATTTTAATTGGGAAAGCGGAAAATTGAGGTTGAATTTTCAAATTTGACTTCGAATTTCTCGGAAAATAAAAATCTCACAGATTACGGGTTTGAAACACTTTTTTAGAATAATAATACCTATATTTATGTTAAAGTTTGAATAGGCAATTTGTTAATTAATGTCTTTAAAAAAAACGTAAATTTTGTCAAAAAAAATATATCTCGATAACTAGTGGCGCCACCTATAACTTATATTATATGAATCGATAGGTTACAACTTTTGTTTGTAACATTTTTCGATACAACTTTTACTTTTCGAGATAAACTAAAAACCACAAATCGTGACCATTTTTTGTCTCTTTTTTTTCACAGGTCTTTCAGAGTTACCATCGAGAATAGTTTTATAGGATGTCGAAATGAACACATTTCAGCAAAAAAACCAATGTTACTGACGAAAGTCTATTCTCCATGGAGTATGTATTGAATCTTAAAAGGTGCAAAATATCCTTCGAAAATTACGAAAAATATGATATGTTAAAATGTTTTATTCAAAGAAATAACAATTCTGATATTGCATCTGAAACATATTTCAATCGTTATTCAGAAAGAAAACAACTTCATAAGTCTATTTTTTTGAGATTAAAAGAATATCTCACCAATCATGGGACATTTACCAGACCAAGTCCAAAAAATTACACCATTCAAGATGCTGAAGAATCGGCTATAAACGTAATTGGAATAGCGGTTGCAAACCATTCAATTTCAAGCCGTAAAATTAGAGCTGATTCTGGAGTTTCAAGACGCCGTGAATGAAAAGTTATCGACCTAAATATTTTAAATGAATATAAATTTCGACCTTCGCAGAGCTGGTCCACAAAGTAAGATTACTAATGCCGTGCCATTTCTTCGTAGTTCCAGTTAGTTGCACTAGTGGCAGCTTCAAATTGGCGTTAGTATGTGTTATCCAAGATGTTTGACCATCGCTTCTTTATTTTATTGAGTTCTATCTGCGGGCTCTTCTTTTTGGATTCCATCCCGTCTACTACTTCTTTCATTACTTGTCGCACGGTTGATTCTATACTATTTATTTCTGGGCGTACTTCTCCTTGTCTTGTTGCACTTCGCCTATCGCTTTCTTATACTCTAGTGTTTGACCTTGTATAGCTCGATCGACTTTTTGTTGTCCTTGTATAAGGACCTCTTGTAGCCATTTGTAAAATTTATCTTCATTTTTAACATGTCGTTCTTCTGCTTTTTGACGACGTTCTTCTTCTTCTTGTTTCGTTTTTGACGATATGCTTTTTCTTTCTGTCTTTCTTTCAGACGACACTGTTCTTCTTTTAGGCGACTGTCCTCTTCTTCCTGCTTTTCTTTTAGACAATGCTGTTCTTCTTTTTGGAGGCGTTCTTCTTCTTCTTCTTCTTGCCTGTTTTTAAGACGACGTTGTTCTATACGTTCCATAAAATCAGCCCATATTTTATTTGTTTGCTCCATTTCGGCTGTTTGCTGTCTAGTATTTACCGTAGAATCTTCTAGAAATTCAGTTCTATGCTTCTTTCTTAATGACAAATCCGATGGCGAAATTCATTTTTCGCCATTTTTTACAAATACAATTTTGTAGAACTTTCTAGAAAATGCGGCTCTAAGCTTCTTTATAGATTACAAATCCGATGGTGAAGTCTGTTCTTAGATATCGTTTTAAGTTTAAAAACAGAACGTTCTAGAACTTTATCGAAAATTAATCCTAGTTTCTAATTTGATAACAGATCCAACGGTGGAATCCGTTTTTCACTATATCTTCAAATTTATACAATTTTCCGGAAACCCGGTGATAATCCTCACTTCTGACACCAATTGTTTTTTGTCTCTTAAAATCGTTCACTAGATTCGCAGAATAAAACACAACACCTTTCATCAATAATTCCAATACGTATATTAACTACTTCTTAACATAACTAAAACACAACTCTCTTATTACTAGTACTTTGTATCTTTACTATTCAAATACAACTATACCACTATCTATGCTACGCTTATCCCATCTTTATTTACATACCTATGGAAATTCCTAAATAAATCTAGAACATAAACGTTAAGATCTATCTAGAAATATGAATCATCGATATAATATTCCTTTCGGCACATTATAGTAATGATGACTCGGAATATTTGTATACAAGGGCGTATCAATAAGTTTCTTCTAGTCGTCCGTAACAATATGTATAAATAAAAATACACTTTATGTTAAAATTTTTATAAATTTAAATGTACGTTCTTCGAGACTTGATGTTCAATACTGTAATGAAAAATTCCTATTAGGAAAAACAACGTTGTTCTTGAAATTCAAGCTTAAAGTCAGTTTCAAGGTCATCAAACCATTTCAACATAAAGAAACGTATATCCCTTGTCATAAAACCGTGTGGTTTCTAAGCCTTTTTTTAGTTAGACGAGTAAGTTTGACCTTCACTTGACCTCTGGATAAGAAGAAAGCATATAACATATACATTGGATGGGGAATTTCCCTGTTGTCTATTTTTGCATAAATAAATAGGAGTTCCTATTTGAAAAAACAAAGCTGACCTGGAGATGCAATTCCAAAATCAGTTTTTGATAGTCAAAGATGTTTGGTGCTCTTAAAATAAAGAACGTATATTTTCTATTTGCCAATTCTAATGGAATTGAGGAATTAAAAAACCATTGGTTAATTCGAATGCATTGTTGATTAAAAAATCTTTTTAATTTTATCAGGTTCTAAAAGATAATCATCCACCACTTTCTAATTTTATGTGAGCTACTAATACTTGTATTTCTAAAATATTAGTGCTAATATTTCGTTGCCAAAATTTTTATGAAAATAGATAGCACATAAGACATCTCTGCTGTCCTACAAAGTCAAAACTGTGCTGAGTTGTGTTCCAAAATAACATCATCAAAACGTATATTTATGAACAATTTAAAAAGGATCTCTGTTTTCCAGGGCCTAATATTAACGTTCTTAACATTTCTTGCTGTCGTTTTTATTTCAGCAACCCCCATTACGACACGTTAAAATATATTTTTGTTTGTTTTGTTTTACACTGTCTTTGCAAATAAAGTTGTAGCCTCTCTTAATAGGCTTTATTTTTCTTTTTTACGAACATTTTTTTTCTGTGCTATCTTTGTCAAACTGATCTTTAGAAAGTGTTTTGCTTGAAAATAAGTTCGTAATTTTAAAACTGAATGTTTATAAAAATGGAAGCTTTATTAAAGGACCTTGAAAAGTAAAACAATCAGACGGCGCGCCAGTGTGTCTTCCTTAGTATTAACTATGGAATATAATAGAATTTTTCTTCTAAATTATCATTAAATTGTATTATAAGTAGAAAAGATATTTTAAGGCATACTATTAGTTTTGTTGACTTTTTGGATATACGAGGTTACTGCAGTAAAATCTAATTCATCTTTTCGTTTCTCAAAGAAATGGAAATAATCGTTATATATAACACTTATACACACACACTTATACAAACCTCCCCAATTGATATTTTCATGCCGTGCTACTTTATATATATATATATATATATATATATATATATATATATATATATATATATATATATATATATATATATCTTTTTCTTTCCTGGCCTCACAACTCTGGGTGAGTCTTAGCCGCATCTACTATCGCCTTCCATCTCTTACGGTCTTGTGCTTCCATTTCACACGGCTGGACTCCAATCCTATACAAATCAGCTTCGACGGCATCTTCCCATCTTTTCCTGGGACGGCCTATTGATCTTCTACCATCTGGTCTCTCAAAGAATACTGTTTTCAATAATCTGTGGTCCCCTGATCTTACCACATGGCCTGCCCATCGTATTCTGTTGGCTTTTATACAACGGACTATGTTTTCACTGCCTTACAGTGTCGCTAATTCAGCATTGTGGCGTCTTTTCTAATTTCCTGTTGTTTCATCTCTTTGGGGACCAAATATCATTCTAAGAACATTTCGTTCAAATATGAGTAATTTATTTATTTCCCGTTGATTGAGGGTCCAAGTTTTACTGCCATAAGTAACTATCGGGCAAATAATTGACCTGAACAGAGTTAGTTTGGATTTTATTTTTAACAGTTTAGATCTCAATAATGTTGTGAGGGAGTATAACGCCCTATTTGCTGCCACTATTCTTGCTGAGACGTCTTTTTCAACTCGATTTTCGTCTGTGATTACCGCTCCTAGGTACTTGAATTCTTTAACCACTTCGAAGTTGTATTCATTCAGTGATATATTCTACCCGATTCGAGGTCTTGGATTCTTGGTTACTACAATGTATTTAGTTTTTTCTTCATTTACTCGAAGACCCATATTACCTGCTTCTTCCTCGAGTTGTGAAAACACCCCTCACACGTCTCTTGTTGAATGAGCCACTGTATCGATATCCTCAGCAAAGGCCAGCACCAGTTTTGAATCTTGGTTCGCAAAACTCTCTGTCAGCCCCGACGCATGTTCCAAGACAAAATTGAAAAGCAACGGTGACAGAGGGTCACCTTGTCTGAGTCCCGATGTCACACTGAATGGCGTTGATGTTCTATTTCCTACCCTTACCAATGCATATGAGTTAGCCACGCACATTTGTGTTAGATCGACTAATTTTATTGATACGCCCATTTCCAGCATTGCTAGCCATAGTCTGCTTCTTTTCACTGAGTCATATGCTTGCTGGAAATCCACAAAGATTTAGTGGACATCTCGGTTAAATTTCCAGTTTTTTTCCAATATTTGTCTGATCGTAAATACCTGGTCTATTGTTGACCTTCCAGCACGAAAACCGCATTGGTAGTCGCCGATAATATCTTCCGCATAAGGCGTCAGTCTGTTTAGTAGAGTAATTGCCAGGATTTTGTATATTGTATTGATAAGAGATATACCTCTATAATTTCAAAATTGTTCCTTGTTTCCTTTCTTATGTATAGGTATTATGACGCTTCCATTCCATTCCTCAGGCATTTTCTGTCGTTCTCATATTTTTAAAATGATTTCATATATTTTTTGATGTAGACCGTTTCCTCCCGTTTTTAGCAGCTCTCCATTTATACCATCGCTGCCTGGCGCTTTATGATCTTTGAGTGATGCTATAGCATTTTTAACTTCTTGAAGTGTTGGTGATGGCTCCGTATCTCCATTTATGGGCACTTTTGCATTTTTTTCTGTGACAAAGTACTTACCGGACACCAATAAGTTATACATTATTGCTAAATTTTATTTAAAGCATAAAGCCATTTTACTCAGTCATTAAATCACTCTTCGACGCTACTTTCAGAAATTGATTCATTATCTTATTTTAAACGATAAAAAATATGATACCAATATAAAGCAATATACATTCTTTGCGATATTCGCCACGTGAAAATATATATTACATCCTTAAATAAATAGAAAGTCGTTTATTTCTTGATATAAAACACGAGACACCTTATGTAATAAGAACAGATAGGGACACGTCGTCTTGATTTCTTTCGCAGCCATTGTATATTTATTTTACATTTAAAAGAAACGGTATTCATTCTTCTTTTCTTTTTTTATGTAAACGCAAATTTTAAATTGTCAGGACAAATTTTCATTTGTTTTGTTTTACATCGTGTTCGTGAATAAGCGAGGATAAAAAAATTATAAAGTGTGAAAATAAAAAAGTATATTTTTCTGAAAAACCGTATAATTTTTGTAAGATAATTTTTATCGAACATCCTATTATAAGCTGCATATTTTTTTTAAAACATCAATATAATTTATTAAAGCGTCATTTACATAGTTTTTTGACACAGTCTATAATTCGACAGAAACAGAATAGTCGCCTATGACGCGTATAGACTAGGGCTTATCTGTTATTAGGTGGATGTGAAATAGAACATGGAAATTTTTGCAGTTTTCAGAATAACCTGAATAACGATAATTTTGATATGCGTACTTTCAAAAAGTTGGGCAACATTGTTTTTATTAATAAAAATATAAAATTAACGAAAAAAAAAATGTAACCGTTAACATGAAAGTAGTGGGGAGGGAGTAAGAAACATCTGCTCAAACTGGCTTTCTAAAGGTATAGAATAGGCATTAAAGAGAGTTAGTCTATAGTTATTATGTGTCCCCGGTTGTGGAAAGATACTGGTTACATTCTTACCAAAAATTGTATTTTATAAATGTACACGACATGGTATGTATAATTAACATGCAAATAAATTCAATTTGGAAAATTGAATTAATCTTGTTTTCACCATTATATTTACTTATTAATCAAATATTTTTCTCAATATTTTCGTATAGGTGAATATTATGAAACAATTCATTTTTGCCGAAAGGAATGGTAATTGGAAATTGCATATAAAAAGTTCGCGTAAAATGTTGCCATATTTAAATGCCAGTGGTCATTTTTTTTATGCCAAATCTTTGAAAATATATATGCAGGATATTCACAATCTTCCAACCATAAGGAACCCAATTAAATATGACAAATTCGTCAATCAGATTATTTTACTGTTAGAAGATCTGAAAAATTCTGGTGTGGCGTTTGAACAGAAATGTGTATAGCAGTTTGAAATATAATATTTAGTATTAGGAGTGCTTAATTGAACTTTTTGAACATAATTTATAAAGAATAGTTATTTTATTTTTATCTGTATTTTACGAATAAAATAATTTAAGACCAATTTGTTTAAACAATGATTATTTAAACAATTTTGATAATTAAAGTGAGTCCAATACTATAGGATGCAATATGCTGTAAGTATAATGCATAAATAACGTCATTTGTTTATAACAAAATGAATGCATGATGGGCACATGGCATTATGATATTTGAGTTCCATTATTCGTGGTACGTCAGTTTAAGAAAAAATTTCAAAATCGCCCCATTAGAAGCCGAGAAAATGAAAATTTTTTTCAGATATTTATTTTGAATCTTCGGATTTAATTTTAAAATGAGAGCTCCCCACCCCTCTTTTTTTCATTTTTCACGCGCGTGGGCGATATTCTTTTTATTTTTTATTAAAGTTTTCGATAACATAAACATTTAAATATTTGTATCAAAGAAGAACCCGGCAAGATAAAGTTTTGGGTTCAAGAATCAGGTCTGTATTGTTTATAGATTCACATTAACAGGCCGTCAACTTTGACAGTTTGTATCTCGGAAACCAATTTAATTCTGAAAAAAGCGTTGGAAAACTTGAGTTCCCTGCTATATGTTGAAAATAAATTTAAATACGTTAACGTGATATTTTTTACTCAGACAACTTGAAAAATCAGTTTTTGTAAACGAAATCGGATTGCAAAATTATTGTGCAAAAGCTATCGATTCGATCCTAATGAATTTTAGCGTGTTATTTTATCATGGCATAAAGTTTTCTTTGCTTTAATATGAAGGTCTTCAGAGAAATTTAAATGGTCGAAAGAAATTGATTGAAAACCTGTTCTTTTACCTTTTTTTTTAATTATTGCTATTTTGCAACAAGGGAAATATATTTTGCGATTTTCATCTAACTCTATCTTATGGCAAATTTAATTATGAAACTTTTTTCCTTTTCAACTTTTCTCTAAAATGAATACCTTCAAAGTAACACGAGAGAAAAGTTGAAAAAAAAAACGTTTTTTTTTTTTTTGGTTAATTTTATATTTTTATTAATAAAAACAATGTTGCCCAAGTTTTTAAAATAACGCATATTAAAATTATCGTTATTCAGGTTATTCTGAAGGTTCTCAGGCAAAAATCTCCATGTTCCATTTCACATCCAGGAAAACACGATATTTTACAGATAAGCCCTGGTCTAGTATACTAACGGGCAAAAGTAATGCGTCAAAATAAAAAAATAATAATAGAATGTCTCGCCGGCAGTGTGCTACAGCCAGCAGTAGATTTGTCGCTACTGTAATGCGTAGACAGTACAGTCAGCAACGCCAGCTGTCCGCCGACCTCTAACCGTATCCTTTCTCTACCTTTTAAACATCCCTCTGGCTTGACCTACCTACCCACAATTTCTACAAAATCCCTTAGGAATCACTTTTTTTGGCTTTCCGATTGCACCTGGAAACAAATAAATCCAGGGTGTTCCTAAACTAATAGTAGCAAGTAAGTGGGGAAAACTTGCAAATTTTAAATAATGAAATGTCAACTGTAAAACATAATGTACCCTAGGTGGGTAGAACTAATGGTCGAGAAACCCACCCGCAGAAGCGGTCTACTCTACGGATTCTGGGGGACCAACATTTCGACATCGCAATCTTTAAATGGCAGGGTGTTGAGGAGGCAGACCTCTGTCGCACAACAAGCTACAGCCCAACAACATAAGAGCCAAACAACAATGAGAGCTCCACCCTCCGAAGGTGCTGCGCAGGAACCTCAGATAGCGCTCACTCAGGAGAGACTTCCAAGACAGCGCATAAAATGGGCAACATCAATAAACTAGACAATAATGCGAATTTTTTATAGGGAGACTCAACTAAGATGGGAAACGACTGAATGAAAAACTTAATTAATTTTAATGAAACATAATTTTGAAAATCTTAGAAATAACAGATGGTTCGAAAAGTCTGGCACATAGATGGAGATTCTAATAGTATATGTTGTACTAACTTTAAATTTAATAATTTTAATAATAGAACTGGTGGCTAGACTACCTCCCGCCAAACTAATGTGCTGTTTCGATAATTTCTATCAATGCAACCCTTATACTGACCTGTGAATTGCAGTATCACGTAGCAAAATCAACAACATGTTTTGATTGATTAGAACACAGGTATTAGAATACAGCGTGTCTGCGAAAATGTGGGCAATCTCCCGGATATAAAAAAACACGTGAAAAGAATACTGTAAGTTCATTTAAAATTTCTTCGTAGAGGTCCCGTTGCTTTTTTGATTTGGCCGGTTTTATGGTATGCAGAACTTCAGATTTTAAAATTTCTGGGCCTTCATCTTGATGTACATTATCCTGTATGTTTAGTTTGTGGTCTTCAAACAAATCACTTACATATTTACTCCATATTTCAAGAATTTCTCATTTATCAATAATAGTTTTCCCGCACTATCCACTAGAATATTAGTGGTTTTCTTATTATACAAAGCAATAACCTCCTAAACTTTCTAATACATGTTGAATATGTCATGCTTCCTATCGAATTCTTCCATCTCCGAATGTCAATCTGCCATCCACTTCTCTTTAACCGCTAGTACTTTTTGTTTTATTTTTCTTTATTTTTTTCTGTATTATTCTGCCGTCCTAGTATTGTCTTCTTTGTTCCATAAGTTGTAGTATTTCTTCCATCATCCATTGTTGTTTCTTGTGTCTATTTGTTACTCTATGTTACTCTAAAATCTTGGTCATATGTTCACGAAATAATTTCCATGTAATTATCTACATCTTTTTTGATTTTACTTTTGTTAACGCTTGTAATAGTGAGATTCTTTGGCAGGTATTTCTTCTCGATCAGTTTTAGTTTGACCTTTTGACGTCAACTACTAAAGGGTTGTGGTCAGACCCAATAACCGCGCCAGGGTATGCTATAACTGTTGATGGACTTCCTAAATCTTTTATTAATAAGAATATGCTCTAATTGATTTCTTACTATATGTGCTGAATTATCTTCAGGGGCCCTCCGCTGATGTAACTTATAACATGTGTTTGTTACTACCATATTGTGTTCTTGGCAAAAATCAAACAGCCTGTCCCCTTATTCATTGTTTTCTCCTAGGCCATATTCCACTATTAGATCTGATCTACGATCTTTACCAATTTTGTCATTAAAATCATCCATTATATATGGGATTTTGTTGGATTTTAAACCTTTCAGTGTTATACTAAGTTGATTATACAGAATTTTCACTTCGTTCTCAAATTTTTTTTCTGCAGTAAACAATTTATAAACGGAATTTTAATCTGTTACTCCTATTATAGTTTTGAATACAAAATGTGAAAATGTTAAATTTCTAAGGTTAAATGTTTAAATTTTGACATACATCAATATTCCTGCTTGGTACTTGAAGAAGTTGACATTGATCATCCCAGTAAAAGAATAAGTTATTTGAGGCAGCAAATCTCAACGAACTCGGTTTGTTTCTAGATCCCGGTGATGTATTTCAGCCTCATTTCCTAACAGCAAAATTCAGGATCTGCATTACAAGATTCTACATGATTTTGTAAACTTTGTTGAAACTGTCATCATGTAGAATTGCTAAAAGTTTTCATTTAGATATATTTAATGTTTGGACAATGATAGAAACATACAAACGATGATCTTAGAGAAATATTGTTTCTTTTCACGCTCCTGGTAATATCAGGCTTGGTTGCATCCGAAAACTTCTTTTTGGGATATCCTAAATAAATTCACGACCCCATTAAAAATATTTAGCCTAATATTTTAGTTAAAATATGATGAAGCCGCATTCCAACAACATAATATGTCCTTTTGTTAAAAATTTATTGACACTGTCATGTAGCAACTTCACAAAACTTATCTTGTGTTGCAAAACAAATAATAAAATACAAAATAATGATTAAATTGAAATTAAATTTGACACATAAGTAGAAAAATATTGTCATTATTGTCACAATTGTTTCTATCATGGCTAAGCTGATAATTTTTTTAGTATCCCTTGTACCTTAACAACGGTATTACTACGTACTTTTAAATTTTTCCTCTCTTCAAAATGATGTTTTAGAAGCAATTTAAGCAATAAAATTGCTCTAGTTTTTCTTTATTCGGGTCTTGGTTTTTCTTTTCGTCGTTTATTCGCTGGCTCTTACTTTAAATTGCCGAATTTTATTTTTGTTTCTTTTGTTTTACATCGTTTTTGCCGAACAAAGTTGCCCCCGTTAACAAGTCTGGAAAATTGGTACAATATGCCTGTTTGTTATGAAGGTTGAATATTAAAAAAGTAAATTTGTCTGGAGAATTCGTCAGAAAAATTATTTGTTTATTTTGTTTCCGAAAAGAAGATGAAGACAAACGATTTCTTGCACAAGATTTATTCAATTAAGGAATTTTTAGCCAATAAAAAATATTATTAAGATTTTATAGGTCCAGCAAACATGAAATCTTCGAAAATACAATATCAATTTATCAATTATAAACTTACATAAAACTTTAATAAAAGAATGTGGTAAGAAAGTACACAACTCAAAAGTAAACGTGGAAAATAAATATAGTTATAGTTAGTCACACTTTAATGGTCATTATAACAAGTGATCAGTAATGTAGAAAAATATATGTAACTTCTAGATGTACAGAGTTTTTTAAGAAGGAAAGCATGATATAATTTGCCTTAAAAATCATTGTAATAACAGGAGTAATGGTAATAATATCATCAAGTAGATATTTTTCAGTATAATAAAATATTGGGCATTCAATTATATCAACACTACAAATAAATTAGGAAAATCTCTATATATTTTCAACATATTCCCCACGATAATTAACACACTTAAAAATATTTTCTCACATTTTATGATTAATAGAGTTTGAAATAAACTCTTTGTTGTCTTAATTAAGTAATATTACTGTGCGGTCGATTTTTTCCTTAAAAAGCCTCCCACGCACAAAAAAATTCAATGCTCTCAAATATGGACTATTGTCCAACCATAAAATTGTGCCCTGCCGTCCAATCAAAAAGTTATATCGGTTGTTAAGAAACTCACATTTTCCGGCGGTATTATTGTATTGCGGAGCTGGGATATTCTTTAAATGATTTTCTACATTATTTTCAAATAAATTTAAATATCGTCCACCATTTAAAATTCCATTTAAAATAATTGGCCCAATATTCTTATTTGTCAATATGCCACACCAAACGTGAATTAATTGTCGACCGTGTTTTTTTACAACCTGTATTTGGTGAGGGTTTTCCGTTGCCCAATAATGTTAATTCTTTCTATTAAATATCCTAGACATATTGAATGTTACTTCGTTTGTGAAAATTGTATTTAGAAACTCCTCATCTTGTCCAATATGGCGCACCAATTCTAAGTAATATTGCCACCGTTGCATCATATTTTCTTCAGTTAAATTCTGCACTGGCATAAATTTATAAGAATGACGTTTATAAAACTGCAGTGTGGTGTAAATTTTATACCAAGATTTATTGAAATATGATGTGACATCGGGAATAGATCTTTCTGGATCTTTTAAAAATTACATCAACTAATAACAATTTGTTCTGAAAGATTATATGGAAGAATTCTTACAACTTTGATACTTAAAGTTTTCTCCATCTTTCATAAAAAGCTTCTAGGTATGGTGCTAAATATAAAAAAAACCCTGTGCAAATAATACTATTGTCAAACATACTGTAATAAAAACATGCTTGGTGGTGAGATATAGAGTATTAAAGATTAACTTTTAATTTAATTTTCTTTTATAAATTGTAAATTTTGAAAAAACAAACATAAAAGTTACTAACCGTGGAGTTTTGCGAAAAACAGTAAAAATACGTTCATTTTTTTGACACTATTCTTAGCAAGTTATACATCATAGCCTAATTATATGCTGTCAGGCTCTTGTAATAGGAGAGATAAAGCTGAAATTTCAACGTCATCCGTAAAATAGCATTTCTCCATGGTAACATGTTCATTCAATACCAGTTGTTATATTTCCGCGCAGGCAGACACCTTAGTGGATCAAGGGTATAGCTAGAAGGAGTGAAAGTGACATAATTTTTGGGAAATTGTCGGTATCAATAATACGCTTGAAAATTTGGCTAACCAAAGGCCTTGACATAACTAAACGAAATCCCAAAGGTCAAACACATGAGAGGTTGCAGATAAGGGTAAAGGAGGCGAAAATTTGAGCAAAATATCATCATTAAGTTTTCCGCCATATCTGTCACATAATTTCAGATGCCTTAGGAGTCTAAACCCAAAAGGATGGAGAGCTAGGTTGATACAGAGCGCCTTTAAACGGGGTCAATTGTATCACTTACCTGGAGCTCTTTTCTCGTATGTGGAATCTCGTATGTATGTCGATAACTATTGGATCGATTTTGACTTATAAGGTCTTTTTTTTGTTTTTACATACTGGTGCAAAATCTATGGAACATTTACAGATATATGGATAAAAATCGGCAAATTTTTCGATTTTTTTATTTTTTGTATTTAGAAAATTAAGATAACTTATTATGTATGTCAAGTGCAGGAAGATAATAATATTATTATAAAATGCTCTGACACAGATATATTATTAATTCTTTCACATAATACCGATTTATGTGACATTTGTAAAGTAGTTAAAAATCAAAATTTCAGTAAGAAATAAAGAAATCTTTCTGCCGTATTTAAATAGTTTGTTATATATGTAATTCTCCTTTTAGACAGAGAATATGAAAAAAAATACAAACAGTTTACTTTCTGCAAATATCGCTCTGGTCCTCTCTCCATACGCGTTTTGATCACCTCATAATCTCGTCAGTGGAGCTGTATCGGACCGAGAGCAACATTAGTAGGAAATAACTGATATATGAACCATAAAATTCAAGGTATGTCAGCAGGATATTACACCTGCTATCTCCCAACTTCGATGTCAAACTGAAAAATATCGCCAGTCGAACGACATCTATGAATCATCGGAGTAACGTGAAATTTTTAAAAATCAAAATTTCAGTAAGAAATAAAGAAATCTTTTTGTCGTATTTAAATGGTTTGTTATATATGTAATTCTTGTCTCTCCATATATATTTTTCATATTCTCTGCTTGAAAGGAGAATTACATATATAACAAACTATTTAAATACGGCAGAAAGATTTCTTTATTTCTTACTGAAATTTTGATTTTTAAAAATTTCACGTTACGCCGATGATTCATAGATGTCGTTCGAATGGCGATATTTTTCAGTCTGACATCGAAGTTGGTAGATGGCAGGTGCAAAATCCTGCCGACATATCTTGAAATTTATGGTTCATATATCAGTTATTTCCTGCTAATGTTGCTCTCGTTCCGATACAGCTTTACTGATGAGATGATGAGGTGATCGAAACGCGTATGGAGAGAGGACCAGAGCGATATTTGCAGGAAATGAACTGTTTGTATATATATTTTTCATATTCCCTGCCTGAAAGGAGAATTAAATATATAACAAACTGCTTAAATACGGCAGAAAGATTTCTTTATTTCTTACTGAAATTTTGATTTTTAAAAATTTCACGTTATGCCGATGATTCATAGATGTCGTTCGACTGGCGATATTTTCAGTCTGAGATCGAAGTTGGTAGATGGCAGGTGCAATATCCTGCCGACATACCTTGAAATTTATGGTTCATATATCAGTTATTTCCTGCTAATGTTGCTCTCGGTCCGATACAGCTCCACTGACGAGATCATGAGGTGATCGAAACGTGTATGGAGAGAGGACTAGAGCAATATTTGCAGGAAATAAACTGTTTGTATATATATTTTTCTTATTCTCTGCCTGAAAGGAGAATTACATATATAACAAACTATTTGTACAGTAGCTAATAAATGAATGAAAAGTTATATAGGTGTGCTTTTACCTTGGGGGTGGATGCCACCCCATCTGGGGGGTGAAAATTGAAAAATTAAAAATAGTCACAGAAATCTATGGACCAACAAATTTTAAGTAAAAAATGTCCCATAAAGTTGTTTCGAAAAAGTCAATATTTTTGAGTAATCCGTAAAAGAAAATTTCCATTTTTTATCAAAAAAATGCATTTTTTTGAACGATTTTTCACGAATAACTCAAAAACCTCATATTTTATCTAAAAAAATGTAAGCACAAAATATGAAGCTTATAAAAAAAACAAGAAGACTTTTTGATTATTTTTGTAGGTGCAATATTAACCGAGTTCGCGAAAAATTGAAGTAGTAGAATTTAACAGTAAATAACGGAATAACGAACGATAATTCACAAAAAACTCATTTGATTTTTTTAAAGTACATGAATAGGCTTTTAAAATAAGTTTTGAAGTCGTTAGCTCAAAAACTAAAGGATTTATAATGAAAATAAAATTATTTACTAGCTCCTTTAGAACAAAAAAAATATTTTTGTAACCAATGGTGTTTCCGCAAATACTAAAATTTAATGTAACTCATATATAGTTTATTATATTTAAATACCAATACTACATTCTAAAAATTTGACTGGTTTAAAGTTTGATTGGCATTAAAAATAATTCTTTTATTTCCTTAATTTTTTTTTACAAAAAAGGTCGAGAACTAAGTAAGATACGTAAAAATACTACAGTACAAAAATTTAGTAATATTTTTAACAAATGTTCTTTTTTTTTAGTTCTGTAGTATGAAAATGAACTGAGATATCATTGTTTGAAGTTCATATCTGAGTATGAGGACCATTTTTTCTGAAATTTTAACTTTTTTTTTCCAAAAATTAAGAATTCAATGCAGTTTATCTTCACAGAATCTTGTAGTCATTGAAATTCCCTGTAGAAATGTCTTTGAATCGATTAAATAACTTAAACATTAAGGAAGTTATCGTTGAAAAGCCAATCGAATTTTTTTCGGGTATATTTTTGGAGCATTTACGTGTACATGTAAAAATCAGTTTTACATCTATATCTTCCTAGTGCGCATACGCGCCCAATTTTGGGGTGTGACTAGGGACGTAGCATTTGGAATTTGATCTTTAGAGATTACACTCTAAATGAACTGTTTAACTTCGGATTATATATAAAAAGAAAGTTTATTCAAAATAAGCAACATTAATCATCTTGGATTGTACACTATTAATTTTTTTCTAATTATATTAAAATTAGATTCATATTGGCACTCTTGACGGGGTTGTCACTGGGGTTTTTGCTATTTGTCGACCCGCTCTGGACTTTTCGCTGCTTCCCTCACACGGGCTTACCAATTTTCTAGGCAATCAACTAATTCACAACTGAATGACTGATTTACATTGGATCGACTAACTCTTACGATACGATTGACTAATGGAACTCTTTTCGAAGCATGTCCGTCCTTTTTATCCTGTTTTATTATTTTTCATCAAGCCAATAATTCACTTTCTTACAACTCGGTTCACCATGATCCGGAAAGCGACCTTGCTGACTTAGTGAATTTGCACGATAGACAACCAGTAAATAAACACAACATTTTATAATTGGAAGGTGTAAAAGGTAACGCGATTTTCATTGTTTTAATTTAAAACAAAAGATTAATAACTTTTGGAAATGCCAATTTAAGAAATATCATGTTTATATAAATATATATATATATATATATATATATATATATATATATATATATATATATATATATATATATATATATATATGTTTATACGGCTTTCACGGATTCCTCCGTGCGAGTTGCAATAGCAGTGGATACATCCACATTATGCCGTTGTAGTGCTGAAATCACATTCAGTAAACGTACAACTATATGCAACTCCGTGTATAAGTGTGCAACCTCTAACACGGACTGGATATGATGGAACGAGGTTTGCATTTACTGTTTGCATTTTACTTCAAATATATATATATATATATATATATATATATATATATATATATATATATATATATATATATATATATATGTTTAAGTAGCTTTCACGGATTCCTCCGTGTGAGTTGCAATAGCAGTGGATATATCCATATTATGCCGTTGTAATGCTGAAATCACATTCAGCAAACGTACAACTATATGCAGCACCGTATATGAATGAAGTAAAATGCAAACAGTAAATGCAAACTGCGTTCTAACCATAACTTTTCGATGTTAGAAGTTGCACAGTTCCAACAAATTGCTAAGGATCACAATTTATCCTATTCCACCACCATCGAGATGATGGCCTACCTGTACCACAATACCGAGAAGAAAGTCAATACTTACTCTCCCCTCCACAGTAATACGGCAGAGGTACATGTTTCGTCTCTACTAGACTCATCAGGGTACCGAAATGCACCTGTCTGTGCAAGGAACAGATCGGAAGGAAGCATGCAAATATTGACCGCGGCTTCGCCGACCTCCCGCCGGATGGCGTATATATGTTTATGTGGCTTTCACGGATTCCTCCGTATGAGGTGCAATAACAGTGGATATATCCACATTATGCCGTTGTAGTGCTGAAATCACATTCAGCAAACGTACAACTATATGCAGCTCCGTATATGAATGAAGTAAAATGCAAACTGCGTTCCAACCATATCCTTTCCGTGTTAGAAGTTGCACAGTTCGAATAAATTGCTAAGGAACACAATTTATCCTATTCCACCACCATCGAGATGATGGCCTACCGGTACCACCATACCGAGAAGAAAGTCAAAACTTACCCTCCTCGCTACAGTGATACGGAGCTGCATATAGTTGTACGTTTGCTGAATGTGATTTCAGCACTACAACGGCATAATGTGGATATATCCACTGCTATTGCACCTCACATGGAAGAATCCTTGAAAGCTACATAAACATATAAACGCCATCCGGCGGGAGGTCGGCGAAGCCGCGGTCAGTATTTGCATGCTTCCTTCCGATTTGTCCCTTGTACAGCCAGGTGCATGTCGGTACCCTGATGAGTCTAGTGGAGACGAAACATGTACCTCTGCCGTATCACTGTGGCGGGGAGGGTAAGTTTTGACTTTCTTCTTGGTATGGTGGTACAGGTAGGCCATCATCTCGATGGTGGTGGAATAGGATAAATTGTTTTCCTTAGTAATTTGTTCGAACTGCGCAACTTCTACCACGGAAAGGATTGGAACGCAGTTTGCATTTACTGTTTGCATTTCTTCTGTAAGGGTTGAAACGTTGCATTAAGTTATACATGGCATGATAAAGCATAAAGAGAATAAAATTCACAACAAATTTATCATTAAAACATTTCAAGTTGCTGAAAATCTTTTTTTTTTAAATTTCGTCATTAGAGATTATTTTTGAGAGTTGAAGCATTGCAATAATTCTTAAATTGTATTACAGACAATAAGAAACAATCCATTAAAACATTTCAAAGTGTTGAATATAAAATTTTCATTTATTTTTATTCACTTTTGACTAAAGAGGATGATTTATAAGGGTTAAAATCATGTCACGTATCAAAAATTATATTTTAGAGAATGAAACAATATTTATTCAACATATTTCAATATGGTTCCAATCTGTAATATGTGTGAAATCAGAGTTTTTAAATGTTTTACTATAAGGGATTTTTTTCACCCCCTAAAAAGACGAAGCACACATCAGGAGCATATGCCTTTTGATCTAGAGGGTAAAATAAGCTCAACTGCAAATTTTCAGAAATTCGATTTTATCCGAGAGAATTCGATGGTAATACCCTATTTTTACTGTCAAACACTGGACTTTGAATGAGCCAAGTATCTTTAGATTAAGTTGATTTAAGTTATTTTTTTGTGATTTAAATATAAGTACATTAGTTACATTCAAGCAATCAGTCTAAAATAAAAACATTATCTATTCAAACAAAATTATTCATGGTGTCCCATTTAAAAATCATATTCTTAGAAACTGAAAGTTATTAGGCATTGAGAGTTACCTTAAAAAATGTGTTTCTGGTACCCTCTTTCAAACTAATTTTCATTATTATCGATTGAAATAATGATTACAAAAAAAGTTATTATAAGCTTTTCTAATTAACCTGTAAGATTCTAGAGTAGGTGTCAAAAAGAAATCGAAATAGTAAAATTACTTCAATATTTAAATAGACTTCTTTCTTGTTCAGTTGTTAATAAGAATATAACTCTTGAAAACAAATATGTTCGTTGAAATAACTTTATGTAAGGACCAAGAAGCCAAACCGATATCGACAATGTAAAGAATCTTGTAATGAATTTTATTTTGCTTTGAAGTAAATCCGGCCCCAAGGAGAAAACCATAGAAAAGAAAAGGCCCTCTGGGAAAAAAAGATAAAAAAGATCGTAACAAACCGTGTTGGTAACAAATTATCTGTAGTAACGCACTACAGAAACTCGTACATTTTCCTTGTTTAGGACGCAGACTATTATTTAAAGTTATTGTTGTAGGTCTGAAATTTTCAGCTTTTAAATCAATGCTGGTATTAAAACCTAAAAAAATATAGAAACCTGATAAATTAAATACGTTTTTATAGTACATATATACAGGATGTCCGGTAAGTACTTTCTAATTTCTCCGGAGCATACAGGGGAGGTCAAAATAACCCTACTTTGTCATAGAAAAAAAATTGCTGAAGTGCCCTTTAACGGAGATACAGAACCCTAAAGGGGTATCTAGCGATTTACCTTATCTGCTCTAAGTTTAGAACCGACTTGTATAACTATACTACAGTAGATGTTTTAGATCATCATAGAAGTCAGAGATTGCTAAACTCGTTTGGCGTAATTTTTGACAAGTGTCATTTTATAGAGCCGATTTTTAAAATAATTTCGTCATTTCGCTTTAAAAAAGGTATTTTTAATATGTCTCGATAAAATTGGAAATTTTCGAGATAAATCGAGTTTTATTCGAAACACTCACAGGTTACTAATGCTAAATACAAACAAGTAAAAATCAGGTTGTTATTAATAATACCTACATAATGAATTACTACTGATGGAACTTGTCAAAAATAATTTTAAAAAATGGATGAATATTCTTACATAGAGTCTGCTGATATGCATTTAATTTATGGTGAAGCACTGTCAAATTCTTCGAAGGCAAGATGACATTACGCTTAAAGATTTTCAGCTCGACTATTGTCAATTCCAGAAACATTTCAACTTTTGGGTTTTTCGAAAAGAAACCGATTTATCTCGAAACTGCCAGTTTTATCAAAATAAATTAAGGGTGCCTTTTCTGAAGAGGAATGACAAAAGAAATTAAAAAATCAATGTTCAGCCCTGTAAAATGACACTTGTCAAAAATTAGGCTCAACGAGTGTGGCTTCAAGTCCGTTCCTGACTTCTCTGATCTCTCTGATCTAAAACACCTACTGTAGTATGGTTTAATGAGTTATTATTATTAAAATTTTATTAAATTATACAAATCGATTCAAAAGTTAGGGCCGATAAGGTGAATCGCTGGGTGCACATTTAGGGCTCTACACCTCCGTTAAAAGACAATTTAGGAATTTTTTTCTGCGAAAAGGTAGGGCTATTTTGACCTCCCCTGCATGTTCCCGAGAAATTAGGAGGTACCTACTGAACACTCTGTATATCTAAAGTCAACTCATAAAACTGGGTAGAGTGAATTAAACAGCGGAAGTGAAAAAAGGGTGAGACTAGCATGGTTTGCGTTTAGTACAGTACCTCAAATGAAATGAATCAATAAGTACTTCGTATCGTTAATTATGGCTAATAAATATGAACCTTAACAGAGACGAATAAGGAAGTGAAGAAAAAAGCACGAAGGATAGTGAAAATGCAAATATTGCATGTAAAATTAATATATAGAAACATAAATCATTGGATTAAAACTAGAATCAATATGAAAGATATTAGAGCGGAAATAGCTAAACTGATGTGGAAAGTCACGGGCCAGAATATAAGACAACTGGACAAAAATATACTGCATTGAAGATCATGGGCTAGGAAAGTAAATAACCTTATATAGAAGGGTGAAAAGACATTCAGGAGTAAGATGGATGAACATCGATAAGGAAGAATGGAACCAACCAATCAGACTAACTAAATAGATTGTAGATAGATAAGTTTTTAGTGAATCTAACTGTTAAGCTTAAGTTAAGTATCTAGTTCCCATAGAAGACCTTCTACCTGACTAGTTTTGTATTGCTATAAATAATTAACAAAAAAACCTTTAGATAAAAAATTTAGGACAAAAGTTAAGTGAAAACCTTAGAGACAGTAAGATGCATGATTGTAGTTGAATGAATGAATGAATGAAAAAAGGGTGGTGATACTAGATCATCGATGCCTATGCTTCCATTGGGCACTTTACATCCCACCATATCTGCAGGTTATTCGAGGTGGATCGCCTTTGCGAATCCACGCAGCCTCGTTAGTTGAACTTGCCTAACTGCTTCCGGTGCCAAATTGTATCTCCGAAATATCTCTGTCTCAGTCTGTTGAGTGCTAGGCATTCTCTGAGAACATGGTCAACAGGTTCATACTCCTCCAAACACCATCTGCACGTCGGGACGTCTTCGATATCGATTCTATGAAGATGGCCCCTCAGGTGACAATGTCTTGTCAACAATCCCACCACAATTCGCAGCTCTTTCCTTCCCAAGGAGAGAAGCTCCTTGGTACGCCGTGCACTAGGCCGTTATATGTTCCTTAGCACACCTCATTTCAGGAGCTCCCCTTCACCATTCAATAAATTTGCTTTCTAGCAACGATTTTAATTCCCTTTTGCCAATAGCAATTCGGACAGGTAATATTGGTTGGGGTCCATACGGTTCAGTCGCCGAACCCAACTGTGCCAGACGGTTTGCTTCCTCATTCCCGCGTATGCTTGAGTGACCCGGGATCCATACGAGTCTGTGCAGCCTTTCCTTGTCATACTATTTAGTACATCCTTACACTCAGACTTGCGAAGTTACGACACTGGATTTCAGTCCCAATATCTCAGCCTTACTGTCTATTCAGGTCTACCTTCCTCTCATAGAGATGGGCACACTGCAGAATAGCATAAATTTCCGCTGTGAAAATTATCGCACGTTGTCCGAGGGGGTAATACTCTCTAACTCCTGTGCTCCTGCCGAATACTCCAGCTCCAGCTCTTTCATCTTGTCGAGATCCATCAGTATACCACCAGGATCCATTTTCCGGAAGATTTTGTTCTCCCTCCCAATCCTCTCTACTTGGCAGAAATATCTCCAGGGAGAAGTTGGGTTTTAAAAGTGGCGTCATTTAATCTATCCGCAAGGGGAGGGATGGACACCTCCCCACCGCGCTTTCCCAGACACCTGAGTAGCCGCCCGTTCCAATTCCAAGATGTCTCAGGCAACTGAGACGATAAACAGTCTTCAGGGCCTCGTTCTCTATATATAAGTGAAGAGGAGGCAGGTTCATCAGGACTTCCAGAACCCTGATGGGAGCAGTCCTCATCGTACTCAACATTCCCACACAAACCATTCTTTGAACATTGTCAAGTTGGACTGTGTTTGCGCTTTGTTGTACTACGCCACCATACAGTAGCGGCGTATGTTATCATGGGGCTGATCATTATAGTGTATATTAAGAACTGCACTCTAGGTGTCAGCACTCATGTGCACCCAAAAGTTCTGTGAACTTGAATAGTCTATATTTTTATAAGCTTGTAAAACGTTTGGTACAAGTCAGGGATAGACAACATGTATATGGAATCCAACGTACAAAAGGGAACATTTATAAAAACAGTTACAAATAAAAATCTTCAGTGAACCGAGTGTTGAGATACGTATTCCATAGCAACCTCTACTTGGTAATATCAAATCATTGAAGAGTATACAGTGAGGCGAAACTTCACCTTTTAGTGGACACAGTTCGTATATAAGCTTATAATCGTAGCTTGAAACATTCTGTTTATTTTTGATGAACAATTAAAGATACAACTTAACCGAAACTTCGTATAAACAATTAAAATAAAGACAATAAAAGTCCAACAATCTTATTTTAGTCAATCTTTAACATTGTCTACAACCTTCAGACAAACGTAGAAATAGTTGTGGCCTGAAAAAATTTTCTATTTTTGCCAACTTGGTAATTTAAGAAAACAATTTCATTATTTTTATATTTTGAAGATTCAAAACTTTTACTTTATTATTGGCACAGTTTGAACCCTTTGTTATATATAAACTTGGACTAGTTTAGGAATTAGATCATGTTAGGGAATTAGGGAATAAAAATTATTAGGGGAAATTTAAATACTAGTGAAAATTCCTGAAATCTAAATAAAGGGTGTTTTTTATAGAGGTATAAAACTTTTAAATGGAATAAAACAAAGATGAATTTTTTAAATTGACATGAAATTTACTTTATTCGAAAGATAACCTTCTGGCATTATAATTTAGATATGACTTCTGGCATATGACCGCCACGGCTGGCTCGGACGTAGTTTAATCTGGAGTTCCAATTTTCGATGACTTTTTCCAACATTTGTGGTCGTATATCGGCAATAACGCGGCGAATGTTGTCCTCCAAGTGATCAATCGTTTCGGACTTATCGGCGTAGACTAGCGACTTCATATATCCCCACAGAAAACAGTCTAGCGGCGTTAAGTCGCACGATCTTGGAGGCCAATTCACGGGTCCGAAACGGAAAACTATGCGGTTACCAAACGTTTCCTTCAATAAATCAATTGTGGCACGAGTTGTGTGACATGTTGCGCCGTCTTGCTGAAACCACAGCTCCTGCACATCATGGTTGTTCAATTGATGAACGAAAAAGTCAGTAATCATGGCTCTATAGCGGTCACCATTGACTGTAACGTTCTGACAAGCATCGTTTTTAAAGAAGTTCGGACCAATGATGCCACCAGCCCATAAAGCACACCAAACAGTCAGTTTTTCTGGATGTAACGGTGTCTCAACATACACTTGAGGATTATCATCACTCCAAATACGGCAATTTTGTTTATTGACGTATCTATTCAAACAAAAGTAAGGTTCATCGCTAAACAAAATTCGCTTATGAAAATCGGGATCAACGGCAATCTTGTTTTGGGCCCATTCCCGAATCTACGCCTTGCTAGGTGATCATGTGGCTTCAATTCTTGCACGACTTGGATTTTGTAAGCACGCAAACCAAGATCTTTCCGCAAAATCTTCCATAAAGTGAATGGACACATATTCAATTCCTGTGCACGATGGCGGATAGACTGATTCGGGTCTTCCTCTACGCTACGCTCTACAGCAGCAATGACTTCTTCTGTACGCACTCTACGACGTCTCTGTGGATGCGTATTATCATTTAGAGTAAACGTGGTGCGAAAATGTTCCATAGTTAATCGAATTAATTGCTCTGATCGAAGATTATGTTGACCGTAAAATGGACGTAGTGCGCGATACGTATTTCGAACAGACCATGATTTTCAAAATAAATTTGCACAATTTAGAAGCGTTGTTCAGGCGTCAGTCTATTCATGTTGAAATGCCAAACCAAACTAAACATAAATCACTTGACAGCTGACAAAATGGCCGCCAGTTAAAAAAGTGTTGCCAACTTAAAGTTCTATACCTCTATAAAAAACACCCTTTATAAGTTACTTAAAATAATTTTGCAATTCGTGTAAAACAAATACAATATTATTAATATTTTTAAGGCAACATCTAACCTCGGGATATATTTTTCTTTCGTGGAACTCTATTTTTAGGGCCGATACCCTATTCTTTAATTCATAACCAAAAAGAGCCTGTCGAATTATCGTTTATCTTATAACCCAAAGCGGACCTATCTTTCTATTTAATCAGAATTGCTCCCCTTAATTTCGCCTTTAAATTGAGCAAAAAGGGCTTATATTTGGGGTGCGTCTATAAGTAATTTGTGGCTCAGAGAGTTCGTTATGTTTGTTTCTTCCCAATGGACTTTCTCGTTTCTGAAATAATCCCTTAGGGATTGGTTTTGCTGTATCAGGGAAAAACATACTGTATTTTGTTAATGGCAATTTGAACTTTTTGATCATTCAGTAATTTTACCATAAAAATTTGTTTTAATAATAAAGGTGTCAGTTATCAAAAAGACGTTCGAAAATATGTAGGATCGTCGCTAGTATTTGCAAATATTGGATGGCAATTAATTTGAGACAGCTAGACAACTTACAATAATAGGAAAAGAATACAAAGATTGAAGCGAGATGGTTGCCAAAAACTAACGAAATTGACAGACATAATACTTCAACGAATTGCTTGGAGGAAATAGAACAGAACAAATGGAAACTTAAGTAAAAGACAACGAAATTATGGAAATATTGAAAGAAGAGGACAGTTGGTCCAGATCAAATCCTAATTGGAATTTTCAAATGTATGAATGACGATACCTTTTTATAACACGATATATACCGAGACAATGGCCACTATTCACCTTTTACGCTCTCAAAAACCACAAATGTTAAAGAGTGCAATCCATACAGAACAATAATTTTAATAAATATTGTGCCCAGGGTGTTTTTAATATAATACATAGATGCATTAATAAAAAACTATAAGAAGAAACAGATTATAGTCAGTTTGAGTTCAGAAACGAACTAGGCAACAGAGAAGCGTTATTTACACTCAACAAACCAGCACAAAAATGTATGGATATGTATATTGATATGCATGATTGTTACCTTGACTTCGGAAAAGCTTTCGATAAGGTAAGACAAAAAGCTATTCGAAACTATGCCGACACAAATATCGAAAACGGAGACTTAAGAAAAATCACTAATCTTTTCTGGAATCAGCCAAAACTCATTCCAAAAAATGAAATAAAGAGAGGAGTGAGGTAATGATGTATTACTGTCTTTTAATTCAAATGCGAAGAAGAAATATTATCTGAAAATGAAAAAAAAACAATAGATAACGGAAAAGCTATAAAGAAGACTTCCACACGCAAAGTGAATTTCAAGGAATATTAAACATAACAAGTAATTTGTGTGAAAAATGTAGATCAAGAATGACTATAAAGAGCACTAAATACGTGGTAATAACTAAGAAACGAAACATACAATCGAATATAAATTTATGAGGTATACAACTAGAAAAGGTTTAAAAATACTGGGTGCCTGGATTACAGAATATAACAACAGCAAGAATAGAAACAACAATAAATGCGTTTATATAACTTAAAACAATTCTCAGTAACAGAGACCTCACACTAGAACTAACAATGAGAGCACTAAAGTGCTGTGTGTTTTCAGTGCTGCAATGTGGACTGAAAACTAGGACACTTAAACAGGGACACATAAAAAAATTGTAGACATTTGAAATGTGGGGCTACATGGAGGTACTACGGGAGAGGAGTATAGAATATCAAATAGTAACTTATAAACAAAAAAAATACCATATATGACAAATATAACGAGAAGATCGAGATATCAGATACTTAAACTGATTATACAAGGAAAATTAAAAGGAAAAAGGAGCATCTATAGAAAAAAATCTCATGGCTGAGAAGCTTAAAGGATTAGTTCAATTTTAGTTTAGCAGGATTTTTCGAATGATGGCAAATAAAGTAAGAATAACAGTAATGATAATCAACCTCCGATACGAGACGGTATAAAAAGAAGAATAAGTTAAAGTTAACAATCTGACATACATTGAACGGATTCTGCAAGAATGGATTTTAATCACGTATTTTAGCAACTGCAACATTCTCCGTAGCATCTCTATTTGAATCCCAAAAACTATATTTGAGGTGAATTGTAACGAACAATATGATAACAATATTACTAATAAATAATCCCTGCAAAATGCCTACCAAATTGCATGAATAGAAATTCCTCCACAGGTCACCAAAAAATTTGGTTCTTTCAATAAGAAGATGATTGGATGTAAATGGAGAGTCGACAAAATTTTAAATATTTATTAATTTTACTGTCTTCTTTTGTAATTGAAGTTCAGTAAGCTTTTGTGTAAGATTTAAATCGTCATACTTTTATCAGTTCAGGAGTCCAACATTACGTTGCAAGCCAATTTAGGTTCCTG
This sequence comes from Diaprepes abbreviatus, assembly GCA_034092305.1. Taxonomy (NCBI): domain Eukaryota; kingdom Metazoa; phylum Arthropoda; class Insecta; order Coleoptera; family Curculionidae; genus Diaprepes; species Diaprepes abbreviatus. The sequence continues at coordinate 1,084,732 of JASJET010000225.1, read as the reverse complement.
TCCAAAAAAACAGCTGGTGTAACTTCAGTAGTTTAATGAACTGCGAATTGATAGATCATTAAGAAGAGTGGCAAATATTTATCCCAATCTTTCTGATGTCTGTTTACAACCCTTCAGAGCAACTCTTCAATGGTTCTATTAAATCGTTCAATCTGAGGATGTAAAAATGCCATCCTGGTTTTATGAATGGTAAATAATTTCAGGTAGCCCTTGAAAAAGCTTAGAATTAAAATTAGGTCCTAGGTCAAAGTCCAGTCTCCAAAGAAGTTCCAAATCGGCTGAATATATTGTTAACTAAGACTTCATTCAGCTACTGTTGTGATCTACTGGGTAAGGATGACAAGTACCTTAGCCTATTTATTGAAGAAGCAAATAGCAACCAAGATGTAGTTGTTGCGTTTATCTGTTCTGGGACTGGTCTAGCTAAATCAACAGCCATCCATTTAAAAGATATTCCAACATTATACTTCTTCATTTTTTTCTTAAACCTTGTGCTTGGATCTGGGCTAGCTACACAATTAGAACACTGTTCACACCATTATTATTCGTTTTGACAGTAATTAACCCAGCAAAACCTTCTTCAAAGTTTGCCTGAACGTTTGTTAACTTCTAATTGTGCACTAGACCTTTGATTGTGAATATCTTTTAAAACCACTGAAACTTTGTTTCTGGGTACTTACAACTAAGTTTCTATATCCTTGACATCAGCACATTTCCACGATCTCTTTCGCAACCGGTTTTTAATCAAGCCTCACTAAGTCCAAAGTAACTTCGCTGTAAGTCCTTTATTTCAGATACCTTCCCAACTAGACGCTTTTCATTATTTTCTTTAAGTGGAAGAAATGGTGCAAGATCTTTAATTTGGTATTTTTTCCTCTAAGCTGTACTTCCCTTTGAATCAACGTCAAAAATGTCTCTCTGAATAGGAAACCTTTCTCTTTGTTCTATTTTGCTGCAGTCCTCTTTTTCTCCCTCAAACGACGTTGTTCTTCTTTTTAGCGATGTTTTCTTTCTCCTTGTTTTTCTTTTAGATTATGTTCTTCCTCTTCTTAGTGACGTTCTTCTTCTTGTTTAATGCGACGTTCTTTTATACGTTACATAAAATCAGCCAATGTTTATTTGCTACATTTCGACTGTTTGTTGTCTAGTATTTATCATAAAAACTTCTAGAATGTAAATGAAAACTCGGTTTTAAGCTTCTTTCTTCTCAGTAGAAACATTACTAACAAATAATGACTAATAGATATAATCTTTCTATAACGACGCGTCCAAATTCTTCTAGTCCTTCGTTACATTATTTTACTAATTTTATCAAAAAAAAAAATATATTATTTAACACGCTCTCACTACTTATTAATTTTAAAAATTAGAATAGTGTATGTATATTTTTGTGACTGACTCTACGTTAAAACACATATGTTTTTTAAAATTCTACCACAAACACGTAAAAAGACGGTTTATGTTTTTTAATACTATTTTTATATCTTCCAAATGGCATGAACAAAATCAAATTAAATGCATGGCCAGCCATGGGCCACACATAGTTAATAATTAAAGACTGTAAAAATAATATAACGCAAATTATTTATTATTAAGTTAGTAAAGACCAATGATATTAAATAATAAAAAATATAGTTTTTCGACGACTATGTTTTTAATTAATATAAAAATATTTTTATACTAATTGTGTAAAAAGCAATTATTAAACTATTGGCGATATAAATTTAATTATTCTATTTTCTTGTAGATTTACATAGATAAAAGTAGGTTTCTTTATTTACCTATCTTTGTGGTTGAACTGATTGTTCCTATCAAAACTAGTTAAATATTTATTTTCGGTTTCCCTCGTATGTAACAACAATATGTAATTTAACCTTGTTATTTCCGACACAACGTACTGCGCAAAAATAACAAATGGTCACTTGCTTTGGTGTATAGGAAACTAATTTGTAAGCATCGAGAAGATGCCAACTGTGTGCGACAGAGCGGCCATAAGGAAGCAAGAGAGGGTCTGTGGCCCGTTTCTTTTGCCGTTCGCACTTTGTCATGGCCCCCTATAAATCACGACGCTTGCTAATATCACCGGAGGCGGCGATGTTGGCTGCAAGCCACCCTGGCACTGTTGCCAAGTTTAGGTAGTTTTTATTTTTGAATGTTGAAAAGTCATATGGTTTGTGGTATTTTGTTCAAACTGCAAGGTGGTATAAGAAAGACAATTTGACAGAAAACATTTTTTGACGTGGAGAATATTAAAAAAAAAAATTAAAGGTTAGATGACGTCAAGTAAGAATAAATAGCGTATACTGAATGTTCTGTCAGAACTTGGTAATAATCTTTCTACAAACGTAGCAAAAATTGAATGTTTCTAATAAGGAAAATAAAACATTTTGATAGTATACACTCCTGGGCACTCTATATGCAAGCAATGAGTTACTGACGGAAATGATGGATTTTAGATATAGAGTGATGCATGTTATAAGAATGTGATAGATCAATATGTTGAATTAGAATAACCTTAGAATGTTCCCTCCAACATTTTACAAGAACAGTTTGCTGGAGATCGAATGTCATTTTTGAAATAAGCGACCTGAGCCATATTTTCTATTGGAATTAAAAACTATATGTGTTTTATTTCGTCAAGGTGGCGCTGAGATACTTTTTGGTGCTGGTGTTTATCAAGGTGATGAGTTTAAGGATATTCTGCTGCCGAGATGATAGTATACAACCTCTTCTCAACGGATGGGTCTCAATAATGGTGAATCGCGATTGCCCCGGATTAGGTAAATGTTTTGGGTTACCTTATTCAATTCACCATAACCTTTTTGAAAAAAAAAATACTGGAAAAAGTCAAGAAATGGTTCAATGGACTACGTCACTTGCGATCGATAATCACCTGGCTCTCCAGTGACGGAATTGCCAAAAATTCCATAACACGTTTACCAATCATCATCTAGTAGTTATTGTTCATAGTCTTGAAAGGGATGAATTTATTATTTACTTATCCTTACTCCCGTTTCTAGATATAATTCTGAATCTGGTAATTCTCCATACATACAAACTACACTGTAATAATAATATATTTCGTATAGATTTTTATCTATGTGAAATAAATATCCTAATTAGGAAAAAGAAAAACAGCATCTTTAAAAAATGTTATCAAAAAGCTTTATATTAGAGACACTATTTTAGTTCTCAATTAACTGAAGAAACTTTATATTATTACGATAGTTGTACTCTGTTCTAACACGATTAGAGTACTATCTTAGATTACAACAAAATACCAGAAAAGTATAGAAACCTCTCCCATGGCATTGTATCGCCACCAGCAGACCTACTTTGAACTCATAGAGAGCATCTAAACATATGAAAAGAGGATTCTTTAAGCAACTTATATCAGGAAAAATATGAAGTTTAATACAAGCAGCGCCATATCCTTGAATTCCTTGCAATCTGAATATTTAATTTCGTAGAGACTGAGTACAATTTACTTGCAGTTGGATGTATGAATACATTTACTTAGATCTGTATGTTTGCCTGAGATAAGCTGTTTCAGGAATTCGCTTGTCGTATGTTTAAGAACGCTTGTCTACCTGGTAGTGACGAGAACAAATGAGTTTGATACTGATTTCCAGGTAGCGGTGCATTACCATAGAAAAGGCTTCCATTCTTTTCTGGTACATACAACTGCACGTATATTATATTATTCGTTGATATAAAGTATTATCAAAGAAAACAATGCACTTAAAATAAAAAAGACTCTCTTTAAAAAAGAAATATTTCTTAAAAGAACGAAAAACGTTTTTTAATGAATGACTTTCAAAAAATAACTCAAACTCCTATTCAGACCAAAAATTGTAAAAATTACAGTCAATTTATTAGTTAGTATCACCTATTTTGTTCTTTGTTCACGAACTTTTATTCTGCCTAGTTAGATTCCGCTTTCGAATTGCAAATGTAAACCTCCACAAAGATTTTAGATTTTCTAAATTCAATTATTACTAACTATTTGTCTTAAATGGTTAACCTATCTCATCCGTATCCCCTCCTCTAGGTCGATTGTGGTTGAAAGGTCTTCATATTATAAGGGCTTGACACCACTGATTTGTGTTACGTTAGCACAAGTTCATTTTTGTTTTGCAGTAAACTGGATTAATTCGTTTATTTTTAGATTTTTCCTGTATCCAGGAAACAAGTATTTCTCTTTTTATCTTTTGATTATTATTCCGACTTCATTGCATATTGTATTATTCTTTTTTTTTCAGGTTTTTGTATGTCATTTTTCAATTTTCAGCTTCATATCACATCTTTGGATGCAGCTTTATTTTGGTTCCATTCAAAATTGCTTTTGTTTCAGTAACATTTATTTTTGGACGAATTTTCAAACATGTTCTGAAGATTCTACGAATTTGTTGCTATTATCGGCACAGCGAGGATGATTTAGTCTTTCCGCCCTTAATTTTTACCCTTTTTGCGACCAGTTTCGTTCAATAAGCACATTTTTAAGAACTAGACTGAATAATTTGGTAAAAAGCTGTTTCATTGTCTAATAATGAATGAACACAAAGTGATACTATTTGATCCTTGACTCCTAGGCCTAGTTGAGCTCTTCATATTCCACAATAACTGAAAGTCCTTCAAGTTTGCCAATTCCAGCAGCCTGGTTAACTGAATTTGCCTCACCACTTCAGATGAGAATATTGTTTCTCCAAAATATTTCTACCGCAGTCCATTGAATGTTAGGCGCTGTCTGTGGACATTGTTAACACTTTCATTCTTTTGTAGGCACCATCTACATACCAAGTCATCCGTGATGCCTTGTATGGTCTAGCAGGTGACAATGTCCTGTCATTAGTCCCAATACAATCTGCAGTTCTTTCCTTTCTAGAAGAAAACCTCTTTAGGAAGTCGTATTTTAAGTCTAGTTATATGTTTCTTGACACACCTCATTCTAGGAGTCTGCTTCAAGGATTCAGTAAATTTTATTTCCAAAAGAAAATTTAATCCCTCTTATCAGTGGAATTGGAATATATAGAATTGGTTGAGGTCCGTGCGGTTCAATCGCAGATCCCATCTTTACCAGACTATCCTCACTCTCGTTCTCGTGTACACCTGAGTGACCTAGATGAGCCCAATTATGCAGCTGTCCTTTGGCAGACTACTAAATACATCCTCGGACCAATGGAACTAGTTGCGAAGCTACGATACTAGATTTCAATGCCAGTATCTTTTTTTAATTATTAAAATTTTGCACTACTCCGGTGAATATATAGATATAGTTCGACTAGCTATATTTTTAAGTCTGACATCAAAGTCGACAGGTTTTTAATATCCTTCCGAAATTTCTCGGAATTTATATTTTATATAGCATTTGTTTTCTGCGAATGTTGCTCTCGGTTCGATACAGCTCCACTGACGAGATCACAAGAAAGTCGAAACGCGTATGGACAGAGGACGAGTGTTCTATTTGCAGAAAATAAACTGTTTCTATATATTCTTTCCTTTTTCTCTGCTTGAAAGAAGAATACATATATGCAATAAACTTAAAAGCATCATTTTAAAGAGAATGTTTGTATCATCAGCATATAATGCAAGAAGAACTAGAATATTGGAAATCACTGTGTGTAGAGCATTGGGCAAAATAATAAATAATAAAGGTCCCAGAGTTGAACCCTGACGTTAGCAGAAATGAACAATCTCAAGGAGACCTGATTAAACTACAAAATAGTTTAGCAACTTTTAAATTTTGGAAAATCGGAACTATTGAATAAAAATGAAAATAATTACTTTATCCAATACTAATTTTTTTATAATAATATATTTAACATATTTTTTATTTGGGAAACTAGTAGGGCATTTTTGAAGGAACATTTATGTGGCAACGTTGTTTAAAAACCGAAATGTCCCAAGGGTTTGATATTGTTCTATATCCCTGAGGCATGGCCTCAAAAGAATTGTAGATTCTCAATATTAAATGGTTTTAAATCATAGATTTTCGGTTTCTGGGGACATTTTGATGTTTTCTTTGAAGATAAATTTTCCAACGTCCTTATGGCAGGTACAGACTTTAAAATTTATATCCTATAAATTCTGATTCCGAGGGATTTTTTCTTATATTAGAAATGTTCAATATTTTTCTAGTTCTTGGTGAAATATTCAAATTTTTTAATAACCTGTCAAAAAAATCCTAACATTTTAATTTCGATAAAAAGCTGAAAAATTTGCACAGAACTCAAATGAAATCGTGTACCTTTAATAAAAAAATATTTTTATAGATTTTCACTTCAATTAAATAATGATAATAAAAAGTATATGCTTGATTATGACTAGTAAAACAATCTAAAACGTACAGGGTGAGTCAACGATTGGATGAAGTAGGTTTGTGCCTTTTCGGTGAAATTAACAAAGAAACTATATTTATTGTTTGATACAGTTTATTTTTACGCAGATTTTAAAAATATTTAGGACCCTACAGGGTGAGCCAAAAAACTAGGACAGCATAAAGTTGTATTTTTTTAAATAGAACACCCTATATACGAATCGTATTTTCGATTTAGCTTATAATTTTAAATCTTTTTTATTAAGGGTTTACTATAACAAAACTTTATAGTTTTTGAGATAATTAAGTTTAAAAAAAAAGTCACATTTTCAAGCATCAATTCAATCCTAACTAACGTTTTCAATTTTGTGACAAATATATTCAAATTTGGAATTTAGCAACGCCAAGGACAAGTTAACATAATTTTTACCTAATATTTGCAATAAAAGCTACAGGGTGTTGAACACATCGGCTTAAATTTGAACAAGTTTAAATGAATAAATATCTTTTTTTTTTTAAATGGTACACCCTGTATATTTTCATTTAATAGAGTAATAAAAACTCTAAAAGTTTTGTTCAATATATCCTATACCTATTTATAACAGTTTTTGAGATATTTCAGTTTTTCTTAGTTTCCAGACTTTTTTACAGAAATAGTCTTCATTATCATAGTAGCCATGGCAAAAACAATGTAAAAGAACATTTTTCTGTGTGTCAAATTTATAACCGCAATCGCTTCTTTTGGTTTTTATGTAGTGTAGTTTGGTTTTTTTTGCATTCATCTTATATTGTAAAATGAATTTTCCAAAGAATGATATAATTTATACAATAGGAAAGGCTCAAAAAAATTGCCTTCTTGCTCAAAAAATTTACAAAATGAAGTATCCTGATCGACGCCAGCCTAATACCCATACTTTTCAAAACTTAATGCAAAGATTTGATTCTTCTGGTACTGTTGATTATCCAAAACGTAAAGTAGTCAACAAACCAGTAACTAATGAAGAAAAAGAACCACAAGTATTGTTAAATGTTCAGGAAAATCCTTATATTGGTAGCCGTCAGTTAGCAGCATTATGTGAAACATCACAATCCACCGCTAATCGTACTACCAAGAAATATAGGTATCATCCACATCACATGGAATTACACGAAGAATTGCATGGACAGGATTTTGAAAATCGTGTAAACTTTTGTCGTACAATAAATGCGGAGATTCAATCAAATCCAAATTTATTATGCAAGGTAATGTTTAGTGATGAAGCTACTTTTAGAAGTAACGGTGCCGTAAATAGACGCAACATGCATTATTATGCCACAGAAAACCCATTTTGGATTAGAGAGGTGCAACATCAAAACCACTGGTCATTAAATGTTTGGTGTGGTATTCATCATAATCGAATTATTGGACCCCACTTTTTTAATGAACCACTAAATGGCCATAGTTACCTGAACTTTCTACAAGAAGAACTACCCCAACTGCTTCAAGGTCTCGATAGGGATGAGCTCGACAGTATGTGGTTCCAGCACGATGGTGCGCCTCCGCATTACCACCGTGAAGTTCGTGCGTTTTTGAACCAACGATATCCGCAAAAATGAATTGGACGTGGGGGTTTCATTGAGTGGCCACCAAGGTCTTGCGACATCACCCCATTAGATTTCTTCCTATGAGGTTATATTAAAAATAAGGTGTATGTTAATCCACCAACAACAGTGGAAGATATGCGAAACAGGATTAGGGATACCTGTAGAACAATAACGCCACTAATTTTGTCCAGGGTCCGAGAAAATCTGCAAAAAAGACTAAATTTGTGCATTGCACAAGAGGGTCGTTTATTCCAACACTTATTAAAAAGAAATAATTATTCTCAGTATTTAATAGGTAATTTTTTTGTTTCAATTTAGTATAAAAGTAAATATGTATTTGCCTTGTCGTTATTGTTGTGTTAATTTTTTCACATTATGTTTAATTAAACTATTGCCGTTGTAATATAACGAATAATGTATTTCATCATATTTAACCACATTCTGTTTGTTTCTGTAGTTTCTTTTTATTATTTTACATGGCTACTATAATAATGAAGACTATTTCTGTAAAAAAGTATGGAAAATAAGAAAAACTGAAATATCTCAAAAACTATTATAAATAGGTATAGGATATATTGAACAAAACTTTTAGGGTTTTTATTACTCTATTAAATAACATGAAAATATAAAAGGTGTACCTTTTAAAAAAAAAAGATATTTATTCATTTAAACTTGTTCAAATTTGAGCCGATATGTTCAACACCCTGTAGCTTTTATTGCAAATATTAGGTAAAAATTATGTTAACTTGTCCTTGACCTTGCTAAATTCCAAATTTGAATATATTTGTCACAAAATTGAAAACGTTATTTAGGATTGAATTGATGCTTGAAAATGTGACTTTTTTTTTAACTTAATTATCTCAGAAACTATAAAGTTTTGTTATAGTAAACCCTTAATAAAAAAGATTTAAAATTATAAGCTAAATCGAAAATACGATTCGTATATAAGGTGTTCTATTTAAAAAAAATACAACTTTATGCTGTCCTAGTTTTTTGGCTCACCCTGTAGAGTCCTAAATATTTTTAAAATCTGCGTAAAAATAAACTGTATCAAACAATAAATATAGTTTCTTTGTTAATTTCACCGAAAAGGCACAAACCTATTTCATCCAATCGTTGACTCACCCTGTACAAGCAAATAAAAATAAAAACAGTGCAAGTTCAATAATCATATTTCATGAAATATTTTAATTTCATACTACTTTATTGTTTGTAACTTCAATTTGAAGTATATTTTGCAATCTATTATTATCCCAGACTTGATTCCTGTATGTTGTCACCCAAGACCCGACTTGGTGATGTCAAATGTTGATTTACGGCACGTATCTATGTAATTACGACAGATGGTGTGTGAGGATCTATATCACATTTACATTTTAATGACATGCGTTCGACCATTTCGGTTTAAATAAACAGTGGTATTGATTTTGGCGGATCCAGTAAACAATATTAAGATTGTGGAAATAACCATGCTGTTCTTAAATACAAGATTGTGTCCTGAAATCATTTATTTTTTATTTTTTTCTGGAAAATTTAAAATAATTATTAGACTTACTTTTGATAATAGGTCCATTTTAAAAGAAAAATCTAACATTATATATATATATATATATATATATATATATATATATATATATATATATATATATATATATATATATATATAAAAATACTGCATAAAAACAGTTGATCCTCAAAGCATAAAAAATCTAATCGAAAAAAAATTGATTCACTGTATTTTAGATATTTTTGGGTAAGATGTAAGCGGCTTTTGAAGGTCACAAAAAGGAGGGGGCAAATAAAAACATATACATATAAAATAAACACTAATAATGACCTGTATAAGCAATGACTGTAATCAAATCACAACAATATGAAACAGTAATATTGAAGTTGCATAAGTTCATCTCTTATATCTCAAAGTCCTCTAAGCATAGACGCTAAATGCTTTCATTTTATTGATTATTTTGAACGACTATTAGCATGAGGATACATGCTTATTCATCATTCAGACTTTTAAAAAATTTTACTTTTGAGATATATGGGGGTCTAATATAGTTACTTGTTAAAAATATTATTATATTATACAGGGTGTCTCAAAATCTCTGAAAGTATCAAAGTTGTGTTTTTTAAAATAGAATCCCCTGTTTAGTATTGCATTTTCGGATTCTCTGATCAAAACAAGTGCCTATTTTAATAAGGTTTATACTGAGAGTATTTAAACCTCAAGGGTTTTTAAGTAATTTGAATTTTGGCAAAATTTAACCCAATTTTCATGTGTCAGATACTTAAGAAGTATTTCGAAATTTAGAGTGAAGTGTAATAATAAATAACATTTTATATCCCAATTATAATAAACTTGCTATGTCATGAAGGGTGTCCTAAAATTAAAACTAATCAAATAAGAAATTTAAGTGGTTATAAGTTGATTAATTTAAATAGAACGCTATACGTTTTAACTTAGCGGAAAATGTACCTTTAAAATGCCTATTGAATGGTATAAGGGTGTTCTATAGCTAAGTCTTCGCATTTTCACAGAATTCGCCAAATAATTGTTTTTTGCACAATTTTGTGTTTTTTGAATAGATATTCTATTGTATCTAGTTGCCTATCGCATTTGGAAATGAAAGGTAATTTGCAACTACAAGAATGATAATCAGGAATATCTTTACAAATGTTCAGAATCAGATGCGATTAATAGTCGTCCAACAGGCTATAACAGCAATAATGGTAATAATATATTAACGATGGCACAAAACAGAAGCAAATAGTAGATGTTCGAAATGTCGATCATCCATTTCCGAAGACTTAAATATCCTTTTTTCAAAACTACTGCTAACTCTGGACGACGTTTGCGGAGTTACAATTCGAAAAGCTTCTCTTGTGCTTTTTTTCATATCTTGTAGTATTATCGGAAGCGTATTTTAGACAATTCCTTTTATATATTCCCATAAAAAGAAATTTGGTGGAATTAAGGCTAGAGATCCAAGAGGGCCAATTTTAAAATACGTTTCTCCCAATCCACTTGCTTCGAAAGTCGACATTTAAAAATTGCCTAAACCCGCGATGATAATGAGGCGGAGCTCCTTCCAGTTGAAGCCACATAGTTGTTTCAATATTTGAAAGGACATCTTCCAATAACACTGGAAGTTGGTGTAAAAGAAAATCGTGAAACATCAAACCTTTTAAAGGTCCTTCAAAAAAGTAGGGTCCAATTAAGTATGGACCCAGTATTCCTCCCACACATTAACCAATCACTTATTCTGGTTTCTCATAACTCTTTATTTATGCGGATTTGAATCAAAATAGTAATGGAAGTTTTGTCTATTTACGAAACCATTGTTATGAAAAGTACATTCATCATTAAACAACACATTATCAAAAAAAAAGTCCCGATCATACATAACTTGAAATATAGGCCAAAATCGCGTTTTTGCACTTTTAAGTTAGGATATTAAAAAAACCTTATGTAATGAAGCTACTAAACTTACAAATTTCACGTCGTGCTATGTATTTTTTCAATAGAAGTCCGCATTTAAATTTAAAGCATGATTTAAAGAAAATAAATATTACTATAACCAAACATCTTGTTTAGAAAGTTCATGTCGTCAAAACAATTTAATATGATTAAAGTTCGCTTTTTCTATTGACCACAGATATTTTGAAGACACCAATAGCGCTTTTCCGTCTCATATTTGCGCACTAAGAACCTTGGGAACTAGAAGATAGACTTATGGAGATTTACATACATCTATCTTTTAATGTTGGAATAGAGACTGTTCAACATAATCAGTATTTATTTTATATGTACGCAGTAAAAAAACTCAACATTAATTTTAATGTAATGTGATTATCGTCTTTATTTTTGTTTGTTTTTATGACGTTTCGATGAGGTTGTATCTCTAATCATTATCAAGTATAAACTGAATGTTTCGTCTTAAGGCTACGAGCTTACATAGGGACTGTGTCCACTGAAAGGCAAAATTCCGTTTCACTGTACATACCTCAATGATTTGATGTTACGAAGTAGTGGTTGCCAAAGATTAGGTATCTCAACACTGGGTTTACTGAAGATTCCATTATTATTTTTAATGCAAGCTGCTTCTATAAATCTTCTTTTTTTTTTCATGTTTATCCCAGGTGTGTTCTGCAATACCTGATCTCGACGTTTCTCCTTTTTGTGTATGAGATCTATGTTCCTTAATTCTAACTTCTAGTGGTCGTTGAGTCTCTCCAATTTACATTTCACCACACTTACATGGGACTTTGAAAACACATTCTTTTGGCTTCGTTTTTGTAAAATGAGCGTATTTCCTGATTTAAAGGTTGTACTGTTTATTATATTATAATATATATTTATATTATAACTTCTGGCGATTCGTCTTATTTTCTCTGAAGTTCCCTTAATGTACGGAATTGTGAAAAATGAATGTGTTTCTTGCTGTCCAGTATTCGTTGTTCTAAACTTATTTATAACATCGTTAATTAGCTTCAAAGGATAACCATTCTGTTGTAAATCGGATTTAATATTTGCTACCTCTTTTTCCAATGGATCGGCATTATTGCATATAGATATAGCGCGATTATAGAGGATGCGTATAATTCCCCGTTTTGTTACAACAGAACGACTGGAACTATGGTTAAGATATTGTCCAGTATGTGTTGGCTTCCTGTGTACTGAAGTTTTAATAGTTTCGTTTGAACGATTCACCATGACATTTAGGAAGCGCAATTGATCATCTACTTCTTTTTTCATTGTAAACTTAATTGTAGGTCGAATGCTGTTTTGATGTATCAAGAAATCATTAAATTCATGATCAATGCCTTTCCATACGATGAAGGTATCATCGACATATCTCAACCAGACTTTTGGTTTCACTGTTGCACTTTCTATGGCATGAGTTTCGAATCATTCCATATATATATATATTGCCGTTCCCACACGTGTCCACGTTGACCTTAAGTAACATGATAGACTGTGCATTTGTGCCATTCCCGAAATGCAATGTAATCGGTATTTTCATTTCGTAATATTGTCACGATCGGAAATGCTGATTTTGCATAAAAACTATTATAAATAGGGAAAATGTACGTAGTTTTAAGCAATATTAATGTAATCATTGTAGAATGTTACTCTTTTAGTTAAAAATTTGTTTTATGTTTGATTTCAAAAAATATTGAGGAGGTGTGAAATAAATAAATAAATTTTTTAAAAGGTGAATCTTGAAGGAAGTAATATAGAATTGGCGCAGTCGGTAGGATCTGTCAAACGCTATTAGAACAAGAGGAATCTAACTGGTAGCGGCGGATCTCAATCCCTTAACAGAAAGAGGACCAGCGGCATTGAGATTGCTACCACTTGTTGAAGCTACGGAAGGAACACCTGGTAAAACCCCTGGCAGTACAGTAAGGAACACGACGGCTCAGATGCTCCTGTTAGTACTCTTCGCGCTACTATCAGTCACTAATTCACAGTTCATCATTACGCTGATCAATAACACCATAGGACTCTTCTTCCACGAAGAAAATACTATCAAGGTGTCAAAGAGACATATGGACGCTCCTGGTATATAAAGAACTACAGTCACTTAAGGAAACCATATCAAATAACGATAGAATGCTCGAGAATCCTGGACCTAAAATATTAGCCCTCAAAGCGGAAGTTCAAACGCACAAAGTCTTCTAAAGCAAATCTCTAACTCAGTAAATCAAAGATGCAAAAAAATAATGAATATACTTTCGATCGAAACGCGGTTTAGTTAATAGAATAGGGACTGTCTTGAAATCTATCATGAGTAATTTAGACACCTCAGTGCCCAAATTCTCCATCCCGTCCACCAAAGGTTGTGGGACCTATTACCCAAGAGAACACCCAGCACCCGTTCTACAGCGATGTTGTACACGAAGAAGAAGACATGGAACTTCATTCCAGCAAGGAACATTAAAAGTTGCTGAGAAGCACCAACTATTCTTTAAAAGGGGACCTGTTATAATGCCGTTTCCACACGTGTCCAAGTTAACCTTAAGTAACACGACAGACAGTGCATTTGCACCATTCCCGAAATGCAACGTAATCAGTATTTTCATTTCGTAAAATTATCACGATAAGAAATGTTGTTTTTGCATGAAAACTATTATAAATAGGAAAAAGGTAAGTACTTTTAAGCACTATTAATGTAATTATTGTAGAGTATTACTTTGTTAGTTAAAAATTTGTTTTCTATTTGATTTTAAATATATATATATATATATATATATATATATATATATATATATATATATATATATATTATTAAATGTATTTAATGTTAATGCATTAAATTTAATAATTTTTACATTAAACTGAATGTAATTATACATTAAGTTACTTGATTGAAATTTAAGGTAATATTCAATTAAATTTAATGTACAAAGTTTTAATTTTAAAGTACATGTAACTTATTTACAATTTAAGGTTACTTTTAACAGTATATATGAATAAAAGATTAGCCATTACAATTGTTTTTATAAACTCTGATATTGGTAATAGAATAAAGTTTAAATAATTGGATGTAGGTAGTGAGAAACTCTAAAATTTGATCTATGGACAGTAAAATCAATTATCTAACTATACTTCAAATTTATGACTGAAATATTTTTGTAACATTCATTGGTTGAAATATTTTTGTAATGTTCATCTTAAGTGCCCTACGTAATCATATTATTTTCCTTAATATATATAAAATATATTGAACTTCATCAAACTATTGAACAAGGCTCTTTGAAAATTTTAGACATACTGCTACATTGTTGGACGATTGTAATTTGAACGTAAATATACTGCGAAACCCTGGACAGCATCTGTCGTAATTAGATAGATACGTGTGCAGTAAATCAACATTTGACACCGGAAGTCGAGTGTTCCGTCGACAATATACGGAAATTCGATCTGTACTGATAATGTTGAGTGGAATTGGTTGAAATAAAACAACATAATTTTTATATCAAAGAGGTATAAAATAAATGTTATTTTCATTCTATGAAATAATTTACTTTCACCAGTCGATGTGAGTACAGAAAAAATAAGTTATAATATCGAAAAATAAGAGCTCTTTTAAGTGTGATTATTTTAAATATAGTTACTATTATAAAACTTCATAAAATCTTTGCTTTTATAAGTATATTTTATACATTCTAAAATATTTTTAAGGTGGCGGCATTTTCAGTTATAACGGAAGTACATGTCAACTTGCTTATTTTATATGGAACACTCTACGTATTATTGCATTTTTTATTTCAATATAAAATTCTAGAGATATTTTATGTATAATGTTCTATATTAAAGTCTCACCGTTTTGAACATATTTAAATTTTTATGTCAAAAATGACGTTTGCGGACCAAAACTTAACTATAAATTTTTCCTATAAGAATCACCATCACACAGGCCGAAGTGGAATCAGCGATAAATAGACTCAAAAATAACAAAACCCCCGGGTCAGATTAGATACACGGAGAAGTTCTCAAATTAATTGACTCAGAAGAAATAAAACTACTGACCACCTTCTTTAACAAAATTTACATGAACGGTCAAATACCTACTGTCGACATTCATCCCGATTCCCAAAAAAAACGAACGCAACTAAGTGCTCCGATCATAGAATAATCAGCTTGATGAGCCACGCTTTAAAAGCTTTTCTTAACATCATTCAAGCACGAATATATAGAAAACTCGATGAAAACGTAAGTGACACGCAGTTTGGCTTCAGACAGGGACTTGGCACTAGAGAGGCCTTGTTTTCCATGCAGGTTCTGATTCAAAGAGCACGTTATATCAATGCCGACGTCTTTGCGTGCTTCATAGATTTTGAAAAGGCATTTGACAAAGTGCAGCACAGTAAACTGATTTCAATCCTACAAGAGACAGTAATCGACGACAGAGACAGAGAGGTAATATCAAAGCTATATTCACAACAAAGGGCTATTGTAAGAGTTGAGAATGAGACAACAGAGGAATTTAATATAAAGAGAGGAGTACGCCAGGGCTGTATACTGTCGCCACTTCTATTCAACGTATACTCAGAACATCTCTTTAAAGAAGCACTGGGCAACATAGAAGATGGAATTATTGTAAATGGAGAAGTAATAAACAACCTAAGATACGCGGATGATACCGTTCTTATAGCCGATACTGCAGAGGGACTTCAAAGAATTATCGACCGAATAGTGACAGCTTGCAATAGATATGGTATGACGATAAACTGCAAGAAGACGCAAACGATTATTGTCAGTAAAAACGACGTCGGCAATATACAGTTTACTGCCAACAACGTAACTCTCACAATGGCCGAGACGATCACATATCTAGGCTGCACGTTGAATAAGGACTGGGACCACTTTCGAGAAATAAGAAGCCGAATCGAGAAAGCAAGAGGTACTTTTAATAAGCTGCGCAACATACCCTGCAACCTATCCCTCAATATACATACGCGGATCAGGATTTTGAAATGCTATGTACTCTCAACTCTCTTATATGGAGCAGAAGCTTGGACCCTTACCGATGCTTCATGTAAACGTATAGATGCATTTGAGATGTGGTGCTACCGCCGCATTCTTAGGGTTCCTTGGATACACCACGTATCAAACGAAAACATTTTACAACGTATCGGTGGAGAACTGGAATATTTTACAAGTGTCAAACGCAGAAAATTGGAGTACTTTGGACATATCATGCGGAATGAGAAATATCACCTGCTCCAATTTATCCTACAGGGGAAAATAAAAGGCCAGAGATCAACTGGACGAAGACGAATATCATGGCTGCGCAACCTACGAACATGGACTGGAATGACATCAACAGGTCTATTCAGAGCAGCAGTGAATAAAGTAATATGGACCAATGTGATAGCCAACATCCAAAGAGGATAGGCACTTTAAGAAGAAGAAGATAAGAAAGTCTTTATTATTTAATTTGAGATAGTCTTCTGGTAGACGGAGATCGATTTTAGTAGTCTTTTTATGATATTTTGAAAATTATTAGTACAGAGTGGTGAAAAAAGAAGAATAAAAATTATATCTAAAAATAGTCAGAAGTCAATTTTTTTAAATAGAAAGCACCTATTTTTATAATTTTATCATATTAAGCATTAAAAATAAGGGTAACTTTGTGTAAGGTTGTCTAGTCCAAAAATTTGTAGTTTTGAAAATATGGGCAATTCAACATTTTTCTATAATAAAAACATTGGCGATCCGATATCAGAAAAAAAGGAAACCAACACTACCAACGATTAAAAAGATTATAAAAAACCTTAGGTACTTTGGATTTATAAAAGCTAAAAGAAATAGAAATAAACCAGTTGTTAATAAAATAAAGTTACAAAAAGTAAGAGTAAATGTTCAAATTGACGCCCTTGACCTTCCAAATATTTTTCGCACCTAAGCAGGAACTATTCATGGGTGGCTCTTCTTATTGACTGAGGATTAAGTTCTTCAAATACTATTCTGACGGGTTGGATGCAATCTTTCATAGTGGTTGTATACTTTATTTTTTATTGTCCCCCAAATAAAAAAATCCAGTTCTGTTAAGTCAGAGGAGCGAGGTGGTCAAAGATGTGGCCCATTTTTGGCTATCCCTTGATCATAAAACAAATTTTGCTGATGATCGTTAACTAAATGACTATTATGTGGAGGCGCCCCATCATATTAGTAAAATAGATTTCTGTGATCAGCCAGTCGCAAGTTATCTAAATAGTTCACTTCCAAAGGTCTCGAGATATCGAAGTAACACTCACTTATAAGTTAATAAACGTATTTTGGTTCTAGAAGTCTTCAAAAATGGCTAACTTACCATTCAGATTATCTTGGTAGAATTCTAGGGCGACGATGCCATCATTTCTTATAGCACCATACACGTTAAAGTGCCATAACTCTTGCAAATTTAAATCTCTAAATGGATGTCGCTCCAATGGTGGGAATTGCGTCGATCAAACAATCCGTTTTTTGTATATTTGGTTTCGTCCGACCAAATAATATTATCCAAAAAACCAGCATTTTCTTGTGACCGAAATGAAATAAATTGACAGAACTCTACTGTTTTTGGAAAATCAGTGCCTTTTAAATGTTGTAGTATGGAATATACATAGGAATGAAAATTGTGTTTCCATAAAATCCTTAAAACTTATGTTTGAGATAATCCAGACTTTAATGCTATTTGCCTTGTGGATATTGTCGGATATGCGGCGAAATATCCTAAAATTGTAGTTTCAATATTTTCATTATTAACAACTGATTTGTTTATATTTTTTTTTCTTACTTTTATGGATCCAAAGTTAAAGTTTTCTGTAATCCTTTTAGCAGTTGGTGGTGTTGGTTTCTGTTTCTGCGGATATCGGATCGCGCATGTATCGCATCTTCTTTAAATAACTCTATCACATTCTCCATAACTAATAAATAAGTTTGAATAATTTTTGTGCGTGTAATTTAATCGCCCCGGCATGATTATTAATAATGAATGTCAAGTGGCCAGAAATAGTGACATTTCTGTAGGGTTCGATTGTTTTATTTTCGTCACGCCTTGCCGTCATGGCCAATTAATAACAAAACCTAAAAGCCGTATAGCATTTTTACAATAAGAAAATGTTGAACTGCCAATATTTTGAAATATACAAATTTTTGAAATAGACAACCTTCTTTTACAAAGTTATCCTTATTTTTAATGCTTAATATGATAAAATTATAAAAATAGGTGCTTTCTATTTGAAAAAATTGACTTTTGACAATTTTTTGACCACTATTTACTAATAATTTTCAAAATATAATAAAAAGACTGCTAAAGTCGATCTTCGTCTACCCGAAAACTAACCCAAATTAAATAATAAAGACTTTCTTATAGGAAAAATTTATAGTTAAGTTTTGGTCCGCAAACGTCATTTTTGACATAAAAATTTAAATATGTCCAAAACGGTAAAACTTAAGTATAGAATATTATAAATGAAATATGTCTAGACTTTTACGTAGAAATCAAAAATACAATAATACAATACAATAATATATAATATATAGAACGTTGTATTTAAAATAAGCAAGTTTACATTTATTCCGGTATAACTGGAAGTGCTGCCACCTTGAAAATATTTAGCCGGCTGTTCCCCATGCACATTAGTACACTGTCCAATTTTAAAAATCTTCCTAATTATAGTTTTCTTACAATCGATCGATAAACTTCCTGAAGAAACATCCTGTATACATACTTCTTCGTGATTAGTTAATTTCATTGATATTATTATAAAAATTTCGAAATAAACTCAAAAATTCTTAACAAGAAATTAAATAACATGACATATTAAAATAAAATCAGATAAGATGGCTTTAATTTTGTGGTAACTTCTAGACATTAACCCCACAAGAGTAAATAAATTAAACACATTTCAACTTGAGAATCACTAACTCAGTGTTTTATTTCATTCGTCTAAGACACAATAAAAAACTATTAATTGCTTCCATTGGAGGATTTCCAAATCTTTTAGCTAAAGTAGCATTAAAATTAATGACTGAAAGGACTTCGTATAAAACCAATAGAAAAAAAACTTTCCGCCAAATCAGCTGAAAATTCGAGAATAAGTTGATTTTCTAGTGTAAATTAAAATTCCATGCTGTAATGCGAAAATAACAGTTGCATAGAAGTACACTTAAATTTATTTTATGCTGCTTTGGAAACAAAGATTTTTAATCATTTATAGTAATAACGAGTACACTTTGATACTACACATTTGATAGCTAGTAGTTTGCAACATCTAAATTACTGTTTATTTGCTCATAGCCTATACTGTACAGAATCATTTTTACATTTTTATTTACAATTTATAGCAGGGGTATCCAAAAGTTTAAGTCTAAGTGTCATACTCTCTTCTCCCCTAAGTTCCACGCGCCAGGATTACTTTGATGTAAGTTTTAATAATATTTGTTTATTTTTTTTATATTAAGAGGCATTATTTTTCAAGTTGAAAATTAGAATTTTGAGGTTAGAGATAAAGATAAAGAAAAATGAAGTTGGCTGACGATGTTTTGTACTTATTTTGTTTTAATTTTGAGCTTATAGATACCTTATTACTATTATGTATTCATTATCGGTTGCAGATATACCAATTCTTGATATATTACTCACGTGAAAGTCTTCATGTTCCTGAATTCAGCATAGCAAAAGTTACTGTTTATTGCGATGTTCTCCAGCAAGTGACGTCATGCACTTTGATTGGTATTCGTTGCCACGTGACTTGATAGTGATTTAATTACATTTTGATTATTAAATAAAAATTAATTTCTATTATAAAAATTACTCTTTCGGGGCAAAATTATATTTTCATTTGAATATAGTCAACATCCTTATTGTCCCTGAAAAGTCACAGCTACAAAAATCCCATTAATAATAATTATAATATTCAATTTCATTATGTTAATTACCTATTTATGTCATTTATTGTAAATTGTTAGGATAAATCTCGTATCATTAATACAAGAATATAAATTCAGGAAAAAGTCTATCGAAAAAACCTAAATAATGCCAAAGCAGAGCATAATGGAAATGGGATTGAAAATTCGACACACCAAGCAAAAATAAAATGGAGTATAATAAACAACGAATTTAATCTAAAAGAGCGGAGACACAAACTTCACTCTTATTAAATGGACAAGTAATAACTGACGAAAACAAAATTGCTGATGAATTTAGATGGCTTCACAGAATACAATCCGTAAGTACTTTGAAAAGAACATGTTTATATCAGCTACTATCCAGGCTCCACTACAGAAATTCTTACTACAGCCAGCAGCAATGAAGAATGAAATTTATAAAATAATAATGAATTTCAAAAACTCGTTGGGTCCTGATGGTGTACGAACGAAAGTCCTTAGGTAAATTTGTAATGAAATTAAATAACCACTTAAAATATTGATAAACGGATTAGTAACGCTGGTAAGTTACTTTCAGCTCTAAAACTTGCCACCGTAGTCGCTATATTACAGAACATCGGAACGCGACGATGTCAAATTAACGTTTTTTATAATTTAGGGAAATTATGCATAATCTGGCAATACCACAAGGGAGTGTCTAAGGATGACAAGTCAACTAAGAATTCTCAACCCCCTAGAGCTTAGAACAAAGAATTGCCCATTTAAACCCATATAGTTCCAATTTTCACTCCGTATACGAGAAGTACGCCGTCGCTTCTCGAACTTCTGATACCCGATGTTTCTGGAAAAAAAACCAGAAGTATGAAACGGTTATAAAAGCAGCTGGCCGGCAGTCATATCATCAGTATTGGTTTAGCACGAGTAGTGGTCAGTATTAAATAGAAAAAGCGAAGTGTGCGAACAAGCCAATAGTAATAGCCTTTTATTGAACATAGTTAGTTGACCCCTGTACACGTAGTATCACATTTCTGAACCGACGTGAGCGACATTATGAAAATGTTTAAAGTGCAGCAACGTGACTGTGTTAACCCCGCGGATAGTTTTTGCTACATAAGTGGTCAATTAAATTGAAGAAAAAGAAAACTAACAAAATGATCAAAGTAGCTTATCACAAATACTTTGAATACCTTGTTGGTGATCAAGATCGGGACTCGGTTCCTCAAATATGTTGCCCAACTTGTGCAGCAAATCTAAGTAACTGGTTAAATGGCAAACGCTCTTTTATGCCTTTTGCAGTTTCAAGGATTTGGCAAGAACCAACAAATCATCTTAAAGATTGTTACTTTTGCATGACAAAACTGTCTGGTTTTTCAAGAAAGAGCAGACATACTATTGAATTCCCTCAGTAATAAAACCGGTTCTTCTTGAAGAAGGTTTACCAGTTCCAGAGCCCCCGGCTAAATGGGAGGAAGATTTAGAAATGTATGATGATAAGGCAGAATCTGATAATGTATCAGAAAAAGACGATTCTTATTTTCCCGGCTGAGAGGAAAGGCCGTTGCTCAACAGCAGTCCTCCTATGGTATTGCTGAAGGTGTCGGGGGCGCCGTATCAAAACTACGGGGAAACTAGAATCCGAGACGAGTCCTTGATGCAGACTACATGACTCTCAGCCCAAAAAGTAGGGACCCGTCTTATCCGATCCCAGCGCCTACATTGGGTAAAGGAGAGCCGACCTTAGAATTAAATGTGTGGTACAGGGCCTGACGCGCTTCTGTGCGTCGTGTTCTCGATCTGTGACCTGTCTAGTGGTGTGGCGACCAAAACAGGTACTGCGGGGGAAGAGAGCCCAAGCATGGCTGGCACGTACTTCCTCTAGCCATGCTGTTGGTCTCGCAGGGGCCGTGGCAATTCGCTGTTAGACACCCATGGGTCGGACAATGAGGGTTTCGGAACACGTTCGTGTCGCAGTGCCCTTGGAGAGTGGGGGTTCCGCTAAGGCAAGTAATAAGAAGTCGGACTGCTGTCACTAGCAGTCTGGTAATCGAACTTAGCTAAGTTGCTGTCCCCATTCAATGCGATGCTTACGTGCTCGTCGTACATATGAGGCGTCGGAGGTCTCGTAACAGGACTTTAGTATCCGAGACGAAGCTCCACTGGCCGTCGTATCCTAACAGCCGGGTATAGACTGTACATAAAGTCGTTAGTACCTTAGTTGATTCCGACTGGTAACCAGAGCATTCCTGTACCGGGCCGCTGGCGCAGAATAATGCACTGGAGAATAACCGGTTGTAATCGGGGAACTCGACGGTTGGATGTCTCAGGATCACCAGACTAGACTAAGGACATCCGCAAGGAAAAGCACCCCATTTAATTGAACAACCTGATGATCTACTTCGGGACCTCCACTTGTCCAAAGAACAGGCGGAAGTATTAGGTTCTAGATTACAACAATGGAATTTACTAGCGACTGGAACCAAAGTTACAATATTTAGGAATGGTAATCAGGAGCTATCCTCGTTTTTTGTATTGATCCAAATAGTGTTATGGAAAAATTAGGATTTGCATATAACCTGGACGAATGGCATTTATTTATAAATTCTTTTAAAATAAATTTAAAAGCTGTTCAGCTTCATAATGGTAACAAAAGACCATCTATGAAGGAAACATACGAAAGTATGTCACCTATTCTAAATACAATAAGTTATGATACATATAAGTAGCAAATAGGTGGTGACCTAAAAGTCATAGGACTATTACTAGAGTTTCAGGGTGGATTTACGAAGTATTGCTGTGTTTGAGACAGTAGAGCAACATAGAGCCATTACCAAGTAAAAGAATGCCTCCTGAGAGATAAGTATATTCCAGGTCAAGCTAACTTAAAAGAATACATCTCTTGTTGATCCCAAAAAGGTACTGTTACCTCCATTACACATTAAACTGGGATTGGTTAAAAATTTCGTTAAAGCATTAGATAAAGAAGGAGATGCGTTTAAATAGCTTAAACAAATTTTTCCTAAACTAAGTGATGCTAAGTTTAAAGAGGGAACATTTGTTGGACCACAAATTAGAAAAATACTGAAGCAAAAAACTACGAAATACCTTTAGAAGAACTCAGGGGCGGATCCAGCCTCTTTCTTTGGGGGGGGGAGGGGCGGTGATATCACGAAAATACAGTTTGGCAAGCAAAAACAAGTTGTCGACGGGAGGGAGACACCAGTAACATTCCTATTTCTAGTGTAAAAGGCAGGGTCTTGGAGGGGGGGGGCGGCGATCACAAGAAAAAACAAGTTGCCGACAGGGGGGAGGATGCGAGTAGCATACACATTCCTAGTATAATAGGCAGAATCGGGTCTATTTTCCTGAACTCAAAGCTATTGGGGGGAGGACTATCGCAAAGAAAACAAGTTGTCAACAGGAGGGGAGCACCAACAGCATACACAGTCCTAATATAAAAGGCAGAATCGGTTCTATTTTTCTGAACTCAAAGCTCTTGGGAAGGGGAGGGGCAATCGCAAGCATACACATTCCTATACTCTATTCAAGAACTAGAGAGAGTCATAAAACTGTTAATGAAACCTCCAACGTACCTGCTCCAGTGCCGCAGGTAATTGATTGGGGAGCCGTAAATCTAATTATATTTAAATATTATAAGCTTTTAGAAATTTACTGCAACAATAAAATTTCTGATAATTCAATTTAATTTCTGTCAGTGAGCAAAGTACACCTTACAGGGAGTCAGTGATTTATATTGTATGTGCTTGT
The DNA here is from genome assembly GCA_034092305.1 of Diaprepes abbreviatus. Lineage (NCBI taxonomy): Eukaryota > Metazoa > Arthropoda > Insecta > Coleoptera > Curculionidae > Diaprepes > Diaprepes abbreviatus. The sequence continues at coordinate 1,060,682 of JASJET010000225.1, read as the reverse complement.
TTTTATATATTATTTGAGATTAGTGAGATACTCAAAAGATATAGCCTCCACCTCTATATTTATTTCAAAACCTTTAAACCAGGGTATATTTTCCTCAACGAAAAACTTATTACGATGAATGTTTATGATGCCCTAAGATATCAGTATCTAGAAAATATTGTTAAAAGCTCTGTTGAGATGTGTTCCAACATGACAGAAGTTGGAAAATCTACTATGTACCGAAAACTGAAGGAGGAAAAAACGACTGGAATTGTTAAGTATTCCGAAGCCATATTCGATCATAGACAGACGAAAAACCTCGTTGGAAGAAGAGATGTAAAATGAAATAAAAGGAGTTGAACATACATTTTATTATGAGAAGCAGATCCCAGCCCTCGACAAAATCAATGAAGATCGGGATTTGGCTAAAATTAAAAGAACTGAACTCTGGAAATTGCTCACAAAACTTAATTTTTGCTGGGAAACCGTTGGAGAAGGAAATATCACTCTCAAGTAAAAGGTAGAGTTGCCAGAAATAACATAACTTACAAAATTAGTAATTTAACTGAACTTTTAAAAGATTTTTTTGAATAAACTTACTGCAGAAAATTGGGAAAAATCCATATAAAAAAAGAATAAAAGAAAATGTGGATCTCATGATCGGTGAAATAGAGGAACCAATTATATTTAATTTGAGCGAAGATAGCTTCACTAACTTTGATTACGAATTAGATACGTAATGTTTACCAGTGTAAACACAATTTATTATCTAAATTTTTGTTTTGTTGTATTTTATTGTTTAATGTTGTTTATATATTTTTTTATTTTTTTATATATTTTTATTTTAATGTGTCCCACTCTTTAATTTTATATATATTTAATTCCAATTAGCCGTAATTTTTTTATTATTGTATTTGCGTCTTTTTCTTAAGCGTGTAGAATTAACATGTTTATTTTATTTTTTTGGGGCTATCGGATTTCTATATAATAAAGTAAGTTAAATTAAGATGTCAGTGCAAAAGAAATAAAAATAAGTAGGTCTAATTTTAACTATAACAAGTAAAAATTAATTACAGTTGAATCCCCTTTTAGTGTTTAATTGTAATTCTGCACATCGTTTAAGAAATAAATAAACTGAAACGTCAAATGCCCTTAAAATGTTTTAATTAATAATAAAATGGCCGATAGCCATGAAAAATTTTTAATATTATATGGACGAATTTATTTTTTATGTGGATTTAACTTCTCGTATTTTTGACAATGGGTATTTTGTAAGCATTTAAATTATAACTTAGAATTTTTTGAGAGACTAAGGCTACGTTTTAGTCTGAATGTGCCTAAAACGGATTCTATGCCAAAATTAAAAATAATAAAAATACAGTTGTGATTTGTGTTAAATATGTCAAAATTATCTATATTTTTTAATGCATGTGAATTATTAAGCAATCATAAGAAATAAAATAATATTATAAAACCTTTTTATTTTAGGTTTATTACCGAAATAATATTCTGTGCCATAAATACTTAGTGATAAAATAAACCTCCTTCCCACGCCTATGTCAAGGATTAAAATCCTTTTCAACACTTCACACTTCCTATTATCTATTGTTATCCAACCCAAATAGTCCATTATTATAGACCGGTATTTTTGATTATAAAATTTCTAACCTATTCCTATGAAAAATATGTGTCTAACAGATTTTGCCAAAGACATCGGATAAAAGAACACAGATATTTTGCGAAGGAAAAAAAAGGGTAAAAAAATGATTTATTACTATTTCTGATTCTTGAATAAACTATAGTATAAGAGGCAATATCGGGTCTATTTTCCTGAACGCAAAGCTCTTGGGGGGGGGGGGCGATTGCCCCCACCACCCCCCCCCTTGGATCCTCGCCTGGAAGAACTACTTGAAAGCTACTGCAAAACTGACTGTCGCATCTCTCTTAAAATACACTACTTGCACTCCCATTTAAATTATTCCCAGTAAATTTGGGTGCGGTTAGTGACGAAAAAGGAGAAAGGCTCCACCAAGACATTAAGAATACAACACTATCAAGACAGATGGGATCCAGCAATGATGGGGGATTGTTGTTCGTTTCTTATGAGAGGAAGGAATCAGGAATATAAACGAAAGTTAGCATTTGCAAAAGATTTATGTTCAAAAGACTTACTATAAATGTATTTTCATGTGAATTTTTGTAAATAAATCCTTGTTTTTTTTTTGTTTGAACTTATGTATAAATATTATATAAAAATGTTATTATTAAATAAAAATAACTGATACATTCTTTAACTCAAAATCTATACGTGGTGAAAAATTTTCAACTTTTGAATTCGCAATCAGGATGCTTCAAACTCCCACCGACAGCCGTTATAATATCAGTCGCAATTTCTTGACTAGTGTAATGTTTTGTCCTTAAATAAAAATCATTTATTAATTATGTAGTGTGAGAAGGCAGTTATAAAGCTTTCTCAATAACAAACAAATATAATCAGTTTCGCTGGTTTTAAATACAATGGTCCTAATTTAATTTTCGGGAAGAACTATTAAATAAAGCTTTATCTTTCCGGAAATTCCTATACTATAAGGAGCCAAGAACATATAAATTAAATTAAATCCTTACTCGACAAGCGTTAAAAGTATTTTATTTCATCCGCTGTCTGAGGCAGAGTGAAAAACAATTAATTGCCCTCACTTGGACATTCCTAAACCCTTTATAATTAAAATTACATTAGGGTGAACTGGTTTGACAAAGCTATGATATTGAAAAAGAAAAAAAAACGATTATATTAACATGATTTAATACCGGATGGCGTGTCCATTTACTACTTGTTTTTCTTTCGATAAAAACATTTTAAGCAGTAGTTATTATATTACTTCTATATTTTCCGACTTCAGCTTTGTATTATATTAATGAAAATAGATAAGAGAAAAAACATTAAATACTAGGATTTTTTAAATAACAGAAATAAAAAGGGTTTTTTAAAATAAATGTACAAGTTATTAATTATTGTTTAACGTCTGAAAACTTAGTTTATCGAGCGTATAGGTTTCTGACGTGGGCGTTAATACCCCACAATGGGTCACAGTGGGCGCAGAAGCTCTTTAACTGGGCGGTAGTGGGCTTAAGAGTAACAAAGGGCATTAAAGTGGTTAAGGTGTATTGTGACGAACCTTAGTCGCGTCAGAAATGCGCCTACTACGGGCCTGCGACGGGTTTACCGCGAGTTTTATAAAGCCTATTCTCACTTACGAGTGTCCACCCCGGGTTTCATGACCTTGGTGAAATACTCGCGACTTATTCTTTTCACACTTTTGCGTCACGACTGTGGTTGAAAAGTCGGGATGATGAGCCTTGGGTGATGAGTTTTTGAGAAAAATCCCTAAAAACTTGATTGTCAGCCTGATATCATAGACGTAACGAAATAGACAGGGTATCCTATAGAAGAAAGTTCGTTCATGCTTAGAAAAAGACAGAGCGTTTTCGATAAGTAGTATCTTTCTTTCCAATGGTGGAGCTAAGCACAATATTCCAAACGTTATTGGAGACCCCTGTCACCTGACCGAAATTAGAGAGATACAATTAATCGAAAACACTCCATCTCTAAATATATAAACTTATTAAAAACCCTGTATAAATTTTGTTCTATAAAATAATCTGGACACTGTATACAGTGAAAAAATTTTTTAATAGTAAAAAAAAAAGAATTATACAAAGAAATGGGCCAAAAAAAAATTCACATCACATCAATACTATATCTTATATAGTTAATAATTTTAATATTTTTTGAACCGATAAAAAACTGCAAGATAAGCTATAAAATTTTGTTTATTAACAATTTGATTTAAAAATGCAATGTAAAATATTATACAAAACTTTTAATTATTTTAAGTTGTTTAACTGTGTATTTAAATGTTTATATTTTTAACATATGTAATGTAAATTTTCATTTTTAGAAAAAACTTGAAAAATCATTATATAATGTGCGAAATGTCGAAATAAAATATAAAAAAGGAGTAAAAAGAAAATGTCTAAACGTAATAAAAAATATGGTTGAAGAAAAATTAATATATTATATATATATATATATATATATATATATATATATATATATATATATATATATATATATATATATATATATATATATATATCTATATATTTATATATATATATATATATATATATATATATATATATATTTATATATATATATATATATATATATATATATATATATATATATATATATATATATATATATAACATTTTCTTCTTATTATGTCTTTTCTTGGGATTAGGTTCTTTATTTAACAAAAAATCAAAAACAATTTGACGTTTCGCCTTTTATTTAAGGTATATTCGTAAATTTTTTTGCTCTTTTAATTATTGATCTTCCTAAATATTTTTATATAATTAAAAACATTCATACACAAACATATTTACAATTTCAAATAACAAATAACACTTTAAAAAACTAGTCAAATTTCTAAAAAAGTATTTAATTTTTCCATTACATGCCTTGACATTTTGCTTATTTAGTAATAATGAAATGAAATTTTTAATGTCGTCTATTTGGGTACTGGAAAGCGAGTGTGTTTTATTTTTTATATTCTAACAAAGGACCAAAAAAACCGAAAGAAAGCATACTTATAATTTTGTGATTAAGAGGATATTCAATTTTTAATTTATTAAGAGGATCGAATATTTAATATTTTTCTTTAAATTATGCTGGTGTAAATATGGCTCAAATTTCTTATATCCGTTCTGTCGTTAACAGTGTTTTTATCTTTTTTAATTTCTATCATTTCCTTTATCTGCAATTTTCGATAATTCATATCTTTGGTATGTCTTTCATCTTGTATGTGTTTGTTTAACGCTGTTGAGGCGTTTTTCGTATATTTATGACTCTTTAATCTGTTTTTTTAGCAATTGGCTTGTCATGCCCGTATATTTTTTGGGACAATTATGTCCCCCCACTCAATTCTCCGCATAGCCAAGAATTTCTTATTTTATTTTAAAATTACACGGACGATAACTTCTTTTTTTCTTTATAATTGTTTGCTTAAACAACACACAAGAGCCCTCTTAGGATGTTCGTTGGTGCGACACTTTACTTAAACTGTGAAATTCATAGTTTGGTTGCGATACCGGATAATGCGACCTCAATCCTTAAGGTAGCAAGTTTCGTGTGTCGAGTTTTGATATATTTCTTTTTTAATTTACCGTCGCGCCACCACATCGCAAGTTTATACAACATTGTTGATTTGTGTTATTCTTATATTATTGATTGCGCCATCGAGATGTCGCCACTATTTACTATTTTTCAACCGTGAAATCTCTTTATGGGACACGGATGCGAGATGATAGTTTGTACCGAAGGCAATGACCTGATGAGTCCCAGACTAGGACGAAACAGTGCTGTCGTCATTTTTCGGATCCAGAGTTTTCCATGTTCTTTGGAGTTCTCAGCACTTAGCATGGGATTAATATTTATCAACGGTCTTTGTCCGCATAGCCGAGAATTTCTTATTTTATATATCCATATATATATATATATATATATATATATATATATATATATATATATATATATATATATATATATATACAGGTGTGGAAAATCGAGAACAGAGCCTCTTAAAAAAAGGGAACGTAACAAAAAGCGACGGACAACCAGTTTAGCCATGTTGAAGAAGTGAAATAAAGCATACTGTTGTATCGTAGCTTGCTTCCTGGTTTCCAGCAAAAGTGGCGTCGGGCAAGGATCTTTCGCTGGTTTCGGGTCGTCAAAACACAGTGGGTCGAAAGCACGGATTTAATATTAAAAATCGAATCGAAGAAACGTCGAGTCGTGTTGTCATCTTTAGTGCTTCCTAACCCTTTCTTTAGCATGTTAACGAGAAGTCCTAATCTCTCTGCTTAAAGGCCTATTGGATGGTAGCCTTTGTCTGTGCTTTCACCTCTCTGTCTTTCTGCTTACGGGTTTGCCACTTCTAAAGGGTTTTCCAATAAGAGGTGTCATTTTGAAAAGCCCGCTATTTCGGTAGATGTCACTTTTGAAGCTGTAAGTTTTTGACGTTTGACAAGTAGAAACTACGCCATAAGTAAAGATGGAACGATACACGCTTCAACAACGCATTGAAATTATTGAAATTTGGCAGAGACGGTTCGTAAAACTCGAACATTTTTGGGTCGTCATGAAGCACCTTGTCGGAGCTCAATAAAGAAATTGGTGAAAAAATTCGAGCTGTTGGGACAAGTTAGTTATGTGAAGAAGAAAACCCGTGTACGTCGCTCAAGAACAGCCGAGAATATTGCTGCTGTAGCCGAAAGTGTTGAAGAAAACCCAGGTTTGTCCATTCCTCGTCGTTCTTTGGAATTAGGGATTCCACAAACGTCATTACACCGTATTTTGCATAAAGATTTGGGTCTTAAGGCTTATAAAGTTCAGTTAACGCAAGAACTCAAGCCGGCCGATCATCAACAACGTCGTGCCTTTGCTGATTGGGTTCTTGAAATGCATGAAAATGATCCGGAATTCCATCGAAAAATCATCTTCAGTGATGAGGCCCATTTCCACCTCGGTGGCTTCGTCAACAAACAAAATTGTCGCATCTGGGGCTCGGAAAACCCAAGAGTTATTGTTGAAAAGCCTCTCTATCCTGAACGTGTGACTGTTTGGTGCGGTTTATGGTCCGGCGGGGTCATTGGACCTTACTTTTTCGAAAATGAGGCTGGAGCAACAGTTACGGTGAATGGATTGCGCTATCGAGAGATGATTAATGATTTTTTATGGCCGGAATTGGATGGTATTTATCTGGACCACGTTTACTTTCAACAAGACGGCGCTACGTGCCACACAAGCAACGAAACCATTGATCTTTTACGGGAAAAGTTTCCGGGCCGTGTTATCTCTCGAAGAGGTGATCACAATTGGCCACCGAGATCTTGTGATGTGACACCTTGCGATTTCTTCCTTTGGGGCCACGTGAAAGACAAGGTCTACGCCAACAGCCCAGCGTCGATTCAAGACCTCAAAGATGGAATTCGTGAGGCTATCGAGGACATAGGGCAGCCACTTTGCGATTTGGTTATGGAAAATTTCATGAAAAGGATATGGTCCTGTAGGCATGGTCGTGGTGGTCATTTGGCTGATGTTATTTTCCATCATTAACGGCATACCTTCCTCTTTATAATGTAATAAATATCCGATCATTTATCTTAAAAAATGGCATTTTTCTTTGAATATCAAAATAACACCTCTTATTGGAAAACCCTTAATGTGTCACGTTGATACGACAAATACAAGCAGCACTCGAAGAATCGAATACATGCGTGTAAAGTTAACAGTCGTAGCTTGAAATACTCTGTATTTACTAGAATACAGTGTCAATGTTGTTGAACTGAGATATTGTTTGGCAGAGGTAACAACGTTGGACCGATTTAGTTCCAGCCACAACATTCACCTAGCCGTTTATCATCGTCAACGATAAGTTGTGCTGTACTGAAGTTGGGGTGAGAAAGGGAACTCTTTTATATGATGCAAGTTGTTTAGTTCATAATTTTCTTTTTTCTTTAAAGACTTGTTCGGTTTTTGTTGAGTTTCCGTGTTAACACCTGCTAATTGAAGTGGAACAAGAGAGGTGAGGAATAAGTTTGTATCAAAAATAATCGGATCAGTAAATTTCATTTTATATTGGCTCTGATCTGATGTTCCATCGAAACCCCATTTGCAAATAAAACTCATATTTGGGGCGTTCTACTTTTCTACCGACAATCTGAGTGATAAATTTTTAGATTTGTAAAAAAAATAAAAGTGTATATTCTTTTATAAAATGTATTTTAAATTATTGTCTAGTTATCGGAGATTTCAGAAACGTATAATGCATCGAAGTTTTATTTTATACCTTTTATTTATTTCAAGTTTTATCGGAATAGTAAGAAAAAATAAACACCTCAGTCACAAAAAAAAATAATTTATTAGTTATTATGTAAAATCAAGTGTTCAGTTTTTTTAACTTTGCTTAACTAGAATATGAGCATTTATTATTATTTAGCTCGATTTATCGAAAATCTTATTAGAAATATATAAAAAATGACATTTAATATCACTCTGTCACATTTTTGCTTGTTAAGACAACAAACTTTGAAATATTTTGCAAATAATTGCAATAAACATAGCTGAAATTCTGTTAATATATTGTATGGTCAATATATAATATTATAATACGTTATTTTAGAATATGTTTTCATTAAACTGAATCATATGCTACTTCGACGTTTAATTACTAGAGGGACAAAATTGTGACAGAGTGGTAGATATTAATTAGCCAATATTTGAACTTAATCCTTTAACATTTCTAAAGTTTTTAAACCAATAACAAAACATAATACTTCTCTTATAATGCTACATAAAATATTATTTCTTAGTAGAACCATCCTTTGGTACACGTAAAATCAGACTAATCTTCTCTTTTCTCTTATTCTACTGTTCAAATACTTCTATTGATTCAACAAATTCGTAATAAACACGCCTTCCTCTTTTGACTTCTTTAGGACTTGGAATTATTTTTATCAATTTTTCAAACATCACATCTGATTTTACTAATTTAAATATTTTTCCAGTGTCATCAACAGTTTTATAAAACATCACCCGAACATCTCCATCTTCATCCACACAACTTTTTGCAACTCCTAAGTAGGTGTACTCTACTTTGTTTTTACTGGGTACTTTTACTAACATATGTGTACCATTTTTTTATTAATAATTAGTGGATGTTGTCTACAGACAGGTCATATGGTTTTATGTGCACAGTTTTTCTCAGATTAACAAGAGGCTGACCATCTTCATCTTCTGAACTAGAAGTATAAAGAGTCTCATAAAATCTCTTTGTAGGAACTCTAATTATGTTGGTTATATCAGCCAGTGGTTCTTCTAAACCTGAGGTTGGGCTGTCGCTAATTTCTATCTCATGTTCAGGCAATGGGCGATAAGTCTTCAAATTGTAACAATCACAAAATTTGTTGCAAAAACAACTCAATGTTCGGTAGCTCAGCACTCCAGGTTGCTGAGCCACTAGTTGGTGGACGTCCATAGTACCTTTCAACGGAATAATTCCACTTGGAATTTCCATTAAAAACAGCTTTATCTTACTGCGGTCTTTAAGTGCTTCATAAAATTGTAAAGCGTCAACAATGTCGTGTCCACTGGCGACGAAATGGTCAGCTAAACGTTTAATAGACCCTCCTATACCGTCAGCTGCTCCCTTACCGTGACCAGATTCAAAAAAATTCCAGGTTGAACTTTCAAATCTGTATTGCTCAATCTGTCTCGTCTAACTTTTTCTCTTCCCTTTGCGCTAGCAGCAGATGAGGCTGGAGTCAGTGAACGAGATCTAGAATTTAAAGGAAGTGACCTGGAGCTTGAAGGAACAGGTGTGGAAGCCGGAGTATTCATTAAAACGTCCTACAAAGCTTTCTGTTGTTCTCTTCTCTTGTAGTTTTTAACTTGTCATTTTCTTTTCATTTGTCTGTGTTCTCTTGGTTTTTAGGCTTCACTTCTGCAATTTTTTCGGAGTCTTATTTCCTTTTTTCACGACAGCGTCGCTGCCTTTCCGCCGCAGATAACGCCATTTTTTAAATACCCCGATGGTAATACCTTAAATGAATAAAATAATTGATTATTTAATGTATAGAACACAAAAAACATTAATTAACTATTGTGAAAATCAATCAAGGCAAAGTTCCAGACAAAAATTACCACTCCGTCACGACTTATGCCACTCCGTCACAGATTTTTTGTGACAGAGGTGCCTCGTGACGGAGGTGTAAAATAATAGTGTTTGAGGATCTCAGCGTTCACCTAATTACGAATTGTTCGTAAAAGTGGGTGAATATGACAGATTTACAGGCAAACAATAATATTACGTATATAAATGGGAACTACAATAAGATTTCAAAGTAGTAACTTACGTGACAGAGGGGTCGCCGAATAAATACACGCACCTCTGTTCACTAACTGCGGGCGGCTAACTCGGCTCGCTCTTGGGTGGGGCCTCAAGGCGTGAGGCCAAGGGGGGAGGGGAAACCGTTCTGTTGCTTAGTGTTGAAGGTCAAACAGCTAAAGCGCGTTTTTTGTTTTGCAAAATGCGTGACGGAAGATAGCAAGAAAAAACATATACAGCCGGACCCAACGATAAAATATTCTATTTATTGATTTGTTCAAGGGCGTCTAATTGAAGCAATATAATTCGATCTACTGTGTGATCCAGTAAGCCTTGGAATATATATATATATATATATATATATATATATATATATATATATATATATATATATATTTATATATATATATAAGGGTATACGGGTATACAGCTATAAATATTTAGATATAGAAACAAATATTTCTATATATTTATAAATTTTCCAAAATTGTGGAAAATAAATTGACATGTTCTGAAAATTTTACAGAAAAAATACTGTTTAGCGATAACTTCTCTAATTTTCAAGCTATCTTGCCTTTTCAAAAACCATTTTTCAGCATATTTCAAGAGCTTCAAACAGTATAAACTAAAATTCCCCTGAACCCTTTGTTTTTAGGATTTTTTAGTTCAAAACGCTCGAGGGACGTGGTCTTCGCAATCAAATGCAAACTTATAGCAGTGATATCTCAATTAATTTAAATCCTAAAGAAACCAAAACAAAAATGAAATGTTCAGCGAGAAAAAATAATAACTTTTCTGGCCTAAAGTTTTTTGCGTATCTTCCTCAGTTTTTGAATTATTAAAAAAAATAAGAAAGAAAATGGGTGTACCATTAGTTTTTTACAATTTAAATAATTACCAAACATCTTTTTATCCCTACTAACGGTTTTTTTAAAGCACTAGTCTATAGCAGTTACAATTACAATTTATTTTTATTTTAATGTCCAATTTAAAATTCTTTTCGTATTTTTTAAAGAGAATTTTACCCTATTCCTAACCATATACCTAAAAATAAATTGGCAAATTCTCGTTTATTTTATGGCCCCAAGCAAGTCTATCTTCCCATTTAATCAAAAGTGTTCCCTTTAATTGTCCCTTTTAAGATGAACCAGCCCCTTTTTGGGGTGCGTCAGTATGGGTAATTGGCGGCCTAGACAGTTCGTTAAATTTGTTATTCTTTATTTCCAGCGAAGTTTTTTCCTTTATATCATGTTTTTTGGTAGTCGTTTATTTAGTTAGAAATGACTGAAAAATTTTTCAAAGGTAACATTCGTGCCAGTAATTTTGTTGGCATGTTCTATATAAAAACCTTAAATAATGGCAAATTTTTAGGTTGAAATTTTTTTTTAATATTTTATTTTACTCTTAAAGAGACAAACTAGTGTCACGGTTTACTATGGCTAATTCGATTAATTTGAGCTTTTTTTTTGTTACAAATACTTAAGTTATGGGCATACACAATATCCTTTTCCTTAAGTATTGAAATCATTACTAGCTGCGTAAAAAAAAATCTTAAATTGGGTAATTAAAATTGCAATTAATTTCGCGCCAGTGAAATCAAGAATTTTTGCGCTCTAATGAAATCTTAAAATTTTACGATGCCATGTAATATATTATCACCAACTATGAACGCCTTACCAAATTCTGGCTACACCCTGTAAGGTAGTTCAGTTCAGACTTACCTAATGTTTGACCTAATGCTGACTGGAGTCTACCTATACGCTAGCTCATCTCAGGGTAGAGTCGTTATTTTTATATTTTTCCACTATTTTTAATATATTGCCTGTGTAAGTTTTATAATCGTCTAATTCATGAAAAAGACGCCACCAAATTTTACTTTAAAATTTGCCCTAATGATTATACTACGAGCAATTGTAGTAGAGAAAACTTGGAATAGAACAAATATTTAATATGCCATATCTGGGTAAATAAATCGCAGAGTCTAAGTACTTAAAAGTATCCTAATTTAATATTCCAGGAAATAAAACCAATTAAATAGAGGCCAATACATTTATTCCTCACGGTATACCTCTTCTCAGAAAATAAAGACAACCCCTGGAAAAAGTTATAACCAGTGTGAATTCTTGCAAGCTCCTCTAATGTAGCTATCTGATAGAATTGCGATTACAAATGGTAAATTTGCAATCAATAAAAAAAACTCTATTAACGACTTAGTCGAAAGTTATTGACTTTCTATGACGTACAAAAATGAAAATTAAAACACAAGATAGCAAGGTAAACTTGACAGTGTCCTGCACAGTGAACGGCAAACCGATCCAAAAAGTAAACAAATCAGCTACTATACTTGGAAGGTTTACGTCGACATAGCCTAGTCATAGAAGATAAAAACACTCTCTATTCTATACTAGACTATGAAGTTCCATAAGCTCAATAATGCAGGGAACAATCAACTTTGCAGTAATAAAAAAATAAGCAATATCAAAAACTACAAAAAAAGGTCTGCAAGGAGAAATAATTAGAACATTGATAATGCGAGAGATGATGAGTATTCAAGTGATAGTTAACAGAATATAAACAATAGATAATTATACAAAAAGTGATAAATAATTACAAAAATTAGATCATAGAAATCAACTTATAACTGTCGCTCAAGTGGTTAAAATACTTTTCAGCAAAATAAAATTTTGCTGAAAAGTATGTTACAATTTTGTACAAAATAACTAGTTTTCAAAATATTGAATTGCTAAGCAATTAAAATTTTCAATAAATGTATCATTATAATATTTATTACTTTAAGCAATTATTAAATGGTTAAATGGCCACTCTGGGAACCATAATAAAAAACCTCAATTACAGTAGGGTATCGCAAAATAAAACATTTAAATTTGAGGTTGTAGCGCCACGGAGTCGACTTCGCTTCACTTTACAAAATTTACTGGTTCACTGCAAAGATTAAGTGATATGGTCAATTTAGCAAAATATAAATATAATTAAAAAATATTAAAGTCCAGATATTTAAAGTCTATTAATTAAAAAAAATTCGAAATCATGTACAGAAGAATCCCTTACCTGTTAGCTCTAGGTAATCGAAAAAGGAAACTTTACTTAGATAACTAAGCAATTAAAAATACAGGTTTAACACCCATTAGGCTTAACAATCAGAAACTCTCAAGTACATACTTTGGCTAAAATTAGGAACTTAGCTGAATCACTTTCAAACAGGTGGTTAAACAAGGCCTGTGACGTAGTCGGCTTCACCAGAAAGGACGTTGACCTGGCTTAATATGGAGATTGTCCCATTCAAAGGCTTACAATCCCAGAAGTGCAGCACGTTAATCCAAACTGCATATGACTTCTCAAAATGTACATTATAAAATTTCATTCAACAGAAACAAATACTGAAGAAATCCTAAGACATACTGAAATTGTCCTAAGACACTGTAGTTATTCCAAGACGTATTGGAGTTATTCTAAAGACCCTAAAATAAAGAAATAAAAATTCCTACTCAATCAGTCGTAGAAAAGGCCTACGCAAAGCCTAGCTAAATTTTGCTTTAAAATAAAAACTGATTGTTCCAAAAGAAATATGTACATACCTCGAACTCAAGAAAATGGTGGCGTCTGATAAAAGTTAATCCGTTGTTTGAAGGCTGGCTGAAGAAAATAATCGCCAAACTGGCTGTAGGGTGAAACAACCAAATCACCAAAAAATGTTTGCACCCCGACTTGATTTTGTTACTTTAATCGGCCATTTATGACCAAATCTCTTAACTTGGGAAAGTAGTAAAACTAAACCACTTCTCGCTCTTGCGTCAGATAGCCAAAAGAGAACGATTTTTCTCAAATCACTCGCACATTTCTTCCAACGGAAGTTACCAAAAAAACTTAATAAAAAAGTCCATCAAAAATCTATCCCAAAAAAATAACCTTAATCTAGTAGCAATAATCTCGAACCCTTGAAATTTATCATACAATTTGAACTACTTCCGGAAAATATATACAAAAATTCTTCTATTTCAATTTTAAATTGGCCAGTACTGAAATCAGACAGAGACAATGTATATCTTAATAATCTGAACTGCCTCGTCCTATAAAATGAATATCCTATGAACAAAGTACTTTACGGATTCCAAATATTCAAAAATGAAATCCAATTAGTTCGAAATAGTTCGAGGGCCTAATTTCAATTATTTTAATTACCAAAAATTCTAATTAGTAAAGTAAAGGGAAATATTCAACTAAAAAACTAAAAACAACATAATGAAAATCGATACTATCTTATTTCAATTTTAACATTTCGATATATTTAACAGAGGTGCCGTCATATAGGCAACCATAAAAACTATCCATGCAATTCAGTGGACTTGGCTATCTCAAACAGCTGATATGTGACAACAAATAAATATTTCCTAAAGAAAGAAATTCAACAGGAAAACAAAACTGTTTATATTTATCCAATCATTAAGAAAACGCTTTTCCCAATCTGTGATACATTGTCTCGAGGTACCTAACGAAATTTACAAATTACAAAAATAGGTTAAGTTGCGATGTCAATCAAAATTTCAAAATGTAAACAAAAGGAATGATCTGAATATAGATGAAACCAATATTAATGAATGAAAAACAAAAGGTAATCATCAGTTTTATAGTAGAAAACATCGTTTACTGTAAATTGACGTTTCTAGTTAGGCATGTCATTGGCAACTTTTAAAGAAAAACGTACAAAACAAAAATCTATTTATTACTTTAATAATCTGAACCTGTAATTTAATGTACAAAAGGGGTAAATGAAAATATTAATTAGTTAGGATCCATTTTTAACCGTAACAGTATCTCTCATAAATTCTCTAAATAAAGGCATTCCATAAAGTGCTGTTTTAAGTTACATTTGATTATCTGTTATCCATTTTAAATTATATTTTAGTACACTGAACTTGGTTGTTTTTTTATTGATGCTGAATTTACTGTGAATTTTTTTAGATAGATTTCAGTTTCTTGCCTACTAAGATTTGGGGGAATATTTTGAACAACCTAAATTTTTGTGGCTTGAAATATATTTCTTTAATTTAAGAATAAATATTGGAACACTTATTTAATTTTTGAGCGGAAAATGCTAACAATAAACGATTGAATTAATGACTGTTGTTCCCCAGGGTAATATTTGAGCTGTTATTTCTTTGAAACGTTTCAATTAAACGCGTCTGACAGAAGTAGAATTGTACGCAAGCGAGGATGTTGGCTATAAATAAATGACAATTTGCCTTGACTTTCACTTTTTCCTTGGTTGATTCGGCTGAAGCAGCTGCACACTTCAATCTCAATTTATATTTACCATTCTTTTTTGGGATTTTCAAATGGAAAGTCGTTTAATATCTTGATAACTTTGTTGAGTTTTTGAGTTACCGTATCTTTTGCCTGTTTGACGTTTATCGTTTTTTACCGGGACAAATCTGGAGACAGGGATTTTGGGTAGTTTGCACGTGTCAACTAAGAAATTTTGTTAGTTCTTCTCCCCCTTAACAACGGCGTGTAAAATACACTAATTGCAATTTATTAAAACAATCCTGCAGGGATTTCAATATTATCAAAAATTTAATCTCAAAATTTATTCTGACCTAAAATTAATGCCGAAGTTTAATATCACCATAATTTACTGTTTTAAATCTCATAAATACCAAAATTGACTGCACTAGTCTATTATTAAGTTGTATGTTCGGTTTTAGAGCCGATTATTACTATTTATTTTTGATTCTTGACTAATTTTCCTCGTAATTCTCTTAGTTTTCGATAGCTGTTATCTTGTAAATGCCTCAATTATTTCTGTCCTACTAGTGAAACTTAATTTTGAGCGTAACTTTTACGTTTATTGTGAAATCTGTTATGTAATTGCTCTTTGGACGTATCACGATAGCTTCAATTTATAGGTTAATTAACTTATTATATGAACACCATTCTGAGATTCAAATTAGAGAAATAAGAGTTACGTAGCATTATGTCTGTTGCCTCGAAGTTTTTCAGTCCAACGTCAGTTTAATTTATTGTGTATGCTTATACAATATTTAAGTATTTGAGCCAGGCCAAATTAATTTAATATTCTGAATTTTATCAGTTAGAAGTCTATTTATTTTTATTCAATTAAAAGGTTAATGCCAAGATGTGGATCTTAACTTTCCACATGATATTGGGGGACAGCAACAAAACTTGATTCTGGAACAACAGCAGCAGGAAATAAATCACTGTGAGAAATACAAGTATCTCGGAATGCATATAACCAACGACGGCAAACTTGACGAAGAAATCAAGCATAGAAACAACCAGGGACGACAAGCTATTAGACAGTTGAACAGCATATTGTGGGATAAAACAATATCCAAAGAAAACAAACACAAAATCTTTAATAGTATTGTTAAAAGCATTGTCACATATGGAAGTGAAGTATGACCATGGAAAGAAATAACTCTAAGAACACTGGAAGCCACAGAAATGGATTATTGGAGAAGAGCGACTGGAAAATCCAGAATGGACAGAGTCAGAAATGAAAGAATCCAAGAAATTATGGGCGTTAAGCACAAGATAACAGATGATACTAAAATCAAACAACTTAGATGGTAAGGACATGTTCAACGAATGGACGATACTAGACTTCCAAGAAAAGTTTTAAATTGGGCACCACAGGGAAGAAGAAAGAGAGGTAGACCCAGACTAAGTTGGAGAGAAGGAGTGGATAAAGATATAAGAACAAGAGGAATGGATGAAAACCTATGGACAAACCGAGATCAATGGAGACGGCGTAGAACGTTATCAACTGATGTTATATGTATATATATATATATATATATATATATATATATATATATATATATATATATATATATATATATATATATATATATATAGTCGAAATTATTGTTTCTATAATTTGATTATATTTGTTCTGTTGTTCTTGCCTTAGAGCTTAATTGAAACTGTTTGTTTTTGCTAGGCTTAAGCTGATTTATATAATAGTAATTGAGGTTAATAAAGCAAGCATGTAGCGTCATCATATACTGGTCTTGGACCTCCCAAATATTTTCTGTCTTATTTTATTTGTTCCGTTTTGTGATGATTAAATTAATTAAGTAACTAATTGTTTTCTATAGCAAATATAATATTATATTAAAATAATTGTCAGTGGGTATCTGGAGTCGAGCTGGTCTTTGATTGTACGTTTGCATTTTGTTCTTTCTTGCTTATCGTGAGTTCATTAGTTTAAGCAGTTTATTACTACATCTGCAGTCGGCCTAGCTTTTGATGCAGTGGCGGCCTGAATAACTCACTCCTACTCTCCAGTATAAGGGTTAGCTCGCTGGTGCTGCTACTAGCTATCAACTGTACTTGTGTGCTTGTCATTATTGCACTTTGAAATCAGAAGAAAATATGGATCTTTTTAATTTCTTTAAGATAATCATTTGAATATTGTCAGAAATGATAATAAAAAAAAGATGATGCACAGGTTCAAATTGATAATTTACAATGTATAGCCAATGTTTTTTAACTGTCAAAATTTTAATTTTTATGAAAAATGAAAGATATAAAGTTATCTAATCAATTTTTTTTGTTCATATTTATAAAGAACGCTTTGTGTACTTACTAACTGTTTCTAAAAATATATTTTATATACAGTTCTCTCAAGTCATTCGGAACCTATAAATAACACGAAAAATAAAAATAGATAATATATACTAGAATATATTTTTTTCCCTTAATTTAGAATAATACAGCTATTTTTACAAGATAAGAAAAATATTAACACTTATTTGGGCTTTTATTTCTACATTTTTTTAGTGTAATCTAACAGGTCGGCAGACTAGCAAGATCACAAAATCTGGACGTGTCAACTTCAAAGGTAGCGTCATCTACACAAAGAACTAACGAAATAGATTCTTTAAATAAAGTCATTGGTTTTTCAAACTATTTAAAATGTAAATAACATCATAGCGGCAACCGCTTACTCCCGAACGTCACATATAGTGAGAATCTAGAGATTATATTAGATTAATTTTCGACAAAGTCTCAGATTCTAGCGCAACCCTTGGGCTTAATATAAATTTAAATATATTCAGCATAACGAAAATGTAAATATGGGTATAATGTGGACTTAACACGTTTCGCGCACAGATGCACCGTTAGTTCTGTAAGTAAAGCGTGTGGTTTTAGGGTGGTTTATTTTATAGTAGAACTTGGAACATATGCTGAAATTATTAAAACTGAAAACATAACATTTATATATGAATTAAAAGTAATTTATCTCAATCGGGGCAGAAAATAAACTAACAAACTTGTAACGAAAGATTCTATAAATGATTTATAAAATAAATGAAGCATTTGTTTAAAGAAAAACGATTTTATTTTCATGAAAGTTGTGTACTAGATGGTATAAAATAACTTTCTATATACAGTGTATCTTACGATGAAACGCCGCGATCGATTCTTCGGAAAACAGGCAGAGAGAAGTCAATGGGGGCAATTTGGCTAAAATATTATATTATTATAGACATATTTTATGAATATATGTAAAAAGCAGAAAATTACCTGGTACCGATCAAATTACGAATGAGATGCTAAAGTACGGAGGCCCCAGCCTTGTCACAGAGCGCACTGTTCTATTTCAAAAAATACTCCGCACAACGTCAGTACTCAACGAATGGCAGAAAAGCATCACAATTCCGATCCACAAAAGAGAATCAAAGAAACAACCCGAAAAGTACAGGGGAATCAGCCTACTGAACAGTTCAGCCAAATTATTAACCAAAATACTGTCACAACGGATCGTAGACAAGTTAGGGGCGTGCGAAGAACAGCAGGGCTTCCGGAATAACCGCTCTACTATCGACGGTATATTTATTATCAGACAGCTGGTTGAAAAATCTATCGAATACGATAAACCGCTGTTCATTTGTTTTGTGGACTTTACACAAGCATTCGAACGAGTCAAACTGGAACATATAACAGAACTACTGCGAAGAAAACAAGTAGATGAAGCAATCATACACACAATATTCGAACTGAATTCCAAAAACACCATGGTAATTAAAACAAATAACACTCTAATAGAGGAAATCTCACTATCCATAGGAATAAGACAGGGTGATAGCCTAAGTCCAACACTTTTCAATGTAATCATGGACGAAATCATTGATGAGGTAAAAAGCACAAATATTGGGTACCCAATGGGACACAACACCGTTCAGATTATATGCTTTGCAGACGATGTTGCCTTGACAGCAGATAGCGAGGACAACTTTCAAAGAATGCTTTTCCATCTCAATCGAACAGCCAAACAGTATAATATGAAAATATCTGTGGAGAAAACCAAAGCAATGGTAATAGCAAAACAACCGGTAAAATGCAAACTAATGGTTGATAACAAATGTATCGAACAGGTTGGGAAGTTTAAATACCTGGGAGCACATATAACAAGTAACAGGGCAGTAACGGAAGAAGTACGCACACAAGCCAACAAAGCGGCCATGATATCAGGCCAACTAAGAGATATAATCTGGAACAATAAACATATGACGGTTGAGAGCAAAGCAAGAATTTACAAGGTCTGTGTAAGACCGATACTAACCTACGGCGCAGAAACAAGAAATGAAACCACAAAGACAAAACAAATTATGAAAATCACAGAAATGAAAACACTGAGAATGATCACGGGAACAAGTTTAAGAGATAAGATAAGAAATGCAAAAATACGCGACGACAGCGGAATGGGGGATGTTGTGAAGTGGGTTCGAAACCGTCGTAGGCAGTGGAGAGATCACGTGGAACGAATGGACGATGACAGACTATCAAAAACCGTGATGAGAGAGAAACCAAACACCAAACGGCTGCCTGGACGGCCCCCTAAAGGATGGAGAGACAGCTGGATTTCGACGTCAAACGAGGATTGATGCGGCATTGTATAGATAACAGAACTTGGTTCTACCTAGAAGAAGAAGAAGAAGAAGAAGAAGATATTTTATGTATAATATACTATACCGAAATCTGTTTTTGACATATTTTAAATGTTATTTCCAAAATGGCGTTTGCAAGACTAAACATAACTATCAATTTCTCCTATATGAAAGTTTTCTTATCGAATTAAAGTTGGTTTCCTTCGGGAAGTGAATTTATTTTAGTGTACTGTATTTATATTTAGATAATAAATAAATACAAAAACTAACATTAAATTTTAACTTGAAAAAATTGTTAAATGTCAATTTTTTCAAATTAACCCTCTATTTTTATAATGTTATCTTCTTGAAAATAAGGGTTACTTTGAATAAAGTTATCCGTTCAAAAAATTTATAGTTCTTGAAATATTGGCAATTTAATATTTTTGCATTATAAAAAAGTTATATGGCTTTTAAATTTTGTTATTAGTTGGCCATGACGGCGAAACGCGACTAGAGAAAATAATAGAGTACTACAGAAATGTCACTATTTCTTGCCATTTGCAATTATTAATAAAAATCATGCCAGGGCGATTAAATTATATGCACTAAAATTGCTTAAATTTCTTTATTATCTATGGGGAATATAACAAAGTTTTATCAAGGACATGCCAGACATTTGCTGATAAATATTCAGATAAACAGAAACTATCACGAAACGGTGAACAAAAATTGGAAAATTTCAAAAATTTTTGTACCGTTATGGCAAAAATGCGCTAAAGGAAACTTATTCTCAGTGTCGAAATAGCAATTCTGGGATATTTTCTGGTATATCCTATGATATCGTTAAGACAAGTGGTTCTACTAGTAGGGATCTCAAAGAGCTCAATACATAGAAACACAATTTTCACTCTTATTTAATATCTCTCTCGTAATAATGAAACTATGTTTTTATGAAAAAAACGTATATGGTATTTCATTAATAATATTCTAAATTATGTATGAACTTTTGTCGGAGTAAGACATATAAATATTCTAAAAGAGTTAGACAATCAATATTTAGGCAATTTATCTCTGGTGGAACACAGGCAAATTTTTTACCAATACGATGGCGCCCCACTGCACGTAACTGTTCCATTTACCAACTTCTCGCAAGCAACAGTTAATGACAAGTGAATTGACAACACTGGACCTTTTCTGTGGCTTCGTTGTTCTCCTGATTTGACTGTCTAAGATTATTTTATTTGGGAAACGATAAAAAGCATTGTATATTGTAATCCAGTGACAACGATGAAGGACTGTATGGCAAGGGTACGGAATGCTTTTGAAAATTTGTCTCCAGATTCAATTAGAGTGACCACCCATAACGAAATAACTAGGAGATACAAATAATATTTGGAAGTTTGGGTGTATATTTTGATCATTTATTAAAATAAGTTATTTCCCTGTGTAGCTAAGCCGGTAAGAATTTTTACAATACAAAAATTTTAAATTGCCAATATTTCAAAAAGTACAAATTCTTAGAATAGACAATCTTATACAAACTCACCCTTTTTTAATGCTAAATAAGATAATATTATAAAAATGGGTGGTTCGTATCTCAAAAAATTGAATTTAAACGATTTTTTTCAAGTTAACTTTTAATGTTGGTTTTGGTCACCCTGTATTTATTTACTATCAAAATATCGACACAGTCCACTAAAATAGATCCACTTCTAAAAGAAAACCAACCTCAAATAAATAAAAAATTCATAGTTATGTTCAGGCCTGCAAACGTAATATTTGACATAAAATTTAAAATATGTCAAAAACAATTAGACCTAAGCATAGAACCTTATATGTAAAATATTCTACGCAAAATCCAAAAATGAAATAATATATAGGATATTCTATTTAAAATAAGCAAGAAGGCAGGAACTTCCGGTATAACCGGAACTGCCATATGTCACCATCTTAAAAATGTATTTGCGAAAGTGCTTCCAATGAGTTTAGTAAACTGCCAAATTTTAAAAATTTTTCAAGAAATCGATCGCTGCAATTCGTCGTGGGACCGACCACCAAGCACAGAAGATGCCACATGAGATTTTGGCGAAACGTCTGCAAACTTCTACAGGAAACCAAACGAACGAACGGATGTATTCCCAAATTAATATTGACACACAAAATAAGAAGTTTTATGTAAGTTGGGTTGAGTCTTATTTTGCAACAGTGGTTCAAAAATGGGCAAAAAATCAAAATTATCTGATACAGCTATATATATATATATATATATATATATATATATATATATATATATATATATATATATATATATATATATATATATATATATATATACCCGAGAAAAAAGGTTGGTTCTGGAATATTATCTCAGACATTTTTACATCCTCCTCAGCGAATTTAACTGCGGGAATTGAAAGCAACTTATGACAGATTTTGCGTGAGTTAAATAGACTGGTTTTACGACGTTATGGAATAGATTACAAGGAAAGAATGTACAGATAGTTATAATTATACACAATTACGCGATAACATACAATCGGGTAACTTTGTTGATTTGTGTTATTCTGATGTTATTGAATAAGCCACTATGTCTTATTTACTATTTTCCAACCGTGAAATCTGTTTATGGGACACAGATGCGAAATGATGGTTTGTACCGAATGCAATGGCCTGATGAGTCTCACAATAGGACGAAACAGCGTTGTCGTCATTTTTTGGACCCGAAGTTTTTCCATGTTCTTTGGAGTTCTCCGCAATTTTTAGCAAAAGAGTAATATTTATTATGTCTCATGTTTCTTTGACGCTCCGCACTTTTTACCCTGAGAGTAATATTTATCAACGGTCTTTGTTCGCATAGCAAAGAAATTCATATTTTTATTTTAAAATTACACGGACGAAAAACTTCTCCTTTATATATATATATATATATATATATATATATATATATATATATATATATATATATATATATATATATATATATATATATATATGTATATATATTAAAGTTATTAAAATTTAACTTTTAATTTTTATTGAAACGAATATTAGCAATTTGGGAGATTAGAGGAATAGTTAATGCTAAGTAGCAATACAAAAATATATATCAATAGTACTTAAGATCATGAATGGAGGATTTTAATCTATTTTATGAAATTATGGTTAAAAAATTGGTTTAACGTAAAATTAGCGAGGAACCAAAAATATTTCTAACTAAATAATATGTAATAAAAATTTGATAACCTACTGTATTTTTTCTTCATTTTTTCTGAAATGTCGGATAAATTATAAATGGGCAATAGCTCAAAATTGGACCGAATTTGGGTGAGGTAATCTCGAGAAATTTATTCAGCGCTCCGACAAACTTAAAGTTGCCGAGGGGAGTCTCAATGTATATTATCCACCCTCCTCCCCCAGCTTTCGGAAACTATTTGTGTATTTGGATTTAACTACATGTA
Source organism: Diaprepes abbreviatus (assembly GCA_034092305.1). Taxonomy (NCBI): domain Eukaryota; kingdom Metazoa; phylum Arthropoda; class Insecta; order Coleoptera; family Curculionidae; genus Diaprepes; species Diaprepes abbreviatus. Next base: position 1,037,378 of record JASJET010000225.1, on the reverse strand, counting down.
CGAATAACTAATATCTACGCTACATAAGTACCTTTACTAATAATCAGTACATTAAGGACTGATTTTATTTCTTTACAAATTACCCCACAATGAACATATAATTCACAAGTTATAGAAGATAAGTAGTGAATCAAGAAAAGGTCAATTTTTGAATCCTAGTAGATGGAACAAATTCGTAATAAAATTTGCAATAAACTTATTATAATTAACAACCGTGTTCAATAAAATCCTCTTAGAACATAATTTCGTGCGATGAAGAGTTAAGACCACATGGGACTAGTTGGAGCGCTAAACCTTTATGATGTTCCTCGCAGCATCCAATTACAACCTCCGACGTGTGCTTAATCCAGAGTTTAATCTTGTTTTGTTTCCAGAATACTTCATCACCGGTTAATCCAGCCTTAACTCTGCGGTTTTGCCCACGTTATGTCGTAACTCAATTTTATTGGATACTTGACGATAATTATAGAGAGTTATGGGGACGCGCTGGTTTTATACATTTCGGTATGAATATTGGGAAATGAATTGTGTGGTTTTTGTTATCGAGAAAAATAACGAAGTTCTTTTCGATATAGGGGAGATTATAGATCTGTTTTCTGAAAATTGGAAAACCCAAACAGTTAAAGAAAGAAAAAGAAATTATGGCATAAATATTGGGAATTACATATTTACGAGTTTTTCTATGCTTAAAATTTTAATTGTCAAACTATTCATCATTTATAGACAAAGGCTGATCTGTTGAGATGGGGCACGCTAATTTTTCCTCTAAAGCCTCCAAAATAATGCCCATAATAATAATTAAAACATGCTCTCTCTCAAAAAACACCGCTACATTTATTTATTTAACAAAAAGTCAAAAAAAATTAAAATAACGCATTTTTTCTCTTTTTCTTCCTTATAATTTTTTAAAGTTTTTTAAATGATTTTTTTCGATGACTTTAAATTCTCTGAGGACTTTTATATTCAGGCAAACAAAACTTCAGTTTATAATGAAACAATGTGCCGAACTTTGTTAAAATCAATTCAATTGTTTTTGCACAATAATTTTGCAATCCAATTATTTTTGTAAAAGTGGAAAATTTTCCAAATTTCATTAAGTCTTAGATCAAAAGGTGACTTCAAAAGTTTTTCATATATATATATCACGCAAGGGATACATCTTATCAATGAAAACCTGTCATAAGTTGCTTTCAATTCCTGCAGTTAAATTCGCTGAGGAGGATGTAAAAATGTCTGAGATAATATTCCAGAACCAACCTTTTTTCCCGGGTATTCCCAACGATATATATATATATATATATATATATATATATATATATATATATATATATATATATATATATATATATATATATATATATATATATCACTTTCTTCAAAATTCACTTTTTAAAAAATTTATTTATTTACTTCACAACTTTTCAATATTTTTAAAATCAAATACAAAACAAATTTTTAACCAACAAAGTAACATTCTACAATAATTACATTAATAGTGCTTAAAATTACGGACATTTTTCCTATTTATAATAGTTTTTATGCAAAAACAGCATTTCCGATCGTGATAATATTACGAAATGAAAATACTGATTACGTTGCATTTCGGGAATGGTGCAAATGCACTGTCTGTCGTGTTTCTTAAGGTCAACTTGGACACGTGTGGGAACGGTAATATAATAGCTCCCCCTTTTAAAGAATAGTTGGTGCTTTGCAGCAATTTTTAATGTTCCTGGCTGAACTGAAGTTCAATTTCTTCTTCTTCGTGTAGAATATCACTGGTAGGACGGGTGCTGGGTATTCTCTTGGGTAATAGATCCCGCAACCTTTGGTGGACGGGATGGAGGATTTGGGCACTGAAGCGTCTAAATTACCCGTGATAGATTTCCAGATAGTCCCTATTCCATTTACTAAACCGCGTTTCGATCGAAAGTATCGTCATGATTTTTTTACATTTTTGATTTACTGAGTCAGAGATTTGCTTTAGAAGACTTATATGCGTTTGAATTTCTTCCTTGAGGGCTAATATTTTAGGTTCAAGATTCTCGAGTATTCTATCATTATTTGATATGGTTTCCTTAAGGAGCTGTAGTTCTTTATATACCAGCAGCGTCCATATGTCTCTTTGATAGTATTTTCTTTGTGGAAGAAGAGTCCTCTGGTGTTATTGATCAGCCTAATGGTGAACAGTGAGTTAGTGACCGATAGTAGCCCGAAGAGTACTAACAGGAGCATCTGAGCCATCGTATTGCTTACTGCACTGCCAGGGGTTTTACCAGGTGTTCCTTCCGTAGCTTCAACAAGTGATAGCAATTTCAATGACGCTGTTTCTTTTTCTGTTGAGGGATTGGGATCCACCGCTACCAGTTAGATTTCTTTTGTTCTAATAGCGTCTGAAAGATCCTACCGACTGCGCCAATTTTATATCACTTCCTTCAAGATTCACCTTTTAAAAAATTTATTTATTTACTTCACAACTTTTCAATATTTTTTGAAATCAAATATAAAACAAATTTTTAACTAACAGAATAACATTCTACAATAATTACATTAATAGTGCTTAAAACTACGTGCATTTTTCTTATTTATAATGGTTTTTATACAAAATCAGCATTTCCGATCGTGAAAATATTATGAAATGAAAATAGTGATTACATTGCATTTCTGGAATAGTGCAAATGCACTGTCTATCGTGTTACTTAAGGTCAACGAGGACACGTGTGGGAACGGTAATATAACATACTTATATATATATATATATATATATATATATATATATATATATATATATATATATATATATATATATAAATCTCCAGCTTTCAAATGCTTTTTTATTAGAAAATTTTCGCGAATTTTCATCGACAAATTTCTATGAAAATATAAATTTGTAAGTACTCGGAAAGACTTGAGAATTGCAATTTATTACAACAATCTTTGATATATTTTTGATTTATTAAGATTTGAACTCATAATTCTTACCGAGTTAATTTAATGTCAAATTTCTAATGTGGCTACAGTATGCTGTTTTAAGTCTCATTAATACCCAAATTGACGGCATTAGTCTATTTTTAAGTTTTATATAGGGCTTTAACACCGTTTGTTGTTATTTGTTATGGTTGTTAATTACTCGAATTTTCTTAGTATTTGATAGCTGTTACTTTCATAATACTCTAATTATTCTTTTGATATTAATAAGGGCTAATTTTGAGACTATCCTTTGCTGTTTATTATAAAATTTATTCTATTTTGCTACGCATTTGCTCTCCGGGTGTATCACAATAGCCCCAATTTATCGAAAAATTAATTTATCTTATATATTTTAAAGTATATCTGTAGCTTTAAAATTGGTGAAAATAAAAAAATATAGCATTTTGATATATCTGGTGGCTAGATAACTTTCAGTTTGACTCCAGTGTGAATTTTTCTGTGTTTGATTACAATGCTTAGGTACTTGAGACTGGCCAAATAAAGTTAAAACTCAAGAGATTATCAGCAAGAAGTTTATTTGTTTTTATTCAATTAAAAGTAATGCAAAAATTTATATCATGGTTTTTCACATAGTATTATGGTGAATATTGTGATTAAATTTTGATTTATTATTTTTCCTGTAGAGCTCAATTAAAATTGCTTTTATTTTTACCTGATTGAAGCTGATTTGTTAATAGTAATTACTATCTGAAATCTTGTCATTTATTTTATTTCATTATTATTTCCAATTATGTGATGGTTAATTTAGTCGAGTAATTAAATATTCTGGCAAGTAAATCTGGTGATCACCCATTGTCACACTGGGTTTTTATTGTGCTGGACACTTTGTAGCTGAAAATGGTTGTATGATACTATGGCCGTATTGAAAGCAGAATATTTACACTTCTTTGATAGTCCAGGGTACGAAAGTTATAAATTAAAGAACAATTTAAATTATTGTGGTAACAGCGTATTTTCGAAATGTGTATACAAGCGTAGATATACCCAAGTATCTTGAAACTCCTAGTTGTATGTATTATTTATCTTTGCTTAGAGTACACTGGTTTTACGCATACTAATACCTACATTACTGCTTCTCTTTGAGCAAATAAAATAAAACTGAAATATCTCCAGAACTTTATTTTTTACAGTTGAATAAAAATGGTATTTAGTTAATACTCTTTTAAACAGGATTATTTCGCAAACGGTAAATACAGTTTCTCCAGAATTTCATTAAAAACTTAACACTTTAATTTAGAAAAGTGATGAAACTAGAAAATTTTCTGGTCACATTTACTAATCGTCCAAAACACTTTAATTTTACCTCCTATGCTTCTTTCTATTAAAACTCTAAGCTATAAACCTAATCCTGGCTATTACTTAAGGCGGTTGCGACCTATATCTTGCTTTTCCAGGTTTGCTCTATCTCTTAAATCGGAGACATTTTACCGCTTAATTTTGCTCTCCAAATTAATGTCTAATTCAGTTTAGGTGGCAATACCGCTAAACGAAAGTAAATAAGAGTAGACTTTATTTTTAAAGTTATCTAATGAAAGGGGTCTACATAAAATGAGATTTTACTGTTTTTTATCATAAATATCTACACATTAAACATAAATTTAGGCAATTATTCGATATATAAAACATCAACGAAATGTCATCAATATTTTCATGAATAACTGGCTAAATATCGACTAAAATGAGGTTGTCGGACTTGTATTGTCTTTATTTATATTTATTTGTACGACATTTCAATTAGGTTGTATCTCTAATGGTTATCAAGTATAAACTGAATATCATTAACATATGTATAAATAATTTCATGTAGTGATTATGTGGAATATTAATCAGAAAATCTTATCTTATTGCCTATTTTATGATAAAAAAATATTGTTACGAATGACTAGACCACAGATGAGGACGGACTGGACACATGAGATGGGACTGTCAGGTGCTATTAAGGTCTAATTCACCACCGCATAGAAGAGAACCAAGAAAAACTATAACAGTCCAATTCTAAAATCAAAAGTGGAATGAGTGGATGAGCTACATTCTGACCAAAGTTGTAACTTTAAATCCAAACTTTTTCAAAAACTCTGTGAACTACTTAACAAGGCATGGTTGAACGATTTAATAGGGCCATTGAAGAGAATTTCTCAAAGGTTGTGAAGAGACATTAGGAAGATTGGGACCAATATTTGCCAATCTTTTTAATGGCCTATCGCTCCGCAGTTCATGAAACTTCTAGAATTACACCAACCAAGATCTTATTTGGAAAGGAATTTAAACCTAGTTAGAGAACGCATGGATCTGGCCACCGATAAAACGAAGACAAGATATGACATTAAGATAAACTTAGCATGGTTCTAGCAAGATGATAGAGTTTGGTTTTGGAATTCACAAAAAAAGAAGGGCAAATTGTCTAAGTTGATGCCCTCATGAGAAAGTTCATATACTGTTCTAAAAAGAATTAATAACCTTGTTTATAGAATTCAACGAAGAGCCAAGATCAAAATGAAAGTAGTACATCTACAGAGGTTGAAACCATACCACGGAGATATTGAAGCTGATCGAGATTAGTAGGGGGTGGTCTTACGAATGACTGGGAAAAACTTATTGATACGCTCTCATATATATATATATATATATATATATATATATATATATATATATATATATATATATATTCCTATGCAATGAGTCATCTTTATTATTATGTGGCGAAAAGAATATTATATCGATGATTCATATTTCTAGATAGATCTCAACTTTTATGTACTAGATTTATGTATGAAATTCCATAGGTATATGAATAGCGATAAGATAAGCGCAGTATAGTTAGCTGTATGTCAATAGTGAAGCCATAGTAATAAGATTGTATTTTAGCTGTTAATTAGGATTAAAAATATTAGTGAAAGATGTTGTGTTTTATTTTGCAAACCTAGTGAATGATTTTAAAGAGGCAAAATCGTAACAGTAGGTTATTTTTTATAAAAATACCACAAATGAGTATAAGATTGTGTTTCCAACTTTTAATATTTTTGAAAAGCTTTAGGAAAGGACATTTTATGCGTGTCAGAAATATGAAAAAATAATAGTAATTATTTTACATTTTGACGTAGTTGCAGGGCAAGTAGTGAATTTTTTTGATCACCTTGTTTTACTACTAAACAGAATACTTAAAATAAGTGGGTTGTTAATATCTGAAACTCTAGGGCTGTCCCAGTATAGATAAAATGCAATGAAATAAAAATGAATTTTTAGCTTTTTTATAAGTTTTATTATTTTTAAGATAGATTAGTGTTTCATTGCTGATATAGTTCGGCGCTAATTGACTAAAAACAAAATTAATATTGTTATTAAATTTATTGCTTATATTGTAAGTGTTTTAATACATTTTTGCGGTTTCTAAAGATAGATCGGAAAATTTATTTTGGATTTATAACTTATGATAAGTTTTTTCTTGAAATAACTATACCTAAAGTCCAAAATTTCTGTCAATGGCGTCTGCATTCCAAAAATAATAAATATTGAAATTTCATGGCAATATCAAAACATTATTTTTTAAGTTATATTTATTTCCTCACATTTTTATCAATCCTTACCATTTTTTTTTGAAAAGGAAACCTTACATAGGCATCTTCACAAAATGCGCTTTAAGTGCCCTTAAGATATTTTATGCATATTAATCGAAAGTTTATTCCTTACCTGCTCCTCTGAGTGGAGTCCAGTGCATTTCTCTTCTGATTTGTTCATTTCGGATCAACCACGGTGCATTTACTGTCATCCCCAGGAGTGCGACATAGGTAATATAGATCACTTAGCTCCCATTGATTCATCGGCAGAATTACTATAAAGAGATTAATTTGAATCTGAGGAATTATCAGTGTTAAGGGTGACTATTAATGGTTAAACCACTGCCTCAAAGTAAATGTCCAAGTCCCACATTTATTGTTCTTCTTTTTTAACATGTTCGACATATTTTTTCCAATCACTGACCATCACGTTAGTAAATGCCTCATATTTTGGAATCTTCTAATTTAAATGTTTTGTTTTTCCGTGCCACTTTACTCTTTATTTGCACCCATACTAATGCGATTGGGTTAAATCCACCATGGTCTCAACATCGTTATATTTTTTTCCCGAGCCATTTCATTAGTAGCATATTTGATATATTTTTATTTAATTATCATCACAAAATCTGGCATTGTTTCGCCAAATGTCATGTTTTTTAAGAGAAACCATTTTGGGTTCAGAAGTCGAATTTTTTTTAGCGGCGACTATGATACGGGGCATTACCCATTACAATTGCCGAATCGGGTTCCTCAAGATTTAAAATCGAAGAAAACTATCTCTCAAAAACATTAGCATTCATGTCTTTACGGTAGTCCACTGTTTTTTGAGATTCAAAAAGGTTAAGACCGCCATCTAAGAGACACCCTCCCAATAAGAGTTATTATAAGATGACAACTATTTCCATTATGATTGTGTAGTCCTTACGAAAATCCTTCTACAAATGCCGGCCTGGAACTTTTAGTAATCAGATCTTGCTATACTTCCTCAATTAGCAAGCATTTTCAATTCCCTATAAGATATCTAAAATTATTTTCGTTTAAAGTTTATTTTAAAAATCAATGACATTTTAGGTAAAGATGTGTCGTTATTAATTTCTGGGTTAATTTTTTTTAATACTGGTATTTCATTTATGAAAAAGACACCATGGACTTTGCAACGAATGAGTATTTTGTGTCATCGCCCAGGATTATTTTTTTCCATCCTCTTGTCTGCTATGCTGTTTTTTGATCGTTTTCTTTATAATGACTATTTAAAACCCTGAACACCGTTCGCGAAGAAATTGTAGTTAAAGTTCCACATATTTCTAAAACATCTAAAGTGGTTACTCCAGGGTTTCGTTCTTGAATACCATGGCATACATTGACTATTTTTTTTTATAGACACGCCACTTGCTGAAGACTCTTTAATATCCATAGTTTACCACAAATATATACACCAACAATACACTATAATAAACTTTTTTTACACAGAATGGGAATTCACAGGAACTATTTATGAATCAATAATAAATAAATAAAATATGCAAACAATGTGAAAACCCAGTCGGAACGCTTATTTTCAGGTCTATTCAAGTTGAACATTCCATGTATGTGTGTTGCCACATCCATTATCTTCGCGATAAGAAATCAAGTATAGGTTGGTCGGCATCATCCTGCTATTTTAAACGCGATCAGCTGAATGCTATTTAAGGCTCGCGAAGTATGACAACAATGCGTTTTAAACTTTTAATCCTCGCCCTATTAATAGAATAGAGCGGCAAAGTTTTGAATCGTTTATAGTTTTATGAGATATTTTTTGCGCCGCTTCGTCGTTTTGGTAACATGTATTAAATGAGTCACTAAGAGAAATTATGGACTTTAGGTATAATAGATTTTTGACGTACTTACGTTACCATGTTGTATTAGTGGTTTCATGGAGGCCTTATCTTACCTGAAAAAAGAAATAATAATTATTTTATAACTCAATAACACACAAATAAGATTGCTATGAATATAATTTACAACATAAAAGTATGGGCATTTATTATTATTTTCATCGCTTTGTAGAAACTGATTAGTAAGAATTATATTCCCAGGAATAAAAGCTTTATAACCAATTTTGATTTTTTTAAAGAATTTCAGTATTTATTTCTTTAAAATTTGCTTTAAATTCTGGACAGTTTTTGATTTCACAGAAAAAAACAATAGGCTATAAGATACAGGATGTCCGGTAAGTACAGGAGAGGTCAAAATAACCCTACTTTGTCATAGAAAAAAAATTCCTAAAGTGCCCCTTAACGGAGATACAGAGTCCTAAAGGGGTACCCAGCGATTTACCTTATCGGCTTTAAGTTAATGAAATTATAATATTTCATAGAGGCCATGTATGTATGTGTGTAGATTTGGGAACTGTACACTGCGACCTGGTAGATCTATTGTGTCCCCCTACTGCTGCTCAATCGTAAGAATTACCTTATCGGCCAGAGCAGGTCCTCCAGTCCTATTTCCCTCAGGAATATTAGGATGTTGGACGGGTTCAAGATAGGCAGCTTCTCTCGATCCTTGCAGCTTCGTACAATAATTGGATCTCCTGCTTTCTTCTTCTATCTTTAGTTCTTCTAGCATTACGTCTACTGTTTCTTTTGGGGCCATCGTTTTACGACCTCATCGCTCATCATCCTATTTACCGTTCCCTTCGCAATGTTCTCTAGAAATATATGTAGAGGTGTGAGGTTTAGGATTATTTTCATGGCGGGCGTTGAGCAGGTTTTCATTGCCCCCGTTATACATGCACATGCCAATCTCGAGAGGTTAGTTCTATTATTAGTCAGAGTCTTTTGCTCCAGATCAGTGTACAACCACTGCAGGATTTTTGGGTTTATACCCCATCTTTTTCCTGCAAAGTTTTTAAAGACCTTGTAGATTACTTCTTTTTTATGCTTATTCCAAAAGAATTTGTTATCCAGGGTCAGTCCCAAATATTTAACCTCTAACTTCCACTCAATAACATTCTCATCCATTTTGATGATTTTCAAATTGAGGTTTCTTTTTCTTGTGGAGGCTACCAGGGTGGTTTTGGTGGGGCTCATGTTTATTCCCATCATCTGGCACCATTCTTTAGTGTATTCAAGCCACAAAGACTCATCAAACCATACTACAGTAGATATTTTAGATCATCAGAGAAGTCAGGAACGGGCATGCAGCCACACTCGTTGGGCCTAATTTTTGATAGGTGTCATTTTACAGAGCTAAAAACATATTTTTCAATACTTTGACTATTTCTCTTTAAAAAAGATACACTTAGTTTATTTCGATAAAACTGGCAGTTTTCCAGATACATCGGTTTTTATGCGAAAAACTCAAAAGTTACTGATGCAAAACACAAGCAGGTACTTTTTCACAATAATATTAAGGAGATGGTGGCGCACTAACGAAATAAAAACTTCTACCTTCATCGCTAAGAAAAAAGTACATTTTTTCATGAAAACTTATAATTTGAATTACCAAAATTTCGTGCCTATCCTTCTTTGAAAATTGACTAAAACGACTATTAAAAAATCTTTATAATAAATTAGAGAAGATTGCATTCGCTTTGTTCCCTTTCAAAACAGATTTATTTTCAGCTTAAATTAGGCTTTAATACGATATTCTTCAAAGCTTTATATCTTCTACAAAAGAGGTAGTTCGGCTTATCTTTAGCACAAAGAGAATGCCGTATAATATATTCGTATTGATTGGTCCCATTATGTTACTTTCTCCAGATAGCTCCGTAAAATTGACTTTAGCTGAAAACAAGGAGAATATAATTTAGGGACTATTGACAATTGCCTATACTATCTAGTGGCTTATGTACAAAGATTATAAAAGAATTAAATTTAAAAGAACCTACACAAAGAAAGCATAATTAAATAAAGAATATACACTGGTAAGTGAAAACGTCTTGCGAAAAAATGCTTGAGTAATTTTTAGTGAATTTTTGTCCAGAAATTTTAAATTCAAAATTTATTTTTCGACGAATTTTGCAAGGATTGATTGTAAACTAAGGGAAACAAAAATTCACATCTAAGCCTAACTAAATCTTTAAAGAAAAATAAACATGTATTTTTGATAAAATCTTGGAAATCACTAAATTGTTCCAAAATTGTGTTAAATTTTTTGTGTTGAATTAAGCAGATGTTCAAAATTTGCACCTTGTACTTCAATTCACTCTCTTATTTTGCGAATTTTTTCTCCTTGTATTTGAAACAATATTCCAGGATCGTTTCAAATAAAATTACAGGAGTGGATTATTCTTTCAAGTAATTGTTCTCTGTATTTCCTGATGTCGAATAAACAAATCTCCTAAGATTCCCAAAAAAAAAGAGATTTAAAGGCCTTAGGATAGGAGGTCTTGGTGGTCATAAAGAAAGTTCACCTCTGCCCAGTTATCAAAAGTATTTGTTAAATGGTGACGCAAGATATTGTACAAATGTGGTGGAGCACCGTCCTGCATAAACCACATCGAAATTTTAACTTGCACGGATATATCTTTGAAAAGATATATCCGTGAAATATATATATATATATATATATATATATATATATGTATATATATATATATATATATATATATATGTATATATATATATATATATATATATATATATATATATATATATATGTGTATATGAATTGGTGTTTTTCCGGTTTTCAATCCGTTCATCAGTAGAAAAATCTTCACCATGTTTCACTAACATTGCTTCGACGGCTGTACGACTTGGAGATTATCACTCGCATTATATGTTTTAACGTAGGTTTCTACGGTTGGTGCATTGATGTTTTTTTGGTTTTCAATCCGTTCGTCAGTAGAGATGTTTTCGCGACGTTGGAATTTCAAGTCAAGCAGTCGTCAAAGAAGCATCACTAGAAAATGCCAGTTGAGATGTCGGTGAAACGACGTGAAGATTTTTCTATTGACTAACGGATTGAAAACGGGAAAAACACCACTTGGTAGAGCTCTCGTCATCAGTTCCAAGATGGTCTAGAAATGCCTAGAGGAACTGAATGAATTGAGTAGGAATAATAAAGTTACGGTCATGTGGGTACCGAGACCTACCGGAATAGTGGAGAATGAAATAGTAGACAAGCTCGCAAGGAAAGGGGCCGGGATATCTTTTCTGGCACAAGAGCCTTTCTGTGGAATTAGTAGCAGCGTAACGCCGGAAGAACTAAAGAGAGAAGAAAGCAGGAGATCCAATTATTGGACGGAGCTGCAAGGATTGAGACAAGCGAATATATTTCTGGGGAACCATGACCAGAAGAGATTCAAAGAATGCATAGGCTTGAATAAAAACCAGCTCAGAGTTCTGACAGGGGTCCTGACGGGGCATTGCCACCTGAAGGGACACCTCAAGAAACTCGGACTGGTAGAAAGAGAAGAATGCAGATTCAGTGAGGAGGAGGACTAAACCTCTATTCATATCTTTGCAGAGTGCAGCACTCTAGGAAACCCTAGGATGCAGTTCTTGGGAGCACAACAAATCGAAGAAGGAGCGCTACCCACCTCGAAGCCTCTAACATTATGAGATTCTTGAAGGAAATAAGACTGGAGGACCTGCTCTAGCCGATAAGGTAACTCATACAACTGAGCAGTAGTAGGGGGGCATAAGTTTAGTATCATCCATTCGTTGAACATGTCTGTACCATCTAAGTTGGTTGATTTTAATATATTCTGTTATCTTGTGTTTAACGCCCATAATTTCTTGGATTCTTTCATTGCTGACTGTCCATTCTGGATTTTCCAGCCGCTCTTCTCCAATAATCCATTTCTGTAGCTTCCAGTGTTCTTAGAGTTCTTTCTTTCAATGACCATACCTCACTTCCATAGGTGACAATGCTTTTAACAATACTATTAAAGATTTTGTGTTTGTTTTCTTTGGATATTGTTTTATCCCACAATATGCTATTCAACTGTCGCTTGTCGTTCCTGGTTGTTTCTATGCTTGATTTCTTCGTCAAGTTTGCCGTCGTTGGTTATATGCATTCCGAGATACTTGTATTTCTCACAGTGATTTATTTTCTGCTCTTGTTGTTCCAGAATCAAGTTTTGTTACTGTCCCCCAATACACATGTATTCCTTTTTTTGATGTTAACTTTTAGCCCCCCCACTTTTGATATTCTTCTATTAGCTTACGAGCCATGTATTCTAGATCTTCGTAGTCTTGTGCCAGAACTATCTGGTCGTCTGCGAAACACAACATGTATAGTATGGAATCGTTTAGTGAAATGCCCATATTTTCGCACTTTCTTTTCCATATTTTTAATGCTTGTTCCAAGTAGATTTTAAACAAGGTTGGAGACAAACGACATCCCTGCATTTTTATATTTAAGAAAATAAGTTGAAAAAGATGAGAACTTGTACGGGCCTTGAAATTTCGTAAGCTAAGAATCTATGATCACGTTTGTCTATAGTCTTTGCTAGCAACTGCACCGGTATTTACAATATATATTACATTACATAAATAATTATTTGGTATAGACCTTTTATAGCTTCAAACCTGGAAACATTGTTAAGCATCTGAATATTCTAGATACAATTCCAACAGAATCCATATCGAAACTGAGATACATTATATTTATAAGCTATACCTTTGATATGGACTATGTAGTAATACCTGACCTTTGCTACCAAACTAGAGGAGGATTATGCTCTACTGATAAATTAAGATGAAAGAGGGGTTGGAGTGAAAATACAGGTTAGTTCATCTTCCAAGAAGAAATGCATCCAACTGAAATTTGTGCCGACGAGTGCCTAAATAGAAATATTAAGGAGGCCAAAATATATATGTTATCATATTGTCAAGTTGCACTGAATGCTCTTCTTTCAATTATTCATCATCTAATTGTTATAAGAATAATTATAAAATCAGAATATGTGGTAAAATATTAAAAAATAAAATTAAACGGGAGTACAAGGATATGGAGTCCGAAGAACAGGCGGGATACCCCTTAAAAAGTTATGGGGGCTCTCGGAAAAAGCAACGCCACTGTAGGATTTGTAAAAGCTATCAAGTCATTATATGAAAATTTCGCGTCAAAAATCAGAATAGGAAATAAACTGACAGGTGGATTCAAGTACAGTAAATGTCTCAAACAGGAACGCTACCTCTCCCCAACCCTTTTTAAAATATATTTAGATCAAATATTACACCCATGGAAAAAAAATGCCAGGGAATGGGTAATACTACAATGTATACGCTATGTTTCGCGGATGATTAGATCATACTGGTACAAGATTACTATGACTTGGAATACATGACAAGGAAATTAATATAAGAATACCAGAAATGGGGGCTCGAGATAAACATAACCAAAACTGAGTATATGTGTATAGGCGGAGAGACCAGAGACCTTATTCTGGAAGACGGCGAGTGCGTCGAACACTGCACGAATTATAAATACTTGGGGATGAAGTTCACACAAAATGGAACAACTTATCAAGCCATAAAAGAACAAAACACACAGTGCAGAAAAGCAATTACACTTCTAAAGCCAGTTCTATTGGACCCAAATATATCCAAGCAAAACAAAGCGCTCATTTATAATACTACTATTAAAAGCATAGTTACATATAGCTCTGAAGACTGGCTGCTAAATGAAACCTCCGAGAAGACACTGTTAGCCACTGAAATGGACTTCTGGAGACGATCGGCTAGAAAATCCAGAAGAGACTGGCAAACCAATGACCGTATCAGAGAAATAATTGAAGTCACTCACACAGTAGTAGATGATATAAGAACAAAACAATTAATATGATATGGCGACGTGCAAAGAATGGGAGAGGAACGTCTACCTAGACAAGTACTAAGCTGGATACCGCAAGGAAGAAGAAAACGAGGAAGACCAAGGAAAAGCTGGCGAGAAGGTATCGACGGAGAAATGAGAAATAGAGATCTAGAGGATGATAAGTGGATGGATTGAGATTGCTGGCGTTTGGGTATCGAAAGACGGCGTACATATAAACCGATGTATATATATATATATATATATATATATATATATATATATATATATATATATATATATATATATATATATATATATATATATATATATATATATATATACATAATCAACAATGAAATAAAAATACGGTAGTATTTTTACGCAAAATTATGGTAGAGTAAAAATGGCTAAAAAATAAAATATTCCCACATGCTGTCATAAAAAATAAATATTTTTACAAAATATATGACTAAATAATTAGAAAATTATGAAGTTTTTGATAAAATGATGAATAAATAGAAATAGCTTTACAGTCGGGTTCAAACGAAATATACCTTCCGGCGGGATTTATTCGAAATACAATTTGTCAAGACAGGTATTCGATATACCTTTGACGGATGCAAATGTTAACTTAAAGTCGAAATAACTGAAATATGTGACATAACTGATGTTCCTACATTATATTGGAAACGCGGGTTGCTATAAGAAATACTCGCAGGAAACATATAGGAATTCTTCATCCCGCAGGATAATGATGTTGACTTTGATGTTTTGTTTAGTAAAGTTATGAGCAATATTTCATCTTGCTATTTGCGATTCTTATTAAGTTACACAGAGAAAAGAACGTTAAGTAAAAGTGCCTCCATTTTAATTTTTTTTTTTTGTAAATTTGTTTCTTATAACTGAAAAATAGATGATTAAAATTCTGTTACTTATTAGCATTTTTTTTGTAGTTTCCTTGCTTACTAAAGGTACACCATTTTAGTTTGTTTTACAGTTCTGTAGTGATTTCTTTGGCAGCATTTTAGTTAATTTACATAACGTCTTTGCGTAGAAAACAAAGACAATTTTCCACCATCGAATAAAGTTTAGAAAGGCTCGATTGTCATTTCGAAATAGTGCGACTATTCGGATAACATGGACCTTGTCGAATATTTGTTGTGCTCCCAAGAACTGGCTTTGGAAGTGTAATTGGTTTTCTGCACTGTGTGTTTTGTTCTTTTATGGCTTGATAAGTTGTTCCATTTTGTGTGAACTTCATCCCCAAGTATTTATAATTCGTGCAGTGTTCGACGCACTCGCCGTCTTCCAGAATAAGGTCTCTGGTCTCTCCGCCTATACACATATACTCAGTTTTGGTTATGTTTACCTCGAGCCCCCATTTCTGGTATTCTTATATTAATTTCCTTGTCATGTATTCCAAGTCATAGTAATCTTGTGCCAGTATAATCTGATCATCCGCGAAACATAGCGTATACATTGTAGTATTACCCATTTCCTGGCATTTTTTTTTCCATGGGTGTAATATTTGATCTAAATATATTTTAAAAAGGGTTGGGGAGAGGTAGCGTTCTTGTTTGAGACATTTACTGTACTTGAATCCACCTGTCAGTTTATTTCCTATTCTGATTTTTGACGCGAAATTTTCATATAATGACTTGATAGCTTTTACAAATCCTACAGTGGCGTTGCTTTTTCCGAGAGCCCCCATAACTTTTTAAGGGGTATCCCGCCTGTTCTTCGGACTCCATATCCTTGTACTCCCGTTTAATTTTATTCTTTAATATTTTACCACATATTCTGATTTTATAATTATTCTTATAATTAATTAGATGATGAATAATTGAAAGAAGAGCATTCAGTGCAACTTGACTATATGATAACATATATATTTTGGCCTCCTTAATATTTCTATTTAGGCACTCGTCGGCACAGATTTCAGTTGGATGCATTTCTACTTGGAAGATGAACTAACCTGATATTTTCACTCCAACCCCTCTTTCATCTCAATTTATCAGTAGAGCATAATCCTCCTCTAGTTTGGTAGCGAAGGTCAGGTATTACTACATAATC
This sequence comes from Diaprepes abbreviatus, assembly GCA_034092305.1. Taxonomy (NCBI): domain Eukaryota; kingdom Metazoa; phylum Arthropoda; class Insecta; order Coleoptera; family Curculionidae; genus Diaprepes; species Diaprepes abbreviatus. The sequence goes on along the minus strand of JASJET010000225.1, from coordinate 1,021,020 downwards.
CATATCAAAGGTATAGCTTATAAGTATAATGTATATCAGTTTCGATATGGTATCTAGAATATTCACATACTTAACAATGTTTCCAGATTTGAAGTTATAAAAGGTCTATACCAAAGTATTATTTATGTAATGTAATATATATTACAAATACTGGTGGAGTTGCTAGCAAAGACTATAGACAAACGTGATCATAGATTCTTAGCTTACGAAATTTCAAGGCCCTCACAAGTTCTCATCTTTTTCAACCTATTTTCTCAAATATAAAAATGCAGGGATGTCGTTTGTCTCCAACCTTGTTTAAAATCTACTTGAAACAAGCATTAAAAACATGGAATAGAAAGTGCGAAAATATGGGCATTCCACTAAACGATTCCATACTATACACATTGTGTTTCGCAGACGACCAGATAGTTCTGGCACAAGACTACGAAGATCTAGAATACATGGCTCGTAAGCTAATAGAAGAATATCAAAAGTGGGGGGCTAGAAGTTAATATCAAAAAAACGGAATACATGTGTATTGGGGGACAGCAACAAAACTTGATTCTGGAAAAACAGCAGCAGGAAATAAATCACTGTGAGAAATACAAATATCTCGGAATGCATATAACCAACGACGGCAAACTTGACGAAGACATCAAGTATAGAAACAACCAGGAACGACAAGCTATTAGGCAGTTGAACAGCATATTGTGGGATGAAACAATATCCAAAGAAAACAAACACAAAATCTTTAATAGTATTGTTAAAAGCATTGTCACCTATAGAAGTGAAGTATGGCCATTGAAAGAAAGAACTCTAAGAACACTGAAAACTACAGAAATGGATTATTGGAGAAGAGCGGCTGGTAAATCCAGAATGAACAGAGTCAGCAATGAAAGAATCCAAGAAATTATGGGCGTTAAACATAAGATAACAGAATATATTAAAATCAACCAACTTAGAAGGTACGGACATGTTCAACGAATGGACGATACTAGACTTCCAAAAACAATTGGGCACCACAGGGAAGAAGAAAGAGAGGTAGACCCAGACTTAGTTGGAGAGAAGGAGTGGATAAAGATATAAGAACAAGAGGAATGGATGAAAACCTGTGGACAAACCGATATTAATGGAGACTGGAAATCAGAAGACGGCGTAGAACGTTATAAACTGATGTTATATATATATATATATATATATATATATATATATATATATATATATATATATATATATATATATATATATATATATATATATATATATATATCAGGTACAAAATTAAGTAATTGATTTAGACAAAACTTTCAGCACCCTAAAAGGAATCTAAGTATGCGATTTAAGCATTAGCGGAAATAATTTGCTTTGTATGCTTGCTTATAACTCGTTTTATGTACCATGTGGCACCATCATGCTCAAACCACTTATCCAACAAATTGTGAGCATTCACTTCAGCCAGAAAAATTTATTGAACTTCGAGCGAAAATGATGTGTATTAATATTAAGAGAGTTTTCAGTATCATCAAAGAAGGTTCAACAAGAAATGCGTAACTCAAAAGTATGTAAAGGTCAGTCTTCAATTTTATATTCATGTTTTATAAGCCAGATTTGGTAAATCCACTTATTGCTGAAACCATTTAGTTGGAAGTAAGTCAGCTAAAAATAATGTTCTTATGAAGTTCAGAATCAAAGCCAAATCACTAAATCTACGATGTAACACAGAATCATTTAGGTTTAGTTTTTGAGCCAAAGCAATCTTATACAATCAAACATCTTTACGCAGAATTTATCATAAAGTTGTTTGAGAAAGTCTGAAATGCTGAGATTAAAGAGGAACCGATACATTTCTATCTTCACTTCGTTCTTTCGCAGTCAGTGAAGGAAGGCCAGGAATTTATGATTCCTGTTCCCCACCACATGGAAAAAGTTTGCAAACCAAAACGATACTTTTTTTTAAGATTTGGCAGAATAAACTAATCAAAAATCAAAAAAATAATTTCCTTTTTCCTTTTCACCAATACATCCTTTTGGAAACAAAATCCTGGCAAATGTGGAAAAATGATTCGATGATCGACTGTTATTAACCATCTATAATCATTACATGACTATATCTTCTTATTCTTCTTTCTAAGTCCATTGACGTCCACTACTGGACATAAGCCTCTCCGATGGTCTTCCACTGGGATCTGTCCCTAGCCTTCTGGAGCCAGTCTTTTCCAGCAAACTGTCTTATATCATCTACCCATCTGCGTTGTGGCTTGCCACGATTTCGGTTCGGTTCATGACTATATACTGAGCATTATAGAATGAATATAGTAGTTGTAAGTTTTACGAGGATGTGGGAAAAATAGAGTGACGGAATTACAAGAATTCCGTAATATATTTTCAACTTTGCTCCGCAATCCTCAAATTTAGCATCCTGCTGAGTTTCGAAGGGTTTGGCTCTTTTTAGTTATAACATTTCATCTGTTTTTATAGAAAATTATTAGGGTAGCTTATCATAAGCCAAACACTTCACCTATAAGTTGAAATGCCATATATTTTTGTAGTTAATATATTGGAAGAGAAAGAACCGGCTTATTATTTCACATCTATACCTTTGCAAGAATCTTCTTTTCTTTAAGTTTATACAAAAATTATATTCATGTAAACATATTTTGAATTACGGCCTTGTTCAGTAATTACAGCTTAGAATTCTAAATTTAAATTTAATCTTGTCCCATCGCATGAAATAAAATAATATTTAAATACTTTGTAACTCTTTGTTTTCAAAACCTTGTTGAGTAAAACAGCTTTTTCAAGGGAAACACTTCCACTTGGCTTTTATGGCCTTATAAAACTGTAGCTCCAGAATGAATGCGAAATGGGAACAAAAGAGACTTTGTTTGTTTAATTTGTAGGAAGGAAACTTCATACAAATCGGCATCTCTTGACAGAAGCAAGACGCTATTCGTATCAGAGTCGAGATATCGTGCTTTCGATCGTGAAATTTAAACGGGGAGTTTTGTAACTTCGCCAAATACAAATTTAAACACGAATTTATATTCTGTTTGGTGGGAATTCTAAAAGAAAAGTTTTCTGTATCATATTCTCTTTGAACGAAATGAAACCTAGGTATTAATTTTCTTTTTGATTACATAAATATTAGAAGTTATTAACAAGCGTTTATTACTTTTACGAACCGAGGTTATACGAGGGACTAGAAAAGCATCTACCCAGCCATGATCAGGGGCGGATCCAGCCTCTTTTTTTGGAAGGGGGGACGATATCACAATAGTACAGTATTGTAAGCGAAAGCAAGTTCTCGATGGAAAGAAGACGTCAGCAACATTTCCATTTCTAGTATAAAAGTTGTCGGGGGGGGGGGGGGGGGGGTTGATGCCAGCAGTATACACATTCCTAGTATAAGAGGCAGAATCAGGTATATTTTTTGGAACTCAAAGGTCCTGGGGGGAAACGATCGCAAGAAAAAGCAAGTTGAAAACGGGGGGGGGGGGGATGTTAGCAGCATACACATTCTTCGTATTTTTTTTAACTCAAAGCACTTGGGGGGGGGGGTTTACCATGTGCAATCTAAATATGAGCTAGCCCATATTTAGATCTACTTTTAAAGATATTATATTTGTCTGTACCACGTCTCATAATTTATAGGGTTTACCGAATTACAAAATGTCCAGAACTACTGCAAAATATATATAAGCAAGACAGAAGAGAATGCCGAAATCCTGAAGACATGGAGCGAGCAATCACAGCTGTACGAGAAAATAAAATGGAAACTTTGAAGGCGGCAATAGTTATTTAGATGTTTCGAAATACACAGCTGCGATTATGCAGATATGAAGATGTGTGTCCAGCTCAAGCTCTTTCCACCAAACTAGACAGAATTTTTGGGGTAAAAATCGAGGAGGATCTACTACTACTAGTAATGGAACAAAAATTTCTTAATTGTATTATAAGTGGCTTGCGAAGAATGACTTCTTTAATCAAAATTAACGCAAATGAAGCTGACAGAGCTTGGGTGTGATCTTTTTCTCAATAATCACAAATAATTTTTATCTATCCGCATACCATGTGAGACTTCATTTGCCTGGGCTCTCAGGTTCAATGAGGAAAATTTTGCAATTTTATTCATTATGTCGGAAAAAGCCTATGAGAAACACATCGAATCTATATTGTAGATGAGACAGAAATTTCCATTGTCTAGAATAAAATCTTTCATGTTTTGGGACGAAAAGGAGAGCGACATGTAGCAGCACTAACCTCTGCAGTGTGGAGCTCCATCATCACAATTATTGCCTGCATGAGTGCTTTTGGCATTACGTTCCAAGATTCATTGAACGAGCTCGCCCACCTGATTGGGTTTAGGTCAATCTTTTTGCTGGCGAAGGATAGCAATGACTACAAGTACCATACTATATTACCCACCAAAAAGGTTCCAGAAGTACTGTAAGCTTTACATAATGGTGTAGGTAGCGGACAACTCTGAAAAAAGTTCGAGACTAGTTCTATTGGTTGGAAAGCCGCGCAGATGTAAAATATTGGTGTAAACCTTCTGCTAACTGTGCTGCTAATAAAGGACCAAGGATCCGTAGCCATGGTAAAGTGAAGAAGTACAATGTAGAAGTACCTTTTGAAAGAATTTCAGTAGACGTAATAGGAACATTTCCTATTAGTAAATCCGGGAATCGCTATATTTGGGTAGCTACGGATTATTTCAGTAAATACCAAATCAAGAAGCAAACACGGTTACTGAAATATTATTTGAACATTGAATTTGTAGATATGGGGTGTCAGGAGAGATACACTCTGATCAAGGCAGAAAGTTTGAATCTGACGTTTTCACAAACCTTTGCAAGCTTCTGAAAAAAATTACTTAATACAAGTAAATGTAAAACAAAATAACGGGGATAAATGCATTCAGCCATTTTTACTAGCCTATGGTTCAGTCATTCATGAAACACCTACTAGCATAATTTTCCAGTCGATTTACTTACTTGACGGCCATCCGATTCTGAAGCAACTTGAGAAGATTACACCAACCAACTTAGTAAGCAGCTTCAGGTCTTACACGAAGAAGTCCCTCAAAAGTTACAAATAGAAAGCGACAAAATGAAGACCCGCTATGACCTTAAAGCCAATACTGGTGGATTCATGGTTGGTGAAAATGTTTGGTTGTACAATTCGAAAAGAACCAAAGAGCTTCAACATCATGCGAAGATAGAAGTCGTGCATCTTTACAGATTGGCCCGCTATCAAGATCAAGAAGGTTGATCGGGACGATCATAGTTTGGACGGGGGCAATTTAACGAACTTTTTAGAGTCATGCATTTCATAGTATTAGTTTGTGTTTCTAGTTAATTTCTTAAGGAGACGTCATGAAAAAAATTTGGAACTTTTTAGAAAATCCTATTTCCCTTTTTAAAGATGGAATTCCTTTGACAGAAGGTATAGAAATCGCCAGATTACTCTTTTTTCTTATTTTCATTACACCATGCAGTGTGAAAATCGTTCTAGGAAGATATCTAATCTTTTGGTATCCGGAAAAAGGGTATATAAAGGGTCCAGATCGGCTTCCGTGGATATTTTATGTTGAGAAGTCGTAGAAGTAATATGAATTGTTTGACAAGTTGTCAAGATTGTGACAATAAAAGATTTTAAAGCAAAACAGTTGTGTATAAATACTGGTTCTTCTGGAACAATATATATATATATATATATATATATATATATATATATATATATATATATATATATATATATATATATATATATATATCTTGGACAGTCATTTCACAGAGTCTAAAATAAAGATGCAAAATACTTGCAGTATTATTAGACCCATAACAATAACTTTAATGCCGTCGATTTCCACACTACCACTGTCATCAACTCCAACTCCATTTTAGGAAGTCAGTCAGTCTATTCGATATTTCACCTGTGTCATCAGGAGCTTGTGTGATTACTGGTTTCCCATATAAAAATAAACCATTCCAATCCATAAAGAAGTCTGTAGCTAAGAAGGACAAAAGGCCTCTCCTCCAACTCAGAAAAGTAGTGGTGGTACAACTTCTAGTAAATGCCAATGGTAACAATGAACTAAAGGCCGAACTTCTGACTCTGGAAATGAATTCATTTCCCCACCTCTTGATGGTTATAAGATAACCTATCATAATATTTTTTCAGTTGTAAGTATAGTGTAGCCACTATTCTCTATGAGATTAAATATTCAGTTTGCATTAGACTTTGTATTTTGTCTGATATAAGTTGCTTAAAAAATTCGCTTTTCCTTTATTTAGGTGCTCTTGTCTATCCTGTATTGACGAGAATCGATGAGGTCGGTGAGGTAGCAGTGCACTGCCATGGGAGAGGTCTCCATCCTTTCCTAGTATTTCCTCACAATCTGACTTAGTGCTTTGTCGCTAACCGTATTGGAATAGAGCACGCCTCCCTTAAGATTTTTTCTGTTTGATAAGAACTAAAATATTTTTTTCACTATAAATGTATTTATACACCTAACTGCAAGTATGTGTATCCACTATTGAAATTTATGGTTGTATAAATTCCTGGTATGATCGAAGGAATTTGTTGATATCTGCTGCACTGCAGTGTAATAGAGTATGTGTATTCTGAGACTGGCTTGGAATCGAGTCCAAAATGATCAACATATTATTCAAATGCAAGATTGGCGGTACAGTGGAATTATATGAATAAAGTGTGTTGCTACACGAGTAACTAGTAAGAAATAGGCTACCACAAATACATTTACATGAATTAAAATAAATTTAAGGAACAACAAGTAAAAAAATACATACTTAAATTCTGGGTAAGTCCTACGTCAAATACTACTTAGCATGTAAAGCTTAAGCTATAAAATAGCAACAAACATACCTACTTTGTTTGATAATTTGTAGGAAGTTTTAACCTTTATACATACAAGTAAACGAGCAAGTCTCTAATCGTATTAAACTCAAAATATCGCTCCTCCTATCATAAAATTCAAATGAGGTTTTGTAGCTTCACCCAAATATAAATTTATATTCTGTTTGATGAGGTTCTAAAAAGAAAAGTTTCCAGTTATGTAAGAGTTAATTATTAAAAGTTATTTAATTACCGAATATCTTATCTTCCTTTTATGTTATGCTCTATATACACTCTTAGTAAATTTTTTTTGATTAACAATTATTTTTTGAGGTAATACTATTTATATCAATTAGCAATAAAAATGAATTCTAGTTCCATCGCACTATGGGTTGATCGTTACCTATTCGTTTCAAATCGTAAATCACAGAGAGAAATAAAGATATCGAGACAATCTTTTTTTTTAAGTTGGAGCTTGATTAATGTAGATTAAAGGAAAGATAAGGATCATGCTAGCCCCACTTCATAGAATCACTGTGAAGCCCCAAAAAAATGAATTCTTTTAAAAAATGTCCTTTTCATATAATATCCCAACATGAACGTTTGCACCTATGTATCTAATATCAGAATATTTATTTTCAAAATCTACAGATAAAAATCTTTAATTTAATCATCTGAATGATAACTTTGGTCAATTTTTGCCTGAGTTTTAGTAATGTGAAGTTGTGCATCCAAAATTATAATATTTTATTTTGCATGTAAAGTATTTTTAGGTAAAGGATTTTTTTGCAGTCAAAGTTATAGAATATGAAAATAAACTCTGTTCTAAAAATAATATTGGCTGAAACATAACCTTAAAAATAATTTCTCAAGAGTACAACGGGATTTTGTCACAAATACAGCACCATCATACCACAGAATATAAATCTTCACAGCTGCAAGTTTGGAACAACTAAAACTCCGAAGCCCATATCTTCGAGTCCCAAAATCTAAAGCCAAGTACCCTAACGTAAAACTAACACTCTCATTAACTATGATATTAAAGGAGTTATAAGGATGAAATTTAAATTATTCTAAATTCAAAGGCACAGATTCTGGAGACATAAATCCATTAAATCTGAGCAATATAACCTATATCAGTAGACCCGAAACTTAAAAACCTAAATAGGTGGTTCACTTTAGGCATAAATACAGATTTTTATCTATAGATTTTGAAAATATTGGTATATTAGTGCAAACGTTCTTGTTGTGATATTATATGAAAAACACATTTTTCCAAAAAAATGTATATTTAGGGGCTTTACAGTTATTTTATGTTGCTTATTTTTCTTCTAATATATATTAATCAAGTTTCAACTAAAAAAATTGTCTCGATATCTTTACGATTGGTCCATAATGCGTCGTAAACCAACTTAGGCAGGTAGATATCTAAACTGTCTTTAATCACCCATGAACTCAAAAAATAGTATTATAATCGGCCTATCTGATCGTGCTATCTCTCTAACGTCTCCAAAGTCCCGACCAAGTATACTCTAAAAGGTGAAAAAGACACTATTAATTAATAATTTCAATGAAAAGACTATCACCGAAATAATTAATAAACGAACATTCAAATTTTATAATAACCGAATAACAAGGAACAACAACTTACACTAGTAAGCTGTCAGAAAAAATAAAACACATTTACAAACAGCCTGATATTATCGTACGTCACAGGTCTCATATTAAATTAAATACAGTATTCAATAAAAATGTCCCTGGCACAAATTGTCCCAAAAAATATATATAGGCATGACGAGCCAATTACTAAATAACAGATTGAATACCCACAGGACGAAAAACCTTTGATTATAGCAGTACCTAATTAAAAACAAAGATATGAATTACCAAAAATTACAAATAAAGGAAATGATAGAAATTAATAGAGATAAAGCCACTGTTAATAATTTGAGCCACATTTACATCAGCCTAATTTAAACAAAAATATTAAGTATTCGATCCTGTTAATAAATATCAAAAATTGAATATCCTTTTAAATATAAAATTAAATGTATGCATTCTTTCGGTTTTTTTGGTGAATTGTAAAATATAAAAAATAAAATACATTCGTATTCCATATATCCTCTGTACCTAAATAGACGAATGTGTGACGAAGTGAATGTTTTTAATTATATAAAAAATATATATAAAAAAGGAAGGTAAATGTATAAAAAAACAAAACATTTTGAAAATGCCTTAAATAAAGCGCGAAAAGTAAATTGCTTGTTGGATTCTTTATTAAATAAAGATCTTAAACCCAAGAAAAGACGAAATAATAATCTATGGTTAAAAAATCTGGAATATATATATATATATATATATATATATATATATATATATATATATATATATATATATATATATATATATATATCATGCACAATATGATATGTTCCACAAATTGATGACTTTCCTGTTCAAAACCCATCAGAAACATATTCCTGCAATTCAGATTCGGAAAAAGATTGAAAAACTATTAATAACATAAATACACCATCTGTTTCAGCGGATCCTAATTATGTACCAATTATTTGAAATTCTTAAAAAGGAATTTAAATTCAAGGTACATTAAATTATTTGGTTATTGACCTTGATTTGAGTTATAAGGATCAAGCCTTAAGCATCTGTTGGAACACAATGTGATAACCTTCTTTAATTGTCGGAATGAGCTGATTCCATTTTTCCAAACAGAGAGATTTTTAGTCTTAGCAATCTTCAATATAAACCATAAATCAGAAGAATGTAGATTATTTAGATATATAACTTTAAGTTATGTTTGAAACCTGTGAAAATAGTTGCCCATCTATTCTCTTTTATGATGCTGTTCACATAAAGGAAACCGATGGAAATATAAAGCATCCATTGACCTGCATAAAATATGACGAACATCAGGGGCAGTTTTGTAAGGATTTGAAAAGACGTTGCACTTCCACTTAGATAGGAATGTCGTCGAAAAATTCAATTTTTTTATAGATCTCTTCTGAAGTAGCCGGAATTTAATTGATCACCAAAATCACCGTAGATCTGAACTCGTAAGACCCTATCTAATACAAATTGTAACAATATCATAGTGATGGAGCTTTGGCAGTGTTATGTGCGTAGTGCTTATTTTCAAGTAAAGTACATGCTCTACGCTCAGGACGACGGTCTTCACTTTCTCCAGTCGTCGCCAATACATACATGAAATAGTTCGAAATTCATGCCATAGAAACAGCAACAGTGAAACCTAAAGTCTGGTGAATATATGTAGATGATACCTTCATCGTATGGAAGGGCAATAATGAAGAACTCAATGACTTCTTGTAACACCTAAACACCATTCGACCTATTATTAAGTTTACTATGGAAAAAGAGGTAAATGATCAATTGCCCTTCCTAGATGTCATGGCGAATCATTCAAACGAAATTATTTAAACTTCGGTATACAGGAAATCAACGCATACTGGACAATATCTTTACCATAGTTCTAATCATTCTGTCGTAACAAAATCGTTAATTATATGCAACCTCTATAATCGCGCTTTATCTATATGTAATAATGCCGATTCATTGAAAAAACAGGAAGCAAACATTAAATTCAATTTACAAGAGAATGGTTATCCTTTAAAATTAATTGATGATGTTGTAAATAACTTTAGAACAACGACAACTGGACGGCAAGAAACACATTTTGTCTTCAGAATTCCGCGCATTAAGGGAATATCTGAGAAAATAAGACGAATTGCCAGTAGTTATAATATAAAAACAGCCTTTAGATCAGGAAATACAGTTAGAGCTCATTTAACAAAAACAAAACCAGAAACTACCGATAAGAAAGAATGTGTTTACAAAGTTCATCGTGAGTGTGATGAAATATATATTAGAGAAACCAAGTGACCTCTAGAAGTTAAAATTAATGAACAAAAAAGTCATACACAAAAATGGAAAACATCGAGATCAGGTATACAAAATGCTCTGAAGCTGAGGCAAAATATATGGAATCTAACATAAAAAAAGAAAGTTTATTGAAGCTGTTTACATTGAAAATAATAATGGAATCTTCAGTAAACCCAGGGTTGAGATACCTAATTTTTCGAAACCACTACTTTGTAACATCAAATCATTGAGGTGTGTATACTGAATCGAAAATTAAGTCACAGTAGCCTTAAGACAATCGAGATGTCGTAAAAATAAACAAATATAAAGAGAATACAAGTCCGACGCCCATATTTTAGTCAATCTTCAACATTCTCTACAACCTTTAAATAAATATCATAGGCAAGATCTAACCTGAACTAAATCGGTTTTAAAGTTTTTTTCTCAATTTAGTTCAAATCTTTGCAGCAAGCTAATAAAAAACGCAGCTTGCAAATACAGGTTAACAAAAAGTTTAGTTTCAAATTCAAATCGACAATAATTTTAAATTCTGCGGTTAATAGCATTCAGAACCGAACAGATTTTACGACTTTTTACAGGCAATCTATTTCAGCAATTTTAATTTTATCATTCTGTCCGTTATTCTGCATTGAAAAATCCCCTTTCAACCCTATTTTGCATAAAACCGAATAAAACCTAGGATTAGAGTCGTGCAGTTTCGCAAAATACATAGCGGCATACGTGCTAAACTCTGTATTAGAGGGATTGTTAATGCCGATGGGGTGGGTCACTGGATTCTCATACGCCATACGCTTCAGGACAATAGACCGGCCCTTCAATTTGATTCGGATAATGGGAAGATCAAGGGCGTAGATTAGGAGTGATATTTGACAGCACGCTAGGCCGTAATATACATATGGGTGATTGGGTAAGTAATAGTTTGGCTCATGGCGATGTGTAATTTGCAATTTAACCACTTGCTTGCTGTAAAACTGAAATTAAATGAGTTTTAATTTCGAAATATTTATTCATTGTGCTCGTATATGTAACAGTGAATCCAATTTTGTTACAAAATTAGAAAATTGTTTACCAGGGGAGACATAGGAGGGTTATGACAGAGGAGCGTATGATCATTAGTGAGCTAGCAGCACCACTCATTAATTTTTTTTTTTTTTTGACATGTTTTATGACAATAGGTTGTTTGTGTACATCTTCTCCCTAAAAAAAGTCGCCAAAGTAGGTTTCCGATTAATATTTTGATGAAGTATTATGTTACTGATATAGTGACATTGGCTATAACACACCTTAACTATTCAGCTCTCTTCTTCTTTTTAGGATGCGTATCAATTAATGGATGTTTGCGATCACATGCTCCATTGCTTCTCTATCTCGGGCGGTGTGGATGAGTGTTTATACATCACGTAACTCTGTCCATTGTCTTATGTTCCGAAGCCAAGACATTTTCTTCCTCCCCATTCCCCTTCTGCCTTCAATTTTGCCCTCAATCATCAACTCTAAGAACCCATGTTTTTCGTTTCGCATGATATGTCCCAGATAGGCTTTTTTTCTTTTCTTGACTACTTCGAATAGTTCACGTTCTCTTCCTACATGCCCCAGAATTTCCTCATTTGTCTTCTTCTCCGTCCATGAGATTTTAAGAATTCTGCGATACAGTCACATCTCGAAGGCTTCCAGTTAATTGATATTACTCGTTTTTAGGGTCCAACCCTCCACGCCATAAAGAAGCACTGACCATACGTAGCATTTCAAAAACCTTACTCTCAAGTCAATATCGAATTTTGAGCAGGTAAGCACATTTTTAAGCTTCAGGAAAGCCTGTCGGGCTTGCTCAACACGGCTTTTTATTTCTCGGTCCGATGTCCAATCCTCACAAAGCCATGTTCCCAGGTATTTGAACTTGTCCACTCTTTCAATGGGCGCTGCATCAAATGTTATTCCAGAGTTTGTAAATGCATCCAAGTTTCTGGAGATGATCATAAACTTTGTTTTCCTAGTATTGATGTTCAGACCCATAAATGCACTGTGTTGTCCAATCATATTTACTATTTGTTGTAGATCATCTATATTTTCGGCTATCAGGACCGTGTCATCGGCATAACGAATGTTGTTGATCCATACACCATTCACTCTAATGCCCTTTTTTACATCTTCTAAAGCCTCTCGGAAAATTGTCCCCGAATATAGATTAAATAGGAGCGGAGAGTACGCACCCTTGTCTCACTCCCCTCTCAATTTGTACTGTATTGGACATACCATTTTCAATTTTTACCTGTGCATTCTGCTTCCAATACAAATTTTGGATGCATCGGATGTCCTTTTCATCAATTTCGAGCCTCCCGAGGAGTTGATGTTGAACACGGTCGAAAGCCTTCTGATAATCTATGAAACACAGGCACACACCTTTTCTTTGGTCATAGCAATTTTGTACCAGTACCTGTGTTGCGACTATCGCCTCCCTTGTAGCTAATGCCATATATATATATATATATATATATATATATATATATATATATATATATATATATATATATATATATATATATATATATTATGTTGGATATTTTCACGGGTGTGATGTGTAATCGAAGGTTTTCGGGCATCCCGTGTATGTGCTGAGTTACGTCGATGATAAATTCGTTATCTGGTAACATGGGGACAAAAATCTCAAAAGTTCCCTGTATCACATAAACAGTAAACATCCCAAAATCAAATTCACCATGGAGACAGAACTGGAAAGAAAACTACTGTGTCTAGATATCCTACTGAAAAGAACAGAGGATGGCTTGCTTTCGCACACTATCTACAGAAAGCCCACTCACAACAACAAATACCTCAACGCCGATTCACATCACCATCCCGCCCAATTATTAGCAGTAGTAAAATCACTTGCGTTTCGATCGCAGTCTCTTACTTCTTAGATCAAGAAAATTACCACAAAGAGATGAATATACTGTAAGACGCCCTAATAAAAAAACGGTTATAAAAAAGAACATATAGACAAGGCTCTAAAAAACAAACACTTGGTCCCAAAAAATCGAAAACCAAGAAAATAGCTCCAAAGCTTTTGTTCCTTATTTAAGAGGTACCACAGACAAGATCGCAAAAATTCTCAGGAGACTCAACATTGAAACCATTTTCACCACAGACAGTATAGTAAAAGATCTCTTGTCAACATCTAAAGAAAGAATCCCTCTAGAAAACCAGGGAGTGTACGAAATTCCATGCGGAGAATGCTGCTCATCTTACGTAAGCCAAACCAACCGTAAAATAAGCGCCAGAAGAGACGAACATATGAACGCTGTCAAGCAAAAAAACAACTTCTTCTGCTCTGACCCAACACTGGTTAAACATAGGATATAAGATAAATTTCTTAGGAACAAAAATGCTATCGAGATGTGAAAAACCTGTCCACAAGAGTTATAAGGGAAGTCATTGAAATTGCAAAGAGGCCCAACAACTTAAATAGTAGAGATGATAGCCAGCGAGTGCCTAATACTTGGAAAAATCTGCTTACAAAACATCAACCAGTACCACTTAGTAACGAAACAGATTACAACTCGGCAACGAAACCCCAAACACTGGCACAGGGCCGATGACGCGCAGCAGGTCTCGCAACCTGACTGGCCGGAACCATTCGGAAAACGAACGCGTCCGACGCGCACCCGAGACCGACAGCACCCAAGTCGCGGGCATCACTTCGCTCGTAGACGCCATACAGTGAGCTCTGAAAATGATGAATGAGATTTCACCGAAACGTCAGCTGTCTTACAGTCCTGAGAAGGACTCAGCACATACACGGGATGCCCGAAAACCTTCAATTATATATATATATATATATATATATATATATATATATATATATATATATATATATATATATATATATATATATATATATATACATAGATGATAAATTTTACATTGAAATTTAAACTGCCTAACGACAAGGTGGCATGATATTCTCGCATGTCAGATGGATTGTTTTGGAAATACGTGGAATAATTTTTTTAGCTTAATGCAATACATCAGGTCGAAATTTCTATGCCCCGTGACACAAAATTTTTATTTTTAAAAATCATTAACTCTTTAGATAAACAGAAATGTCACCGAAATTTTAAACATTTCGTAAACCTTAATTAGACGCCCTTGCAACTTTTATAATTAATCTCAATTTTTCTTAAAACAGAAAAAAGTGTAGGTGTTTAGTCTCATTTATTTTACTCGCTTGGTGGTTGATTCTTGTATCAAAATTAAACATAAATCATTACGAAAAAAAAAATAGGGGAAAAGTTTTATGCGCTTTTTCAGTATTAAAAGAATATACAAATTTGTTTGTTTTAATAACACCTCTATTTGTAAGATAAATTATTTTTAGCAAAGATTTGGTCATGAATACTTGATCATTTTGTGTTATGATCATTAGTCCGTTATTACCTAACAAATTGCGGTTTCAATACTACTTTAAAGGAAAATAATATTATTAATATGAACACAATAACATTTTACGACGATCAAAGAATCAATTTCTTTATGTCAGAATGTACTACAACCTCGTTTTTAGATCTAAAAATAAAGCTATATATCTTCCATTGTTTTTAATTGTTTTGTGAGTTTATTCTATTTTTTTATTTTCATGATAAATAGACCAGCAAATGGCAGCTTTTCATTGGTAAGCAAATGGTGTGATGCAAGGAGTACTTATACTAGGGCGCCATTCAATTTTTAGAAAGATCTTTTATTAAGTTAAACCACTAAATTGAGAGAGCAGTATAAAACGGTGTTAGTTGTTAAAACTTGAAATAAAAAGACTGAGATTAACTTTGATTGATATTAGGTAATATATTATAAACAAAATTCACAACATCCTGAAATAAAAAAAAAGTAAAATGAACCTTTATCAAAGTTTTTAATAATTCCCTATTAAATTCCTTAATTAGTGCACATGATGTTTGGCCAGAGATCGTAAAAAATATACATCATAAATAATTAGTCTACACTTTATACGAATATCATGATTGCATCGCAAGTCATGCTCAACGAATTACAAAAGATTATTGACCAATAAGAAATTGTTGAGCTTTAAAACACCTAATAATAAAAGAAACAACAGAACTAGACGTTTCTTCCAAGAGGTCAAGGATATAAAAACCGGATTTAGACCCAGAGTTGGAACAGTAATACAAAATGACGAAGGTAACCTTATTACAAATGAGGCTGAAATGATAGAGACCTGAAGAAGATACTTTGACAATCTACTGGATGTCCAGTAGAAGAACCTACAGTGGAAGAAGTGTCACGAGCTATTCAAAACATAAAAACAATAAAGCCCCCGGGAACGACACTATACTGGGAGAATGTTTGAAAAAGGGAGGAGAAACCTTGAAACGTGCTTTCTATCAACTCATCTGTCAAATACGGAAAGAAGAAAAAATACCAACCTCCTGGAAAGAAAGTGTGATAATACCAATACTTAAGAAGGGCGATAAAACGTGCTGCTCCAATTATAGGGGTATATCCCTTATTAACACAGGATATAAAGTCTTCTCTCTAATGATCTTAGAACGATTGACTGCGTATGTGGAGTATCAAATAGGAGATTACCAGTGTGGATTTAGAAAAAACCGCTCAACTGTAGATCAGATATTCACGATTAGGCAATTAATAGAGAAATGTTGGGAATACAACAAAACATTGCACCAGCTATTTATAGATTTTAAACAAGCATACGATAGCATCATAAGAGTGGATTTGTGGAATGCCATGGCAGAACTGGACATACCAAAGAAGCCAATTAACCTCAAAAAAACATGTGTAGAAGGATCTACAAGTGCAGTAAGACTTGAAGGAAGATTGTCAACTTTCTTTACAATCAACAGTGGTCTTAAACAAGACGATGCGGTGTCTCCACTCCTCTTTAACGTCGCCTTGGAGAGCATCGTGCGAAAAACCAACACAAAAACGCTCCTCTTTAGAAATCAAGGTCCGCGCATCATATTGGCATTCGCTGATGATAACGATATTGTAGGTAATACAACTACCAGTGTCAAGGAAGAGTTCTTCAAACTGGAAAATGCCGCAAAGAAAGTTGGCCTACGAATCAACGAAGAAAAAACAAAATATATGGCTACAACAAGAACGGAACGGCGAGACAGAATAGGGCAGAACGTGACTATGGACCACTCCAATTTTGAAAGGGTCCATCAGTTTAAATATTTGGGAGCTACGATCACCTCTGCCAACAACATTACACAAGAGATTAACAACAGAATACAAGGAGGCAACCGCTGCTGGTATGGGCTGCAAAAGATAATGAAATCGAAAAATATATCCCCCCGCACAAAAATAAGAATATATCAAGAAGTTATAAGACCGGTAATGACATATGCATATGAAACATGGACGTTGACAAAATAAAATGAGAATAGACTGAAAATCGCAGAAAGAAAAATGCTTAGAGGGATATACGGACCGGTCAGGGACAACACCACACAGCAATATAGAACGAGAACAAACAAGGAATTGGAGGAACTATACAACCAGCCAGATATAGTGAAAATAATAAAAGCAGAAAGATTAAGATGGGCAGGCTATGTTATGAGACAAGATCAACGTATCGTCAAGTTGGTATGGGAAAAGAACCCAGAAGGAAAGCGGCCGCTAGGAAGACCAAGGATGAGGTGGAGAGATAACGTTGCAGCAGACTTACAAACCTTAAACGTCGAACGCGCGGAGGAACTGATGATGGATCGCAGCAAGTGGAGGCAGATTGTGAGGTCAGCAAAGACCCACCCCGGGTTGTAATGCTAGAGAGAGAGAGAGAGTTGTGGGAAATTGTAAAAATTTTTCGTACAGAAAAAATATGTTTGTAAATTTTATTTAAGAATTCTTATCGAAGTGAAATTGAAATAAAGTTTAAGTAAACGAAAAGTAAGTAAATTAAAACAACTACAGTATTCGGGGTAAGGTTATACCATTAGACCGTTTAGTAAATATAAGTATATTTTTTTAAATTTTGTCCATACTAATATAAAGCAAAGAAATATCTTTATTGTTTAGCAATAACAGTCAGGGACTGCTAATAGATGTTTATGCTAGAAAGAGTAGAACTTACAACTGCAGACAAGAATTTTATTTTTAAAATTAGTTAAAATGAAGTAAGTTTTAAAAAATTTTAACATATATTAGGTGCTCTAAAATTAAAATAATAATATTTGTCCCTAAAAATATATCATTCAGAAAATAACAGTGAATTATACACCTCGGTGTTATTTAAAATTACAACAATAAAAATTAGGTACAATTTCCGTAGGTACACCGAGGGGACATCTTCTATAATATAATAACAGCCTGTCATAATAAATCTCAAATAAGAAACGGTTTTAATTTAATTAAATGAAAGCTGACTTATGCAAATACTGCCGATGACACTAACGCTAATACGCACTCATTCAAAATTTCCCTAACGGTTACCCGTCAACATTTCTCTAAATAGCTATTTCACACAGGACTTGGCAGTCATCACAAAGGGGAACTGAGCGTCATTGAGCTTTAGGCTTGACAAGAACAGCCTCGATCAATTAGTTGATTGGATTACGCCCGATAGCTCCAGAAGATATCGGAGGATGAGATATATGGTTGTGAATGATGTGCGGTGTAGTAAATCTTGCGTTATGCCAATTGTCCTTTGGTTTAATAAATAACATAGTTCAAATAGTATTTCATATATGTAAACATATGGAAATGTACATGAGGTGGATTATCTTTTAAGTTATGTGCTAAACATAACAAAATTAAATGTTTTAAATTCGAAATAGTTTCTGGAAACAGTGACTGGTTTCATTTTGCCTTTATATTAGCTTGACAAAAAAACTTAAGAGTAGTTAACAGTAATAATTATTATTGAATGAAGATAAATTAGACCAAAATTTGGTAAAATATACAACAGGTAATTGCCCAACAATACGAGTTTTTTAAAAATTGAACTTTCAATGTTATAATAAGAATGAAAAGAATATTTCTTTCCTTTTTTTTAAAGAGCACTTTTTGTGAGATAGAACCGTCATTTTAGATATGATTTAATCAAAACATCATACAGTATGAAAAACTAGAGTTCAAAACGAAAATGTTCATACCCGGAAATGTGGTTTTTCGTAAAAATAAAATGGGCAGATGGGGTGGCTGATTTGAAAAGGAATGTATATATATATATATATATATATATATATATATATATATATATATATATATATATGCATTTATTTCTCTCTCTCTTTATTTCAGGCTCCATAAAATTAACAACATATTATAATTACTTAATATACAGGATAATATAGAGAGAGAAAGGGCGAAGTCCAGATGTGGATAACACATCCACCCTGATCAACTCAACCCAGACTGAAAGTAAATAGGACCTAAATAATAATTAAACACAGAAGAGAAAAGAAACAATACTTATACACCCAAGTTAGATACATTGATAGAAATTCTGGATTTTCCTTCATTAAAATTCAAAAGAAAAAGAGGAAACGACAATTTTTTTATTTCTTTATCAAATGCGTGTTGAAAGACAACATATCTAAATTTTATAGGCTTGAGAGTTTTGAAGAAGTCCGGTAGAGAATTATATAGTTCAGCGACATTGTAGGTAAAAGAGCGTTCAAACAGAGAAGATTTATGCAGGGGTGGAGTTATTGTTCCTCGAAAACGAATATTGACGTTATGCACGTGGGATGTAAAAATGATTCGTCTGTATAGATATTGTGGGCTTTTATAACATATAATTTTATGGTAAAAACAAGCTTCATGTAACCACCTCCTGCTCTCCATATTCAGCCATTTTAAGTCGAGTAGGTTATGAGATATTCTCTCATATTTACGAACTCCATAAATTAGTCGCAAACAAGAGTTTTTCACTTTCTGTATTCTTCGTTTTTGAATGGCTGTTAGGCAGTTTCCATATATTATATCTCCGTAGCTAAAAATGGAGAACACCAGCGAGTCACAGAGCAAAATCTTAAGTTTTATGGACAAATCATGGCGGTAACTTTAAAGAAGTTTTAGTCTAACATAAGCCTTCTGAACACAATGGGAAACATGTCTATCAAATCGCAGTGTACTGTCAAAGACAACACCCAGATTTTTAACATTATCCTCAATTGGCAGAACTGAATCGCCAATCTTTACATTTATAAGATTTTTAACAATCTCTTTATCAGTCTTCTTTCCAAATATCATTATACAGCATTTTTTCAGATTAAGATACAAGGAATGCTGCAAGGAGACCGAATGAATTGTTTTAAGGTCTTGGTTAATAGCGTTGCAAGCCTCAAGAACATCCTCCCTTCTAAAAGACAAATATACCTGAGTATCATCCGCG
Source organism: Diaprepes abbreviatus (assembly GCA_034092305.1). NCBI lineage: Eukaryota > Metazoa > Arthropoda > Insecta > Coleoptera > Curculionidae > Diaprepes > Diaprepes abbreviatus. The sequence continues at coordinate 1,000,889 of JASJET010000225.1, read as the reverse complement.
TAGCAATGCGACTTGCACCTTCTCAAGGCACTTGATAAACACGAAGTGTAGATTGCATATAACAAAGGACTCACAACAGAGCCCTGCGGTACACCAGAATTTATAGGCAGCTCCTCTGAAATCTCGCCATCCAGTTTAACGCATTGCCTTCGACCGTCCAGAAAACACCTAAAAAATGAAATGGCATGATCACTAAGACCGATATAGTGAAGTATTGCTAATAGCAATCGGTGGTCCAGAGTGTCAAATGCTTTCGAAAAGTCGAGCAGTGTCAGGACTGTTACTTTTCCTGAATCGGTTGCCTGAAATATATCATCAGCGACATTTGCCAGAGCAGTAGAACAACTGTGATTCCTTCTAAACCCAGATTGAGTCTCAGGCACTATTCGGTTAACCTACACGTGCTCTGTAAGTTGTTCATTAATTATTGTTTCTTTAATTTTTGACATACAGGGCAAAATACTAATGGGACGAAGATCCCGAAGTTCACGGGGATCACTAACTTTTGGCAATGGCACTACCAAAGTCCTCTTGCAGCATTCTGGATAAACAGAATTTAATGGACATGTATTCATTACATGCGTCAAGTAGGGCAAGATGAGAGGACAGCAGAGTTTCACCAAATCAATGCTCAATCCGTCGTGACCCTTCGACTTAGACTTTATTTTATAGATTATCTTCGCGACCCTTAACTCTGTTACTACTTTAAATTTAATATATATATATATATATATATATATATATATATATATATATATATATATATATATATATATATATAAATATATATATATATATATATATATATATATATATATATATATATATATATATATATATATATATATATTCTTTATTTTCTTGGATTTTTGAGTCCCAAATACTAAAAACTATTTTCTCATTTAGATAATCTTATTTTTATTTACGTTTCGGTCATTACATTGCATATCTGCAAACATCTAGTATCTGTCTCCTATTTTAACAACTTCACAGAGGGAACAAGTTAAAAACAGGCATTTTGACGATACATTTATATTTACACTTTAAAACGACGTACACGTTTAAGAGCGCGTTGTTTATTTGGCTGAAATCACCGAGATACTCGAGTATCAAAAGATTATCTAAACAAGAAAAAACTTTTTATTATCCTGGACTCAAAAAACCTACTTCAATTTCTTGGTTCTGGAGTGCTTCGTTAGTTGGTTAATTAGTTTTTTTACGTTAATATTTATACTGACCTGTTGTGATATTTCGATCAATTTCTGGAATTCATTTTGACGTTTTGCTATCAACGTGATACCATCAACTAACCTGAGATGATCCAATCTTCCTTCATCTATAAGTACACTTTTTCTTCTAATCTAAAGACTTGAACATATTCTCTAAAGCCGAAGTGAATAGTCGGGGAGATTGTCCCACTACACGATTTATTTTTATTTTGTTTGTATATAACAAAATATATTTGAATTTCAAGGATGGAGGAAGCATATGTTTCTGTATTAATCCTTGAGTACACCCGTTCGTTAATTGGCCTCCTATATAAGCTTGTAGATATTTCGCCAAAATTATTCGCTTCTTCGATGCTTGCTATTTGAAGATAAGTGGTCTCACCGTGCACCAGTTGATTGGCGTTGGTGATACCTACCCTTATTTTTCGAGAACCGTAGAAGTATATATTCTTGATAAGGTTGGTATATCTGCTATCGATCCTGCACGTTCTCAAATCGTTCAAAACTGTACATACTTTTACCGAGCCGAAGGCCTTTTCATAGTGTCTTTTTGCCATCCAAGGTATTATGTTCGTATATCTATCAGTAGTAACAAGATTTAGATATTTGTGCAAATTGGGCAATGCAAATAGAAAAAAGTGCAGATTACTTGATACGTGGCAACATCCAATAAAAACGATGTAAAAATTAACCATGAATGAATGAATGAATGGGAGTCGTGATGTCGATATTTAGGTTTCGTTGGGCTCAGAACACCCCACTTGCTTTGTTACTTAACCTTGCCTGACCACTTCGGGCACTTTCTAGAAATATATTCTACAGCTATATCGTACATCTCCTATACAATAGACAAATCCCTCGCAATATAATAAAAACTATTGAAAATATATACACAGCCAATCAAATCCGAGCCAAAATAAACGGAAATCTCACCAAACCAATACCTGTGGGATGTGGCATCCGACAAGGGGACTCTTTAAGTCCTCTTCTATTTAACATCATAATGGACGAGATAATAAAAGCAGTACGTGTGTTGAGAGGATATAGGATGGGAGATCGGGACGTTAATATCTTATGCTATGCTGATGATGCAGTTCTGCTGGCAGAAAACGAAGATGATCTGCAGCGACTGTTACACAGATTCAACTGCACAGCAAAATCATTCAATATGACCATATCAGCCTTAAAAACAAAATGCATGACAACGTCAAAAATACCATTGAGATGTAAATTGGAAGTTGATGGCAAAATTATACAACAGGAGATGAAGTTTAAATATTTAGGAATATCAATCTCGGGATTTGGTGATGTCGAGACTGAGGTGAGGGAACAAACACAAAAAGCGACAAGAATAGCGGGGTGTCTGAACGATACTATATGGCGAAATAAAAACATCGGAACAGAAACTAAATCCAGAATATATAAAGCAGTAATTAGGCCAATTATGACATATACCGCTGAAACTCGCCCCGATACATCAAAAACCAAACAGATTTTAGAAACAACTGAAATAAGGGTGCTGCGCAGGATAACAGGAAAAACACTGTACGATAGAGAAAGGAGTGAAAATGTAAGAGAGAGGTGCAAGGTGGAAAACATAAACGACTGGGTGCTGAACAGAAAGGTGGAATGGAATGGGCACATTGACAGGATGGACGACCGAAGAATTGTGAGAGTCACACGTGATAAGTCACCAGCGGGACGTAGGAGTACAGGACGCCCCCGAAAGCGATGGAGCGACAACTTGAATGTATAGTGGACAGAGTGGTGAGGGAAAACAGGCGTTTCGTCTAAACCAAAGAAAGAAGAAGAAGAAGAAGATATTCTACAGCTTTACCCTCCTCCAAACATCATCTGTACACTGGATCATCTGCGACAACAATCCTGTGAAGATAGCTTGCAGTGCTTCCCTCTTCAGAAAAGAAACTCCATAATAATCCACGCAGCAGGACGAATTATATATTTCTTGGTACATTTCATTCCAGGCGCTTACCTTCAGAATTTAATAAATTTTCCAGTAATAGTTTCAGTTATCTCTTACTAACAGTAACTGGAACAGGTGGAATCGATTGGGGACCGTATAACTCAGACGCGGATCCAATCTTTGCCAAACGATACGTTTCCTCATTTTCATGTATACTCAAATATCTCGGTACCCATGCGAGTCTTATTCTGGAACCGTTCTTTGTTAGGTTGTTAAGTATCGCTCAGCTACTCAGAATCCCATGGTGATGCTTCTACATTGGATTTTAAGGCCAATATTGTAGCCCCGCTGTCAAAACATATGTAATTAGTCTTATTTCTCTTTATGTCCTCCTCACAGAGATGGTCTTATTGCAGAATAACATCAATCTCCGCTTGAAAGACCATTGCGGGCTATCTCAGAGAATAAAATTATCTAATTCCAGCGCTGTAAACCACCAAGATCCATCTCTTTGAAGAGTTTGCTCTTGTTCCCAATCCTCTGCTTGATAAAATCATCTCACGAGAGTGGTTTGGTTTTAAAATCAGCGTCATGTGGTCTGTGGGTAATAATGGGCTCCCCCAGCTAAACAGGTCACCGCTAGTTGCTGCTTCGAGAAGCTTCAGACAACTGATACTCTAAATAGCCTTCAAAGCTTCATTTTCTATGAATCAGTGGAGAGGACGGGGAATCATTAGAACTGCCAGTGGTCTAGTGGAAACAGTCTTTATTCCACTCATCATTTCTGTACAAGCCATTTTGTGAACTTGGCAAGTCGAAGATGGTATTTGCGCTTGGTTGTACTAGGTATCAATACAATAGCGGCGAGACGGATCACCATAGTGTACATGCAGTATATCACTTTCGCTGCCAGCCCACGCATGCACCCAAAGATTCGCGTAAAAGCTCAGAAAGCACATATATCCTTCTTGCCTTGAACTTTAATATGATCATTCCAGCTCAGTCGTGAGTCCAAAATTACATCCTAGGTACTTTTATTGAAAGGTCCTCCGTTTTTCTATCTTTTTTGAAGAGTAAAACCTCGACCTTGCCGGGATTTATTTCGAGCCCTTCTATCGGGCACCATCGTTCCGCAATCCGAAGAGCTCACATTATCGGTGCTTTGAGGTCCCCGATTGAAGAATTAACACAGCTTTAACAAGCTATTTCATTTGGAGAATTTGCATTTTGTATCTGTTTTTGCAGTAAGTATATGCAGCTCCTTCTTCAAAATAACTGCAATAATCAAGATAGTGAATTCAGGAGGTGTGAACTTATTTTAGAATGAAAATTCACACTTAAATCCAATCCACTTTCAGTTATACACCATTTAGTAATAGTAGAAACAAACATCACTTTTTAGCTAATCCGTATCCATAATATTTACATATATTTTTTTTGGTTGTACATGAAGTACATGTGACAGATATACATTTGTTCAGTCACTGAATAACTAATAAAAAATCTCCATTTTCAAAATTTTCGTGAGAAGTAAATATGAGAAAATAGCGTCACAAAGTCGTCAGCAATTTTTTTTGATTTGTAGGTATATTAAAAAATATTCTTTTAGTCTTGCTTAATTTATATAAAAAATATCTTAATTTTTCAATATAGATAAAATATTCAATTGCTACTCCTTCGGGGTCACCATCGTTTATATATTCCATATTCTCAAAGGAATATACCCACATAAACTCCGAGACTATTATAAAGTGTCGCATAAGCTTGAGACTTGAATATAAGGTAAGTAAGTGTCCGCATTAATTTATCGTGATGATATATCTGTTGCGATATCAATCAAGAAAACATTTTGTTTAAAGGTCATCAATCACAGGCTTTAATAATATATTAGTTTAAATCACACTCTATCAGTTATCGTATATGTCCATCGTTGTACACTGTCACCATACTTAAAAACTTTCAGCGACATATTATTAGCATATAATAAATTCTTATTCATTCACACTATTAACATTATAAGTCCGGCAAACCAACTAAAGCAAAACCTGATAGCTCCATAAATAAAGATATTTCATTATTCTACTTAGAAGTTACCAACATGGTTACATAAATCTTAGGGATAAGGTAATATTATTGTATTTTAATCAAATGGGCCTCTCATGCAAATTCCCCGAACAATTCCTGCTATTGTTGTAAGGTAATAACTACAGACCGGAGATGTAAATTAGTAATACTGCAAGTCCACTAGTAATAGCAACCGAATACGTATTAGTCAGTCCAGGCTGACCTATCAGCTAATGGAATATTGTAATTCAAAAGATCAGTGAGCAGAAGAGTAAGCGGCAACCAAAGTTATGCTGCGAGAAATGTTTATATATTTATATTATATGCAGTAGAGTAAATTTAACATTTTAAAGTAAAATAATATTGACGTTTCATGAGTTAAAATAGTATACCTGCTTAATAATTGTTCTGAAAAAGTCCTTTTTTTAAATTTGTTCCTGTCTATTGTAATGTGCTGTTTCATCATCACCTTTTTTTACAAAATATACTTTATTGAATTGAAAAAAAAATTAATACAATGAAAGAAGAAATTTTTTGTCTTTTTCACTTCTATTCACCGCAATTAGTTACCCGTTTGAGGGTCCGACAGTAGTCCGCTAACATGTTCATTTTTCACGATCCCGCTTTTCCAGTTGAACAATTTGCTGGTGAAATCTTCCTTCGTGTTCATCTAAACCTGCACCTAAATTAGCAGGGAATAATTCCAAATGGGAGTGAAGAAAATGCAGCTTAAGTGACATGTTGCAACCTAACGTCTTGTAAAATTGGATAAGTTCTTCAACTAGATCTTTGTAGTTCTCCGATTTTTTTTTTAACCTAGGAAGTTGCTATATACATTTCTGAAGGCAGTCTATTTTATTATCTCGAAAGCGTAGTTTCGAAATTTTCATTCTTAATAAGTTCTCGTATTTGTGGCTCAACGAACATTTTTTTAAAGCTTTTCCTCACTAATTGTCTTTGTGCAGGGGAGGTAAATAAATTTTTTGCAGCTCTGTTAAGAGGTCGTTAAGGACGTTTTTTAGACCGGACACAATGTTTTCACGTAAAGGCCATTCTTTAACGACATAAAGTTGGTTTCTGGCCCTGCTGTCCCATTCGCCTAAAAAACAACATTATTTGGAGAAGCCAGTCTGCAGTCTTGTAAATAGTACAGTAACTTTTAGGTTGGCACAGATCTTCCATTTACGATCTTCATATTTTACGCATGTTCTTGTACGTTTCTTTCATATTTACAGTTTGATCCACTGGGACAGATGGTTCTTCATTTTTATTAAACAATAAAACTGCCTTTAGACTTGTCTTCAAAGAGGCAATAAAGTGTCGTCACTCAGTATGTTTATAGGAAAAGCCAAGTTCATTAATTAAATCCGACATATGACAGTAAGTTAAGTCATTTGACCTGTAGACTATGTGGCCAAGGCGAGGAAATGGTAAAGCATATCATATGTGACGGTGAGTCACTAGAGAGAAGGCGACATTAAACCTTCGGGTCAACAAACCTGGAACCGAGTGAAGTACACACTCACTCCTTAATAGACGTGTACAAATTACTCCAGGAGGATAGGTTGACAGAGTGGCTATAAATCTAGCATGAATTCAATAGGCCTACTCTGGCTGCAGTGCATTCGGCTTCAGGAGGGACCCAGAGGAGAAAAAAGTCATTTGACATTGAGAAAAATATTGCCAGCATAGATCACCTTTTCCAAAACGTGAAAATTTTCACTCCTTTTTGTAAGAGATTCACTGCTGTAAACGAGAACCAAGAAGCTGTGACTTTGTCTTGGGAAGATCCAAATCACAGATAAGATCATTGAGCTGTTCCTCAGATATAAAAGGGAGCTGTTTACTGCTACTACATTCGTAATCGTCTTCCTCTTGAAAATTTGGGTCGGCTTTTGATTCAAAATTTTCTAGTTCATCCGATTCCGAGTCGATTTAATATTTTTCTGGAGGCTTTTGGACAGGTATGTAAGAAGCATCATAAGGTACAGGTCTTATGGTTGGAGGAATATTAGGATATTTAATTTTATATTTGCGTTTACTTGAAAATTCCTAGATTTTTGTTAGGCAAAAGTAGTAATCATCAACATAATCCTGAGGTTTCCGGCAAATCATTGGCATTTCAAACTTCATAGACTTGTGAGTACCAAGTAGCCATCCTGGGGGGCTTGAGCAAGTATGACAGCAAATTTCGGGAGCCCAAGATTTGTCTTGATCACCAACTTTGCACTTAAGATATAACTCTTAGGCTTCTCTTTCAAGAGGGCTCACAGTTTTTCGTTTAGTCTTCAGTGTCACTTCATGACAGATATAACAGAATTTGCTCGGTTTGTTCACACAGGATCAATAATTTCGAAAGTTTTGCTGATCAACTAATCACGAAAATCGGTCTGTAGTTTATATATATATATATATATATATATATATATATATATATATATATATATATATATATATATATACTCATCGCTCGCATTGCGTCAGGTTGTGCATCACCAGAAGAATCAATTCCAGTGGCGTATGAGTTTCAGAAAATAATTGCATAGGTACGTTCACAAAGTGTCATAGATAGTTTCGGATTCTTACCGACAGTAACACCCCCGGACTGAAGATTCTACCAATTTTTCTTGATTTACCGTTAGTCTTGGCTGCTAGCAGTCTAAGATTACTTAGTGAGACCTCCGATTTCCATGCAATTAAGCCTTAACAAACTTTTCGTCTTCACGCAGTGTAGTTTCTCTAGGTGCCGGTTACACCCATTGTCTCGCACTCTTCCTACATTTTGCTTACAATGTAGGATTATCATTTTAAGATCTTTTATATGCACTTAAGGTACTTTATGCATATTAATCGAAGGAATAAGTCTGTTACTTACCTGCTTCTTTGAATGCAGTCCAGTGTATTTTCCTTCTGATTTGTTGGTTTCAGACCAACCAGGGTGCGTCTAGTGTCATCCTCAGGAGTGTATCATAGGTAATGTAGATCGCCTAACTCACATTGATTCACTCACAGAATTCCTGTCGAGACATATCTGAATCTGAGTAACCAACAGTATTAATGGTTCAACTACCGCCTCCATGCGAATGTCTAAGTCCCACATTCTTTGTTCTTCTTTTTTAACATGATCGGCACATTTTTTTCAATCACTGGCCGTCACATTATTGATTGCCCCGTCCAATAATATTTTGACATTTACCACTTTGGATATTTTGTTTTTTCCTGCCATTTTACTGTTTATTGGTCCCATACTAATTCGATTGGGTGAAGTTTACAATGGTACGGCGGTAGCCTCAACACTGTTATATTTTTTCCCGAGCCATTTTATCAATAACATATTTGATATATTTTTGTTTATTGCCCTTACTAAATCTAGCAACAACCAGACACACTTCCAATATGAGTCATTTTTAGACGACGACCTTATCCACTAGGATTGCGGAGTCCTTGCGAGAATCTTTCCATAAATGCCTGCTTCAAATTTTTAATGTTAAGTTCCATAACTTCCTAACAATGCGCCCTTCATTGAGCCATGTGTAATACAATTTTTTCACTTTTTCCCGAAACTCCCGTATTTTTCTTCAAATATTTTCGTCGCCATAAAATAATTTTGCTCTTCTCAATTAATAAGCTTTTTCGACTCCTTTTAAGATATCTAAAACTTATTTCTTTTAAAGTTCATTTCAACACTCTTAATGACATTTTAGGTAAAGATGTGTCGTTATTAATTTCTGTCTTAATTTTTGTTATGCCCATATTAAATTTTTTAAAAACAAACTTTGAGACGATTGGCGTATTTTCTGTCATCGTCGAAGATTTTTTTTTTCGTCCTCTTGTCAGCTTTGCTTTTTTTGGTCGTTTCTTTTATAATGACGCTGTATACCGCGAGTGAAGAAATTTTCGTTAAAGTGCCACATATTTCTGCAGCACCCAAAGTGGTAATTAAGGCTCGCGAATTATGACAACAAAGAGTATTAAGCTTTTAGTTCCTGCCCTGTTAACAGATCGGCTAAGGCTTAAGTCATTTATAGTTGCATAAGACTCTTATTCCGGCAGTTCATCGCTTTAATGCCTAATATTAAATGAGTCACTGACAGAAATTATGGACTAAGTGTTATCTAATATATTCATTGTAAAATTTGGCATATTGAACGGTACATGAACCTAAAGTTTTTTAAGATACGAACACTATTTGTGTTGTTTACAGTAACTTCAAAATGTCAACGCGTCCAAAAAATTGAATTAATTCATAAACATTTTGGTGCAATTATTTTTCATAAATTTTGACGTGATTTATCTAAACAAAAGTGCATCGATGAACTTAATTCTTTATATGAAAATGGTGAATTCAATCGTAGTCGTTCTCCGTTAATGAACAAGTTGAATGAAAGTCCTCTTTAATCGGCTGTTGTGTAAAAAAACATCGATGTTCTATGTGATATAATAATCCAATTCCGGGAGACTGCGGCATCTGTGGGCATTAGTAACACATGAAGAAGTTCGCGTTGGAATCGCATTTAAAGAGTCGCCAATATGATTGGTTCAAATGTACGCAAAAGTATATGGATCATCGTAGAGAATATTTTGAAAAACAATTAAATCATTTTTAATGATAAATGTTTGTTTGTATCTGTTATTTCCGAAACATAAACGCTTACTCTCGTACCATTTATCGTTATCCCAGAAGTTACTTGAAATACTTATAGGTTATAAAATAAGTAAAAAAATAGTAAACACAACTGTATTTGAGAAGAAGGGTGAAATTAATTACTCTAACTGACTCAAAGAATATGGACTTCAAACTTTTCAAGTTAAAACTAAAAAATATTTATGAAATTATAATAATAAAAGACTCAAAATACATCAATTACAAATATTAAAAAAATGTTTACAAATAATTTATTTTATTAAACATTAAAATATCTTGGCATAATTTTAACTAAATAAAGCATATTAATTTTATAATAACTAACGATATCATAACAATCTATGCCGTAACATAAATCTTGAGGTAAAGGTAACATTATTGTATTTTAATCAAATGAAACCCCAATGTAAATTCTCCAGACAATTCCTGCTATTGTGGAAATGTAATACCTACGTAACAAAGATATAAATTAGTATCACTGCGGTTTCTCTAATAACAGCAACTGAGTAAACATGAGTAAGCTTGGGTTTGTCTATAAGTAGGGTCGGCATTATTATTTAAATGATCAACGGACAATCAATGATTCACTATGTATTTTAAGTCAACTTAATTTAATTTTAAAATCAATTTTCTTATTTTGACAAAACAATGTGCTTTACAAATGAAGAACGATTTTTTCTTAAAATGATTTATATATATATATATATATATATATATATATATATATATATATATATATATATATATATATATATATATATGCGTTTACTGGTCTTTGGCACATAATTTTATTCTGTATGATATACATTTATTAGTATTTGCATAATTTTACATAAAACGACTCATTTTTTCTATTCGCTTCCAAAATAAGTTATATAATTGAGCATTTTATAGAAGGGAAAGGGCAATATATATATATATATATATATATATATATATATATATATATATATATATATATATATATATATATATATATATATATAAATTATTTTGGAAGCGAATACAAAAAATGAGTCGTTTTATGTAAAATTATGCAAATACTAATAAATGTATATCATACATAACAAAATTATGTGCCAAAGACCAGTAAACGCACTATCCTATACGTAATTAATATTAAAAAAACAAATTGAACAAAAATAAAACAAAAGGAATATTTTTCTCAATATTTAACTTTGCAAACGGTATTTGAATGAAATTTTAGGTCATATCAACGATCAACAATTACTGAGAATGGGTGTGTAAGTTCATTCAGTAATACAATGTCCTGTATATTAAATGTTATAAACTTGATCAAACTCGTTGAAATATTTTTAGTATTGGTAGCTATTTCGATATCAGGTGTGTGTATTTTCAATTTTGTTTTCCAGATAATTTCGCAGTTCAAAATACAAACTTTTTGGGTTACGAAATGGTAGTTAAGTTTCTGGTTCGGCGCATTCCTGCTCAGGACCAGACAGGTTTATATTACACATTACCAAGAGTAATTTGCTTCAATGTGTTTTCTCTAAATTCTCAACTTAATTGTTTCGTCATTTCGATTAATAAAGGTGAATAAAGATCATTTATCTTCAATATTTCTAAATGACATTGAAATGAAAATTTTCCCCATGTCAAATTGATATTTCAAACTCTTTTAATAAGATTAGAAGTTAAAACCTGGTCTAATTGTCATGGAAGATAAAACTTCAGCTACAACATTTATCTGCAGAAAAAAAATGAAAACTGAAAGCAGGGCTTTAACACTGGTCAAAAAACTTGGTTTGTTTCTGTAATAGATGAAAAATGACTTGTTAAATCTTGTATTGTTTAAAATTTACAGACCACATATTTCACCGAAATTAATTAACTTTAAATTCGAGCTTATTTTTTAAAAAATAGAGTTAAGTTTAGAAGCGTATTAAAAAAACAAATACATAACTGTGTTTAACAGGTTAATTTTAGAGCACAGTTTTCTTACTTATGATTTGTATTTATTTGCAATTAGTCCGAAAATTTTACGAATAACCATTAGTTTTTCTTTTCAGTTGGGAAAAGCTTTAGATGACAAACTATATATCTTATAAGAGAGAAGTTTCTGACCTGAGTTTACAATTTATTCAATTAATCTTGTTTTGGATATGTTTCTCTTGTTATTATGAATAAATTCCTAAATTATTTGTTTGTTTCATACAAGAACTTGTGTATTTGTGTAGAATTTACTAGAAAGTTTCATTTACGTCTTTTTACTCATTTATTAACTTTTTCTGAAGTATTTTAGTATATTTGTGGACTAGCCAAAATGACGGTTATCAAAAAAATATAATAGTTCAGTTGAATTACATGTCGGGGTTTTTGTATTGAGGGGAGCTGTTAAATCCTCTCTCATATAATAATTTTTTGTGATAAGCGGTGGCATGTTATAACTAAAAAAGGAACCAAACCTTCAGGGACCGCTTAGGAGGATTAAGGTGAGTGTTAGGGTGCAAATCGGGAAATTTTCCTTTATGAAATTATGATAAGCTGGCTGTATGAAAATTTATACAAACATCGGTTATAGTTCGCAGAAATTGATGTCCAAATTAGAGAAAACTATGTAAAGGCTAAGAGCCAGAAAATACGTAAAAGTGTGTTGGATCAATCTTATCCGTTTCCTATTTTTAACTTAGCCTAATTTTAGATTAGAAATTAGATGAAGTATATGTTAAATTGCAGTCATCTATATGGAGGCTAACTTGGTTTATAAACAATAAAAGTTTAAATTAGCGTATAATGTCCATCTAGCTGCAGCACAACATTTTAATGTTGTATATGAAAAAAGGCACTGTGTAAGCAGTAAAACGAAGAAAGTTAAACTTTTATAGATAATTAATAGTTAACAAGCAATTAACATTAATTTTATAAATAAAAATATTTAAAAAGAAATAAATACTAATTTAACATTCATCAGCTGATGCTCGAATTGGAATTCCTCAGCATCATTACTCTATTAATGCTAAAATTACCATTCTCATTATTTTCGTTATCTAACTTATGTTCATCTTTCAAAACTTCTCTACTAGTTGCAGGTCACTGTTTACCTTTGAACTGTTAGATATCATATATATTTTCTATACATTTAATCATAGTTCTTAGGGTTGATATAAGAAACACAAAAGCATGACCGCCTATTAAGGTTTGTAAACTATAAGTATTTTATTTGGATTCTTTTGATGGTTGCATATTCACAGTAGCAATGAAGATAACTTCTATGATAAGTAGATTGGGTTTAAGATTTAAAAAATGTTATTAAGGATCTAAATTTAAAAGCGTTCGTGAATTAGGCTTGTTCTATGTTTTTTTTATTACACTTTACTATATGAGAAATTTACATATATAAAAATATTGTAACAGATTTTATAGCAATATACATTTCATAGTATTAGTTTGTTGTTTGTAGACAACAAAAGTCTTCAAGAATATGAGGCGGATATAAAAAGACTACTAATTTGACTTACCCAACATATCTAAAATAAATAAGCAAGAGTTAGCAGTAAACAGTTTTGCCGATGGTTTACGCGACCTAAAAACAAGTCAAACTGTAAGAATGGGCCAGCTAAAGAAAATTTTCGAAGCTCTTTCTTATGCCCCTCAGTTTGAAAAGAAAGATTCCTTGAGGTAATCAAGGAAGAATCATACGCAGAGTCAATGACAACAAAAACACAACTTTCCATATAAGAAATATAATTCGTTGTTGGAAGTGTGGCCAGGAGTGACATGTATAAAGCCACTGAGATAGCAGTACTGTTCTTGACAGTGATTCTAATGTTTATCAACTTCATATTTCTGATTTTGGTGATGAAATTCGAAGGAGCGACTTGGAGAAAGTCTTTGCTCCTTACGGTGGACTTAAAGAAGTCTGGTTAACTAATAGTGCTCCTCGTTTCGGATTTGCTGTTTACAAAGATAAAAAAAATGCTGTAGTTGCCGTCAAGACTTACGATGGAGTTAAAGTATGCAGTTGAGTGACTTATGTCAGACCAACAAGAAGGAGTCAGGGTCGCCCGTACTATTCGAATAACATGCGTTGTTACTAGGGCAGAAACAATGGTCACTTTTACCGAGATTGGCAGAGAAATTACTGCTGGTGGAGGCGATAGTAGAAAGGAACAGGGACCGTTACTGCGAAAGAGTCTACGAAAGAAGAACGTTCTACAGGTCATCCTCGAAAAGGTAGGTCGAGAGAAACCGCGACCGCAAAAGAGCCTACGGAAGAAGAACATTCTACAGGTTCTGGAAGGTACTGTGGCGACTGCAAATACAAAGCGACAAAATGTGACCCGATTAAACCATCTGGGTAGCTATTCTCGTTCTTGAGAGAACGATCATCTTGATGGAAAGGGGGCGTGGTCCTCACGAAAAAGTACGAAAATGTATTTCAGAATACGGTTTCTTACTTTTTCGTGAGAATCACGCCCACTTTCCATCAAGTGATCGTTCTCTCAAGAACGAGAATAGGTACCCTGGTGTACCGAATTCAGAAAAACCCTCATGTGAAGATGAAAGTCGTGCATCTTAACAAATTGGCACATTATCAAGATCAAGAAGGTCGATTGCGATGATCAAGACTTGGCAGGGGGTAATGAAACGGACTTTATAGCAATATACATTTCATAGTAGGTAAACGCAAGAATAAAAGAACTAAAAGAAAACTATTGGGAAAAGTTCACAAAAGGGATGGAGTGAGACATGTACGGAAGCCAGAGAAAATATGGGGAATGTTAAGAAGAAACAAGCTTGAAGTCAAAGATACCGTGAGAACTAATAAAATCACATTAGAGCAGTGGGAAACATACTTTATAAATCTATATAAGGAAGAAGAGAACATGGAACAGATACAAAATGAATATGAGGAGGACGATAGCATAGAACTAACAAATGACAAGATAGAAAATACCTTAAATTCCCTTAAGAATACAAAAAGCCCTGGATCAGACCAGATCACTAATGAGATGCTTAAATACGGAGGGAAAAAGCTATGGAATGAAATATTTACCCTATTCAAGAATATCATAGAAGAACAAAAAATACCGAATGAATGGAAGAATAGTATAACAATACCCATTTTTAAAAAAGGACAGAAAACGCACCCAGAAAACTATCGAGGAATAACACTGCTTGATAGCATTCTCAAAGCATTCACAAAAACTATACTGGAAGAAATCACCAAAATCATAAGTATACGAGAAGAACAACAAGGCTTCAGAAAGAACAGATCCACTATTGACGCTATATTCATTGTCAAACAAATAATTGAAAAATCCCTAGAATTCAATAAACCGCATGCATGTGCTTCATCGATATGACCAAGGCTTTTGACAGAGTACGCTTAAAGGACGTCTTATAAATAATGAGAACAAAAGGTCTAAACCATAGGCTAATTAACCTCATATACGATATTAACATCCAGTGCAAAACAAAAATCAGAGTAGGACATATAACAACGGAAGACATATATGTAAACATAGGAATTAGACAGGGTGATTCGCTCAGCCCCTTCATATTTAATCTAATAATGGATAAAATAATAGAAAATCTCCCCAGAACAGCTGGATACAAAATGGAACACACATTCTTCCATACCGTCTGCTATGCGAACTATGCTATTCTTATTGCAGACTGAAGATAACGTCTAAAAATTACTGCACTCTTTTAACACTAAAGCGAAAAAATTAAATATGCTCATCAACACCGAGAAAACTAAATGCTTAGTAACATCCAAAGAACCAATACGGTGCAAGTTGGAAATCGACTCCAAAATTGTCGAACAGGTAAATTACTTCAAATATTTGGGGGCAAAAATAACGAGCCATGGAAACCTTTTTAACGAAGTAAGAGAGCAAACAATGAAAGCAGCTAAAATTTCTGGATGCTTGAAAGAAATTGTGTGGAAGAACAAATACGTTAGTATCGAAAGAAAAACTAAGATATATAAAACGATTCTATCATAACATACGCGGCAGAAACAAGACCAGATACAGGCAGAACTTTACAAATTATGAGAACAGTCGAAATGAAAACAATAAGAAGTATACAAGGCAAAACTCTACACGACAAAATACAAAATGAAGATATCAGACAACAATGCGGGATACAGGACATAGGAAGATGGGTTAGACAAAGGCGAAGATTCTGTAACAAACATATAGGAAGAATGGAGGACGGTAGACTCGTTAAAAGCGCAAAAAATGAATAACCCAGTAGGATAAAAATCGCGGGGAAGACCACCAAAACGATGGCGAGAATGCTGGATCTTATCTTCCGGGAAAGACGTGATGGCAATGAACAGGCAATAGCCTACTAGCATGGTTAACTGTGTTAGAAAGAAGAAGAAGAAGAAGACATTTCATAGTATTAATTTGTGTTTGTAGTTTGTAAGGTTTAAGGTTTATTTTCTACGAGTTAATAACTTATTTTATTAATTTTACCGCTGTTAATTTCCTCCTGAGACATCTATGAAAGAAGGTCTAGAACTTTTTAAAAAATTGTATTTCTTTATTTTCGGCTATGACAGAAGATTTAGAAATTGCCAGATTATTCATTTTCTTTATTTTTATTACACCATGTAGTATGAAAATCCGTCTAGAATGATCCGTAATCTTCTGGTATTCGGGAAAAAGGTACATAAAGGGTCCAGATCTGCTTTCGTGGACAGTTTAGTTGGAGACGTCGTTGATATAAGTTGAATTGTTTGATAAGTTGTCAGATTTATGAAAATAAGAGATTATCAAATAATTCAGTGTGTATAAAGATTAGCCGTCCGGAAAAATATCAATACGAATTTTTCAATAATATTTATAAAAAATTTTATTTGTCTACCATTTAACGATTTTTTTAAATACTTTATAATCCTTTACTTTTCTAAATAAAAAAGTTACTTCCGTCTTCATCTTGTCTTGGCATTTATTCAAATTCGGAACTGACTGGCGTCACCGTAATGCAATATTAACTTTTTGTTCACGAAATTTCGTCCTTTGAGAGATTACCTCGACAAGTCGACATTTCAGTTCACGTTGTATACTGTGTTTGTTTATGCTTTGTCTCCTTTGGCCGGACTCCCTTGCTGTCGTTTTGGCTTTTCCAGCTGGGTTGATAAAACTTCGTATTGTTTATTTATGTAAGTAGTAAACGGCGAAATATCCCTCGGTTTAAAAAGAGTTACAACAAAATATGTTTTTATATGGGAAACAAAAATGATTTCATAAAATCTACCACTTTGAATATTAAATATTTTTAATCCTAAAAATATTATAAAAGGTATAGATAACGTTTTTAATATGACATATCAAAAGGAACTTAAAATTTCAAGTACAGGCTTTTATAAATTTGGTCGTCACCGTTAGGGTTTTATAAATAAGTTAAAATTGATTAGTACTTCATGCTGTACCCAAAAAACGGTTCCGTACAACTAAGAAGCAAAGACAGCACTGTAAAGCCCCTCGGTGATTTTCTGTATCTCTAGATAAGGTCTAAATGTAGGATGAACGATTCTTATTGATCTTTTATAGTAATGTTGTGAAGCGGGAGAAGATGAGAAATGGCGTTATTTTCACCTTATCTCGTCTCGTGAGCTCGAAACGATAATTAAATTACTTCTCGTCTCAGCAATTCAAGTTCTTATCTTGTCCGGTATAAGAATCCTCGACTTTTATAATAATAATAACATAGTGTTTAGATTTTTGTATAACTTAAAGATACCAAATAAATAATCGCTTATGATTTTATGTATAATTTTTTAAATAACATTATCATCACCATCATCCTCTGATTTCAAGCCAAACGGCTTCGCACTTTCTCCAGCGAATATTGACTCATACCAGGTATAGAAATATATCAAAAGTATGAAGCTCTGTGGGAACCCTTTTCAAATTATCGGGTCTAGGTGACGTGGTCTGCTGTGTTTCTTACAAACTTTCGGACGGTCCGCGCGGTTGCAAAGAGAACAGCTTTCTGAATCGGCTTATGCAGATACTCTCTAAAACCCAGTTCCTTGATGTTCTGTAGGAGGTTTTTTGGTATCACTCCAGTTGTTGATTAAATTATGGGAATCGTTTGGACGCTGTTCATGGCCCATTGTCTTCGGATTTACACCTCCAGATCTCTGTATTTGGCGATCTTCTAGTTGTATTTTAGCCTTAAGTTGTTGTTATTAGGTACATCAATGTCGATTAGTGTAGTTCACCTAAAAATTTTATCTGTTAGTATAATGTCTGGTCTATTATGAGCAACTGTTTGATTCGTTAGAACCGTTCGGTCCCAATATAACTTGAACTGGTTGTTCTCAAGAATAGACTCCGGATTGTACTTGTAATAAGGCACTTTTCTTACCTGCAATAGATTTAACTTACCTGCTAACTCTTGGTGGAGTATCTTAGCGGTTGAGTCATGTTTCTCCTTGTACTTCGTTGCAGTAGACGCATGACATTCTCCAGTTATGTGCTGTATTGTGTCTGATGTTTGACAACCGTATCTACATTAGTCGTTTTCAATTGAAGGATCTCTGATGATGAAATTCCACTAGCTTTTCGTCGGAATGACCTGGTGTGGGATAGCTAACAAAAAGCCCCCCATTTCCGAAGACATCTGTTCTGAAATCAACCAGTAGTTCGACGCTGAGTTGTTGACATTGTCCTGATTGACCTCATTTGGATGCCGTCCATGAAGTGGCTTCCGTAGCCAGGTTTGTAACTTCTCTTGGTCTGTTTGGTGGTGAGAAGTAATATCTTGTTCCCTAAACTGTAGCGGCGTTGAATCGTCTGCCTCGCATATTGCTCGATGTAGTGTGGAAGAGTCCGCCAACCTGTGGAAATATGAACGTAAATTTATTATTTGTTGGTCGAGCTGCTTACCAATATCCACCAATCCTCTTCCTCCTTGGTGTCTTGGAAGCATTGTATGTTCAATAGCACTCCGAGGGTGATGTTTTAGTGCTTTTGTTAGGAGTGTCCTTATTTTTCTTTGCAGATTTTGGATGTCCGTCCTGCCCCACTTCACAATTCCAAAAGAGTAACTAAGCGCAGAGCATGCGTACGTGTTGAGCGCCTTAAACAAATTTCTACTATTTAAACTACTTCGTAATACCCGTCTTACCCACCTGACAATACGGTGGTCAGTTCGGCCTTCACCATCATTATTATTATCATCATCATTATCACCATCATCATCATATAGTCGTATCGTTCATTGCTGAACGTAGACCCCCACGTTTTTTCATTTACGTTAATCTTGGTCTATCATTACCTAATTGCCTGCAGTTGTATTAATATCACTACTTCTGGGGTCGGGATTCTCACCACCATACTTGCCTTCCTCTCTTCATTTCAATTTACTTATGTGTTCTACAAAATATGTGACTTTAGTTCTTTGGCAAATGATTTTAGGTATTCTACCACGTTTCAGGATTTTTCTGGGCTCTTTAGCTAGTCTAGGAATATCTGAGGTCATTTATCGAAAAATAGATTTTAGAGAATTTGGCAGTGTACTAAAATTAATGGGGGGGGGGTCAATTCAGCTAAAATATATTCAACATAGTGACACTTCTGGTTATATCAGAAATTAATGCCTTCTTGCTTATTTTAAATAGAATACCCTATATATTATTTCGTTTTTAGCTTTTACGCAAAATTATAGACGTCAGTGGCAGCTGGCGCACAAAAAAAGTAGGGGTTACAATTCCAATGGCACATTAAAAACATAGATATGTATAGAATTTGCTATAGGCACCGGTGGATGAAAAAATAAAAGTCTCTAAAAACTGAGTTAGCATGAAACAGAGCAGTGCATTTTAAATCACTAAACATAATGAAGGAAGTAAATTTTAAAAATATAGCAGTCAAAACAAAATGCACGTATAACTTACTGTGTGAATTATTTATCAAGAAAATCCATACGCCGATCGCTGACATTACCAAACTTATCAATAATCCGCTGATTGAAATCAGGTATGCCTTCGATAAGATCCCTTTCTTTAGAAAGCATTGACAAAGTAAAAAGTCTTTCTGGGGTCACAGTATTCCGTTAAAACATTTTTATCCGTTTGAGGGTAGAAAAGCACCGTTCTGCTTCAGCCAATGTCATCGAAATAGTAGCTAAAATTTTTAATGGTTTTAGAACTTCAATAAATGTTTCACTTAGCTCGATGTTTTGCAAAAGATAGTCATAAAGTTCAAGAAGTCCCGGAACTTCCTTCTGACATACAATAAACATTGCTTATAAAATTTTTAAATACCAATGCCTTTTTCAAATGCCGTTTCAGAGCACCGTGTAACTCAGTACTAAAATCAATTAAACCTCGAAATATCCCCGGATTAGAGGAAGACGTAGACTCATCATGTTCTCGTAAAGCGAGATCGAAAGCTCCACAGAAACGCACACAATTAATTATAATGTTTATAATGTATCGATTATCTTACTTTTTCATTGTGCAGTTCAATATTTTTTCAATAAGCGCTGCTTAATTGAGCAGCTACTTTTACAATCCCCAAAGTTTCTCCTCCAAATAATAGACAAGGAAAACAAAATAGAGCATTTTTATATGACAACCACAAGGCCAAGTATATTTATTAGAAAGGTCCGGATTAAACGTCCTAGTAAAAGTCCTTTTTTTGCTAGACACGGATTGTTCTGTTTTTAAATTCGGAGTAGGCTTTCCAATCCTTTCTATTTCAGCCTTATCACTTAATAACCGACCACAGAATGGCTCTGCAATTACACTCTGAATGGTATTCATTTTTGTTTTTACCGAAACCTAAAACGTAAAAAAAAATACAACAGCGTACCGCACGACAAGCAAACGGCAACTACAAGACAACTAGGAAATTGACGAGCAAACTAAAGGTGTTTTCTCGCGGAATAACCCGGCTTAATATATGTTTAGATCTATTTTGAAACACATTTAAAATGACCTTATTATTTCCAATCGCCCGAATACGATAATAACGAAGTTCATTTATTTGAAAGCATATCTATAATTGTTTCAAAACAATATTTCATCGTCAGAAACTCTTTGAAACTGATTGAAATAAATTTACATTGAAAATACAGCTTAAACACAAGTGTGCAAGCCGCTACTGATAGACAGATCGGTTTAGTTTTGTTTTGTTCTGTATGAAATTTTCTAAAGATCTCAGAGCAACCGAAGACAAACCCACTAGGTCTTTTCAGGCAGAAAATGTCAACATATTTCTAAGCCAAAATAGTACATGAACTTCCTCTATATGGAGAATTTCTACCCGCGACCTTATTAATTTATGTTACACATTATCAAGAATAATTTTGCAGGTTTCGAAAATTCAGCTCAGTGGTAAGAATCTTAACTATCCATCTTAAATATACTCTATACCATTTCTCTCGCACCAGCTATTCCAATCATATTTACTTTTACATGTAAATAAAGCTCCTCGGGGAATTCCCTTATAAACTTGTAAATATTTTCTCTTGAAAAAACTTTCCATTTATTCGGCTGATGTCGAATATTTTTCCTTTTAAGAAAAGCAATCATATTTTGAAATACCAATGCTCTTATTCAAAAATAAAACAGCCTTATATTGGGAGTTAAATAAAAATTTTCGTCTTATTGGATCTATGTCGCATATTTCCATCATAAGTAGTGGTCTAGGAGGGTTCCAAAACTAGAGACATTTTTAAATACAACAGTTGTAGTTTGAGGATTGTGATTGAATCATTAAAAATATTCTTGTCCCTTCCCAGCACTCCGATCTATAAGATCATTTATGTGGTAATATTTCGCGGGATATTTACACTTTTCACGAAGTCTATTATTTTGCTGTAATGTAATTAAGAAATCAAAAAAGGAATATTGCGCACCCAGTTGGATAAATGTGGTAGTAAAAATCCGAACAGTGACTAAACGGTACCTGACTGAAAAGATTGAACTGTGAGGGATCGACCTACATTACGCCTCAACATTTATGACAAACTTAATTCACAATTTCAATCTTTTATCTGCATTTGATGCAATAACTTTTGGCGTTGACTATCATTTGTCACTTTAATTCATTCTGAAATGGTGGCTCGACAGCGTCCACGTGCTAGCAAATCAAACAAAAATAATAAAAATTCTTTCCTTTTAGAATATTTATTTTTATTATAATATGTAATCCTAGTAAAGGGTGTTTTTTATAGAGGTATAGAACTTTAAGTTGGCAACACTTTTTTAACTGGCGGCCATTTTGTCAGCTGTCAAGTGATTTATGTTTAGTTTGGTTTGGCATTTCAACATGAATAGACTGACGCCTGAGCAACGCTTCCAAATTGTGCAAATTTATTTTGAAAATCATGGTTCTGTTCGAAATACGTATCGCGCACTACGTCCATTTTACGGTCAACATAATCGTCCATCAGAGCAATTAATTCGATTAACTATGGAATGTTTTCGCACCACGTTTACTCTAAATTATAATACGCATCCACAGAGACGTGGTACAGTGCGTACAGAAGAAGTCATTGCTGCTGTAGAGCGTAGCGTAGAGGAAGACCCGAATCAGTCTATCCGCCATCGTGCACAGGAATTGGATATGTATCCATTCACTTTATGGAAGATTTTGCGGAAAGATCTTGGTTTGCGTGCTTACAAAACCCAACTCGTGCAATAATTGAAGCCACACGATCACCTAACAAGGCGTAGATTCGGTGAATGGGCCCAAAACAAGATTGCCGTTGATCCCGATTTTCATAAGCGAATTTTGTTTAGCGATGAAGCTCACTTTTGTTTGAGTGGATACGTCAATAAACAAAACTGCCGTATTTGGAGTGATGATAATCCTCAAATGTATGTTGAGACACCGTTACATCCAGAAAAACTTTGTGTGCTTGGTGTGCTTTATGGGCTGGTGGAATCATTGGTCCGTACTTCTTTAAAAACGATGCTGGTCAGAACGTTACAGTCAATGGTGACCGCTATTGAGCCATGATTACTGACTTTTTCGTTCATCAATTGAACAACCATGATGTGCAGGAGCTGTGGTTTCAACAAGAAGGCGCAACATGTCACACAGCTCGTGCCACAATTGATTTATTGAATTAAACGTTTGGTAACCGCATAGTTTCACGTTTCGGACCCGTGAATTGGCCTCCAAGATCGTGCGACTTAACGCCGCTAGACTATTTTCTGTGGGGATATGTGAAGTCGCTAGTCTACGCCGATAAGCCCGAAACGATTGATCACTTGGAGAACAACATTCGCCGCGTTATTGCCGATATACGGCCACAAATGTTGGAAAAAGTCATCGAAAATTAGACCTCCAGATTAGACTACGTCCGAGCCAGCCGTGGCGGTCATATGCCAGAAGTCATATTTAAATTATAATGCCAGAAGGTTATCTTTCGAATAAAGTAAATTTCATGTCAATTTAAAAAATTCATCTTTGTTTTATTCCATTTAAAAGTTCTATACCTCTATAAAAAACACCCTTTATAAAGTACATAACGACTGCTTATGTTGAACAAAACCTGGCTTTTTATACATACATATTTTCGTAGGTTCTTTCTTTATTTTTATTTTACGATAAATAGATTTAAAAATGGGTATTTTTTCTTTTGTAGAAGTCCTGATGAAAGAAACAAAATTTTTCGAAAGCTAGAGTAATAAAAAAGAGTTTTCTTTTCTGGCCAACCATCCTTTTGACTGCAGCTCCACAAAAGTTTTCGGTTTAATTGGCTTTTTCTTAGCTAGTCCAGTCATGAGACTACTTTCTCTTTCAATATATATATATATATATATATATATATATATATATATATATATATATATATATATATATATATATATATATATATATATATATATATGTAATCGAAGGTTTTCGGGCATCCCGTGTATGTACTGAGTCCCTCTCAGGTCTGTAAGGCAGCTGACGTATCGATGAAATCTCATTCACCATTTTCAAAGCTCACTGTATGGCGTCTACGAGCGAACTGACGCCTGTGACTCCGGTGTTGTCGGTACCGTGTGTGCGTCGGACGTGTTCGTTTTCCGAATGGTTCCGGCCAGTCAGGTTGCGAGACCTGCTGCGCGTCATCAGCCCTGTTGCCAGTGTTTGTGGTTGCGTTGCCGAGTTGTAATCTCTTTCGTTACTAAGTGGTACTGATTGATGTTTTGTAAGCAGATTTTTCCAAGTATTAGGCACACGTTGGCTATCATCTTTGCTATTTAAGTTGTTGGGCCTCTTTGCAATTTCAATAGCCTCCCTTATAACTCTTGTGGACAGGTTTTCACATCTCGACAGCATTTTTGTTCCCGAGAAATTTATCTTATGTCCTGTGTTTAACCAGTGTTGGGCCAGAGCAGAAGAAGTTGTTTTTTGCTTGACATCGTTTATATGTTCGTCTCTTCTGGGGAAGAAAATCTCAAAAGTTTCCTGGAACGCATAAACAGTATACATCCCAAAATTAAATTCACCATGGAGACAGAACAGGAAAGAGAACTACCGTTTCTGGATATCCTACTGAAAAGAAAAGAGGATGGCTTGCTTTCGCACACTGTCTACAGAAAGCCCACTTACACCAACAGGTACCTCAATGCCGATTCACATCACCACCCCGCCCAATTATTTGTAGTAGTGAAATCACTTGCGTTTCGATCGCAGTCCCTTAAAGATCCAGAAAATTATTACAAAGAGATGAACATACTGCAAGAAACCCTAACAAAGAACAGTTATAAAAAAGAACATATAGACAAGGCTCTAAAAAACAAACACTTGGCCCCAAAAAATCGCGAAAACCAAGAGAATAGCTTCAAGGCTTTTGTTCCTTATGTAAGAGGTACCACAGATAAGATCGCAAGAATTCTCAGGAGACACAACATTGAAACCATTTTTACCACAGACCGTTAAGTAAAAGATCTCTTGCCAACACCTAAAGAAAGAATCCCTCTAGAAAACCAGGGAGTGTACGAAATTCCATGCGGAGAGTGCAGCTCATCTTACGTAGGCCAAAACAACCGTAAAATAAGCGCCAGAAGAGACGAACATATAAACGCTGTCAAGCAAAAAACAACTTCTTCTGCTCTGGCCGAACACTGGTTAAACACAGGATATAAGATAAATTTCTCGGGAACAAAAATGCTATCGAGATGTGAAAACCTGTCCACAAGAGTTATAAGGGAGGCTATTGAAATTGCAAAGAGGCCCAACAACTTAAATAGCAGAGATGATAGCCAACGTGTGCCTAATATTTGGAAAAATCTGCTTACAAAACATCAACCAGTACCACTTAGTAACGAAAGAGATTACAACTCGCACACGGTACCGACAACACCGGAGTCGCAGGTGTCAGTTCGCTCGTAGACGCCATACAGTGAGCTTTGAAAATGGTGAATGAGATTTCACCGAAACGTCAGCTGCCTTACAGTCCTGAGAGGGACTCAGCACATACACGGGATGCCCGAAAACCTTCGATTACACATCACACCCGTGAGAATATCCGACATAACATATATAATATATATATATATATATATATATATATATATATATATATATATATATATATATATATATATATATTGTATAGGTAGACTTTTCTCAGGTGTGATAAGTTTTTGATTATGAAAAAGTCAAACAAAAATGGTCATAAATAATAAGTTAATGCATTTATGTGGTAATTGCAGATGGTAGATTAGACATTAGTTAATAGTATATAAGAAGTTATACTAAAATCATGTTTTAAAGGACATCAAATGCCAATAATTGTGTAATAACATGATATAATGTATAAAAATTATTGTGAAATGTTGGACATTAATGCATATACAATAAGAACTATAAACATATTTGACTCAGAAAAACATGAATCTTATACACTAATAAATAAGTAATATTTTGAATAAGGTCTGAAGTGTTTTTGTCCAGAAATGGTGACTGAAAAATGAATTTTAAAATAATATAGTGAAATCCACGAAAAGGAGAATCTTAGTCACCCATTTTATAAACAGTGCAGATAAAGATGATATTAGTGAAAATAAGCGTCAAATAATAACTATTTAGTGAAATATAGACACTATTTATCAATAGTTATTAATAACATATTAGTTTCTACGCATTACAAAAACAGTATTTGTGAAAACTTTGTAAAGAAACATTGTAAAAGTGCATTAATAGTGTAAAAAATTATAGATTATAAGTTTATTTTGATAAGAAACTAGGAGTAAAAAGTACCCAATTATAGGTAAAACTTTGTTAAATAGGATTATAATATTAATAAAACCAGAATTATCGATTTCAGGAAGTTATAATTAAAATTTAAATGTATAGGTAAAATTTTCTTAGATGTAATCCAACTTTATTTATCAATTTTATGTGGCAAATAATAACCAAAACTAAAGTTTAGATATATCAAAATGTCAGGAAAAGTCCAAAATTTACATAAATCATAATTTATTGTCATCAAATAGAATATTTTTTTTTTTCATAATATCAATAAAATAACAAAATTCTATCATAAATTGACAATTAGGAATCCATTTTGATATTGGGTTTCAAAGCTTCAAATTTTATCTAGTTGCCAGTTCACGTCAGAGGGCCAATCAATCAGAAAGAAATAAAACAAAAATTTATATTACGTGACCACCTACTATAAAAGCTAAAATTCATTTTTTTAAAAGGGCACAGGTCCACCATTTGAACGGGTACCATCATTAGTCTGGTTCGTAAAAAATTAACATAACCTCAATATTTTCAGTTGATATTTTGAAAAGTAAAAGAAGGAGTAATTATTGATCGGTTATAATATAAAATTAGCTAGTCTTTTTTTATTAACGGGACCATAATCTAAACGTTTTTCAGTTGTTATTTCATAAATAAATTTAAAGAAAGACAGTGCAGATTATTCTGTGGTAAAGAAAACAATGCTGATTTTATTCATTAAAATTTTTTCAAAAAAGTAAAAGGAAGAAACATAGAGCTTGGATATAAAAAATATGTGGAGATTGAAAGTTCATTTTGAAAGAAATAAAAGTTTAATAAATCAGTACATAAATTATGTCAATAAGCAAGCAGCTGTGAAAAATATTTAAATAATTGACAAAGGAGAAAGGATTTGTAAATTTTTCTTTTATTAATAAAGGAGCAAGGAAATATAAAACGTGGATATAAAAAAATTTTCTGGAGATTTAAAAGGTATTTATTTATTGAGAAAGGTATAAAAATTTTTGACTTGCCCGAAGAAAAATTGATTAAATAGATTTATACTAAGCCTATTATGAAAAATTATAGTTAATAAAATAACTTGATAAAATTGATTTATACTAATCTTATTATGAATAGTTATAGTTAATAATAAAAAATAAATTGTTTAATTTGCACTGCATCAAGATCACTTTTAATAATAATAACAGCACACACTAAACTATTTCTAGATTGTTTAAAATAAAATCACATATTTCAAGACTCTACTCATTTGTAACTGTTTAGACATTTATGCTATGTTGCCAGATTTAACAATTCAAAATCCCATAAAACAATATAGTGCATATTGAATAATTTTTGTAATTTAATTAGGTTTAGATAAGGTGATTTATAAATTTTGCAAAAAAAAAACCCACACCCACTGACATTATTATATTTTCATTTATTCATTCATTCAACAACTCAATAAATATCATATATATATATATATATATATATATATATATATATATATATATATATACAAATATGTGTATATATATATATATATATATATATATATATATATATATATATATATATATATATATATATATATATATATATATATATCAATATGCTTTTTTAATTTTTTAATTTTCTTGGGGTTAGGTTCATACGTGGATGTTTAAAAAACAAGGTGCTTTGATGTTTCGCCTTTTGTTTAAGGCATTTTCAAAAAGTTATTTTTAAAATTATTTTCCTTAATTTAATAATACCAATAAAATTTTTCTTGGTCAAATAACCTAAAAAAAATACACAAATTATGTTTAAAATTCCACACATTAACGGAAAAACTTAAAAGGTTAAAAAACAATTCAAAAACATTTTTTTAAACTTATTTTACAATTAGAAACTTTATGTGATTTTAAAAATATTTAAAATTTTTACAAAAATATG
Organism: Diaprepes abbreviatus; assembly: GCA_034092305.1. Classification (NCBI taxonomy): domain Eukaryota; kingdom Metazoa; phylum Arthropoda; class Insecta; order Coleoptera; family Curculionidae; genus Diaprepes; species Diaprepes abbreviatus. The sequence continues at coordinate 972,923 of JASJET010000225.1, read as the reverse complement.
TAAGTACACACCTTGAGCTTGCCATTTCTATTTCCGTACGGAATGATAAAATGTACTAATTGTGATATTGGAAAAACAATTCTTTTTTTATTACATTCTTTTTTAAATCATTACTTATGGAGTTTTTTTATATTAAAATTGATAACATATAAATGTTCTAAGAGGATATTCCCATCTATTGACTTTTAAGTGGGTATATTAATTTTTAATCAGATTTGTACAAACGTGGCTTAGGTTATTTATATCAGTTATGTCGTTAACTGCGGTTTTTTCTTTTTTTATTTCCATTCCTTTCCATTTCTACTCAATTTGTTATAACTATGGTTCAAATTTTCTTGAATTGTTGTAGTTGAAGGAATGACCTGTTTCTCGTACATATTTATTTAATACAGTCGTAGTATTCTTAGTAAATTTGAGCCCATTTAATCTATTTTTAAGTAACTGTGTGGTCATTCCTATATATCTTTTTGGACAATTGTTGCAAGGAATTAAGTATACAACATTAGAGTTATTCATTTTAGGACCTTTACTTTTCAGTTTGGTAAAAAAAGAGTTTAACTTATTTTGAGCTTTGTGGCAGGCAACGATATTATGTTGGTTCAGAATATATTTAATTTTTTCTGAAAGTCCGTTTGTATCCGGCAAGGAAATAAATTTCGATGTATCATTATTATTGGGAGGATTGTCTATGAGTTTAAAGTTGTTCCTTAATAGAGTCTCTTTCACTTTTCTTAAAACTAAATTCAATGGAAGTTAAAGTCATTGCTCTATCCGCTAGACCAACAATAACTCTCTTTTTCTGAGAAATTGGATGAAGTATTTCCCTGACCATGTGGGTTTAGTGTACCACTCAGTTAAGATTTTATTTTCTCTTCGGATAAGGGTCATATCTAAAAAGTTTATTTTGCCGTCTTTCTCTATTTCTGTTGTGAATTGCAACATGTTGTGAAAGCTGTTAAATAGTTGGATGATTTCATCTATTTTATTAGAGGAAACAGCCATTATACAGTCATCCACATATCTTGTAAAGAATATTATATTTAATTTAAGATCTTTGATAACTCTTTCTTCTAAATATTCCATAACTAACTGAGCAATGGCGGAGAAGATTGGTGAGCCCATAGCACAGCCATTTATTTATTTGTGAAATGTATTATTTTATTGAAAGTAATTTGTGTTTAGGGTAAGGTCTACAGCTTCCAAGAAATGGTTTTTAGATAAGGTTGTGTATTGTTTTAGAATTTCCCATTTTTCAGATAAAATAACTCTTACAAGTTCATTTGGGATGTTAGTGTAGAACGTACTACGCGCAAGAGAGAAAGAAAATGAAAATGAATAAATGAATTATTCTGTACAGGTGGTTATTTTTTCGGTGTTGATCGTTCCTTCTTTTAGGGCAGTACCTAGTCTAGCATGCTGAAAATTAGGAGGGTTAACGAAAACAGGAAACAACTAGATCCAAAAATAAAACACCCCGATTCCAAAAACAGTTAAAATCTATATTTAACAATAAAAAAAAGGATTCTGTTTTACAATCTATATGAATTACAACTTAAACTATAGAAATATGTGACTATTTGCGAAATGGATTAGAACAAAAAAACAAAGCAACAATGAACAATACTACTGCAAGTATGACGTCATCTGCGCCATACGCCAAGTCGGTTTAGATGTAGGTTCAGTTTTAGACCGTCGGCTGATTTGTGTTGAATAACCTTATTTTTTATGTACAGTTGTATTTTGCACTAATAAATTATCTAGTACGCCGATTTAGGAATTAAATTAAAAGTGCTGGACTTCTAATGGGTGAAATAATGTTTTAAATTACCTAGTGTATACGTATATCTTCGGTTTACGAGGTAGTTTAACTTAAATTAAATATAAAGTGTCCTGGGATCGCACGCAGAAAGTCTTATTAGTTCCCAATCACAGGGGAAAAATGAAAGCATACGATAAATTAGGTAATACTACAGTTTATTACATATAGTTCTAATATCTAAAGTGTGGTTTTATCACTGAGTCTAAGTACTTTCAGCAAGCACTAACCTGTAACTTCTTTGGGAGCAATGGAGTGTTTTATGCCAGGCTCCGGCATGGAATTCCAGTTGTTAAATAGAAAAGGAAGATCCCGGTTTAATAAAATCTGATTGTGGCATGTATCTGTTTGTCTTTACGGGTGTAATAAGTATCAAAAGTCACAAATATGGTATTGACCTCTTAGAGGTGATAACGTTCACCACACTTTACTTATGGGTAAACGATACAGTTTTGACTTCCATCCCCCAAAATCTGGCAAATGTTGCCCTAAAACACTAAATATGGTTTTAGCTGTTCACTGAGATAAACGTAGTGCTGTATAATTAGAAAAAGCAGCCAAAATATTGCTTTCTAGCTTATGCGAGTTTTCCAAACCAAGGCTTGGCCCAGAATCTTTCTACTGACCTTTTAGAAATATCAAGAGCGCCAAAGAAAAACAAAAGATTAACTACCTACACCCTTGATGAAAATAATAAAAGTGGAGTGTTTGATACATTTCTAGGCACACTCGATTTTTTTTTTACAAAACCGGTTTGTGATGTGACAGTAATAAAAACTTTTAGCTTTTATTTTATATGTATTAAAGAGACTACTTGATGCAACTAAGACATTAATTTATGGTGAGTATTGGCTTGATTGTTGGTATTTTGGTAAAATTATTTATAGTTTTGTTCGTAAAATAACAAAATTGTAACAAACTATACAACATCTAGGTTGTCATGACGTCATATAATAGTATTAGACCACACACCAAAAATCATTAAACTCAGTTACCACATTTTCAAGAAATTTGGAGAATCAATATTTTCTTAAAACTTTTACGTCTTCTTCCGCCTAAAAGAAGCAGTATCGGAGATAATCAAGTTGGCTTAAACTGACGTATTTTTAAGTCAAGAGTTTAACATCAAACGTTGTACAAATATTTTCCACCTTTTATGTTTAATACGACCTTATATCCACTCATTCCTGGAGTAAATTTTGCAAACAAATTTTCTGTCGTATGATATTCCATAACTTTACTTTTTTTTTCAATAAAGATTGCTAATAATGGCCATCCTTTCTGCTTTGATTTTATGTAGTCCTTATGGGTATCAAAATTGTCTTACCTTGAATTCAACTTTAAATAATAACCATTTTAAATAAGTACACGCAACACATATTTCCCAAATTCAATCAGCCATGCCACCTAACAAGAAGCAAAATGTATGCTTGTTTCTCAAAACTGCATCACCAATTGCCATTAAAAATATATAATAGAGATTTAAGTGACTCTATCAAGAAGAGGTAATATTGGTATACATAACTGTCTCGACCAACTTAGTTGTGAACGTAAATGAGAGATAAGGATCGTCTTCCGCATATGTGTTTTTAAGTTTAGACTTATCGATTCAACCATGTCCAAATATCTATCTGGCTTAGATGTAAAATACTTTTGAATATTATAAAATATGATTAAAATTGTGTTTTTTTTTTATTTCTGCATAAATATTTTAGTGGTTTTTATGAACTAGCCGCATTAATATATGAGCCAAAATGCCGAAATAATTTCTCTAATGACCTATGTATTTTCTGGCGTATTTTCAAGCTTAAATATTATCATTTAAATACAGGCGGCGAGCAACAATATTAATTAATAATGTAAACCGGGTTAAAAGCTATCCTAATTATTTGCAGTTGAAATCCCTAAAATGCATAGACTAGGAAACATTTGGAAATCTATAAACTAACCATGAAACAAGCATTTGTCGACGTTGAAGTAATTTTGACCAGCTTGTTCAAATATTTACAGTTAATTTATTATCACTAACAATACGAATTGCATTTTTCGTTTCGCTGTTTTTACATTTATTTGTCTTAGCAGGCTTATTAAATAATTGTTTTTCATTAGTATTGAGTAATGATCAGATAAAACCAATAGTTATATAATGCTGAATAAGAAAACAGTAGTATTGCTGGCTGCAGTCGGTTGACATACATAATACATACATGAAAAATTAATGGTTTTCCGAGTTAATTCAGGGTCTAGAAAGGAGTATTTTTATCACATTATTTTAAAAAGTTATTTGTAATATTCCGGAGCGCGATGTTGCCAAATTTATGTTTTCCATAAGTTAGAGAAATTATGCACAATTTAGCAACACCGCGTGGGAATACCTAGCGATGACATGAATCAACCAAGAAGTCTCAACCCCATAGGGCTTAAAATAACGGAAGTACCCATTTAAACCCATATAATTTCAAATTTGACTCTGCCCTGCAGCCAAATCTATTTATAGGTGGCCCCTGAATACGAAAAGTACGCCGTCGGTTTTCGAACTTTCGATACCCGGTATTTCTAGAAAATACCGGAAATAGGGAACGGCTATAAAAGCATCTGGTCGGCAGTCATATCACCAGTATTAGTTTAGCACGAGCAGTGGTCAGTATTAGATACAGAAACGAAGTGCGCGAACAAGCGAATAGTAAGAGCCTTGTATTAGTGTTATCTTGTGTTGAATAAAGTTAGTTGATGCCTGTAATCACTGGAACCAAAGTTACAATATTTAGGAACCGTAACTAGGAGCTATGCTCGTTTTTTACTCTCCAGGATAAAATGTATGTTTGTGTTAATCCAAATAGTGTTATGGAAAAATTAAGATTTGCATATAATCTGATGAATGATGCTTATTTATAGATTCTTCCAAAATAAGTTTAAAAACAGTTCTTTCATAATGGCAACAACGTGTAACGAAGTTATTCAATTTTGGGGCATGAGTATGTTCGCCGGGATTTAATTTATTTATTAATCATCTGAAAAATCTGACTCTTGCGGGAAAAGAATGCTTAAAGTTTTAATATTACCGGTATATAATTAGATTTGCCGCGCCATGTCGGGAAATACGATTTTCCGATGATTTTCAGAGCGTCCATCCATAGTAATCGCGCACCGTATACAGCAGTATTTTATCCGCGATCATCCCACACCGTCACTTGTCAGTGTAGTGGGAGCTCGGGCCAACTATTTAAGTTCGAGCTGACCATTATTTCGCTGAGAACTGCACGTTCTCCATTCGGCTCTACAGTTCCAACGGACTGCCTGGGTCACCCGCCGAACCGCACCTTCCTGGTCTAGCAATGTAGGTGATGTTAGGCTTGTATGTATATGGTGTTTCACCATCCACTTCCTTCCTTACGTCCTACCCTGCTAATGGCAAGCATTGTCGAGGACCCTTGTAAGTACGGGCAATGTTGTGTCATCCTACCGTCACCGCCGAGGATCCTTATAAGTACGAGCGGTATCGGTTTTTTTCTAATTTCCTACCACTATTAGTCGACATTGTCGAGGATCCTTGTAGGTACGGGCAATGTCGTTCTGTCCTGCTGTCGAGGACCATTACAAGTACAAGCAGCGTCGGTTCCTTTCTTTCCTTCCTACCATCACCTATACACACACGCACTGAATGCCGTTAATTTTGTTTTTGTTTCCGTATTGACCAGGAATGTATTTTACTGACGGGTGCCCCCCGATGTCTGTTGAGAAGGGCGCTTAACAACTGCCGCCCCGACGTTTGTCGCCGCCGTCGCGTGTAGAGATCGTCGACGCCGTGTATAGTCGCCGCCGTGTACAGTCGCCGCCTACCACCGATCGATGCCGGGTTACTGTTAGACATACCGCCGTCGGTTGAATTTTAGTACGAAGGGCCGTGAAGAGCGTGCGCGGATTTTAGACACGAAGTGCGATAATTTGAGTACAAGCCGTAGTGAATAGCGTCGCACCGTGTAGTACGAGGTAACGTAATTAGCTTCGTGAATGGTACCGCCGGGTTACCGTCTTCAGCGCTACCGACCAGTATGAGTTACCGTGAACAGCTCTCGTAAGATACTCTTGCCCTCCAGACCGTTTAAATGTTTATTTTGTTGTATAGCTTAGGTTGTAAGTTAGGTTTAGGATATGTCTTTTTATAAAAGTATGGAATACAGGCTACAGAATGTTTTAAAACCGTTCGTTTCATTCCTTAGTCCCATTTTTAACATTACATGTATCAATTGGCAGTCGGCAGCCAGCACTAATATGCACAATAGACGTCTGGCTTGCAGTTTCTCCACTGGTGCCCGGTGCAGAAGTGGACCCTCGACCACATTAATCCCGAGGGTGGCGCCCGAGAACCGACTACCGAGTGGATGTTTTGACCATCGGGCAGTCAAACCGTCGAACAGTTCAGAGAGCAAGGATATCCCGGTTATAAGTAGATACCGTCAAACCAATACCCCCGCGCTGAGCATTTGACCGATGACTGTCTGCACGAGAAATATCCTGACCGATGTTCCGCTGTCATAAACAAAGTAGATCCGTAGAGCATGACTTGCTCCTCTTATACGTAAAACGCGTCAGAAAAGGACACTTTATGCAGTTGAAAGAAGTTGAAAAGAACCTACGAAAATATGTCATTTATCCTAAATGCAATAAGCTATGATACGTATAAGTGGCAAATATGTGGTGACCTAAAAGTCATAGGACAGTTACTAGGGCTTCAAGGTGGATTTACGAAGTATTGCTGTTTTCTTTGTGCTTGAGATAATAGAGCAGCAGAGAGTCATTACTACGTAAAAGAATGGCTTCCGAGAGATCAGTATATTCCAGGTTAAGCTCAGATAAATAATATACCTCTTGTTGATCCCAAAAAAGTGCTGTTACCTCCATTATACATTAAACTGGGATTCATTAAACACTTCGTTAAAGCATTAGATGAAGGAGATGCGCTTAAATACTTTAAACAAATTTTTTCTAAACTAAGTGATGCTAAACTTAAGGAAATAATATTTGTTAGACCACAAATTAGAAAAATATTAAGGTATCAACAGTTTGATTAAAAATTAAGTGATGTTGAATTAGTTGCACGGAGTTTCTTTAATACAATTATTTCGGAGCTTTTAGGAGAAAATTACGAGCAATTTGTAGAAGCTCTACTTGAAAGATACTGTAAAATGTCTCTTGAAATACACTTCTTGCAAATCCCGTTTAAATTTTTTCCCAGGAAATTTGGGTAGAGTTAGTGACGAGCAAGGAGAAAGACTCCACCAAGACATATTAACAATGGAGCAATGCTACTAAAGCGGATGGGATCCAACAATGATGAGGGATTATTGTTGGTTTCTTATGAGAGAAAGCGATCAGGAATATAAACGAAAGTCAACATTTGCAAAAGAGTTATGTACAAAAGACTTATAATAAATGAATTTTCATGTTTATTTATGTAACTAAATATTGTTGGAGTTAAATTATCTTGTTTTTTTAATGTTTTGAAAAATGTTTGTATTAAATAAAAATAACTGATACATGCTATAATTCAAAATCTATACGTGGAGGGAAATTTTCGTTGTTAAATTCACAATCAGGATGCTTTAAACTCCCACGAGCAGCCAGTATAACATCAGTCGCTTTTTTTTGTATTTGTTGCCTAGTAAAATTTATGAGATATACTTAAAGAAAAAAATATTGTGTTTGTCCTCAACGAGATTATTGTAAAAGTAAGGTGGAATTAACTGAATTAGTCATAGTAAACATAAACTAAAATTTTAACCGTGATAACATAATAAATTAACAAGAATATAAAATATAATTTAACAACTCTACAAAACAGAGACATATTTTATTTGTAAACATACACTTATCTAATAAAACAGTAGAAAAAAGTTTTTGGCATTTCTTTATACACACGTTTCGTGTGTCTAGGGTGACTCGACATGAATTATGCAAGGCTGTCAAGTTCTTAACCGGCCTCCTAGGTATTCACAATTTTTTACCATTACTGTTTATTTAAAGCCATTAAACACATAATAAATAATTTATGGTGTCTGAAAGTGACACGATGTTTTATGTATAGAAATTAAATTAAGATAAGGATTTGCCGCCTGCCAGTAAGGGCGATAACGTAAAAGCCAAACTGAAGCCTGTTGTAGGCTAAAATAAGCATTTTGCTGTTTTCAAAGAGAAAATGATAATTATACAGTTACTGTCGCGGTTTCGTTCGCACCCCAGACCTCCGAAGATTTTAAAAAAGAAGACCAGTGAAATTTTATCGAACCGCATTCTTAAATGCCTTTTCGTGCATACATTTTAGTAAAGTATTATTACTTGAATTGCTTCAAAGCACATATATATATATATATATATATATATATATATATATATATATATATATATATATAAAATCAAAGTTATCCATTAGTGTGATTATTTCAAAGAGCATTGATTGGTTAAAATAATGCATCTTGAGTCATTAAAATCGGACCATTTTAACGTGATTGTCAACTGATTAAAAACATGCTAATATAGACTGATTTTTACGACTATTTTTTATCAATTAAAGCGTTTTCCAAATACAGTTGGTCCAGGGAGAGAATACCTATGCGTTATCACTCCACGAATAAATCAAAGACAGCTTTGAGACATGCTGATCTTCATTTGTATATAAATAAGTAATACAAGGAAAGAAAATAAAACATAATTCTACTAATCCAATCCATATGACGCAAAAAATCTGATATTATGAGTAAGGCAAGATAGAAAGAGATAACCAAGAAAAGCCAGTTATTTCGTTGCATGAATACAAACTTCCTTGTGATTTCAGTCAAAACATTATTTTTTTGATAGTTATCTTTCAAATTTTATTTATATTGTGTGTGTTTTTGAAAAATTAAGTGGATTAAAAGAAAAGATTGTTTTATATAAAAGCGATTAATTATTGTTTTATGATTTATTGCAAGTAAGTATATATTATTTTTATTAAAAACCCCTACTTAGACGCATAAATATTTCTAACCTTCCAATCTGTCTTTCCTTTAGCTGCCTGAAATGAGAATATATATATAGGCAACTAATTAAACATGATAGTAAATAGATTTATTTATTTTTACTAAAATTTTAATGTTTATGCTTTTAATATTGTTATTAGTTAACTGGTAGTTTATTCGTTAAAATTGCAAAATAAGCTCTGAGACATATTTTCCTAAAATGTTAATTCTTATCTTAGTTTTTCGATTGGTTATTTAGTATTTTTGTATTTTATTAGAACCATGTTGTAAGAAATTATTTTTCTTTTAAATTTCGTGCAGGATATTTGGTTAAATAAACGAAAATTATTCCCCAAACACCCTGTATTATCGCAGAAGTGAAAGGAATAACACTCTCATTGTTAATCATAGTCCGAGACAGACAATAACATGTTACTATGAAAACGGACGCTTGCGTTACACTGTGCGTTGCGTATAGGTCGTAACGTCTAATACGATAAATGACGTTATTCCGCTTGGGCGAGTTGCATAAAAAATCTTATTACAAAGCTCAACTTTGAATTATTTATAATTAATTGTTTGAGATATCCTAATTTTTTCCAGGATTTATTTTTGAGTGTGATTTGGAGAGATGTAGACTTTTCAAAATTGTTGTATTAATTTGGCAAAAAACAGTAATTTAAAGTAAAATGCTCAGTGAAGGGGTTGGGAGCAGGGACTGCTTTTCCTTAGATTTGCAGATTTACACAACCCCCAAAAAACTTGTTAATTAAAATAAAACATACTAATAAATATAAGTACAAATATTTTTCCAATTTCTACTGATAATTTAATGATTAAATTTTAATCAAATTTTTAACTAGATTATACGCGAACAGCAGTCAATTATTAGAATAATTTACATTACTTCGAATAAATATCATTAATAATTTATCTGTATTATAGTATTATGCCTGGAAACGTTATCGCTTCGCTAGTTTGCAATTTTAATGAAATCCAAGCTAATCCATTGAAGCGTATATGAAGTTACCTATCTAAGATATAGAGATTAACTCCGTCCCATAAGCTTGTAGATTGCAAGTCGAGTGCAAACCTGTGTTTAGTTTGCCCGTCGATTTTGTAGTCGTAATTGTTTTAGTGTATTGTGCGGTACGCTATTGTATTTTTTTTTACGTTTTGCGTTTTGGTTTTGGTAAAAACAAAAATGGATTCCGTTCAGAGTTTAATTGCAGAGCCATTCTGTGGTCGGTCATTAGGTGATAAGGCTGAAATAAAAAGCCTTGGAAGGCCTACTTCAAATTTAAAAATAGAACAATTCGTGCCTTGCAAAAAAGGACTTTTACTAGGATGTTTAACCCGGACCTTTATAATAAACATACGTGGCTTTGTGGTTGTGAAATTAAAAATGCCCCATTTTGTTTTTCTCGTTTATTATTTGGAGGAGAAGTTTTTTAGACAAAAGTAGGTTCTGCCGACATATATCATTTGGGGGACCCCATTAAAAGGCATACGTTGTCGGCAAAACATATGAATAAAGTTTTGAAATATTCACTTTTTGGGACTGTGAACTCAATTGAGCAGCGATTGGCGGATAGATATTGAACAACACAATGAAAATGTGAGACAGAATCGATACATTTTAAAGATTATAATTAATTTTGTGCGTTTCTGTGGAGCTTTCGAACTCGCGTTACGAAGACATGATGAGTCCTCTAATCCTGGCGTTTTTCGAGGTTTAATTATTATTAACTCTGAGTTAGATGTGCTCTGAAATAATTTTTGGAAAAAACATCGGTATTTAAAGGAACGTCAAACACCATTCAAAATTAAATTTTACAAACAATGTTTATAGATCAAGAGGAAATTTCTGAATAAAAGAAGTTGATTATTTGGATTAGTTGTGTATAATAGCTGACAAAACTTGTGACGTATGAAATATCTTTCTAATGGCAGTTGTCCGTAGATACATTGTACGGGGCAAGCTGGTTGAGACATTTTTAGTGCCTTTAGAATATGACGCGAAAACTTACTTTTCTGTTATACTTAAAGAACTTGAAAAGCACGTTAAAGGTAATAAAAACAAACTCATTTTTGCAAACATACGAGGATGTATCAGTCATGAACGGCTCGTCGAATGAGGTGCAAGCAATTATAAAAAAACCGATGAACATGTTGCTTACGTGCATTATTATGCATATGATTAAATTTGGTAATGTTAAATGTTACATCCGCCAAAAACACTGTCCTCATATTTTTTTTCAATTTACAAGGGATTTGTTCTTTTTTTAAATAGTCCTCAAAGAATACTAGATCTAATTGTTAACAAACGCTTACCTCGTTTGGCTCCAACAAGATGCAATTTTAATTTTAGAGTTGTTTGTACTAAATACAAAGCAGCATTCTAGAGACAGTGGAGACAATCTTAGAGGACAGTAGAAACGTTAGTACTACGAACTAATCCTCAGGGTATGTCAAAATTCTCTAAAACAAGAGTTTTCTTTCATGGCTAAACTTATTTTACAAAATAATGCCTCAAGTTGATTTGTTATTTGGTAAATTTCAAACAAGACAAATTGACGCTGTTATCGCAAATAACATTATATTATCATTTGGATCAAAATTAACAGATATTAGAAATAATATTACCTCAAATGACGTTGAACCATCTCTATTTACTTCAAAACGACGTAAGCTCGATGATTCTGAGGTATTTTCTCTTGAAGCAAAAGAAGTTTGTGATATAATGATTTGTCACACAAAAGAACGGTTTAGTTTTACAGGTCCCTTGGGCAGACAGTCTTTTTTTGGGAACAGTATGTCGAATGTAGTACATGATTTCCCAAACAAAAATTTAAGGATACGATTAAAATTTACCCCTTTTTTATCAAACAAAATCTCCGTACAGAACTGACCGTCATATATGAAACTGAAGAATTTAGATTAATTTTGGGACTTCTTGCATTTTATGACTATCTTTGGCAAAACATTGAGTTAAAGGAAAAATTTAGTGAAGTCTTAAAAAATTTTAATTACTATTCTGATGGAATGCGCTGAAGCAGAACGAAGCTTTTCTACCCTCAAATAGATAAAAACGTATTTACGAAATACTATGAGCCAAGAAAGAATTTCTGCTTTGGCAAAGCTTTTTAAAGAGAGGCATCTTATCGAAAGCATACCTGATTTTAATCAGTGGGTTATTGATAAGTTTGCTAATACCAAAGGCGTATGGATTTTCTTTATAAATAACTCACACAGTAAGTTATACGTGCATTTTGTTTTGACTGCTATATTTTTAAAATTTACCACCTTTTTTTATGTTTAGTTATTTAAAATACGCTGCTTTGTTTCATAGTAACTCAATTTTTAAATACTTTTATCTTTTCGTCCACCGGTGCCTATGGCAGGTTTTATACATATGTATGTTTTTAATGCACCATTGGAATTGCAACCATTACTTTCTTTATGCACCAGTCGCCACTAGTTGGGCGCCAAAATGAAAAAGTCTTTTGTATGTACAGACTTTTAAATTTCTGCTTTAGCTAAATTTGAGGATATGACTTGAAGACTCATAATAATTAATTCATCTTTTTTCACTTTCATGCACTTTTGAAATGTTTTTTATTAGTCCTTAATGAGACGATTGAGTGTATATTGCTGTTTTATGCATAATTAATATAATCGAAGGTAGTTGTAAAACTCCCTATGGTAGTATAAGGGAATAAAATTCCGAGATTTCACAACCACACTGTTGTGAATTTATATAGTCTTGCGTTATATGTCTGCTCGTAATATCTGTGTAATATCGAATTTTTATGACTAATAATGTAATGGAAACGTAACAATTTTTTCCATAATTTTTATTACTTTTATAAATTAATGAACAGGCATTATTTAATTCTTTTAGAGGTTAGTTAGGAAGCTTATTACTCATCGTGAATTAAAATGATTAAATTTCATTAACTAATTTAAATAAATTTTCGAAAGGGTCTAGCCTCTTATGCTGTCTCCCTATTAAAATAAATACCAGTAAAAATGTCAAACAAGGCAGATAATTTAAATGAATACCACAAATCTACCTAAACTTGAACAATTTCAAGCGAAAGTCGCACATCTTGCCGGTTTGCTTAATCACCTCCTAACCCGTATAACTTTACACATTAAAGTCCCAGGTATTTATAACTTAGATACAGAAGGTCTCGGTATTTCACGAATGCTGCGGCCGAAAGGATTTACTGGCGTATTTACGTTGTATTGTATACCGTATAACTTTAACCGAGTTTATAAATTAACATTTCTAATTATATTTATAGAGAATTTTGAGGATGCGATAGAAGTGTCTTGCGTCTTAAATAATGATTGTAGTAGGATATCACGCTTCTTTGTCCAACTGGCTCCAGGATATTCTTTGGTGAGAGTGTTAGTCAAAGCCAACTAGTTTATATATATATATATATATATATATATATATATATATATAGGGAAGGAGAGTGGGAGAACCCATTGTTCGACCTGGTGTTCGTTAGGGTCACGCCTCCTGAGTCAATGTGCGAAGTTGTGTCGCTGTGAGTGCATCGGTTCGCCAGTGAGACTTTTTTGAGTAAAACAACTTTTTCCATTTCGCCGAAAACGTGATCGCAGATTGTCGTGAGCAACGCGCGGCTGTGAAATTTTGTCTCCTCTTGGGGAAATCGGCTACAAAAACTATTGTAATGTTTAAGACTGCTTTTGGGCATACTGCCCTAAGTAAAACCAGAGTCTACGAGTGGTTTTCACGTTTTAAAAATGAAGAAATGTCACTTGAAAACCAACCCCGTTCAGGAAGCCCATCAACGTTAAGAAATGACGAAAACCTTGTCGACGTTTTCAATGCCCTCGTTCATGAAGGCTGTCGCCGAACCATTGATCAACTCTGTGAGATGTCTGGAATGTCATGGAGTTCAATTCAGAGGATTATATTCAAAGATTTGCATATGAGAAGGGTTGCAACCAAAATTGTCCCTAGCCTTCTCACAGACGAGCAAAGCGAGCATCAACTTAAGGCATGTTTTGAGCTTCAAAATTAGCTCGAAGAGAACCCTGAATTTTTTTCCAAGGTGATTACTGGTGATGAATCGTGGTGCTATGGATACGACCCCAAAACAAAGCAGCAATCAAGCCAGCGGTAGACAGCTAACTCTCCTCGTCCCAAAAAAGCTCACTAAGTGAAGTCAAACATCAGGATAATGCTCATTTGTTTCTTCGATTGCAGAGGTGTTGTGCACGTGGAGTTCGTTCCTCTACTGTCCCAAAATGTCAAACTGTCAACCAAAAGTTCTACTTGGAAGTTTTGAAAAGATTGAGGGAGATTATCCGCGTCGACCTACACCGCCCTCTCCGTAAAGCAGTTTTTGACCAAAAACGACATGATACCGATTTTCCACCCCCCTTTACTCACTGGATCTAACCCCCTGTGACTTCTTTTTGTTCCTCAAACTCAGAAGGGACATGAAAGGAAAGGGTTTTGCAATTGTGGAGGAGGTAAAACAAAAATCGCTAGAAGGTTTGAAGGACATCCCGATAAGGGAATTTAAAAACTCTTTTGAACAATAGAAGAATCATTTTGAGAAGTGCGTTGTGGCAGAAAGTCTAGAAATCGCCAGATTACCCTTTTTCCTTATTTTTACTACACCATGTAGTATGAAATTTCTTCTAGAAAGATGCGAAATCTTCTAGAATCCGAAAAAGGGTATATAAAAGGCCCAGATTGGCTTTCGTTGACAGTTTAGTTTGACAAGTTGCAAGTTGAATTGTTTGACAAGTTTCAAGAATTGAAGTTTTAATAAAACGTTATTAAATAATGCAGTATGTTCAAAGATCGGTTGTCAGGAACAAATTGGTGTCAGAAGTGGGATAAAATTCAGAAGAGATTAAAGAAAAAAAAAGTGTATTCAAATTTTATGCCAGTAGAGACTAGAAAACAGAAAGCCAAAATGGAAAAATAACTTCAAGCTAGTTTAAATCAGATACTGATGACGATACAAGACATTGAAAGAAGCCAAGAAGAGATGAAACAAGAACTGAAAGAAGATACGACGAAAAATCAAGACGATATGAAATAAGAATTAAAGAAAAGCCAAGAAGATATGACGAAAAATCTAGAAGAAAGTATAAAACAAGAACTGAGATAGACTTGGTTTTTCGTGATATACCCGCTGAACATTGATTGATGCACGGTGGTGTTATTTGGCAGTAGCTGAAATTGCTTGAGTTTGCAATCTTTTGTAACACTTTATCTTAAGACACCCTAAATATCTATTTATTCCAATTCTATCGGGACTTTATTTTTAATATAAATGAGTAGCAGGATAGTTTTCTTAATTCTGAGACAACTGTTCAACCAAATCCTCATTTTGTTGAGTTACTAAAATTAGAAGCCTTCTGTTTCCAGCTTTTCTTAAAATTAAATGGACTTTGAACCGATTAATGTTTATTGGGAAACTTCCTGGTCATTCGCTTTTATCTATAGTTCATTTTTAAAAAACAGGCTTCAATTATAGCAAGATCCTGCTTCTGCAAATGTGGAGCTATGATCTAAATAAGCAATAGAAGAATTATAAATTCAAGAAGATCGAGTCCATTTGTTTTTAAATGTAACTAATTATGGCACACTAAAAATTTCTTCACACATTAGTAAAATAAATTTTGACATAGACACCAAAATTTCATTGATTTTTGTTTATGAATTTCACAGCCATACGGTATAAAGTTTCTAAATTACGGGGTCTGATATAGAATGCGTTTTTTTTGCGCCATCCCTTATATTTCAATTTTTTTATATTTAAAGTAAAAACAAATGTTCTTTTTTGTCGTTAAAACTCAACGGCTTATAAACTAAAATAAATATCGAAACGCATTTGAATTTATTTTGAACCACAAATCTTTAAAAGCTGGAGAAAAGCTAAGTTGTGTTTTTTGAAGAAAAGTGGTAACCATAAAATTTGATAAAAATACATTGTTTTATTTACCAAATTAAGATTATTACAAACAATATACTTTAGCACCTTGAAGAGCTAAGAATTACATTTAAATTTTTTTGTAGTTCTCCAGATATTTAATTTTAAAATATTCCCAACATTCCCTTATGTATGGTGTGAGATTAGTAGCCAACATATAAAAATATTTGTAATTAAATAAAATATATAAAGAAAAATTACAGAAAATAGAGGTAAAATTTATATGTCATTTAATAAGCTTTGTAAAGTGGCAAATTAAGCTAACTGAAACTACTAACTATATTTTATTTAAATAAAGGGTGGAGATAAAGCAAACGCTAAAATAAAAAGTTAAGAGGCTTTAGTTAACCAAATAATTAAGCTTTAACAGACCCTTATTCGAATTGAGTCTGGTCCAGTTCTAGCCTATGCAAAGCTGTAACACAATTATTTATCTTCCATTAGTTGAAGCAAACAATGCCAGGCACTGTTTCGATGTTCGAATGGGTTTGAGAGTTAACTAAATTCTTTAATATATTATCGCCAATAACATATATTATATTTATTATTCATTAAGAAATTATCGTAAATAAAATAGTCATTTTAATTTGGCATTAAGTTTTTTAAATAATTCAAAAATTGAAAAATAAAAAATCATCTCATTTGATATTTCACAGCTACTACCTGCTATTAAATACGAATACGTGTATCTTAAAATCTGCCCCACTCTCCATTAAAATAAGTAAGTTTCGAACGCATTACTTCTCAATATATTCTAATAGATGGTCATCGAAATGTTTATTGGTTGATGTAACTGATATAAATTGTAACAATATCATAAAGAAAATAAATCTGGTCAACTACAAGATATAATTTCCCTGGTAACTTTTTAGAGAATCCGGATGTAATGTTTTGAATGTATTTAAATTTGTTTTAAAATATAGTAACATTCTCCTAAAGAACTGAAAAAACCATATTTGTCAACGAATTCTCCCGTAGAAGTAACATATCGTACCAGTTGTATGGTCGCTGTATGCATATTTAGAAAAGCGCAAGTTCTTTTATTTCTTGATAACTATATCGATTCTATGTTATCTTTTTCTAATTGTAGTATTTAAACTAGTAAAACATACTGTAATGGAACACATTACAGTATGCAATTCTAAAATGAGGAATTAAATAATCACTCTGTGGATAGATTTCATCCGTGGGAACAAGACACTATATATTTTTTTACCACCCTAAGATCTAAATCCATAAACAAACTTGGCTATTTTATTACTTTAGAATCGTTAAAATGTTTTCTTAAAAATATATAAACTCCGACAACTTATGACGACATAAACTAAAAGATTAAATCCCCCTTTAACATTTATAAATAATCTTTTCTGTCGAAGAAATCCTACCCTGGTTGTGTAATTAAAATCGAAGAGATAAGTGCCGAGGGAGGTCTTAACATGTGGTGTCTGCAAATACTCTTAACATGTATTAAGATATTAAACGAGCTTCCCATTATTAGGAAACAAAAGAATAATCAAATAAACTCACTATAATGTGATATATTATTCGACAACATGTAAAAAGAAATCGTATAATTGCTATTCACAAGAAATAACGAGTTAGATATTTACTTCTCTTTTAAAAAATAATAAACTTTAGTTCAGGTTAGTTCAGGTTAGTTCAGGTTTGATCTGGGATTCGACAATTATTAGTGGTGTATATTCGGTGGTAATGAAGGTTTTATTTGTTTTTTCTTCACCTATTTCTGGGGAAGTAAGGGATTATCCTGTTTTATTTCTCTTGGTAAAAGGCCAACTTTAAAATCATTTATTTAAAAAATTTAAATAGCTAATTTTCGTGCTTTTATTCTCTTCTTAATTCATATTTTAAAAAGGTATTTATACATTTTAACTTCTAAATTGGGTTTTACTTTTTCTTTAATATCAGAACGGCCAACAGGAGCAATTAGTGTAGTCTTTTGAAATTGTTATACGTTACTAAATTTAAGTTTCTCATTGTATTTAATTTTGTTCCTGTTTGTTTTTGTTAATAGATTTAAGTGTTTTTAGAAACTTTATTTATCAACTTATTAAAAACCTTTACGAGAATAAATTCGCATCGCGCCTTTGTGAGGTCTTCAAATCAAGAGACGTCACTTGGCCCGTTAGATAGCAGCTTTTGCTGAGTCCTGAACTTGTAAGTGATGGTACTGGTAAGCCTAAAATAACCTGTAGTTGTTTGAAACTAAAATTGCAAGAGCGAAGAGGAACAACATAACTCCCAAAATTGCTTTTACACTGTGATATTTATTTAGAGGTTTTTAAAATAGCTACAAAATTAATATTTCACAGCAGGAGATTGTAAGCCTACCTGCCTTACGCTACCAAAATATACAATTTGCAAGAGTCTGCGATCAAATTCTGTCACAGTACTAATCAATATGTCGACTCGAGAAGAAAAGAACGGGGAATAAAGTAAAAGTATGATTGTCTAAATTATTATGTCATTTTCAATATGTAAATAATATATAACAATATTTTCCAAAGACAAAGCTTTTTAAATCCTTTTTTGTCGATCTTAATTAGAAACTTTGCATTTGAAATAATTTTTAACACTTAAAAATACTCAAAGAATTCACCTTAAGCAAGAAATAAAAGCAAAATTAAATATAAATATTTGTATCTGTCAGATATTAAAGTCTTTTCTCCACAGACCATGAACAATGATCAAATCGATTAGGTCTGGTATGATCGAAGCTCAATCTTATTTCACCTTCTACACAGTCTCCATCGCATCCTTGAGATTGCAAATCTTTATGATTCAAATGGTATTGACATAATTATAAGAGCTAAAAAGTATTGGTAACATTGTGTTTGTTGAAAGTCTAAAAACTATTGCTTGTATTTAACAGAGAATAATTGCCGGATTGAACGCTATGTTGGTAAATTTCCTTTTATGCCTTCCATTGGTTAATTGACGGTAACCTTAAAGATTTATATATTTATTCTGAACATTTATGACTATTTCTTTTGTAATAAACTGTATTTCTTGAATAATCTGATTCTTTAAGTATCCTATGTCATTTTGCTCAGTTTGGAGAAGTTAACCTTTAAGGTAAACCCAAAAAAGAAGTCGAAAGGGTTTAAATCTGGAGACCTCGGAGGCCATTCAATAGGTCCAATGAAATTTTTGCTCCATCTTACTCATTGTGGATTGTAAAATTGGCGGAAGATTAGGATATTTTTCTCGAAATAACTGATACATGCTTTCTTGGATTCATACCCGCTCCCCATATCCTATCGTCAGAGGACTTTATGTCCTTTGTGTCCCAGTAAGTTTCATTTTCAGTTTGAATTAACTCAAAGTGACAATTTGACAAAGAAACAGGTCATTAAATCAGTTGATCTAGAAAATAGTTATTATATTTCATTTCGAGAATTAACTGTCAATAAATCGAAAACAGAAAAAATGTTGAATTTTTCAAAGAATCTAAAATTCTACATAAAATCGGGTTACACTATTTAAAAAATCAAGCATAGTTTCTTTCAAGTCATCCTGTAATATTACTGGAAAAAAATTATACCAAAAAAAATCGACATTTCCCAATGATATTTCAAAAAACCCAGTTTTGTTTAAATAATGAATTTATTTCAGACTCTACATCCTCATTGTATAAACGGTAATACACAGATTTTATTATTTATTATATACTGTTAATAATATTCAAACATACTAATAATAGTCTATGCAATATACATAGATTAAACTGTTCCATTATTAATTGGTGTTTTGATTGTCATTTTTTTGTCATCAATTATTTGTTGCACATTCATATTTTATACCTCTAAAGTGTCTTGTACACTGTTATAATTACATAGATTACTAGCGCAAATAGCATATCCGATTTTCAATTAAGTTGAAATAAAGACATAAAATATTTACGTCATAAATACAGGCAAAACAACTAAGCTTACAATTTCGAAAATATCAGACTACAATAACAAACAATCATATAATATAAATATTTTTACCTGTTTATTATCTTGTTTCAGTTTTTTTAAGTAAAAAGAGATCATCGGGGAAGTATAATAGAAATTAGGTTTCTTTGGTAATTGAAGAGCTAAATAAAAACAATAAGATACGCATAAAGACACAACAAGGAGTAACAGAGGAAATACCATATCATGACGGGAATACAACAAGGCGACAGTATGAGTCCATTTCTCTTTAATTTAATTATGGACAAGATAATACAAAATGTAAAAGAAGTCAATGGAGGATACAAAATGGGACGAAAATCTTTAAAAATCTCATGTTTTGCCGACCACGCCTTACTGTTAGCAGAAAATGAAGACGATCTGCAACGACTACTATACCGATTCCAGACCACATTAAAAAATTTAAATATGGAAATATCTACAGAAAAGACCGAAACGATGGTAATTTCAAAAGATCCTGTCAGATGCAAATTGGTGGTGACGAACCATCCTATCAGACAAAGCATGTCTTGCAGATACTTGGGAGTTGATGTATCAAGCAATAAAAATCTATACCAGGAAGTCAGAGCACAGGTTAGCAAGGCCTTAAGGATATCAGGATGCCTGAGGGGCGTAATTTAATAATAAATAATAATATGATCAAATAAGAAGTTCCGAAATAAGAGAAGAGCTCAAGGTGCCTGAGGTGGTATGGTTCATAAGGTAAAAGCGCAGATATTGGAGGAAACATGTGAACAGAATGGGCGACGATCGATGGGCAAAATGGGTTAAGAACGAGATATCAAACACTAGAAGACCCACTGGTCGACCTTCAAAACGATGAAACGAATGTTGGACATCAACATCACAGGGGGTTTAATATAGCAGAAAAACAAGACGTCGTCTTAAATAAAAGAGGAAGAAGAAGAAGAAGTTTCTTTAGAGCAATTCATTAAAAGTGTTAAACAATTTTCTATACTGTGGAACACTGAGTCGAAGTACTATCACAACTTAAATAAAACGGATGTTGTATGGATTAGAACAGTGGAGGAAATAAAGAATCCAGACAGACCAGATGGTAAATTTAATTACATTTAAAGTTTAATTTATATTTACATTATTAAAATAATTCCAAAAAGACTCTAACACAAAATGCTTCTCTAGTTGTTCTATAGTCGTAACAATTTCAAAGTTTGCTGCTCTTCAATATAAATGGTGTTGGCGGAATTAGTTGACGTTCTTGAAGACATTAAATATTTATGCAGTACACAGGCAGTTTTTGTAATGAGGTGCACTAGTTCTAATTTAAATTCGAAGGGTCGATGAAGTATACGAAATCGCGCTGATAATATGCCGAACGCATTTTCTACTACATTTCGTGCTCTGCTGAGGCAATAGTTAAAGATGTTTTTTGCTCTGTTTTCTAAAAATGTACTCCGTGGATACGATCTCATAAAGTGTTCTTCTAAAGGAAGTACTTGATCACATATAAACACAAAACGTGTTGGATCACCATCACGCGTTAAAGGTTTGTGATTGGGCAAGTTTAGTTGCCCATATTGTAATTTGTAGCCAAATACGCTGTATGTAAAAATACTTCCGTCGTTAAATCGGCTCATTGAACCAACATCTATAATAATAAATCTTATAAGCATGTAGACAACTGCGAGCAGAACGATAGAATAAAATTTTTTATAGTTTAAATAATTAAAATTGGAATGAAGAGGGCATTTTATTGAGATGTGCTTTCCATCCACGGCCCCAAGGCAATTCCGAAATTGCCATTTATCATAAAAATTTTCTGCGAGTGCCTCCCATTCACTTCATATACATTGGTTGCAAGTGAGTCCAAAATGCACTGCACACATCTTTAACAATTAAAGAAACTGTGTTATTGGCCATTCTGTAATTTTATCCAATTATTGTAAAGGTCACCAGTCGCTAAAAACCTGAAAAAAAAATTATTACTACATTTGTCTCAATTGTTTGTTACAGTGAAAACAGCGAATAATTTCTTTTACTTTACATGAAAAATTGTAAAAAATAAACGCGGGTAACGCATCAGTTAATAATCATAATATTTTGTCCGCTACATCAAACGAAAGTCAAAGTAAAGTATTTTGCCCGGTGTGCGGCATGAGAAGCCATTAAACAGTGGATCAAAAAAAAAAGAGCAAAATTCACTAGATAGTCGGACAATGATTGAACCATAGCAGACTTTTGATTGGTAACTGTGATCTGAAACTGGCCAGGAAATTACTTCAAAAGAGCAGGGCAATCACAGACCTTAGCTGTAGGCTACGTAGTCAGGTCGAGAAAAGGTTAAAACAGCACATGCGATTGCTAATCATTGTATCAAAAAAACAACAAACCGAATGAACTACATACTTATTCCTTAGCTGACCGGAAAATAATTCCAATTGCGCATGAATTAAAGTAGAAAGAAGTAAATGCATTTTTTGGAAAGCAAAAAACAAGTTAAAATTTCAAGACGGTTTATTTTACTTAGATACAGCATTCAAAATAATTTTATGTTATAAGTGGGGATATTTAAAGAATTTACCGGAACCTAGAAGACCGAGAAAAAAACAACATGGATCGATAAGCGTTTTAGAAGAATATTTTAAAACGATACTTAGACGTCCGCACCTAGCGTTATTGCTGAAATTGGAGTTAGCTTACGAATCGTTCAGAGAAGGTTGGTAGAAGTAAAGCTATTTGAGAAACACCCGGTTTAAAACCTCCTTATTCTAGGAAGAAAGTAAGTAGCAACGCTTACATTTGCTTTTTGATATTTATATTGAACAGTTGACGAATGAAAGCGAATTATATTTCGCAATGAAACGCGTGCCAAGGTTTTTAATTCTAATGGAATGAAACGAGTAATGCAAATACAGTAAAATTTATCATTTCGGCCATCTCTCAGAAGCCCTTGCCCTCTGAACGGCCAGTTTTTGGGCCTCTTAAAATGAATCTTATAGTTTCATAAGAAAAGACCTGTCCATACCGGCACCTTGCAAAAACGAGCACGGTCACGACAATCCGTGGATTTCAGGTAAATAACCTGGAACTTTCACTCTTAATATCGGTCATAAACCGCACACAGTGGGTACTATTATTATTGGAAATGCCAAAGTTATAGTTTAAATCCAATTATATAAATGGGGTTTTTGGTAGTTTTGTTCAAACGTTTGTATTTGTAACTTATAATTCTGTTAAAAGTTTAACAATAGTCAACATGTCTCTTAAACGTAAACTTTTAAATCTTAAAGAAAAAGTGGAAATCATCGCGGAAAGTGAAAAATATAATAACAGTGCACGAAAGTTAAGGAAAAAGTGTAGTATTGGAAGAACACAATTGAATGATATTCTAAAAAGTAAAATCGAATTGAAAAACTTTTTGAAGATCAGGGATTTCATGCAGGTCAAAAACGGAAGTGTCCAAAAAAAGAGGAATTGACAATTGACTAAATGGTTTATGATTGGTTTTGCAAAACTAGAAACAGAAACGTTCCTATATCCGGACCATTAATTAAACAGTTCCAGAAGTGTCAGAAAACTTAAAAATTAGTGACTTTAAGGCATCAAATGGCTGGTTAGATAGGTTTTACAAAAGGCATGATATCAGTTTTAAAACAATTTGTGGTGAGTCTGCTGATGTAGATGAAGTAAATGTTCAAGATTGGTTAACTAAAATTAAATCAATCGTTAAGGATTAGGATGCTAAAGATATTTTTAATGCAGACGAAACAGGACTTTACTATGTGGTAATGCCAAACAAAATTTTTGCTTCAAATAGTAATAAGTTCGCGGAAAGAAAATCAGCTAAGCAATAAATGACAAATCTTTTGTGTAGTAGCATGAATGGTGAGAAGGAAAGCCCATTAGTTATAGGAAAAAGTCAAAATTCGCGATGTTTTAAAGGAGCACATAGAGAAAAATTACCATTAGAATGGGTCTCCTATAAAAAAGCTTGGATGACAACAGAAATGTTGACTTTCTGGCTGAAAAGCTTTGATAGCAAAAAGAGAAAGCAGAGTAGAAAAGTTCTTTTATTTTTGGATAACGGGAATTCTCACCCGTGAAAGTACATCTTGAAAATGTTCGCATTGTTTTTCTGCCTCCATGTACTACATCTCACTGCCAGCCAATGCACCGAGGCTTAATACAGAATTTTAAGATGAAATACAGAAAATATTTTATAAGAAGGCTTTTACATATACCGAAAACTAGTTTGAAAAAGCATAAATTTGTCAAGCGCTAGTATGGATTGTTGTAGCATAGAAAACTTTTCATTCTCAACTATCAAAAAATGTTTTCAAAAAGCTGGATTTATGGAAACTATCCAAGTGAACGAGACTTTTAACGAAGAAAACGATGTCCTACTAAGTCAGTAGTTGCCCGTTTTAGAAGGCATTCCAGGTAAACTAGACCTGGAAAAATATCTTCTAATCGAGTCAAATATTTCAACAGAAAATCCTAGTATTAATATGCAGGAAATAATTCAAAAATTGGTTAACCAAAAAAGTAAGACTGACCCTCCCGAAGATGAAAACTGTGAAAGTGAAGGAGATCAAGAGATTTTTAGTTCGTCTGTGAGAGTGAGAGACGTATCGAATTTTTTGTTGGGCAAAAAAATAACGATTTCGTCCTTGTGGAGTGAAGTAGCAAAAACGAAATTTAAACATTTGAAACAGACCTCCTTTGAACAATTTTTTCACAAAACTTAATCTTTTTTTTTGTTCAGTATCGCTTATTTTTGAGCACATTATATATATATATATTATCTTTTTGAGGCTTAGTTCAGAAATGTGAAAACAAAATTGTTTCCATGTGTCTGTATTTGTGGTTTATATTTATATATTTGTAATTAGTTTTCTCATTCCTTTCGTAAAATAAAAACATATCGTAATAAACGTCGTTTCATTTGACCTCAAATCAAAAAAACATATGGTTGATGTGAATGTAATTAGGAATTTTATTCATAAAAATTAGTATATTTTTCCTGCTTTTTTATGCAAGTACATATAAATGAATCCTCGCTTTTACTTATATGACACATTATATGTAGATTGCTTAAATTCTTCCTCTCAATAGCGGTCACCCCCTTAAACGGCGAATTTTTCATAATTTTTTTAGCGGCCAGTATTGAGAAGTTTTTCTGTATAATTAAGTTTTAATACCAAATATGTTAAGCTTCTATTTATACATGGCTACTCAGCAGTTTCTGAAGGTTTTTTTCTAGTTGAATTGTAGTTTATTGAACTCTACAATGTAGAATTAAAGTAATAAAAATATTGTCAGCTCTTTAGATCAACTATGTTTAAATGAATAAATATTATTATTATTTAATAATATTTACCCTATGTTTTAGGGGGAGGCAAGAATAGGGCAAAATATTTTTATGTAATTTTCGCTCCTCCTTCGCATATTTTTCTGACGGATTACGCAAAAACAAATTTTATGCCTCAATTTACGATAATCAAATTTTTACTCCAATGTTTGTTTTCTTATTTTTTAATTTAGGATCCAGCAAATATACTTTGTTTAAGTTCAATCTATTGAAATTCTGTTAAAAATTGTTTGGTATAATTGAAAGTATAATCATTTTTATCCAATCTCTCAACTGCATTTTTTATTGAACTAAAATCTACATGCAAGTGGAGTAGTAAGATTTTTTGGCTCTACTAAATGTATGATCTTGATGTTTTCTTTTTCAGCTACTAAATTGAGCTTGGTAAAATTGTTATTTAAATTTTTAAACGTGGTATGTTGCTTAGACAGTTTGCATCATCACACATGCCTTGGATTTGTGTACCTGTACGTGGTATGAAAATTTGAACGAATTATATTTTTCTCTGCTAATATTACATTTGCTCCAAATATAGCATGAATTGTAAGATTCGTCAATATATCTTTTCGCAAAATATTTATGCTTTTATAGGGACTCCTCGCCTAAAAAAATCGTTTATTAATCATATAACATTATTAAATAGATATATTTATCACCGTGATTTAAATTATATGATGCTTGTTTCCAGTATCTAACCAAACAACACGTTGGTATTACTTAAACAAGAGTTCAGTGGAAGCAAATAAACAGTTGAGGCATTTTCTTAAAAAATATTTCCTTATTGAAGTCAATTCAACAAAATCGAATAATTCTGGATCTGGTTTCTCTAAAAACTCTAAAAAAATAACTGCAATATCCTTTGCAACAAGGAAGCTGGATGTATTTATAAATCGGTTGCTTAATTTAATTACCACGTAGAACATGAGAAATATTACAATACGTTACTATTGTAGTAAGAAAATTAGTAAAGCTATTAAAAAATAGTAAAAATTAAGTAAAATAAGAGTAACAATTAAATCTTTAAAAAAATCATTCTATAATTTTACCAGTAATCCTATGTTTTGTATTTACCAACTATCAGAGAAAAAAAAACATCAATATACCCTCTTAAATAAGGACATTAATACAACCTAAGTGGGGTAAAATTATAATACAATATCCACAAATGGAGTATTGAGGATGTTATTCACAACCCCTGCAAATCTTACATTTCCGGTTCCCTGTGTTCTATTGTGAGGCTTAAACAATGGTTCATACGCAGTAATGGATACCTCAAACAGTAAAACCCTATGTGATGTATTTATTTAATTAACACATGGAAAATTGCACGCTTTTTTACTTTATTTATAATTAGTGGACACATAGAATATTAGTAAACCATCCAAATAATAAAGGAAAAAGATTTTTCCAATTTTTCTGTATTACTTTATAAAGAGGGTAATTTATATATTATAAAAATCTAACTATCCAGTATAATTAGTCCATTTAAAAGGAAAAAGAATAAAACCGCAGAAGTTCCTGCAAATTGCACCCCGCAAAAAAATTGGTATCGTGTATATGGGGGTAAAATGCACTTTTCCGTTATTATCTCGGAAACTATCCACTTTTGGAGAAAAAAGGGTAAAACTTAAGTGTACGTCTCGTGTCACTATTTTGTTTCAAGAGTAAACTTTTCTAGTTTGAAAAATACAGAGGGAAAATGAACACGAATTATTAAAGAACATTTTCAGCAAAATCGTATAAATTAAACATAAAAGTTTAGAAAAGAATTTTAGAGGCACAATTGCTCCCCCACACGATGCCCCATATGATCGTCACCGAAAACAAATATGGGGATATTCGCAGAAAAATATTTCTTAAATTCTAACCATTGGGATATGTGGAGATAAGTAAGAATCCCAAATTTTGTTTTCTGAGGAAATAACGGAGACAGAGCGACAGAAAAACATAAAAGTGATTCTATAAGGGTTTCATTTTGCGTTTGAGGTAAGGAACTGATACACAGATTGATCAAAGACCAAAGAAGATACTGGAGCTGTTAGCATCAAAAAGAAACCTGAGTCTAGTCTTAGGCACATTTCCAACTATATTTCAGGCAGAGATCTGCACAATTTTATGTAATGTGTAATGTAATATGTAAAAGTATGCTGACACTAAGAAGCAGATATATATATATATATATATATATATATATATATATATATATATATATATATATATATATATATATATATAGGAAAATCTGACCCGAAATTAGCCACCATGTTCAAGCGAGTGGGAATCATTTAAAGTTAATCACAGGTATAGTGATAATAGTGATAAGACACGTGACTGTTAAAGTTCACCTGCATGAAGTGAACCTTAACAATGCGGAGGTAGTCGAGCAACAAAAATGATGAAGCACATTATTTGTCATTTGCTACACTAGTTTTTAAAAGGAAAGAGGGTAAAACCTCACAATGAAGTAAAAGTTAATTCAATTTAATAAAAGGACGTTAAGAAAATCACTAGGATACAGTTAAAGGCTAGTAGCAGCACCAGCGAGCAAAAATGCCGAGCTAACCCAGAGCGTAGGGGTGGAAAATTGAGGGCGCCACTGAATCAAAGCTAGGCAAAATAAAAACGATTTCCACGATGTTGTTGGGACCTAGCTTTCAACTTTACTCTGAAGCAAGCAGAACAAAACAAGAAAAGATATTAAAGCAAGCAGAAAGTGTTTCAAATAAAACTCGGTAGTATTTTGATATAATAGAAAAAATAAAAACATGTTTATGTAAAAAAAAATAAACTGTAGCGTAAGCTAGATGTTACATAATATTAAATCAATATCAAACTTGATTAAATACATAGAGAAAAAGAAAATAAATCCAAATGGTTTGCCAGTGTTTATTTTCTCGGCTACGGTGTAGTGTCTGCCATACTATCCGCAGGAATATGTAGGGCGCAGCGGCAATAATAAGCCCTGAGGATATTACAAAAAGTCCCTAGGGTGGATAGCTGTGATGTTTAAACCAGTAGGGTGGTTAACAGCAACAAAAGAAAAATACCTTGGGGGTGGACCCCGATTTCCTGGGGCCTAGACTGATTCTTTGTTAAAAACGTGCTCAAAACTGGCAATAACATCCCTGTTGCCAGGTTTTGTTTCGGTAACGACAAAAAATGCCAAGCAAGCACAAAAAACTCAAATCAAATGATACTAAAGTGATAGCGGACAATTTAAATTAGCACTTCAAATCCAAATCCAGCAATAAGCTGCAAAAGCAGCGGGATGAAAGTCTTCAGGCTTATTTTATCAATTTTAACAGAAAAATTTGAAAATGAGGACAAAAAGGCTCCATTTTAAAGGAAAGCTCCAAGCTTGCGCGATACGCTATTGCATTTAAGCATCTAAGAAAATTTTACAGGGATGCTAACTTAACAGAAACAGCAGTACAAAACTGACCTAGAGCGACTCGGAACAACATGCAAAGGCTGAAACAAATTTGCTACTTAATTAGTCGTTAGCATTTTCGGCTCTAAATCAAATCGGAATTCATTGTTTATTTTATTTTTAAATTAAGAAATATCACAAAATCACAAAACATCAACATTCTACTGCCAAAAAGAAATAAAATTTGCCAATACTCGAAATAAATCAACTAGACAGTGCCAAGTAACCTAAATTCAACAATTGTCAACAACATATTCGAAATTACTTAAAACAAAAATCCGGAAAAATTGCTCTAAGAATGGATATATGTAAGAATTTCACTTGAATAACCGGCAAGAAAAAGATATCTAACAAAAAAAGGTAAACCCAGATTCCTTATCTAAATATAAACAACCTAGTACCGTGTCGTGGAGTTAACGACCCGTGAACCAAACTAGATATAGAAATCAAATTTAGGTTATATTTCTTTTAGTGAAAGAGTATGGGCAAATTACAGAATGATAAATAAAATATTTGAGTTGATAAGAAGATTTGCAAGGAAGAAGAATTAGGATAACCTTAGCAGATTTTTGAATTATCCCTACTATTTTGCACCCATCTGGATCCTTCGTATTTATTCATTTTCATCAAGAGAATTAAAGGCGCCTCTGGAATGGCTCTGCCCCCCCTCCGCCCTCCGCACCGCGGGGCCTGCGGGATCGTTATTTACGTCACTGCTCTGGATATATTAAAACCTAAAAATGCAACGAATAGTATGCTGTTCTACGAAGGATATATGAGGAATGCGTAAAGAAAATGAAGTTGTGTTGTCAAAAACGTGAATATTTGCAAAATAAGGTAAAATTAATCATGACACATTGTCATTTATTAGATCAGAAAATACAGCAAACTTTTGAATCACCAGATTTTAAATAGAATGCCAAGAGTGGGTGTGCACTATAGACCTACTCTGGCCGCAGAGCATTTGTGCAATGACCAACTCATATAAACAAACGAATCTTGGAAAGAAATTATCAAATGGATAAAACAAATAAATATTATAGCATAGCTTTGAAATGTTAATTGACTCTTCAATTCGATTTTTTTTTGTGTTAACATTTCTTATTATTAAAACATGTTTAATTGTAAAATAACATAATCAAAATCAAAAGCTTAATTCATTTAATAATTTGGTCTACTTTTTCATGATGTACACGAAAATCACATAATTGAGCTACACATCCGACGCGACGGTATTTCCAACTCTCAAAATAGTAAACTTTAAAAACGCACTTAAGGATGAAAATGGCCATGCATAAGTAATCCTTACCATTACAGCTAAAATGGAAATCCATTTGTACTTGTATGCACCAATCTACCATGATTAAATGTTTTTGTGCCTTTGGGGAAAACCGAATTGATTTGTTTATTTGAATCTGACTTGTTATTTATCTTGGTTAAAAAACTGACAACGAATATAAGAAATAAAAAAAATTTGGCCTGAAGAAAATATTTACTCTTTTCGGATCGATAAAGAGATATTTTCTCTGAGTCCCACTTGGTTACGAAAGATGCAATCCGTAGAGAGTCCTAAAATATATTTTGAAAAGGATTGATGTGGCCTAAACAAATAAAGTACTTTCCTTATTTAAATAAATGGAGATTTTCTTATTGTTTAAAGTTATTAAAAGTTAAAATATTGAATCGCAAAGAGGTTGTAGCCACCGATGTAATCCTAGATTTTAAATTATCCAGAATAATGCAACATGTTCTTCAATTAATGAACAAAACTAGATGACCTAAATTACACCAGCTAAAACATCAAACCGGAAACATCACGAGGGATAGCTCTCTATCCTAATTAAGATTTCCTAGGGGCTTAACGATTTTCTCACACACAAGCAATAAAATTTTGAACCATTAGACATGATCAGTGATAATATCACGAGTGTTGGATAAGAAGAACTATCGCAAATATCTAGAAAAAAATATAACTAGCACTATCACAAATGAACACTGGTGGGAACACTACATTATAAGTTATAAGAAACATGGAAAAATACACTCAAAAGTCTCCTATGCCATCCTTATTAGCTGCTGATCAAAATTGTAGCAAAAAGATTGACAAACAAATTGATCAACTATCAACCACTGAAACAGGATGGATTCTGAAAAGGTGACACCACAGTCTAGAGCATACAATCTATCCCTTTATTGATGGAAATATCATGCTCTTATTGACCACAATAAGATGTTAGATTCGGTGTAGCTGTGAGCAAGAATCTTGAAGCAGAAACACAAAGATACATGTGATATTAAAATTATAGAAAATTATATAATATGAAACAGTAAATATAAAAATAAACCATCTACAATTAGAGGACATCAAAATTGAGCAGAGGGTAAGACAAGAATGCATTTTCTTGAAATTGCTTTTAATATGTACTAGAAAGCTATCATGGAAGAAGCGTTAGACAAAGAAAATACTAGAGTGATAGTAAATGGAATACCTATCATCAATATAACTAACCTCAAAGGATTGCGGCCTAAACATAAATTTGAATAAGACGAAATTTCCCTTCCAAAGCCAGTTTTTCAGCGGCATGGTTAATGCCATAGTCGACTCAAGATATATAAACCTTCTTGTCGAAAATAATACATAAAATTTAAATACATACAAAATACCGATTCAGATGCAGACCATTTTCTCGAGATCGTCACCTTAGCAAATCTTCAAATCACTAAATAAATTCGAATGAAAAGGGCAATTTCCTACTCTTCCAAAGCCAGTTTTTCAGTGCCACGAATAATACCATAGTCGACTCAAGATATATAAACTTCTTGTCGAAAATAATACATAAAATTTAAATACATACAAAATACCGATTCAGAAGTAGATCATTTTCTCGAGATCGTCACCCTAGCAAATCTTCAAATCACTGAATAAATGTGGATGAAAAAGGAAATTTCTTACTCTTCCAAAGCCAGTTTTTCAGTGTGATGAATAATAACATAGTCGACTCAAGATATATAAACTTCTTGTCGAAAATAGTCCATAAAATTTAAATACATACAAAATATCGATTCAAATGGAGACCATTTTCTCGAGATCGTCGCCCTAATAAATCTTCAAATCACTGAATAAATTTGGATGAAAAAGGAAATTTCTTACTCGTCCAAAGCCAGTTTTTCAGTGTCATGAATAATAACATAGTCGACTCAAGATATATAAACTTCTTGTCGAAAATAGTCCATAAAATTTAAATACATACAAAATACCGATTCAAATGGAGACCATTTTCTCGAGATCGTCGCCCTAACAAATCTTCAAATCACTGAATAAATTTGGATGAAAAAGGAAATTTCTTACTCGTCCAAAGCCAGTTTTTCAGTGTCATGAATAATAACATAGTCGACTCAAAATATATAAACTTCTTGTCGAAAATAGTCCATAAAATTTAAATACATACAAAATACCGATTCAAATGGAGACCTTTTTCTCGAGATCGTCGCCCTAATAAATCTTCAAATCACTGAATAAATTTGGATGAAAAAGAAAATTTCTTACTCTTGCAAAGCCAGTTTTTCAGTGTCATGAATAATAACATAGTCGACTTAAGATATATAAACTTATTGTCGAAAATAGTCCATAAAATTTAAATACATACAAAATACCGATTCAAATGGAGACTATTTTCTCGAGATCGTCGCCCTAACAAATCTTCAAATCACTGAATAAATTTGGATGAAAAAGGAAATTTCTTACTCTTCCAAAGCCAGTTTTTCAGTGTCATGAATAATAACATAGTCGACTCAAGATATATAAACTTCTTGTCAAAAATAGTCCATAAAATTTAAATACATACAAAATACCGATTCAAATGGAGACCATTTTCTCGAGATCGTCGCCCTAATAAATCTTCAAATCACTGAATAAATTTGGATGAAAAAGGAAATTTCTTACTCTTCCAAAGCCAGTTTTTCAGTGTCATGAATAATAACATAGTCGACTCAAAATATATAAACCTTCTTGTCGAAAAAAATAAATAAAATTTAAATACATATAAAATACCTATTCATTTTCTCGAGATCATCACCCCAGCAAATTCTCAAATCACTGAATAAATTTGGATGAAAAAGGAAATTTCTTACTCTTCCAAAGCCAGTTTTTCAGAACTATGAATAATAGCATAGTCGACTCAAGATATATAAACCTTCTTGTCGAAAATAGTCCATAAAATTTAAATACATACAAAATACCGATTCGAATGGAGACCATGTTCTCGAGATCGTCGCCCTAACAAATCTTCAAATCACTGAATAAATTTGGATGAAAACGAAAATTTCTTACTCTTCCAAAGCCAGTTTTTCAGTGCCATGAATAATAACATAGTCGACTCAAGATATATAAACCTTCTTGTCGAAAATAATAAATAAAATTTAAATACATATAAAATACCTATTCAGATGGAGACCATTTTCTCGAGATTATCACCCTAGGAAATCTTCAAATCACTGAATAAATTTGGATGAAAAAGAAAATTTCTTACTCTTCCAAAGCCAGTTTTTCAGTACCATGAATAATAACATAGTCGACTCAAGATATATAAACCTTCTTGTCGAAAATAATAAATAAAATTTAAATACATATAAAATACCTATTCAGATGGAGACCATTTTCTCGAGATTATCACCCTAGCAAATCCTCAAATCACTGAATAAATTTGGATGAAAAAGAAAATTTCTTACTCTTCCAAAGCCAGTTTTTCAGTATCATGAATAATAACATAGTCGACTCAAGATATATAAACCTTCTTATCGAAAATAATACATAAAATTTAAATACATATAAAATACCTATTTAGATGGAGGCCATTTTCTCGAGATCATTACCTTAGCAAATCTTCAAATCACTGAATAAATTTAGATGAAAAAGAAAATTTCTTACTCTTCCAAAGCCAGTTTTTCAGTGCCATGAATAATAACATAATCACCTCAAGATATATAAACCTTCTTGTCGAAAATAATGCATAGAATTTAAATATATAAAAAATACCGATTCAGATGGAGACCATTTTCTCGAAATGGCGCCCTAGCAAATTTTTAAATCATTGAATCAATTGGAATGAAAAAGGAAATAGAATCGAAGGTCGAGTTCTAAACAATCTCCGATTTGCACATGATATCGTGTTTATCAGTGAAAACATCGATGAACTACAAATCAAGCTACAAGAATTCAAATTAAAATCTGCAGAAATCTGAGTAATAATGAACCTAAGTAAAATAAAGATCATGATCTCAGAAGGTGTAATTATACCTGTGGAAAATGATGCTATAGAGGAAATTGATTAGTATGTGTATTTGGGGTATAACATTAAATTAGGTAAGGAGAACCAAACAGTATATTAGTACGCGCATTTGTTTGGCGTGGCTAGAGACTGGAAAATATCTAATAGTTGCAGATTGCTTGTAATGACATATGCCATAGAAACCACGTTGTTTATAATCAAGGCAATACTAAATGGACAAAGTAAGAAATTCAGTGGAGATTACTTAGCATCAAAAGATCTCAAATACATTGGCATGAGGACATCGCAGATAAAATAGGCACACACTGACATAAAATAGTATAAAATGTGGAATTATGAAAAAAGAAAGAAGCCTTTTAGTCTAGGAGTGGATTGTTAAAAGAAAAAAAGAAGAATACATCATCTATTCGCATAACGCACTGTTAGTGTCAGTAACTTTAATTTTGATAACTGTGTGCATGATCACCACTCCTATAGTAGCTTGTAGAGACAAGACACTTTTCACATAAAAAGAATTGCTAAAACCTATAGAATGGTTGTTTCTTAGAATTTTAAGAAAACTTAGACTTTTGTATCATGTACAAAATAATTTATATTATTTCTGCCTCATTTAATATTATTATTAGACCAAGGCTATATTTAACTAACAAATTTTTAAGAATAAACTATACAAAAGAATTTCTTCAAATGTATTGTAAATTTCATTACTATGTTACTTGATATTTTAATGATCGTCAAGAGTAGCGTGCAAGCATATTATTACAAAATAATCTCCATACATTGTCGCAGCAATATGTTACAAAACTAATCTTGCCTTGACAATTTATACACCTGGGGCGTTTCGAACTACATTGTCATTCTAATCAGCAAAATAATGCATGTGTCGATGCAACTCAAGTGCTGGATGCCAGTAATTGACTCTTACTCAATTGCACTCGCTGGAGCTACAAACGAGAATTATGCAACATTTAGATATTGAAGGGAGGTGAATTTTGTCGACTTTGGAATGAATAAAGATTTTAGGGGAAAATATCTCTTACGTATACTCAGTGGTGTAGAAATATATATATATATATATATATATATATATATATATATATATATATATATATATATATATATATAGGTCTGGAAAATCCAACCCAGAAACAGGACGTTTCTTAAGTAAAATAAAGAAAATACTATATTATTCATCAAATC
The DNA here is from genome assembly GCA_034092305.1 of Diaprepes abbreviatus. NCBI lineage: Eukaryota > Metazoa > Arthropoda > Insecta > Coleoptera > Curculionidae > Diaprepes > Diaprepes abbreviatus. The sequence continues at coordinate 937,893 of JASJET010000225.1, read as the reverse complement.
TGAATGAGACAGAAGAATAAGCATCGACATACGTGTAAATTACCAGTTTGGCCCTCGGATGAGGGGTAATACAATGCTGGCGCGGTGAGAGCGGACGGCAGCATACGCCACGCCCTAGCACAACAAGAGAATTCCAAGTTATTTGCTTTCATTCAGGCCGTCGAAACATAAGTACCGTGTTTCGCACCAAATTTTTTTGTTATAATGGTAATTTATTCCACGGAACAAAAAGAGCACATTATTAAGTGGTACACTATTCTGATACATAATCGGCAGATTTGCATTTACGTGCGAAAATCATCCTGTTTCTTGAAAATTTAGAATTTCGGAAATTATTAAAAAATTTGAGACAACCGGTTGTCTAAAATTTGTAAATAATGCACTGATAATAATGATGAGCAACCGGTTCCTCAAATTACTGAAGAACGAGCTAATCGGGGAGACTGACGTTTGTAGTTTACCAGAAATTAATTTTCCTTGCAATAGTACCCTAATTGCCTAAGAACTTGATTGAACCCTCGAACAGTTAGGAATATTTTAAAGCTATTAGGGATATAACCCCTGAAGTTTTGGTAAATACGCGAACGGTATTTTACAATAGACTGGGTTATTGTATCGCTCATTGTGGAAGCCTGTTTGAACACCTATTGTAGACTTTCAGGTGTTTTTGTTGATTTGAATTGAATTTAATTATTTGTTTATTTATTTACAATTACTGAACGTGTTACTTTTATTTTTTAGCAGAATAAAAGTTTATTTTTGAGAATGATTTTTAATTTTAAAGTGGTCTATTAGCTTATTTACTTAAAAATTACCGTTACGTTTCACTAGTATTTTTATTAGAATAAATATTTATTTTGTAACAGAAATATCAATTTTCTTTACGCTCAACGCCCAAAAAAACTATTTTTTTTTGTATTTCGACTATTTGATGTATTTAAAACAATCAATGTATCATTAAATATTCCAAATTCCGTCGATTACGTTATAAGTTTAGACGAAAAGTAAATACACCCTCTCATTCGTTTCAAGGTACTGCTCGTTTTCGTGTCGCACGGAATTTAGCGGGGGTACTATTGCGGTAGGCGTTCCCTACGATCTTCTGTCGAACTATCTGAAAGAAGTTAGACGGGCTTAGTGGGTTAGAATTTGAGAAACGGCCAAAATAATTTCTAGTTAAGAAATTTAAAATAGAAGTTTGGCTATAGAAACGTTTCTATTAAACCTCGGTAATGTGAACGACCAGTCTTTTTTTTCTAAAGTTTCATCTCAGGTCACAGACAACAGTGTTGTAGTTGCCCAGTTATATTTGTGCGCCGTTTTTCTATTTGACATTGGATTGTCGAGAAACAAATATCAACGATTACAAAATTGGGCTAAATAGAAAGGAAGTAATATATTTTCGCCGTATTCTGGTGTGTAAAATACAAAAAAAGCATGTTATCCACATGACAAGTATCTAACTTTTACTAAATCAAAAGCCGAGGTTAAATTACAAGGCTTACTGGATCATACAGTGGATCGAATTATATTGCTTAAAATTAGACGCCCTTGAACAAATCGATAAGTTAGATTTGTAGATATGAGTTTCATTTGCAAATGGGGCTTCGATGGAACGTCAGGTCAGAACCAGTACAAAATGAAATTCACTGATCCGAATATTTCTGATACAAACTTGTTCCTAACTTCTCTTATTCCACTTCAATTGGCAGGTATTAACACGCAAACTCAACAAGAACATATTGTGTTGTACAATTCCAAACCCTCGTCTACTATGAATTGCGGGCCTCTGAATTTTTAATTTATTAAGAAAACCGAACAAAAGTCTTTAACGAAAACAGAAAATTATGAACTCGAAACAGACAATTTGCACCATATAATAGAGTTTTCTTTGCTACCCGAGTTTCAGTATAGTACAATTTATCTATGACGATGATATATGGCTAGAGGAATACTTTGGCTGGAGTGAAATCGGTCCAACGTTGTTACCTGTGCCAAACAACATATCAGTACAACAACATTGATACTGTGTCCCAGTAAATACAGAGTATTTCATGCTACAGCCATTATAACAAGAGTAAAGCGAAAACTGATCATCCGGTTTCCCGTCATTTTGCAAACTATTGGAAGCGGATATTAAACTGCAATAGAGAAGTTTTGGGAATATAAACTTCAAACAGCAAGATTATTCGTCAAAGGATATTCTTGGTACAACATTCTAACACAAATCCACAAATGACTTACTTCATTGACCAGACATCATAGCATTTGCAATATTACCGATCGGTAAACTATCGAAAGATGCACAAAAATCAACGAACAAGTTGATAAGAAACTATCCCCTAGACTTTACCCGAAAATCTCGAGAAAAAATATGGAGGATGTGTTCCAAAACTTTTCGCGTCGATGGATCTTTACATTGTTTTTGACATAGTAAAAATTCGTATAACAATTCGTACGTATTGGAGAATGAGAAAAGAGCTGTTAACAAAGAAGGCAATGATTAAAAAGTTCTTTTTATTATTTTTATTACAGTCGTATTATTTATTCATTTATGTGAATCAATAAATAATATATTACTTACAAATTATTTGCATTGGTATTTATTAAGAAATCTTAAGCAGAGAGGAAAAAGTACTTTCGCCTTTTTAACTATTATCGATATCCATGTATTTATTATTATAGTATTATATTTAAAATGTACCTTGAAGTCAAGCGTAATATTTTATTCATGGAAATACAATTATTATTTTTATTTTATTTTTAAAGCGTTGAACCACATTAGACGTTTTTCGAATTTATTTTCATGATTTTAAAGTTTCAGTCTGCTATGTTGGATTCGATTTTTATTTTTAATTTCACCGACCACTGTGTTCTGACGACGCGAAACCAGCGAAAAGTCCTTGCCCGACACCATTTTTGCCGGAAACCAGGAAGCAAGCTACGATACAACAGTATGCTTTATTTCATTTCTTCAACATGGCTAAACGGGTTGTCCGTCGCTTTTTGTTATGTTACGTTCCCCTTTTTTTAAGAGGTTCTGTTCTCGACTTTCCACACCTGTGTATATATGTATATATATGTATATATATATATATATATATATATATATATATATATATATATATATATATATATATATATATATATATATATTGTGACGATTACGGTAGTAGTCACGCACGCGCTGCGCTATGCACCCGCACAAAATATTGCTCGGTTAAAAAAAACTTTGGGAAACTTTGTTTATTACATATCTCTGAATTTATTTACTTTAAAATTTTCGAAAACATTGCCAAAATTTAATTAAAAGTTTTAATATTTTTTTGTTGAGCGCCAGGTAAAAAATAATTATAATAATTATTTCTTACCAATTTGAAAAATTTTCAATTTTCAAAATATTCAATATAGATATAGATATGTTCCTACCTGTTAATTGACTCTTTCTCAGGTAAGTTCAGGTTAGTTTTTTTTTATAAGATCTTAATCAGACAATCAATACACAGAATGATTAAAACACAACATATAAATTTTATTTAACAATAAAAAAACAAATGACACGATTTCTTAATAAATCTTAGATGAAATAATATAGTCAATGTTTATATATTTCAAACAACAATATTTATAATCAATATTAGTAATTATTCCCTTTTATTTACCATGCATCTTTTTAACAACCTGTAATACAAATTGGCAACATGTTAGTTTTTAGTTTAGCAATCGTCGACTAGATGGCTCTATTGCAGTTTAACATGGAAAACCTGGTTTATTTTACAAAATTGATATTATTTTAAACAAATTATCGTGTGCCGTATTGTGATTCGAGTGATTAATATAGTTTAACACCTGATATTGATGATGATAAATATTATTTATGTTCCAACAGGTCAGTATTGCAAACTATAACTTATTATTTTAATTATTTTTATCTTACGAAAAGATAGGTTATTATTAACAGCTATTTTTTTAATAGCTACCAACAATTAAAAGCTTTCTACTGCCTAGGCTAGTATAAATACCTTGTTTTGTATTCTGTTACTTGGTTCCAACTTCCAATATTATAAAACACAATTCCAGTTTTTGTTTAAATTTATTTTCTTCTTTAAAAACTTTCAAATCTCCAAAATATTTTATTGTCACTTCCTCTAAAGTAAGGAATTGACAAATATTTATTCAAAGTCTTGTTCCACTATTTTCTTCTATGAAAAATTCCAATTAATTTTCCTTATATTCTTCTAATCACAATTTATCGTATTTGTTGTTGTCTGAGAGTGGAAAAATTACTTCACAGGACAAAACTTGAAATTTTAATAATTACTTTTAAATAATTATGTAATTCTTTTTAATAAACAACAACAAAATATATAAGCTTTATTTAAACATAAAAAACAAAACATTTTATTTTTGTTTTCTGGTGACGTATGAAAACTTCCGTTTCATTTAAAAACAAATAAAAATATGAGGTTATGAAAAATTTCGGGAGCACGAGAGATGCAGTCCTTTCAGCGAAATGGTAACGAAATTCCTACGCCTCGGCTTTATATATGCGGCCGAAACATATGAAATTTCTGCAATCTGATTGGTCAGTTTTTATGACACCTGACAACTTGATAAATTTAACTACTTTGAAAAATTGCAATTTATGAAGGCTTTTAAATCTTACCAATTTTTACTGGAATTTTCATGTTTTAATTAATATATAGACCTAAATCTAACCATTGAGCATTATTTAGCATACAATAAAAAAACTTTTGAGCTTTCTCGACATTTTGATATATATATATATATATATATATATATATATATATATATATATATATATATATATATATATATATATATATATATATTAAAACTACTTTGGCATATTATTTGTATATTAAAATTAATAAAAATTAACACCTGATACATTGAAATTTATTACTATTTTACTCAAGTTCGCAAAAACTCTAAAATGTTTATTGTTGCTTCGAATATTGTTATCCTATTATTAAGTAAAATTTTCTAAACATTTTGGTACCAAATTTGCTTAAAAAACTTAAATCTACCTTACAAACTAATTAACTCTATCCTACATTTTACAATTTTGCACAACTTATGGTTTTTTATTTCTACATAGTTTGTTTAAAAATTCTTAAAACTATAACATTCTTCTTCTGTTTCGTACATTAATGTTTGTTTTTCACTAATCACAGTGTTTTTGTTTGATTTCGCACTAATTTTCCACTACACGCACTTTTTGTGTTTTATAAGTGATTGTTTTTATTGGGACCAAAGATGATGTGTAACACATTATTATTAGTTTTTTGAACGCATTCACACACTTATTATTCAATCAAAAATAAATATTTATTTATAATAACATTTCCTCTATCTAGTTCAATATTTTTACATAGTTTTTTCTATTGAACTTTAGTTTCTATAGAGGAAAAAATGTCATATTTTTTAAGAATATATCAGTTCTAAATTATTTACTTAGTTAAAAATTTTGGAATATATTGTCTTTTTCTTAAAACTACATCTAATTATATATACTATAAACTAAACAATACATCCTAAACTATGCGTAATTCTAATTTTTGTCCCAATCTAAACCATGTTTACTGGTTTATTATCCATTAATGCTTCATCATAACCCTCCTGTGTCTGTTTTTTTTTCTTTCAATCTTAAATAAAATACATATATATATATATATATATATATATATATATATATATATATATATATATATATATAAACATTATTGATTTGAAACGAAATCAAAGTTGGCGGCAATTGTCACTGACGTGCTGAGGTATAATATGGCACAAGTCGTATTCATACAGAAAAAAAGTACGGTAATTTAATATGTCATGAGTCAAGGCCCATATCTCTCTGAAAGATAGTTGTGCACTATTTTTAGCATATTAGCGCAACCAGCTTAAATCTCATATTGTACTCACCCGGTACGAAAAGCTGGGAAACATATAGATTTATAAATAATGATAAGGAAACTCTCTTATGACGGTATGGTATCTAGTATTCTAAGAAAACCTAAGAATGTGACTTATAATGTGATATGTTCATATCAACTCTGACTGTCCTTTATGACAAATAGCACATTCTAACCAGAAGCCATGGATGACGAGCCATATTCTAGACTTAATAGAACGGCGCCGAAGATTCAATGACAACCGACATAGAGAGCTACATCGTACCGTTCGAACTTTGATTTCCAGAATAATGTGTTGCGGAATTTGTAAATACTTATTTGCGGTAAAGATGTCTTCATATATATCATATACGATTTTTATTCCAAGTACAAAAGATGAAACGATAAACCCAAACTTGCGTTGCCGTTCTCGTTGAAGTATTACATGTTGATTTTCCTGAGACCAAAAGCCTAGTATTCTGTCGATTCAATATACCATCGCTGGTAAAAAAGCCTCATCAATCATATAACGGTTGTTTCAAAATTCTTTTCTCGGTTTATGTTTTGTAAATACCGACTACAAAACTCTATTCGGCGCTGTGCGTCACTTATATGTAAATGTTGCACCAGGTGATATTTATATGGTTTAAACTTGTGTTTTTTAGAAATTTTTTAAACCCTTCACTTATTAACTCCTACTTTTACTATTCGGCAAGAACTGAGTGAATTTGCTTCAATAAAATCTAATACACTGATTTCATGAATCTCACTGTTTTCTTTGTATAAATTTTGGACAGTGTTTTAATTATTTATTTACTTATTTCAAACAGTACATCACAGAGTAAATCCAAATAGTACATTCGTTATGGTTTTTTTTTACATAAATAAAATAAAATAACATATCTAATGCTTAACGGTGATACAAACTTTCAACAAAGAATACATAATCAAAAAGAAGAAAAAGGACTATACAGAAAACGAAACAAAAAAAAAGGTTATGTAGTAATACACTCTAAATTGCAGATGCAATGAACTGTCGAAGTTGCAACATACGAATATTCAAGTATTATATAAGAGTGATTTTAGTTTATTTTTCAAGGTAGGTAGGGAGCATTCAAGATCGAAATTAGGGAAAATATATATGTTAAAAATGTTGCATTCATTATATTAGTTCTGCCAACATTAGTACGGCTCCTGTTAACCGAGGACATATGGAAAAGGTCAGTATCGCGTGAAGGAACGCGGAAATTAATCAGTTCAAGAAGGTTAGAACAGTCAATGCCGTTCTTGATTATATTAAATCCAAAAAGAGTAGTTAAATAAGTTCTACGCAATCCCAGGCTTTCTATGCTTATTAGTTGCAATCTTTGAGAATGGGAATAAAGATTTTTCTCGACGTCGAGCTTATGGAGATTCACAAATTATAACCGTATGCGTTCAATCCATTTAACATGCGTTATGAAAGAAGAAATCCAAACAACGCAGCAATACTCTTGGTGGCTAAATACAAGTGAATAATATAAAGGCTCCAAAACTTCGATACTTGAAAAATCCCGGCACCGTTTCACTATAAATCCTGCAATTTTGCATGATTTTGCTAAAATATAATTAATGGGGTCATTGAATTGTAATTTGGTGTCAAAAATAACGCCTAGGTCGTCTATTAAGGAAACTCTGGTCAGGAGAGCATTTGAGATAATGTATAATTTTACATTTTGTGTTGTCGAGTTGCATCTGGTTTACCTCACGCCATTCCATTAATTTGTTAATTTCCGATTGTTGAAGCAGGCAATCATGAATATTGTTTACTCTCATAAATACCTTCAAGACGCGTAGAAGAGATAATGGCAGTTTTCAAATACATAAAGATGAGAAAGAAGATGGATCCCTGATGCGACCTTTGAGGTACACCGGATGTTACACTTATCAGTTTAGATAACGTATTATTGAATTTCACTAATTGTGTTCGATTAGTGAGATAACTAGAAATCTAAGATAGTAGAGAATCTGTAACACCGAGTGAGTATAGTTTGTTCGGCAACATAGCGTGACCTACTCTATCAAATGCCTTCTTAAAATCAAAGTAAATTGAGTCGACCTGAATGCCGGAGTCCATAGCTGTACTTAGATAGTTAGAGCATAGAGACAGGTTGGTTTGGCAAGAGCGTTCTAGCAAAACGCCATGTTGATGTTATAATAAAATGCCATAGTAATAATTGATCAACAATTATGGATTCAAGAACCTTGCCCATACAGTTAAGTACAGATATCGGACGATAATTACAAATATCATATCTATTACCACCCTTATGAATTGCTGTAGCATAGGCGATTTTTTACCTGCTAGGAAACTGGCCCAAACTCAATGAATGCTGATAAAAACTAAGCGGCAATGCTAATATTCGATTGAAATTTTTAATGAGAACTGGTGTAGTTTCGTCGGATCGAGCACCATTACCTCCATCGATCTCAGACAGTTTTTCAAACACCATAGAGCTATCGATATTTACGTTATTGATAGAAAATGAATCGTTTTGAATTAAGTTTAATTTTATACTCAAAAATATTCTTTTATTAGCTGTCTTCTTTTTGAATTAAGGCCATTTATAAATTCAAAAATCTATATCGAATCCCATTTAGAAAAAGGCAAATTTGATTTATTCATCCGAAATAGTTTAACTTATAAAAAAACTTACTACGCCACTGAACCCTACCTAAAACACCCAAATGATTATATTTTTAACTTTCAATAAGTTGCAAGATAACTGTAATATGAGGAGTACCCAAAATGCGTAATTTTCAACATCGCTCTGTATCTCCGAAACGAAGAGATTTGTGAAATTTCTGTTAGTAGCAGCGTTCGTTTCTTAAAAAAGTAGTAAGATGCAACGAAAAGCTTATGCTTTTATTTTTACTAATAACGGAAATAAGCCAGAAAACCATCGAAAATTGAATACCTAGAGGTCGGGACCATGCCATAATTTTATAAAATATTTCAACCCATTTTCAAGTTAAAATTAGCAAATTAAAAGGCAAATTTGATTTATTCATCCGAAATAGTTTAAAAATTATAAGAAACTAACTACGCTACTGGACCCCGCCTAAAATATCCAAATAATTATATTTTTAACTTTGCAATAAGTTGCAAGATAACCGTAATACGAGGAGTGCCTCAAAATGCGTAATTTTCAATATCGCTCTGTATCTCCGAAACGAAGAGATTTGTGAAATTTCTGTTAGTAGCAGCGTTCGTTTCTTAAAAAAGTGGTAAGATGCTATGAAAAGCTTATCCTTTTATTTTTACTAATAACGGAGATAAGCCGGAAAACCATCGATAATTGAATACTCAGAGGTCGGGACCATGCCATAATTTTGTAAAATATTTCAACCCATTTTCAAATGAAAATTGGCAAATTAAAAGACAAATTTGATTTATGTATCCGAAATAGTTTAATTTATAAAAAAACTAACTAGGCCACTGAATCCCACCTAAAATACCCAAATAATTATATTTTTAACTTTGCAATAAGTTGCAAGATAACCGTAATACGAGGAGTGTCCCAAAATGCGTAATTTTCAATATCGCTCTGTATCTCCGAAACGAAGAGATTTGTGAAATTTCTGTTAGTAGCAGCGTTCGTTTCTTAAAAAAGTGGTAAGATGCTATGAAAAGCTTATCCTTTTATTTTTACTAATAACGGAGATAAGCCGGAAAACCATCGAAAATTGAATACCCAGAGTTCGGGACCATGCCATAATTTTATAAAATATTTCAACCCATTTTCAAGTTAAAATTGGCAAATTAAAGGGCAAATTTGATTTATGTATCCGAAATAGTTTAACTTATAAAAAACTAACTACGCCATTGAACCCCACCTAAAATACCCAAATAATTATATTTTTAACTTTGCAATAAGTTGCAAGATAACCGTAATACGAGGAGTGCCTCAAAATGCGTAATTTTCAATATCGCTCTGCATCTCCGAAACGAAGAGATTTGTGAAATTTCTGTTAGTAGCATAGTTCGTTTCTTAAAAAAGTAGTAAGGTGCAACGAAAAGCTTATGCTTTTATTTTTACTAATAACGGAGATAAGCCGGAAAACCATCGAAAATTGAATACCCAGAGGTCGGGACCATGTCATAATTTTATAAAATATTTCAACCCATTTTCAAGTTAAAATTAGCAAATTAAAAGAAATATTACTTTGAAAATCGCATTTTTAAAAACTTTATTTCTCAAAATTTGTATATAAATATTTATTTTTAATAATTTTCTTAATAGAGATCAGTAAAATAGGTATTTTCTGTATATTTTTGCAACTTTTTAGTTAATTGGAAATAACGTTTCACGAAATGCAAAATTTCATCTCGTTGAAATGGAATAAATTTAAGGGGAATTATTACTGCTCTCGTCTTTAGTGGTCCTAAAATGCTATTGCAACTTTTTTATTCCTTCTAGTTTTCCTACACAGCTCAAGCATTATACAAGGGCTGTAATAAATCCACTTACTGTTTATATCCTACGTAATATCAGTAGTATATCGATAAAAATGACATGAATAAACTCGCTTACAAACATAAAACGCGATCATATCTCAACCAACTTTTGCTCATATACCCGACAGGCTGGCTCGAGTCTGCCCTTATTGAAATTCCATCAGAATCAACATGCAGATGAGATGTTTAATAAAGAATGTCGGGATCGAAAAGATGAGATGGATTTTTGCTTTACTTCCCTTTTTTTGCCTTTTTTTGTTTGGTATTACGCTGTGTTATACACTTCGCAATAAAACATAAACATAAAACAGCCTTATTTCCATACACCCTATCAAAATTGATGTCTTATTTACTAGCAAGACAGTTAATAGAATACAAATAAGAATCTAAATATAACATGCAAGATGTATAGAGAGTGTCTCGTAAGTAATGGTACATAGAGCGTTGCTCGTGCTGTAAGAATATCATATTTTCTTATAAATATAAAATTATCCGAGAAGTCGATTAGAAGAGTTTGATAAAAATTCAATTACAATTCGACGTTTAAATAGATGAAGACTCGTAAGATTTCAAAACTTGTTTATATTAATAATACTAGTTTACAAAATTTAACTTTTTGTCTGTTGCCGTGAATTCTATGGTTAATAATATTCACTTATGACCTGTTTTTGTCAAATCTAACTTCAAAAATTTTTGTGCAGCTCGAGTTACTTTTTTTTTGATTTTTATCATTTATGCGTATTTACTTATCGATAAAGTGCGTATTTTTGCTATATATGCAGAGAATATGTGTTTAACAATTGTAGAAAAGAGTCAGAGTTGGTGAAAAATACCTATTTTGAGTATTTTGGGATGCTCTTAGATAAAAATTAAAAGTCTTGGTCTCCTAATTGTGTTTGTAAATCTCGTATGGAATATTTAAGATTATAGAAAAGTGGTAAAAGAAGTGCCTTTAAATTTGGAACACCGACTATTTGGCGAGAACCACAAAATCATCTCGAAGACTGTTACTTTTGTAGCATGAACGTAAACGGTCTAAACACTAAAAATGGAGCTAAATTGCAGTACCCAAGTACTAGTTGTATTCAGCGTCCAGTGCACCATTTACCTGACTTTTCAGTGCCTAAAAATATATCTGAATCCTTAGAACAAGACAAGGAAGGACCAAGCTCATCACAAAATGATGCTGATTTTGAAGGTATATCAAATAAGCCAAAACGCTTTTCTCAAAATGAGTTAGATGATCTTGTAAGAGATTTAAATCTTTCTAAACAAGCTTCAGAATTGTTGGCATCAAGACTGAAAGAAAAAAAATTTAATTTCCTCAAATACTAAAATAACTTTTTATCGTGAAAGAAATAAAGAATTACGGCGTTATTACCTTTTGTTCGGACATTAAAAACTTGTTGATAAAAATGGGCTTGAAACAATACGAACCAAACGACTGGCATTTATTCACTGACAGCTCAAAACGTAGCCTAAAATGTATTCTATTACATAATGGAAATAAATACGCTACCTATTGTCCACAGTATAAAGTTAAAGGAAGAATCTCGCTAGTACAATACAGTACAATGACCATATGTGGCAAATTTGTGTTGATTTAAAAATGATGAACATTCTTCTCGGTCAACAAAGTGGTTACACTAAGTTTCCCTGTTTTATATGTCTTTGGGACAGTAGAGCTAAACAAGAGCATTGGGTAAGAATAAACTGGCCCTTGAGAAAAAATATGAAGCCTGGGAAGCAAAATATAGACCAGAATTCACTAGTAGCTCGTGACAAAATTATCCTTGCCCCATTACATATAAAACTGGGCATCATGAAACAGTTTGTTAAATCATTAGATGAAGACGGGGACTGCTTTTCTTATATTTGCCAAAAATTTCCTCAGTTCACTATGGAAAAGATTAAAGCCGGTATTTTTGATGGCCTCCAAATTAGACAACTTACGAAAGATACTCGATTTAGAAATTCTATGACTGAGTTAGAACTAAGGGCTCGGAAAGCTTTCGTCTCTGTGATGCAGAATTTTCTCTGAAATAAAAAATCAGAAAATTATATTGAACTTGTAGAAGACCTTCTGTTATAATTAAAAAATTTGAAGTGCAATATGAGCATAAAACTCATCTAGACAGGTTTCCGGAAAATTTAGGAGATATGAGCAAAGTAAATATACATGTTTTTTTTTCTATTTTATACCTACATAGCTGAAACTCAGAAACTAGAGCTGATAAAAAAATTCTACTCATATATTTGAAATTAGCATATCATATGTAGTCAACAACAGCTAAAATTTCTTCGGCAACAGATGTACTGTAAACTAGTGTAATATAATTTATGTTCCAACAGAATCTTTATAACAAAAAAACAAAGCAACGTTACAGTAGAGAAAGAGCTAGCACCCATAAACTGTTTTTCTAGAGATACTATAGTAAAAGTGTCGAAAATGCTGTTTTTAAAATATTATAAAAAAGAAATTTAATAATTTTGGAAATATTTCCATATTTCCCTCAAAAAGTATATTTTGGAAAGTAAACTAATACAAACTGCTCATTTTTTACTTTCTGTCTAAATGCTGAGTTCACAAACCAAAAAAAAATAGGGAAAAATTAATTTTCTGAGGCAGAATATTTAAATCTAATCATAAAAATAGTCCAAAAACAATGAAAAGCTATTTTTCGCTACAAAATTTTTTTACAAATCACGAACTTGTAAGAGTTTTTCAAATTAAATAATAATTTCTTATATATTTCAGCACCACAATAGAGAATATACCAGAGAAAAAAAGAGAAGAAGGAGTATATACTCGGAGAGCATATATTCTTCCTCCTCCTCACTCTCTTTTGTTCCCTTACATATTCACCACTGTGCCGTCGAATAGATTTGAGATAGATGAATATTTAATTTGAAAAATTCTTACTTTTTGGTTTCGAAACAAATTTTTGAACAAAAAACATCTATTTTTTGAGCTAATTTCTTGTTTTCTTCCTAAATTCCACCGAAATTAGGAGCAACAGGAGTACTAAAACTTCATTTAATATTTTGTTCAATACAGGCACTACTCATATTTTGCAAAGTTGCCTCAAAGTTCCAGTATGTTACGGAATGATTTTATCAAGAACATCCTTTTTATATTGACAAAGAAACTGAAAGTATGGATAAATAATAAAAATATATTTACAAAATACAGCATTTTAGGCAAAATAAAGTTGAAATATGGACGAAATGTCAAGATTTAATGGTTATTTCGCCTTTGTTTCTAAAATTGTATTCTTTTCTTTGAGAAGTTATAACAAAACTACCCAAAATGCAGAATTTTTAAAATATTAAACAAAATAAAATTAATATCCTCGGAAATATATGCCTTTAAAATGAATTTCGGGACGGTAATTTAATAAAAATCTGTGGAATTCAGGTACCGTCGAATGTCGGTTATATGGGCAGTAATAAATTGTGTGATATTCCCTTTTTTTTCACACACCTTACTGTGCTGGAATTCAATTATCAAATCATGTGGCTTTTCCAGAGTGTTATTAGTTGTAAATTAATACAAACGGCTCATTTTTGAATTTCTGTCCATAAGCTAAGTTCAGAATCTTGTACTTGTCCTATAGAAATCAAGAAATATGGGTAAATAAAGTCGATACAAGAACGGAATAACTAAATTCAAGTAGAAATAAAATAAAGTAAAAAATTAATTAAATTAAATTTAATTATACAACAAAAGTAAAAAAATAAATAAATATTTGGATTCATATTAATTGATTTTTGATATATCGGATCAAGGCCCTTCTGATCCCTGCCATACTTGCAAATTTCGTTATTTTCAGGGGAAGTGAGCGATAGGCCTTAATTGTCATATAATGATATCCTTTCTCATAAAGTGTTGAGCTATGAGCTGGTATCTAAAATTCATTTCGGTTTCTTGTAATTATTTGCATGCTATCATTATATTGCTGAAGATTGGACTGACACTAATCAGGATTTCATGATATCAAGGTCTACAAATAAGGGCCTACAGCATTCTCTAGGTCCCAGTTTTAACATGGATTTAATTAATATTTTCTGTGTTTTAAAGATCCGGTCTGCACAGCTCGAGGATTCCCAAAAATCAATTTCAACGCTTATTATTGATGGAATATATGAAAAATATAATTGACGGACACTATCTAGGGAAACACAATCCCTCAATTTTCATACAATTGCACATGCGCTGTTCAGCTTTGAGTATAATTTCAGTTTCAGTAATTTCTCATCACACCATTTGATCCGTGATGTCAGAACCAGCCTTAGATCTTTCCGGCACTGATTACCACAACAGACGTATCGTCAGCGTACTGACAGACCAAGCTCTGAGGTACCCCCTGTATTATGCTCTGTTTATTACAATAATATGTTCTGTCATCTTTGCTAATGGTAATTACTTGAGCCCTGTTTTCCAACTACAATTTAAGTAAGTCATAGCGTTTCTTTCTCAGACCGTAACTATATAACGTCGAGGGAAGAAAACTGTCGTTCAGAATCTAATGCCCTTGTGACATTAGAATATAAGCCCATCACTCTATTTTTCCTGCCAAAATTGTTGTATATAAACGCAAGCATATTAAAATTACATTTTCTGTGGAGTAATGTGATCTAAATCCAAGCTGTTGTTTACTGAGAATCCCAAAATGCCATAAAAAATCCTGTACTTGGTAAGAGATTGCTTTGTCAAAGACCTTCGACACTGCTGGCAGTAAAAAGACAGGCCTTTAGTTAGAGCTATCAGATTTTTCTCCATTTTTGAGTACCGATGCTATTTTGGCACATTTAAGCAGAAAACATCCCATTAAAAAAACATGCATTAATCATGTGAGACACAGGAGAGCTTGTGAATTTAGAAATACCTTTTAAAACTGATGTTGATATTTCATCTATACCCGCAGAGATAAACTTAGGAATATGCTGTGGGTATCCTGTTTATCTGTTGGATTTAAGAAAATATTTAGTTAATTTAAAATATGATTGTTGCAGTTATTCAAGTTAGAGCTGCTTAAGTTGTTTAAATTTAAATTAAACTGATTGATAAAAGTGTTTAGTATCTCCATTGGATCATCAAATATTTGGCCCTTTTGGCCCTTTAATTTTAGAAATGAACCAGAAGAGTTATTTCTGTTTCTCTCTTTATTGAAAATACTCAACACAGTTTTATTTTTTTTTTTTAGAATTGAGAATTTTATTACCATTAATGCTCCCTTTTGTGTCTGTGATCAATTTCCTATATTTTCTCCTTATTTTATAACATGTTTTATGACCAAATATTTGTTCACCTACATAACCTATATAAATCCTTAATATAGTTTGCATATTGTTTAATTTCGTACTCGTCATCATATTTCGCATACTGCGAAGTAGTAGGTATCTGTTGGACTTTTATTGTCTTTATTTTTTTGTTGAATATCATGACGTTTCGGTTAGTAGTTATCTCTATCCGTTTTCAGGTGAAACTAAATAAATTCCTAAGCTACACAACTATTTATACTAAACGTAAATGCAGTGGAATGTGATTGAGATGGTTGCAGTCATGCGGTCCCTTTTATGCTGCATTTGGTTTTAATTTGTAGCTATTAAGAAATGGTTTCCACACTTCTCTTATATCTAAAGATGGTTTACTTAAGCAGAATATCTTTACCACTGCACGCCGTCATGGACTTGCTGAAAAGTTGTTTGGCTAATTGCTATTTCCAGGAAAACGAAAAATTCTACATCCATGATGATGGACTACCGACGGAATCCTCACTCTCACCGGTTGTCGCAAATATTTTCATGGAATGATATGAGACTTTTGCAATTGCAAAGTTATGGCTTAGATACCTAGACGATACCTTTATTATCCGGAATGGAAACCACAAGGGACTTCAGAACTTCCTTTCTCACCTCAACAATATTAGTCCAACTATGGAGGAAGAAGTACAAAATAAATTATCTTTCTTAAATATTTTGGATGAGAAAATGGCAGAAAATCCACACACACAGGACAATACCTAAACTATTCATGCAATCACTCTAACACCAAACAAGGAATTATAGGAAATCTCATAGATAGAGCCTTAACTCTCTGCAATTCCAACGAGAACTTAATGAAAGAGAAAGATCACATTAAAAATGACTTGATATCCAGTATATCTGGTGGATAAAATTCTGGAGCAATGCAGAAAAAGACAAGACCGATAACAAACGAAGAAAGAAAACCAGTATTGAACATCCTCTATGTTAGAGACATTTGGGAAGAATTTACTAGGAAAAGGATATAAAATCAACGTTGTTTTCAATTCAAAAAACTCTCTGAGAAGCCGGATCACTAGGGTCAAACCAACAACTCAAAAAGACATGAAGAACTGTGTGTGTTAGATACTGTGTGAATGTGACAACTCCGACGTTAACCAAATAAAGAGACCCCTTGACATAAAGATCAAAGAACACCAAAAATACACATCTCGGAGAGAAACAGAGAAATCTGGTGGCGCCAACCACGCCTGGACTTTTGGACACCACATAAAATGGTTTGAAGCTAAAATTCTACACAGACTACACTGGAAAAGATGGAAATTCAAAAAAGACCATCTTCAGATATAAGAGAAGTATAGAAACCACTTCTTAATAATTCTAAATTAAGACTAAATGCCGCATAAATGGGACCTAGGCATAGCACGCATAAGTGCACCCATCTCAGTCACACTCCACTACATTTACTTTAAGTATAAGTAGTTGTGTGGCTTAAAAATTTATTTAGTTTCTCTTGAAAACGGCTAGAGATAACTACTAGCAGAAACGTTGTAATATTCAACAAAAAAATAAAGACAATGAAAGTCCAACAGATATCTACTATTTCTCAGGAAACATCGTTTTCTATCACCTTCAAACAAAGATAGCTCGCATAACTATGGATTTTTACCACAAAATCGATTGCCAGACAAAGTTTTCAAAATAAAAATGAATTTTTGATAATTATTTTAGAAAATTATTGTTAAACAACTAAAAAATATATATCCTTGCATGTTTTTGCGTATTTTATGAATCTTATTTTCACTAACTATTTTCAGTCAAGACACTTTAAATTCTGTCTGGGCAATAATAGAACCAGTAGAGGAAAAAACAACAATTTTCTACATACAAAAGTAGTTTTTGATAGAAATCAGAAAAAATAAATATTTTTTCATTTAATATTTCACCGTTTCTGCATTATAATATCTGGAGAGGAAACAAATTTCAAAAATATCTTTAAACTTTCCCCCTGCCGTCTTTTTGCTACATCAGTCTTTGGAAAATATCCCATACCGTTCTCCCGATATTTTAAAATTCTCAGCCTATACACCTAAAAGTTTTACCATAATAAAAGAGCGTTTGTCAAAGCAAAAACCACAAAGAGGATAGTGTAAAGTGACACCGCAATTTATCAATGACTAGAGAATGGTCAAAAAAATACTGAAAAATACCCTTAAATGTTTATAGGATTTAAAAATATTAAAAAATCTATTTTCTTTGCGTCCGTCCATTCCGATACGAATTTCAAGTAAAAAAGAATTTGCCAAAAAGCTGTTTGACAGTTCTAGAACTGTTTTCCAACAGCAGTCAGTAAACAAAATAAGGTGAAATTGAGTTTTCAGCATGTTTATAGCAAATACACCTGAAAGCTTTAACTGTAATAAAGTCGATCAGTTTATTTTTTACTTTTAAGTTAAAATTTATGTTAGAAAACTTTAACAGCAAGGTTCACTAAAAGAAATTTAAATTAAATGAAGGTTAGATCTTCCAGTTGACCACTTTTGTTTCGCTTATAATATTGTTATAATTTACATTATACAGGTCAATAAATCTAATAAGAATATTTATCTCTCGAAAATACAAAATTTTCCATTTTTGTCATAGAATAATAAACTAAAACGATTTTGTTATTCTTGTGTTTCCAAAATTTAACACTTGGTTGACTAGGCATTACACTTGTTAATTTAAATCAGTTAATAGAGCGTGTCTCAACTTTTGGGTCTGCCGTTTAGCAAAAAAGAGAACACATCAGCGCAATTCTCTGGTAAATTCCAGACTAATCAGACAGACGGCTGAAATGAAATTCTCATAATATATCAGTAGTTAGAATTATTAGTAAAATTATCAGATTTTCGATATATCGATTTTTTAAATAATTCAATATTTGAATTCGATATATCAAAAATATATCGTATTGTCCCGAGCGGCTGGTCTTTAAACACTCTGTATTATTGTTTTAATCTTTTATTAAAACTTCAATTCTGACAACTGGGCAAACAATTCAACTTGCGTCAATGACTTCTCAAACTAAACTGTCCTCAAAAGTCGATTTGACCCTTTATATTAACTTTTTCCAGATACCAGAAGATTGTTGATCTTTTTAGATGGATTTTCCTACTACATGGTGTAATTAAAATAAGGAAAATGAATAATCCGACGATTTCTAGATCTTCTGTCATAGGTGTTCCATGTCGAAAAGGGAAATATAATTTTTTAAAAAGTTCTAGATCTTTTTTCATAGACTTCTCATGAGGAAATTAACAAAAGTAAAATTAATTAAACAAATTATGAACTTGTAGAAAATAAACCTAAAACCCTCCTATCTTTTCTGAAGCGGTTCTTTCTGCTATCGCCTCCTCCAGCAGTAACCGGACAATCCCGGTAAAAGTGACCGTTGTATCCGCACTGGTAACAACGCTTGTTACTCGAATAGTACCGGCGACCCTGGTTCCTTGTTCTTGATTTAGCATAATTCACTCTAATGAGGCGACTGCATACTTCAACTTCATCGCAAGCCTTAACGACAACTGCAACATCTTTTTTATTTTTGTAAACAGCGAATCCAAAACAGGAGATACTGTTACTTAATTAGACCTCTTTGGGTTTACCGCAAGTACCAAAGCCTTTCTTCAAGTCGCTATCATCTACCATCACCTATATTAGCATTATGAAGCCGACAGCCATCAAGATCACTGTCAGATATAGTACTGCTAGTACAGTGGCTTTGTATATGCCTCTCTTGGCCACACTACCAACAACGAATTCTATATCTGCTAGAGAAGGTTGTGTTTTGTTGTCATGAGCTTTCCATCTGTTTAGAAATTTTTGCAACTACCTCATTAGCTTCGGAAATTTTCTTCAGTTCGGCCATTTTTAGAGTTTGACTTGTTTCTGGGTTGCGCAAACCTTCGATAAAACTAATTACTGCTAATCCTTACTTTATTTCTTCCGGATAGGTTGGGTAAGTCAAATTTATTAATATCATTATATTTTCCTCATACGTTTGAAGACTTTCGTTATATTTTTGTCTTCTCCCTTGGAGTTGGGCTTTATAAACTTCTTGGAGGTGGGCTTTCCCACAGCGCATCTCTAGAAAAGTGACAATAAATTCGTAATCATTCTGTTTTTCTTCGGAAATGTTACCTAAAACCTGTATAGCTTCACCTCGCAGCGCTAGAACAAGAGCACCTGTCTTCTCCAGTGAACTCCAATTTTGCCGGTGGTGGCGGCTTCAAATTTACGGACATAGGTAAGCAAGATACTTTGTCGTCGAAGATAAGGTGACTTCATCACACTAGTTGCAGGAACACCATCTACCTTTATTATACCTATACTCTCTACCTTCTCGTTTGCAAATGTAATTATTGCATCTCTTGTTCTATGCGCTTCATATCTTCCCGAATTTTTGTAATTTTTTTTTCAGTTCTTGTTTCACATCTTCTTGACTGCTAATTTTCTGTTGCATTTCTTGTTCTATGCGCTTTTTATCTTCTTAATTTTTATTAATACCTTCTTTCAGTTTTTTTTTCATATTTTCTTGACTTGTTTTAAGTTTCTGTCTCATGTCCTCCAGACTTGTTTTTAGTTCTTATTTTATACTTTCGTGATTTTTCTAAATACCTTCTTTCAATTCTTGGTTCATGTTTTCTTGGCTTCTTTTCAGTGTCATCAATTCTTGTTTCATATCATATTGGCTTGTCTTTATTTCTTGTTTCATATCATCTTGGTTTTTCTTCAAATTTTCTTGATCTTTCATTAAATCTTCTTTTAATTCTTGTTTCAGGCTTATCTTCATATCTTATTGGTTTTTTTTTCATATCCTTTTGGTTATCTTTTCTTTTTCTTTCTTTTTCTAACCTGGATTAACCTCTTCTGGATTCGGTCGCACTTCCGACACTAATTTGTCCCGGACTACCGGTCTTTAAACACACTGCATTATTGTTTTAACCTTTTATTAAAACTTCAATTCTGACAACTTGTCAAACAATTAAACTTGCATCAACGACTTCTCAAACTAAACTCTCCTTGAAAGGCGATCTGGACCTTTTATATACCCTTTTTGATTGTTGATTGATTTGATTCTTTTGCGAAGCTCTTTACTTGTCTGCTAATGAAGGTATGAATACTTTATGATACCTTTAATCAATATACAAAATGGTAGACAAAAATAAATCAGGGGAACATTCACTTTTTTTTTCACAACTTTTTTATTTATTTATAAATTTGCGACGCGCTGAACTTATCTGCCAATGTAGATATAAATATTTTATAATAAGAGGAATATATGAGTCTTAGTTTTATGTAGATTTTGATCGTGAAAACTTGGTAGAAATTAAGTCATCATTTTCCACCGGAAAACCGTCTGCCATTTTTTTACACATAATTTGTTACTTTATTTTTCATATTGTTCATTGGTAGACGAAAATAAACCAGGATTTAAAAAATTTTTTTTTCTAAATTCACCCCCACGTTTCCACCCCTTCGACCACTGCAACTAGTCTTCAATTTTTTTTTGTTTATTTCAATTTGGGTGACTATTCTTTCACTTACATTGCAAATAATTTGAAATCAGGAAAAACCAATTTTTTTTTGCAAATGAAAATTGTTTTTCCAAATTTTCGAAGAGGCTGCCAGAGTTTACTCCATGGACTCTTTTCACGAACTCACTTAGATCTTTTAGCCCTCCAAAGGGTAGACAAAAAAAATGAGTCCATTTTACCTTATGGACAGCTGACGGTCTAATACTACTTTGGCTAGATGGACAAGCAACACACACTAAAAGTCTTCCCTTGATAGATAAAACATATTTTTTTTTTGTTTAGGTATTTTCAATTTTGTAATTTTTCGCTTGACTAAATAAGCCAGGGGAAAGGGCAAGCACCTCAGCCTATTCCATCATATTTATGCCCATAGTTCATTGTGTGAATTTTCTGCAGTTAGAAGCCAAGATATAACATTTTTAAGGCATATTTTGAATAACAAAAAAGAAACTAAATGATTTTACTCCACCACACCTATATCATACACCTAACAACATATTCTTTAATTGCTATGAGTCGTGAAAAGGGAAAATTAATAAATAATTGAACGCCCCAAGCTTTACACGCACCGATGGCCGTGATGATTGAAAATGAACTTTGGGGCCATTTCAGTGCGGAAATAGCGGGTTTTCAGCGTCCTTTGAGCCATTCTAGTCATTAACAAATCGCCGTGTCACTTTATGCCGTACACTTTGTAGTTTGTTGGTTTGTTTGATGAAACCGACTTTATTACAGTTAAAGCTTTCAGGTGTATTTCCATGTGATAGAACTGCGAAGAACGCCGTTTCGGGACTTTAATTTTGTTTATATGCTGCTTGTCTGAAATGTTTTTGAGGACGCCAAAAAAGTCGCTCATTAAATGGGCTTCATATTGAAATATACTGATTTAAATTTGAATGTTTTTGAATAATTGGTTTTTTAGCGCCATTTCAGCTCTTTGAGTCATTTATTATACATTTTTTCTTTAAGATCGACAAAGCTTTATCATTTTTGGCTAATACTTTTCTTCGGGAACTTTTTTACTCACCTTAATGTCCCATTAGTCAAGGTGTACTGAATTGACAGCAAAATCAAAAGGAAACAACTTCTTGAAACCATAATACCCTGATGGGTCAGGCTATATAGCTGCAAAGCAAGGGGTAAGAAAAAAAAATTTGTTACAGCAAACTAATAGCGGCATATTGTAGGTAATATAATAACTAATGAAGGAACAATAATTCGAACCACCGGCAACCGACTGGAGAGAAATGGGGGGAGGGGGGAGGGGTAATTTTTAGGGATAAAAATAGTTTTTTGCGATTTTCGGCAAAACTAAGCCTCTTATCGAAAAAAGTTAAATACAGAAGTTGTAGATAATAACAAGATCTACAACTTTTGTATAAACCATTTTTACACTAACCTCAAAATTTTACGAGTAAAATGTAATTTTTTTCTTCCACAAAAATGATTCCATTAAGCTCAAACTTGAAGAAAATGTACCTTTTGATGCCCCTGTATTTGCTTAGTGCCAAAATATTCAACCGATGCGGTTTTATTTTATTTTAATAAAAAAAAGTGAAATGTTCAATCGCATTTCCTCTTAAAATTAACTCTTCAACAGAGTTCGGAATAGGCTCGCTTTTTTCATTTTTACTTCTCCTTTCAATAAATGGAGAAAATATATATAGCACAATAGAACAAATTGCCGAAAAATCGAAAAAAACCGAAATAATTGCTTTTTTCGATATGCGTTTTACAATTATTGTCAATAATTTGTAATAATTTATTAAAATTATTATAATCTTATAACATTAATATTTACTGCAAACAATGAACAAAAAAGTTATAAATTCACTACGTTTAAATTATGAGATAAACAAAAAAAAAGTTTTACTTGATCGGAGCTTGAAATTGTTTGTCCATTTTTCAATTCCGATGTTATTTATTCCGTAAAAATATGTGACCTCATTTTAATTTATTTGTTAATTTAAATATTTTAACTCAAAATTTTTCATTATTATTCCGAGTAATGTTGGCAACCCTGGCTCTTTTAGCTGTCCCCATCCCTCTGTGAGAGCCTTAATTCCTTGACTCCAATATTCAAAAGTAAAAGGTTCAAAATTACTGTCAATATTCTAGAATTTCGTGATATTCTAGAATATTTTGGAACATATTGGAATATAATGAAAATAGGGCAATATAAGGCCATTTTTTGTGAGCAAAGGAGAGGAATGGACCGGCTTCTACTAGTAGAGGGGTCTCAGTTCGTTTCGGAGCATTGGGCGAGCAGTTGCTATACCGCTAAGATTATTTTTATTTTAAAGGAGCAGTACAGTGGAAAAATATATCATATTTGGAAGAAAACTTTTTATTTAATGAAAGCAATAATAATTTAAATTAAAACAAATATTATATATATATATATATATATATATATATATATATATATATATATATATATATATATATATATATATATATATATATATATATATATATATATAACCGGTTTCATAGCGTTCTATGCCTTCCAGTTCCCAGTCTCCATTGTTTTCGATCTTCCCAATACCCTAGAAGTGTTTCTTTCAGACATGGCTCGGTTAATGCCGTTAATCTAGGTAACGTTTGGTCTTCCTCTTTTTATTTTTTCATTTGGTGTCCATTTTAGGATTTGCTTTGGTAGACGTTCGTCCGTCATTCTCTCCACATGTCCATACCATACCAGCTGACGTTGTTCGATTTCATCGAGAATAGTTTTCTTTACACCCATAATCTCTCTAATTCTCTCATTGGTTATCCGTTCGATCCTTGACTTTCCGGCAGATCTTCGCCAAAAGTCCATTTGAAGAGCCAGCAGTTTACGTTCTAAAGTTTTATTTATCTGCCATGTTTCACATCCATACAATTCAACGCTTTTAAATATTCCATTGTATAAAAGATGTTTTTTCCTTGGAGATGTTTGTTGATCATAATAGTGAGTGTCGGCATCCGATAACTTTTTTCCCTTTAGTTATTCGCTCCAATATTTCTTCTTTAGTTCGTCCGACAAATATTACCACAAGAATTTGAAACAGCAGTATTCATATGAAAACAGGCAACAGAAGATGTTGATACCCTCAAAATAAATACAGTAATTGAAGTCACCGTAGATGCTAAAACTGTGATAGTTGTTGGCCAAAACATTAATCTGCTTGTGCTTTTAAATGAATTAAATGATAAAAATTCAGAGATATTATTTCAAAAACCACCTACGGGTATTCTATAATGTTTCACTCCAGAAAAATAACGATGTGGCTGCCTTGGCTGACATTTTTTACAAAAAAGATGCAGGCAAGGAGTTGATAGCTGAAGTAACTGAAAATTAATAGCATTGATTGACAGAAAAAAAAATGTAGCGCTTCACGATTTCACAAATATCCAACAGCCACGATCAAATCAACCTTCAAATTGGACAAATTACCATCAACATCAGAAGCAATAACAATATTATTTTAGGGCAAATTATTTACTTCAAACATGCCTTAAAAATGAAATTATCGCTACAGATTGGAACTGGAAAAAATCAGTGGAAGGAATCATGCAGCCGAATATCACTGAAGAACAGTTGATACCAGATAGTCTCCTTAAAACAATTTGTTGCAGATACGAAAAAGTTTGATCGGCTTGCTACGTCACGGGAGAGAAAAAGAATTAAAATGAACACGAATGAATGAAAATTAAATATTTAATGCTTCTGTACAGGTGGTTATTTTTTTAGTGTTGATCGCTCCTTCTTTTAAGGCAGTGCCTAGGCTAGCATTTCGGAGATTAGGGGGGGTTATATAAATTCAAAGCGCCACCTGTTTTAGGCCCGTCGGTAAGAAGAAGCGATGATGTTATCGAAAACAGGAAACAACTAGATCCTAGAATAAAACACACCGATTCCAAAAACAATAAATATGTGTATATATAACAATAAAAAAAAAGGATTCTGTTTTACAAACTATGTGAATTTTAATTTAATCTAAATAAATATGCAACTACTTGCTACCTGGATTACAACAAAAAAAAACAAAGAAACAATGAACAACACTACTGCAAGTATGACGTCATCTGCGCCATACGCCAAGTCGGTTTAGATGTAGGTCAGGCCTTAATTTTTCACTATCGGCTGAAATGAATAACCTTACTTTTTATGTAAAGTTGTATTTTGCACTAATAAATTATCTAGTGCACCGATTTAGGAACTAAATTGAAAGTGCTGCAACTTATAATGGGTGAAATAATGTTTTAAATTATCTAGTGTATACGTATACCTTCGGTTTACAAGGTAGTTTAACTTAAATTAAATATAAAGTGTTCTGTGATCGCACGCAGAAAGTCTTATTAGTTCCCAATCACAGGAGGAAAATGAAAGCATACGATAAATTAGGTAATACCATCGTTTATTATATATAGTTCTAAAATCTGAAGTGTGGTTTTATCACTGAGTCTAAGTCGTTTCAGCAAGCACTAACCTGTAACTTCTTTGGGAGCAATGGAGTGTTTTATGCCAGGCTCCGGCGTGGAATTCCAGTTGTTAAATAGAAAAGGAAGATCCTGGTTTAATAAAATCTGATTGTGGCATGTACGTATTTGTCTTTACGGGTGTAACAAATATAAAAAGTCACAAATATGGTGTTGACCTCTTAGAGGTGATAACTTTCACTACACTTTACTTAAGGGTAAACGAGTACAGTTTTAACTTTCTTTATCCCCCAAGATCTGGCAAATGTTGCCCTAAAATACTAAATATGGTTTTAGCTGTTTAGTGGGATAAACGTAGTTCTATATCAGTAGAAAAAACTTCCAAAATATTGCTTTCTGAGCTTCTGCCAGTTTTCACAACCAAGGCTTGGCCCAGAATCTCTCTACTGACGATTTTTTAAAATCTCAAGTGCGCCAAGAAAAAAACAAAAGATTAACTAACTACGCCATTGAGAGTTTAATTTATGGTGAGTATTGGCTTGATTGTTGGTATTTTGGTAAAATTATTTATAGTTTTATTCGTAAAATAACAAAACTGTAACATGCTTCAAGATGTAATTGTAGGAATCATGGTCTAAAATGTACCAATTTATTTTCAATTTGTGACAATTCAGAAAATTGTACAAATGCAGAAGCTCAAAGAATTTTAATTAACGATAAAGACTCAGAAGAAATGGAGTCCAGTAATGTTGAAACATTTGATGATATTTTCAAATTTCTTGGAGAACCTGTTAATTGTGTGGATTCAGATGAAGAAGAACCACCACATTCTGCAAAGAGAGCGAGACTTGACAATAATGATATAAAAAAAAATTGCAAAATGTGTGACAATTGTATGTTTATTAAATGTAAATAACTATTATTATATTAAAATTATTAATTTTCTTACTATTTTTAAAATGAAAAATGATTTAGTCACATATAATAGCTACTAGTTATTAAATTAATGTATTTTCTTAGTGCATGGTGTGTAAGAAAAAGAGTGGCAATAATAACCAAGTTTACTGCGACATGCAATTATGGTTTTGTTATTTTGCTTCGCTCTGTTCAATCTTAAATCCGCTCCAATACTTCCTTCGCATCTCCAATTATTTTTACATAAACAATTTGAAATTCAAAATGAACACTATTCAATATTCAACAATTTAAATTGAGTAAATTAATATTTGCTCAAAGTAAATCTTTATTTTTGCTAAAATGGTTTTAGTTGCGTTTAATAATAGAGAGTTAACAAATTAACAATTCTTTTTCTAAATAAACAATTTAAAAGTTATTAACAATTTAAATTAAAATAAATATATTAAGATTATCAAATATACAAAAATGGGGTCATTTATATTCCGCACCTAAATTTTTATGGTAGGAGGCAACAACACACTTTTTGTTTATTTAATAATTTAAACGTAGTCGAGCAATGTAACTAATTTACACTTTCTTTGCTCATTATTTGTAGTAAAAAATATCATTATAAAATAATAATAATTTTAATAAATAATGACAAATTATTGACAATAATGGTAAAATGCATGTGGAAAAAAGCAATTTTTTCGTTTTTTTCGATTTTTCGGCAATTTGTTCCATTGTACTATATATATATATATATATATATATATATATATATATATATATATATATATATATATATATATATTCTGTTTATTGAAAGTAGAAGTAAAAACAAAAAATGCGAGCCTAGTCCGAACTCTGTTGAACAGTTAATTTTAAGAGGAAATGCGATTGAAAATTTCTTTTTTTTTTTTGATTAAAATTCAATTAAACCGCAACGGTTGAATATTTTTGCAGAAAACAAATACTGCTTATTTGGGACATCTTAAGGTATATTCTCTCCAAGTCTAATCTTAATCGAATTATATTTGTAAAAGAAAAAACAAAAAACCGAAAAAACGGTTTTCGATTTTTCTCGAAATATTTTAGATTAGGGTAAAAATGGTTTCTACAACTTTTGTAAATCTTTTTATTACCGATAACATTCGTATTCAAATTTTTTCGACAAAATGCATAGTTTAACCGAAAATCGCAAAAAACTTTTTTTCACCGCTAAAAATCACCCCCATTTCACCCTGTAGGTCGCCTATGGTTACGCAGCAATTTCGGATTGCGTCCAGTGACTTATGGAGTAAAGTGACCCTTTTAAGCCTTCTTCTAAATAATATTCTAAATATTAAAACAATTATTTCAAATTCTGTTATAGACAAGCTTGTTTGCTAAATTTGGTATTTTCAAATATTTATAAACTTGATCAGTTAAGAAAATGAGAAACCAACTCTATTCTACATAAAGTAATCGAATAAATGAATCGCTAAACAAAGTAATAAAAACTTAAAAGATGTAACAAGCATGCCACTTTCCGCTCAGAACAAGGTCAAAGCAGAATTTCCAATTATCATGTTTAGCGAGGCATGTAAAGCTTTAGGCGCCCAATAATTTATTAATTTCCCTTGCCGGATTCATGACAACTAAAGCGTAATCTTTAAATATATTTTAGAAATGTAAATAATAAAATTTATTACATGGTTCACCAGCCTTTAGTGAAACAACGAAGAAAACTTTATTGAGGTGAATAATACGACAAAATATTAAATATTTATTTCTCAATGCAATAATGCCTAAGCTCATTTAAAAACTACTGAAAACTTCAGATCATTTGATTCTTTTTTGTTGTGTATGTATGAAAAAACAAATTCACCTTCAGTGTAAACCAAGGCGATAAATAACAACAAGAAAAATTAACAATTGTTTTATTTTTTTATAAAATATTGTATGGTGTGTTGTGGAACATAACTTTTCAGGCCTCTGCTTTCTAACGGCTTGGACTGTCCGACAGTTTAAGCCGGAAAGCAAATGCCTCAGGGGGGGGGGGGCATGTTGTGGAACACAATATCTCACCACCGTTTTCCGGCAAAACTGGACTTAAATAGAGGTCCAAGTTTGTGGAAAGTACAAAGATGTCTGGGAAAGATACCGGTGGATCCCACTGATGAGTCCACCACCGGTATCGGGACGAAACATCCATACATTTACTACGGTGGTCGAAAATAGATCGCTAGTTACATGTCCTTACCACCCGGGGGATTGCTAATTGCGACAGGTGTTGTATTTCAAATTAATAAAGCGCTTGTAAAAGAAACGGTTAAAGGGATTAGTAATATCATTTTAAACACCTGTAGTTTCAAAATAGCTTAGCAGATTTTGATAAGCTTTTTAGATTTTAAAAAGTTGAATTATTTAGATTTCAAGTAAAATAACCTAGTTTTTCTCTAAATTAAATAAAGTGTTAACACCAAATACTTCAAAATTTTCATAAATATTATCAGAAAAAGAACAAAGGATGTGCAAATCCCAATAGTATTTTTCATATTATGGTGCCATATCAGGTCCCTCTAACTTTGGCAATTACATTGGCGAGTTGTTCTTGGTTTTTGAGCTAATCTCAATAGTTGTTCGGCACTGCGTATTCCGGCCCAATAGCGGATGTTCTTTAGTCATGACATCTGCTTCCTTCCGATTCCTCTGTGGCCCTTGATTTTATCGTTTATTATAAGCTGAAGGATTTTATATGGGTCTTCTCTAAGAACATGCCTTAGGTATGATATCTTTCTTATCTTAATAGTTTTAAATAATTCAAGAACGGCTCCATTTATCATTGCTTCATTTGTCCGAATGATTGTTCAGGGTATTCGGAGTATTCTTCAATGCAACCATATCTTGAACCCTTTTAGGTCGTTGATCCTAGCACCCTTCAAAGTCCAGGTCTGAGCTTTATATAACAACACAGACCAAATATAATATTTGATCATTCTTTGGCACAATTTAAGGTTTAAGTTGCCATTACAGAAGGATGATTTCATTCGCAGAAAATTTGTGCAAGCTGTTTCAATTCTGCATGTAATCTCTTTATTTGGATCTAGCTGTTCTGAGATGTAGCATCCTAGATTCTTCTAATTTTACGTTTAAAAAAACCAGGCGCTGACGCTAGCACCTTGGGTTCTTGGACATTGAAAGTGTGACCTGAGTAATGATGTTGTTCGGCTACTGCAGATTGTACAATTTGTTTCTTTTTATACATCTTTCATGTTCCATAAGCCTAGTGGATATAGACCGTCCTGTTTCACCTACGTACACTTTACGACAAGAGCAAGGTATCTTGTAAACGCCTCCTGTTTGAAATGATATAGCGTAATTCACTATGGAAACTGAATCAAGGGGTGTTCTTCCCTTTCTTGATGTACTAGTATATAGGAAAGATAATGGAAAATTAAGACATTCTGTGTACAGAAAACCAACACATACTAATAGATATCTCAATGCAACGTCACACCATCATCCTTCTTAAAAACAATCGGTCATAAACTCTTTGGTACATAGAGCCCTTTCAATATGTGACGAACAATCACTGAAATCAGAAACAGAAAAGCTGACTAATGCTCTGAGAGGTAACGAAAATTGCGTTGAAAATATAAGACGTTCTATTAATAACTAAAAAAACCCAATTTCTCAACAAAATGTCATAAATGTACCTACTATAGACAGTGTTGCCTTACCTTGAATACACGGAACCACCAACAAGATTATCAGTTAGTACCGAAAATCTAACATTAGGACTATTTTCAATACATTTAAAAGAGTTGGACAATGTTTGAAGTCACCAAAAGACGCAATATCATTTCAAACAGAAGGCGTTTACAAGATACCTTCCTTTGTGGTAAAGTGTATGTAGGTGAAGCAGAACGGTATATATTCACTAGGCTTCAGAAACATGAAAGATGTATAAAAAAGAAACCCATTGTACAACCTGCAGTAGCTGAACACCAGCATTGCTCAGATCACACTTTTAATGTAAAAGAAATTAAGGTGCTAGCATCAGTGTCAAGTTTCTTTAAACGGAAAAGTAGAGAATCAATCGAAATTTGTAAATATTCAAATAATATTAATAGAGATACAGGTTACAGTCTACATCACACGTGGAAATCGACTGTAATGCTGGATCATGGTTCGCTGAGTACCAGTCGGGTGTAAATACTTGGCTGTTACTACTCGATAGTCTTTTAGTATTCTAATATCGTAGATTAAATATATCTGAAGGTACCTCGTGTAATCGTAGGCGAAACGTCGGATAATAATTCCAATTTGACACGGTCTAAACCCAAGAACCATGATTTTTAACATAATATCAATTAATGAATAATCATTAATTCACAATATTGAATTATCAATTGAAAAATTCGAAAATAATATTATTATTTAATGAAGTAATTGGTAATATGATTCTTAAAATTATCAATTAATTAAGTAGTTGGTAATTTTATTTCTGCAATTATCATTTAACGAAGTAATTGATAATTTTAAGAATAAATTATCCGGTATTTTAAATCTCCATTTTCTAACACCCATTGCAAGAGCAATAAATAATTAATTTTTCCAAATTATTAATTGGTAATTTACCATAAATAAATATTTTTTTTTATTGAAACACTCCATCTTTTTAGATGGAGAAATAAAATTGCAAAACATATAAGTTTTGTCAAGCATTGAAATTATTTATTCAAGCTATTTTAAAGTTTCTACAAGTTTCATTCCTTGTTTTTATGCTAGGATTATCCTATGTTCCTAAAGCTTTGCAGTCATTAATAGAAATACTATATGCATATCCGATAATAAAAACGTTTGTTGGCGTTTGCAAATACTCCCAAAACCATATATTGGTGACCGCAGCCCGTTAGCAAGTACTCACAACCAGATAAGTAGCTTTATTGTTTGAATTTATAACAAAAACAAACATATTCGTATTGTAAAAGCAATATCAATTTTTGTTCACAAACTATATTATTTTTGCTTTATTATTTATAGGTACAGTTAACAGACCATCGATATTTTTGCTTTATTATTTACAGTAACAGCTAAAATATCTGTGCCATTTTTGCTCTATTATTTTTAAGTACAGATAACGAGTATTTTTATTTAAGTTAATTTCATAATTTAATCTTGAGATTTATTTGGATGATCTGAAGACTCTATCTGTAGAGAGTAGATCTTCCCGGAGTTCCCATTTTTTAAGTTTTAAATTACAGATTGCGCCTTAAATTTGGTCTTTCGGTAAGAGTAACTTTAGGAAGTGCTGTGTTTTCATTGTGTTGCAAGTGAATCATTATAATCCCGCCCATTTATAATTGTCACGACAATATGAGCTAGCTGACTTAGAAAAAGTGGATTTTCGCAGATAGGACTTAACACCAATACATAATCCACTTTAAATATTTATAGGCCATTTAACTAACGTCTGACCACGTACTACTGGTAGCCACTTTAAAAATAGCCTTATCAAGTACTAAAAAGATAACTACACAACGACGGATAGCAATAGAAAGAATAAAGGACCCAGTGGTAAGAGGCGAAATAAGTAATGAGATCAACACACAAATCCAAACACTAACACCAAAAACTGAGGAAGATTTGACACAATCTTTGGCAAGGTTAACAAATATTACAACAAATGCCATGAAAGGTACACTGGGATATAGATCGGAAGACAAGAAGCAAAAGTGGATGACAGGCGAGATGTTATTGCTTATGAATGAACACCGAAAACACAGGAGCGACAGAAATAACACCAAATATAAAAGTATTCAACGATTAGTAGGATCAAAGATAAGAATAGCAAAAAACGAATGGCTTAAACGTGAATGCGCTGAAATAGAACAACTCCAGAAGCGACACGATGATTGTAACCTACACAAAAAGTTGAAAGAAACCGCTGGGATATATAGAAGGAGAAGACCAGCCATATTGGTCAACCAAGACAACTAGATAGTTCTTGATAGCACAGAAAAAAATAATGTGTGGGAAAATTATGTAGAAGCACTCTTTTATGACGACAGACCTCTGGAAGCGGGTACTAGGAGCGACTGTCTAACGGGCCCATCAATCACCAAAGAAGAGATAGAAAAAGCTATACAAAATTCAAAAAACAACAATACGACTGGCCCAGACGAGATACCGTCTGAGATATTGAAACTTCTAGATGAAAGGGGCAATGCGGCGCTTCATAAAATATTTACCATTATTTACGAAACGGGTTGCTATCCCAAACAATGGGTATGCTCTACCTTCAATCCCTTGCCTAAGAAGACCAACGCAAGAAAATGTGAAGATCATAGACTCATTAGTTTAATGAGTCATACACTAAAAATATTTCTGAAAATAATACGTCAAAGAATATATAATAAATGCGAAAGAGACATAAGCGACTCACAGTTTGGGGTTAGGCGGGGCCTAGGTACGAGAGAAGCGATAGTCGCTACACAGGTGCTTGTTCAGA
Organism: Diaprepes abbreviatus; assembly: GCA_034092305.1. NCBI lineage: Eukaryota > Metazoa > Arthropoda > Insecta > Coleoptera > Curculionidae > Diaprepes > Diaprepes abbreviatus. The sequence continues at coordinate 904,812 of JASJET010000225.1, read as the reverse complement.
ACTCTTACGATCAGAGAAAAGATGTGTGCCTATGCTTCATAGATTACGAGAAAGCATTCGATCGTGTTCAACATCATAAACTAATCCTACTTCTTAGAAAACTCTACATAGATCAGAAAGACATCCGATGCAATGAAAGCTTATACTGGGGTCAACCAGCGCAGATAAAATCAGACAATAATGTATCCAACTCGATACAAATCCGAAGAAGAGTGCAACAAAGGTGTGTGCTGTCCCCTCTCCTGTTTAACCTTTATTCGGAAAAAATTTTCAGGAGGCCTTGGAAGATATTGAAATGGGAATTAAAATTAACGGAATATGGATTAATAACATCCGTTATGCGGATGACGCCGTTCTAATCGCCGACAATATAAACGACCTCCAAAAACTCATCAACATAATAGGAGAACGCAGTAAATCAATGGGCTTGAACATCAATACAAGGAAAACAAAATTATGATTATCTCAAGGAATCCCAATTTATTCCAAAACGCTAACGTAAGATTCAACGCAGTATCCATAGAAAGAGTCACCAAATTGAAATATCCGGGCATATGGATATTCGAAGAATGGACTTCTGACTATGAAGTAAAATGTTGCATTGAACAGGCGCGACAGGCTTTTGTAAAACTCAGACGAGTGCTTACGTGTTCGGATTTTGACTTGAAATTAAACCTGAGGTTCATAAAAGGTTACGGATGGTCAATACTTCTTTATGGTGTGGAGGGTTGGACATTAAAGACAAGCGCTATCAATAAATTAGAGGCTTTCGAGATATGGATATACAGAAGAATCCTTAAGATATCATGGACAGCGAGAATGACCACTGAAGAAGTTCTAACACATATTGGGAAAGAAAGCCCAACATAATCAAGAAAAGAAAGACGGCCTACCTTGGGTACATCATGCGAAGTGAGAGATACCAATTCCTAGAGTTGATGATTGAAGGCAAGACCGAGGGCAAGAGAGGAATTGGAAGAAAGAAGATGTCCTGGCTCCGTAATATCAGACAGTGGACGGGGTTGCACGATATTCAGACACTAATACACACCGCGAGAAGTAGGGAAGAAATGGAAAACGTAATCACAAACATCCATTAGTGGATATGCATTTGAAGAAGAAGAAGATTTAACTAATAAATAATTAAGTAATCAGTGGTCTATTAGTAATGTTTGTTATTATGTGGGATGCTATAAAAATTCATTACATCAAATATATAAAAAATAATTTGAATTCACTACATCTTGAGAAAGGCTTGGGCATTTAAATATACAGATAGATGTCTTTGAACACTCGGATATTAGAGCATAAGCTGTATCGAATATCCCTTGTATGTATTTTAAATTTCTCTTCGACTTGAGCTTTACCTCAACATCAGTAACCATATGAATTTGGAACCGAAAGTGAGCACCTTCGATCGTCCTCGAATCAAATTTTCGTAATCCATTTTCATCAATCTCTAAAATATATTCCTATATTAAATACGCTCCATTTTTAATGGTTGCCTCTTCGCCAATTAGAAGTTTGTACCCAGAATTATTGCTGCAATTTAGAATGTATGGTTAGCACATGGACCGTTCAAAGAATGTTGATAGACGAAAAGCTGTATAGTAGACGTCCAGCTGAAAAGCTCTGTAAGAAATAGAGTTGTAAAGCTTGCATTGTACGTTGACATTTAAACTCGACAGTAGAGTGGAAGAAAACATGAAACGAGTTCTAAGTTTTTAAATTCTAATCGAATGAAGCCCATAAGGCGACCAGTAAATGCAAATTTTAATCCTAATATGTTATAATCTCAGATAAAAATGGTTAAAACAGTGTTCCCATTGAATGGGATGCATCAGTTAAACTTAATTAATGATAAATATACCAACTGTTCTTCATCTTCAACATCAAGCACGTAAGATATTAAAGGGAAATTTCGCGTAACGTTGCTTATTAAGTATTTCTTCTTTATTCAATTTATGAGTTTTACTTTAAAAAAATGATTTATTATTTTTCTAACAAAATTTAATTGAAAATTAAAGCATGGTAAATTGATTCAACTCAGAGCGTCGACATTTCACAAACAATAATTATTATGTACAAAATAAAGTAACAATGCTAATTTGGTAATAACCGCTCAAAGGACGCTGAAAACATGTCATTTCCGTTTGGAAACAAGCCCAAAGTTAAATTTCAATTAGCCTGGTCATCGGCGCGTATAAAGCTTGAGGATCCCAATTATTTTATACATTTCTCTTTGTCTGCATTTTTTTCATTTTATTTATGGTACAGTGGCTTTTCTATTTTCAGTTTTAATTGAAATAAATCTTTTTATATTGTTATTTTTTATATAACCTTGCTCCAGTTTTATGAGAATTATGTCATATTACGCTTATGTTCCATTAAAAACTATTAATTTTAATTAATTTAGCCCTGCCTTACTAGTATTACTCCAACGTGTTCTCAATTGGCTTCTAAACTTAACTTTTTCCTATTGTAGTCAAATACTATAAAGTGCTTCTTTTAGTCTGTTGCTTAGTATCAACTGTACTTAATTTTTTTTTTATTTGTTATTATATAAATACGACCGTGAAACTTCATTATCAGTATCAATAAATTACTTCGTAGCAGTATTTTAAAACCATGATTAAAGAGAAGGAGAAAGGTCAATGTATGTGTATGTATGGGTGTAGAGTTGGGAGTCTATATACCGCAACCTGGTAGGTCTATTGTGCCCCTCTACTGCTGCCCAGTCATAAAAGTTATCTTACTGGCTAGAGCAGGTCTTTCAGTCCTATTTTCTTCAGGAATCTCAGGATGTTGGATGGTTTCAAGGTGGGTAGCTCCCCTTCTTCAATTTGGTGTGCTCCCAAGAACCGCATCCTAGAGTTTTCTAGAGTGCTGCACTCTGCAAGGATATGAATAGAGGTTTCCATCTCCTTCTCACAGAATCTGTACTCTTCTCTTCTACTAGTCCGAGTTTCTTGAGGTGTCCCTTCAGGTAGCAAAGCCACGTCAGGACCCCTGTCAAAACTCTGGGCTGGTTTTTACTCAAGCTTATGCATTCTTTGAATCTCTTCTGGTCGTAGTTTCCCAGAAATATCTTCGCTTGTCTCAATTCTTGCAGCTCCGTTCAATAATTGGATTTCCTGCTTTCTTCTTCTAGATGTAGTTCTTCCAGCATTACGCTGCTACTAATTCCACAGAAAGGTTCTGGCTCCAGAAAAGGTATTTCGGTATTTCAGCCCCTTTCCTCGCGAGCTTGTCTACTATTTCATTCCCCTCTATCCCGGTATGTCCCAGTACTCACATGGGGATAACTTTATTATTCTCACTCAAATCATTCACTTCCTCTATTCCCAGACCATTTTGGAACTGATAACTTGAGAGCTCAACGTATTGATGGCTTCTTGATTATCCGTCATGATGATAATCTCTTGGCCGTGATAGCTTTTCTCTTTAGTAAATTGAATACACATCCTAATGGCATATATTTCTGCCTGGAAAATGCTTAGTGACTTACCCAAGCTTTCATAGTGTCTGGTGCCATTCCTACTCCAGTTCTCTCCGTTGTTCTGGAGCCATCTGTTTACCATGTAGTGGATTTCTTGCTGAGTTTTCCAATGGTGTTTCTGTCCCATTTATTCTTGCGCCCCAACTTTGTGTTGAAGTTTTTTTTCTTTTCATTTTGGGGCATGTCCCAGATTTGTTGATGTCTGGATGAGAGATTGGGCCTTCGTTTTATGACCTCATCTCTCATCATTCTATAAATTGTCCTCTTAGCCATGTTCTCTAGAAATATTTGTAGAGGTGTAAGGTTTAGAATTACTTCCATGGCGGCCGCTGGGCAGATTTTCATTGCACCGATTATACATGCACATGAACTCTCGAAAGATTAGCTCTCGTATTAGCCAGACTGGTTCTGTTGCTCCAGTTCATTGCCCCATATGTGATGGTTGGTCTCACTATTGCAGTGTACATCAACTGCAGGATTATTGGTTTTGTACCCCATCTTTTTCCCGCAAAGTTTCTACAGACCATCAAAGCTTTTGTAGCCTTGTTGATTACTTCTTTTTCAAGGTTATTCAAGAAGAGTTTGATATCTAGGGTCAGTCTCAGATATTTGACCTCTGACTCTACTCAATAACATTCCCATCCATTTTGATGGTCTTCAGATTGAGGTTTCTTTTCCTTGTAAGGATACTAGGGTGGTTTTGGTGGGGTTGATGTTTAGTCCCATCATCTGGCACCATTTTCTAGTGTATTCAAGTCCACTTTGAACTATGTCACAGAGAGTATTCTCGAAATTGCCTCTTGCGATCACGACCACGTCATCGGGTCGTAGATACTTAGGGTGTATAATGTCCTTTTTCCCCGCTTTCGGAATGATGGTGACTCGGGCCCTTCTCCGTATCTCTGGTATATAGCCCAGTTTCAGGCTCCTTTCGCTGATGCGTACTATGTACGGAAAATCTCTTCCTGCCTTCGTTGAAGCACGGCCGGGATTATTCCATCAACTCTTGGGGTTTTAAATGGTTGAAAGGTGTTCAGAGTCCATTTTAAACGACGCTACTGCATATGTGTCTGGCCATTGCTGTAGCTTTCCTAGTGGGTCTTTCGCGATGTTCCACCACATCATTCACGTTACTCGACTTGTTATCCGGAAAGTGAGTGTTGAGTAAGAGTAATGCTCTTTCCTCCTCGCTCTGTGTGAAGCTGCCGTCTGGCTTTCTGAGGGCCATTGCTGTGTCGACCCAACCCTTCGCCGAGAAAGGTCAATGCAATTATGACTAAAAATCTTCGATTTCTAAAAGACCATGGCGTGAAAGAAGTAGTTGAAACAATAAAATTTAAAAATATTGTGCGACAAGAACTTTCAAAACTTCAAGAACACTGAGAGATCATTAATTATACTAAAATAGAAACAAATAAAGATAAACTTAATTCTTTCAAATGAAAAATAAACAAGCCCTGGATGACTAAAATATTATATATAATAAATTATTTGGCAAGATTAAAAATATGTTACAAACTGTACATATTTAGAGAAAGGTTGTAGATAATGAAATTTCCTTTCGAAATAGTGCCTTATGAAGTCCAAAAAAGTCGTTTTTCAAAAACTGTACACTAAAAACAAAATTAAAGAGAGCAAAAAAATGCGAACATTTTTTTTTTAATTTTTCTTATAACTTCTTTCCAGGTGAAGTTACATATAGGCATTGCTCATGAAAAAGAAAGCCGATATTAAGCCCGCTGAAATAAGCTCCTGCTGAAGTACACATGATGAAAAATAGCCGAGATATGTCGTCTTAAACTTTGCCATTTTTCATGATACTAGTAAACTTTTTTTTTCAATTTCTTCCAACAATTTTTTTGTAAGTTAATTTAGGTAATTGTTTGGAACGCTCACGAGACATTCGACGAAATAAGCGTAAAATATATAAATCAAACACAATTTTTTACAGGAATTGCGTCATTTTTACTGGCTACCCAAGCGAGGTCAACTATACAGGTACGAAATCTGTTGAATCAAAAAAGATGGTCCGGGAATACAGACTCAAGGTGACGTAAAGCCACTATCCAAACCAGAAACTTTTTTACAAATGAAAATAACGAAAAAAACTTTATTTCATATTTGATTAAAAAAATTGAAGTTGTTAATATAAAAACTGAACAAGCTGAAGAAGATAAAGATGTACTTCTTGTAAATACTGAAATAGATAATAGCATCCCACTCAAATAATGTGATTATAGTTAGATCTTATCAATATTACTACATGTGAGCAAATATATATATTTTTTGGAACCCAGTAGAGGAAAAGCGAAAGCTCAATTGTAGAACCATAATAACTTCAAGTGTCCACTTCTCTAAAAATAACGTGGCTTCATCTACGCATTTAGTACCTGTGATACAATTTCTTTATTTTTTGACATTGGTAAAAAAATGTTTTATTTCTTTTATTTATAAAAGAGGTGCGACAGGGAAATACGATTTCCCCTAAACTCTTTACTCGAACACTGGAAGATATCTTTAGGCAACTGGACTGGGAACATAAGGGCATTAGCATCGATGGTAGATATCTCAACCATTTATGTTTCGCGGATAACGTGGTATTAATAAGTGAAGATTTAGACAATTTACAGGAAATGCTCTCTGAGTTGAAAAATCCTTCAGAGAAAGCTGGATTAAGCATGAATTTAGCAAAATAATGTCTCCAGAAGATACGCCACTTTATGTAGGAAACAATGAAATACAAAGAGTCGATGAATATGTGTATTTAGGCAATCTAATTAGACTTGGGAAAGAAAACCAAGAAGCGGAAATAAATAGAAGACTTAATCCGGGGAAGCCGTTGGAAAATTGGGATACGCTCTTAAAAACCACCACCTATCCTTTTAAAAATATGTTATCCTCATAGGCTCTTATTTTAAATAGTTTTAATTATACTCTTTATTATTTCAAAAATTGACTTGAAAAATATTTCTCTAAATTTTTTTATATTTAAAAATCCAATTATAGAATCCTGAATATATTTTATTCCTCTACTTACCGTTGTTGGAAGCACATAAAATTTTACAAAAATTGTATTTACCTGAAACAAAAGGTATGGTATTAGTAAAAATGCAGTAATTCATATATTTTAAAAATTTTTAGCTCCGAATTTTCAGATAAATAACAAAAACATCCAAAAATTGTAATTTATAACATTAGAGAATAAATTAACTACAAAAATTTCTTGGTTATTGAAAGTTTTGGAGAGAAAAATATATTTTATTTATTTATTTTTACATTAACATTAGACGTTTTAAAATGTGCCCTATAACTAAATTAAATAATTCCAAGACAGACTTTACCTTCATGTATTCATTTTAAAAGTCTTTTAATATTCTTTATCATTTACAACTACATATTCTACAATTCATTGTATATATGAATATACATATGTACATGGTCTTGGTATACGCTGGTAGTCGACAGTGGTTGCTCAGTCAGCGGAAGAGGCTGTAGAATCCAATGGCAACGTTGTTACGCCACGGAAAAAAAAATTATATTTAAGACCAGGGGTTCTCAAACTTTTTCAGTTAGCGGCGCACTTACAGGTTTAGTATTTTGTCACGCTGCTCTAGTCGAAATATGTATACGGTTATATTCAACACTCTGACTTAAACTATCGACTTATATATTTAATATAAATCTTTCCATTTTGTGACTAGCTTTTTACGAAAGCACAAAGAGGATTAAAACAAAGCAACTGACCTGCCCGCGTACATAATTATAAATAGATATTGTAACAGTTACAATGTAACGGTATCTACAATTTGTTCGCAAATCACAACTCCCTGTATCACTACTTTCAGTACTTAATTACTACTTGTATTTATCTTAACAGTTCCACTGCTTACGCTTACAATAAATAAGCTAACTTGACACTGCGGCCTATTGGCCTATGGCGGCTTATATACTACCAATGACTGCTCGCGAAAATTCCCGTCGACGGTCGAATATGGGCTTCTGGAATATACTCTTCTCATTCTCGTGCCCAGCCAGCAGCGAATTCAACGTTGCCAAACTTAACCTAAACTCCGTGTTACTGGAAACTAGTTCTCCGTAACTATATTGAGTGATTGACGGTCGAGTTTACCTAAGCAACGAACGATTCATGCAGTGCGATTTATTTTGTACCGGCGAATATAAGTAAATTTAGATTGCGTAAAAGGGAAAAAAGGAGCATCTTGCGGCGCTCCAGGGCGTCGAGGCGCATACTTTAAGAATTCCTGGTATGGACAATTAGTTGACGCCTACCCTAACGGGGCGACCTCAAAACTGCCTTATGGTTTAGGTTTGCCAGCAGGTTCGAAAATCATGTTGAAGATATTAATTATTTCGGAATAGTATATGTCTGCCATTAATAAAATCCGTTGGTTCCCTGTATCGGTAAGTCGTTTAGCATATTTTAGAAATTGGAAATTTTTAAAATAGACAGCCTTACTCAAAGTCACCCTTATTTTTAATGTTAAGTAAGATAGCATTTTAAAGATAGGTAGTTTACGTTTAAAAAAATTGACTTTTAACCATTTTTTCAGGATAATATTTACTGTTAGTTTTTGATCACACTCTAGTCATTTATTAAAAAAATATCAATACTGTTCACTTTCTAGAAGGAACCAACCCCAATAAAATAATAAAGACTTTCATATAGGAGAAATTGATAGTTATGTTAAAGCCTGCAAAAGTCATTTTTTACAAAATTTAAAATATGTAAAAAATAGTGAGACTTAGGTATAGGAAAATATACATGAAATATGTTTATAATTTGAATCTAAAAATAAGCAAGATGGTATCAACTTCCAATATAACCAGAAATACCACCATTTTAAAAATATTGTAGCCGAAGTGCCCTCATCGACTTTAGTACTGCTAAATTTTAAAAAAATTTTCAAAGCCTTTTCCCGATAAATTGATGGCGACAGTTTGTCGTAGGACACACTGTACGATACATATTTTTTCAAAGTTATGCACTAATCCAAAAAAACCCAGAAACATTATTTGTGCAAACTGAACACACCATACTAAGAAATTAAATATATTAGCGAAACCACTTTGGTTTTCAACCAATTGAAAAAACCTTATGCAATAAGGGCAGACCTTCTCTGTTCTAATACAGTTAGAGATAAAGTACTATATCAGATTTCAAAGAAATACCAGGATAGGATTTCTGAGATACTTTGTTTTGAATTGTGTTGAAATAAAATATGTCTGTCTTTACTTTATAAGGTTTCTTCAGTTGGTTAACCAAAATTGTTTTCTAACATAAATGTATTTATACACCCAACTGCAAGTATATTGGAGCCACTGTTGAAGTTAAAAAAATTTAGACAAATTAGAGACATCCAATGTTTCTCCCGTTAAATAACGTTACGCATCCGCAAACTCATAATGATTATATTATCATTAAATTGTACCTTTCGTTGCAGGATAATCGAAGAGTGAAATATGAGAATTTCATACAGCTCCCTTTCTGCGACAAAATATCGAAATTTGATAAATGAGGAATATTTTAGAGGTAACAATCGACATCAAATATAAAGGCTTACCGAACTCTTCACCAATATGTCAGTGTCGTTACCAACAATTAATTAAACTTTTTTCTTAGAATTAGGCTATCTAAGTTTGGCTACTTAATACCCTATAAAACTTGCACGCGTATGCACCTTGCATGCTAGTTATTTTTAAAAGTATAATTTATTTAATCATACCTGTCCAAACAAGGGAAGGGCCTAATTTGTTTGTGCAACAGGGCATGCAAAATTCTATTTAGGAAAATGACAACAGCAACCTGTGAAAGGTAAAATTATTTAGGGTAATGAGGTATTAAGGAAATACATTGTTTTGTCTGACCATATTCTACATTTTGATTCTGATCAATAGGAATGGAAATAAATAATTATTGTGGGAAATGCAGTAAATTTAATGTAAATGTCCTGGACGTAATTTTCACAAAAGAATATTAAATGCATTAAATGTAATGCATTAAATTTAATAATTTATATTAATCTAAATTAATTTATTGCATTAAAATTAATATAATCACACATTAAATTTAAAATTTGATCATTACTTTTAAGGTGATTATGTATATTGAATATACAACCAATGTTCATTGAATTTAAGATATGTTACCACGTATTTAATGCATCAACAAAAAAACTCTGAAACTATCAGGAAGTGGTGGACATACATAGGTAGTGTCCACCACCTAGACTGGTTTCGTACTATTGGTTCCCATCAATAGGGGGCAGACATGGACTTCTTACCATAAGAAAATTGAGTCATTTAGGCAACTTATATCATACTAAATAGAAAGTTCAATTTCATACAATATATATTGAATAATAATATAAATTCCTTTAGTATTAGAGTGTATGTAAATTAATTTTAATCTGCGAAAGTTGAAATATCTTTTCAGTTACTTTATTGAAATTTAAAAAAAACTCTTTAATCAAATTCAATGTACAACAAACTGATATTTTAATAAATAGCTTTAAATTTAAAATAAATGTAAATTATTCACGATTTTTGGGACAAAATTATAATATTTAATCTAAAATGGACATTAAAAATTAAAACAAAATTTGATAATGCATCATTATTTTTGCGATGAACTATGAACGAAAGAAATGTCAATTTTCAGTTTTAAGCTTTATTTCTATAAACCGATGGACGGGCGCGGATCCAAGGGGGGGGCGGTGGGGGCGATGGCCCCCCCACAAGAGCTTCGAGTTCAGAAAAATAGACCCGATTTTGACTCCTATACTATAGTTTATTCAAGAACTAGAGAGGAATAAATTGTTTTTACCCTTTTTTTTCTTCGCAAACTATCTGTGTTCTTTAGTCCGGTGTCTTTGGCAAAATCTGTTAGACACATATATTTTGCATAGGAGTGAGTTAGAATTTTTATAATCAAAAATATCGGTCTATAATGGACTATTTGGGTTGGATAATAATAGTTATTTGGATGTGTGAAGTGTTAAAAAGGATTTTAATCCTTTTTCTAGGCGTCGGAAGGAGGTTTATTTCATCACTAAGTATTCATGGCATAGAATATTATTTCGGTAATAAACTTAAAATTAAAAGTTTTTATAATATTATTTCATTTCTTATGATTTCTTAATAATTCACATACATTAGAAAATATAGATAATTTTGACATATTTAACACAAATCACAACTGTATTCTTATTAACGTAGTCCTTTTCTCCTAAAATTCTAAGTTATAATTTAAATACTTACAAAATACCAATTGTCAAAAATATAAGAATTTAAACATATACAAAAAAATAAATATTAAAATTTTTTTTGGGGCTATCGGTCATTTTATTATTAATTAAAAACATTTTTAGGATATTTGATGTTTCAATTTATTTATTTCTTAAACCATCTGCAGAATTACAATTAAACACTAAAAAGGGATTCAAATTTAATTAATTTTTATATGTTACAGAAAATTTAAATAATAAATTGTGTTTACGCTGGTAAACATTACGTATCTAATTCGTAATCAAAGTCAGTGAAGCTATCTTTGCTCAAATTAATTATAATTGGTTCCTCTATCTCACCGGTCATGAGATCGAGTTTCCACATTTTCTTTTATTCTTTTATTATATGGATCTTTTCCCAATTTTTTGCAGTAACTTTATTCAAAAAGATCTTTCAAAATTTCAGTTAAATTACTAATTTTGTAAATTGTGTTATTTCTAGCAACTTCACCTTTTACTTGAGAGAGATATTTCCTTCTCCAACGGACATTTTCCGGACGACCTATTTTTATTACCGATCTGGTATTTCCCAGCACAAATTAAGTTCATTTAATTTCAGGTAAATCCCGATCTTTATTGATTTTAGTTAGAATTTTGGCGAAGGTTGAGATATGCTTCTCATAAGAAAATGTATGCACAAGTCCTTTTATTGTAGTTTACATCTCTTCTTCTAACAAGGTTTTTCGATTGCCTGTGATCGAATGTAGCTTGAGAGTACTAACAATTCCAGTCGTTTTTTTCTCCTTCAGTATTCTGTACATAGTAGATTTTCCAACAACTCTCATGTTGGAACACATCTCAACAGAGCTTTTAACATATGTAATTATCTAGATATTGGTATCTAAAGGCATCATAAACATACATCGTAATAAGTTTTTCGTTGAGAAAAAATGCCCTAGTTTAACGATCTTGGAATAAATATAGATGTGGAAGCCATATATTTTGGGTATCTCACTAATCTCAAATAATATATAAAAAGAAGAACAAACAAGATAAATCACTAAGCTTATAATATTTCAATATAATTAAATATAATTAGATTTACGGCAGTCCTCAGTTACCTGCAGCACTGGAGCAGGTCCGTTGGAGGTTTCGGTAATAGTTTTATTACTCTCTCTAGTTCTTGAATACAGTATAGAAATGTGTATGCTTGCAATCGCCCCTCCCCTTCCCAAGAGCTTTGAGTTCAGGAATATAGAACCGATTCTGCCTTTTATATTAGGAATGTGTGTGCCGCTGGCACTCCCCCCCCCCCGTTAATAACTTATTTTTCTTGCGATAGCCCTACCCCCCAAGAACTTTAAATTCAAGAAAATAGACCCGATTCGGCCTCTTATACTAGGTATGTGTATGCTGCCCTGTCGGCAACTTGTTTTTCCTTGTGATCGCCCCCCCCCTCTCCAAGAGCTTCAAATTCAGAAAAATATACCCGACCGTACCTACACTAGAAATGGGAATGTTGCTGGTGCCCTCCCCCCCCCTCGACAACTACCTTTCGCTTGCCATACTGTACTTTTGTGATATCCCCCCCCCCAAAAGAGGTAGGCTGGATCCGTCCCTGCCGATGGAACAGTTCCATGGCTGTATCTAAAATTTTTTAGAAATCGAGTAAAGTGTAATTTTTTAGCACAGCGCCTCTTGAAAGTAATTCGAAAATCATTTATAATCAAATGAAAAAAGGTTAAAATTTCCTTAAATTTCTTTAGAGCACACCGGAGTTACAGCTTTACCTAAAAATAGTTTTACCAAAATTTGTAAGGATTTAAAAAGTATATTAATGATTTACAATACGCTTGGAATATTCATAGAAATTAATGACCAGCACATACGATCCGTAGAGGGGGGGAGGGGGAATCAAGAATACATAAATATTTTTTTGCCATATTTGTCAATACATTTTTGAACATAAAGTTGTATTATGTACAGTTATTTATATATAGCTTTTTTCAGCCATAATTGAACACCGAAATGGTATAAAATTTCTTATTCAAAATAAAATTTCACGTTATATTATGTGATAACAATATTATGTCTCGTAATATGAGCAAAAAAATTTCGTATTATTTATGAAAAGTATCATTTTTCGTAAAGTGTCTACACTTTAATAATATAGAGCGTTGCCGTCAAAATATGTTAAAAATTACTCCAACGAACAACCTCTTGACCTTTAGATGAAAACTGGATTTTACTGGGTAAGTAGAAATGTCATAAAAAGGTTATATTTATAGCCATATATTAATAATATTGGGAGTTAAATAGTAGCAAAGACAGTGATAGAAAATTAATAAGATAACATTTCTGACTACCAATTTAATGTAGAAAATACACTCATAATCATCTAAATTAGTTCCCAAAAAAATTCGATATAAGATTTAGCTACTTTTAAGTATACGTTGAGTTTCATATTGTCTTGTGAATTAATGTTTCAAAAGTCTTTTGGAACAGATATGAAATTTATATAATTAAAACTTAATAATTTCATCAAATTTTTGATAAATGAAAACAATAGTTCTAACGATATTCATGAATGAATTATTGCAGTCTTTAGGAATTAGGCTTCACTACACCCTAAGAAAGCCCAATTTCTGCCCATGTTAAATGAACAATATTAGATCATAATGAAAATCAGTTTTTTAATCGACTTCTAAAAAAAGAGATTCTCAATTCTTCGAGTATGTATGTTTTTTTTTATGTATGTACACCAATTACTCCGGAACGGCGGCACTGATTTAAATGAAATTTTTTACGTTATATTCAGGAAGTTGCTGCGGTGGTCCCATATTTTTTTGGATGAAATTGGTGCAGTAATATCCAAGATGTCTGATTTTCTCCAAAATTGGTATGGAGGAATTTTTGGGGTCGTACACAACGAATCTGAAATTATTAAAAAAAATCAATATGGTGGATCCAATATGGCGGCCAAAAAAATATAATTTTGTCTGATTTTCTCCAAAATTGGTGTAGAGGAGTTTTCGGGGTCGCACATAATAGATCCAAAATATTTTTTAAAAATTCAATATGGCGGATCCAATATGGCGGACAAAAAAATCAATTTTGTCGAATTTTCTCCAAAATTGGTACAAAGGAGTTTTCAGGGTCGTACATAACTAATCTAATTTTTTTTAATTCAATATGGCTGATAAAAAAATTAATTTTATCCGATTTTCTTCAAAATTGGTACGGGGGAGTTTTCGGAGTCGCGCATAACGAATTTGAAATTATTTTTAAAAAATTCAATATGGCGGATCCAAGATGGCGGATTAAATATTCTGCATCTCCCGATTTTGTCTAAAATCAGTATTGGGGTATTTTTGTTAGTGATAATTGTGAATTTAAAATATTTTTTTTAAAACTCAATCTGGCAGATGTCCTAAAAATTTTACATTTTGCGATTTTCTCCTAAACTGATATAGAGGGTTCTTGAGGATGTAAATTATGAATTTAAAAGTATTTTTTCGGGATTCAATATGGCACATTCAATAAAGCGGACTAAAAATTTTATATTTTTCGGTTTTATTCAAAGATGGGACTGAATCGTTTTTGGGACTAGGGGGCTTTGAAGGATTTAGATTTAGATTAGATTAAAACTTAACATAATTTTTTTGAAATTGAATATAACGGATGCATTATGATGGGTTAAAAATTTTACCTTATTGGCATTTTTTCATATTTGGTATTAGAGGATTACGAATATGAAGTTAATTTTTTACTACTATTAGGTTGCTATGATTCAATATGAGAGACAAAAAATTTTACATATTCCGATTTTGTCTAAGGTTCTCTAAATATTGAAAATTGATATTGTGGGGTTCTTGAGGCGTATACAAACTCAATATGCAGTATCAGGTTCTTTCGATATTGGAAGATTTTGGGGCTTATATTACCAATCTAAAATTAATTTGAAATTTAAGATAGTGGATTTACTATGACAGACTAAATATTTGTTTGTCACAATTTTACTGGTATTTGAAAAACTCTAAGAACCAAATAATTTTTAGTGGTTCATTTTAGGGTGATTTACAATTTTGGATAAAATGGATACCTTCTTGCCACCTTGGAGTCTTTGCGAGGTACACTAATCTCAATTAGTACTTAGTTCAAATAATTTATGGCTATCATAATGAATTCTAAAATTAAAAATAGAAAAATAAAATTAAAAAAAAAATTGAACCGACTTCTAAAAGTGCGCTAAAAGTGAAAAATAACTATAAATTTTAATATGAAATTGAATTATAGCCCTGAAAAGCAATAAAAATATTACATCTTCAAATTGTGATTTTACTCAGCTTATAGCTCTTGACTTCAACTTCAAATTTGTGAGCGCAGAATTTCAAAATATGTATTTAATCAAAAGTTATTCATGTCAAAAAATGACGAAAGAAAAACCGGTTTTCAAATGTTTATCGATTTTTAACCCAAAAAATCATAACAGCCATATAGGCAGGTGGAGCCATATCTTTTCATGTGCTACGAAAACCCACTGGATCCCCCGACTATTATCTTTGAGGCAGGGTGATTCTAAATGTTTGAAATAACTTTAGTCTATTGGTATTCAACTCTGCTGTTGTATAAAAAATTCTTTACTGCCAAATGTCTAACCTTGTCAGATGCCTTTTCGAAGTCCACAAATATTATAAAAAAAGAATTTGATCCTTGTTTACTTTGCTGACAAGAATTTCTATGACTAATATATGATTGTAGATACTAAATCGTTTTTTAAACAATCCTGGTTTTTCAGTTCTTGGCCATTCTTTGATGTTAATTGATTGGTTAAAATTTTTGTGACTAATATATTTAGTAATGTAACAGAGTTACAGTTTTTCAGTTCCAACTTATCTCCTTTCTTGTGTAGTAGAATTCTTATTGCCTTATTCCTGTTAATGTAATAGATATAACGAATTAATGATCCAAATTTTTTTTTTTCAGTTTTTCTGAATATAGGAACAAAAATATTGTTAAATTTCAACATTAGGTTGTATGCATATATGTGCGTAGAGTTGGAGATTTTACACTGTGACCTGGTAGATCTATTGTGCCCCTCTACTGCTGCCAGTCGTACGTGTTACCTTATCGGCTACAGCAGGTCCTCCTGTCCTATTTTCCTCAGGAATCTCAGGATGTTGGACGGCTTCAAGGTGGATAACTTCCCTTCTTCAATCTGTTGTGTTCCCAAGAACCTGATCCTAGGGTTTTCTAGAGCACTGCACTCTGAAAGGATATGAATAGAGGAATCTGTACTCTTGTCTTTCTACCAGTCCGAGTTTCTTGAGGTATTCCTTCAGGTAGCAAGGCCACGTCAGGACCCCTGTTAGAACTTTGAGTTGGTTTTTACTCAAGTTTATGGATTCTTTGAATTTCTTGTGGTCGTAGTTCCCCAGAAATATCTTCGCTTGTCTCAATTCTGGCAGCTCCATCCAATAGTTGAATCGCCTACTTTCTTCTTATATCTTTAGTTCTTCCAGCATTATGCAGCTACTGATTCCACACAAAGACTCCAGAAATGGTATCTCAGCCCCTTTCTTCGCGAGCCTGACTACTATTTCATTCCCCTCTATCCCAGCATGTCCCGGTACCCAAATGAGGGAGACTTTATTATTCTTACTCAAATTATTCAGTTCCTCTAGGTATTCTTAGACCATCTTGGAACTGATAACTTGAGAGCTCAGCGCACTGATGGCTGCTTGGCTTTCCGTCATGATGATAATCTCTTGATCGTGATAGTTTTTTTCCTTGTTAAATTGAATATATATGCTAATGGTATGTATTTCTGCCTGGAAAATGCTCTTACTCCAGTTCCCTCCAATGTTTTGGTGCCATCTGTACACCATATAGTGGATTTCTTGCCGAATTTTTCAACGATGTTTCTGTCCCATTCGCTCTTGAGACTCAACTTTTTGCTGAAACTTTTCACAAAGTTTTTTTCATTTCATCTTGGAGTATGTCCCAGATTTGTTGATTTCTGGATGAGAGATTGGGCCTGCGTTTTATGACCTTATCTCTCATCATCCGTCCTCTTCGCCATGTTATCTAGAAATATATGTAGAGGTGTGAGGTTTAGAATTACTTCCATGACGGCCGCCGGGCAGGTTTCCATTGCCTCCGTTATACATGTACAGGGTGATTCAACGATTGGATGAAGTAGGTTTGTGCCTTTTCGGTGAAATTTACAAAGAAACTATATTTATTGTTTGATACAGTTTATTTTTACGCAGATTTTAAAAATATTTAGGACTCTACAGGGTGAGCCAAAAAAAAGTAGGACAGCATAAAGTTGTATTTTTTTAAATAGAACACCCTATATACGAATCGTATTTTCGATTTAGCTTATAATTTCAAATATTTTTTATTAAGGGTTTACTATAACAAAACTTTATAGTTTCTGAGATAATTAAGTTTAAAGAAAAAAAGTCACATTTTCAAGCATCAATTCAATCCTAAATAACGTTTTCAATTTTGTGACAAATATATTCAAATTTGGAATTTAGCAAGGCCAAGGACAAGTTAACATAATTTTTACCTAATATTTGCAATAAAAACTACAGGGTGTTGAACACATCGGCTCAAATTTGAACAAATTTAAATGAATAAATATCTTTTTTTTTAAATGGTAGTGTTGTTTGGTTTTTTTGCATTCATCTTATATTGTAAAATGAATTTTCCAAAGAATGAGTTAATAGATATGATTTATACAATAGGAGAGGCTCAAAAAAATTGCCTTCTTGCTCAAAGAATTTAAAAAATGAAGTATCCTGATCGACGCCAGCCTAATACCCATACTTTTCAAAACTTAGTGCAAAGATTTGATTCTTCTGGTACTGTTGATTATCCAAAACGTAAAGTGGTCAATAAACCAGTAACTAATGAAGAAAAAGAACTACAAGTATTGTTAAATGTTCAGGAAAATCCTTATATTGGTAGCCGTCAGTTAGCAGCATTATGTGAAACATCACAATCCACCGCTAATCGTACTACCAAGAAATATAGGTATCAACCATATCACATGGAATTACACCAAGAATTGCATGGACAGGATTTTGAAAGTCGTGTAAACAAGAAGAACTACCCCAACTGCTTCAAGGTCTCGATAGGGATGAGCTCGACAGTATGTGGTTCCAGCACGATGGTGCGCCTCCGCATTACCATCGTGAAGTTCGTGCGTTTTTGGACCAACGATATCCGCAAAAATGGATTGGACGTGGGGGTTTCATTGAGTGGCCACCAAGGTCTTGCGATATCACCCCATTAGATTTCTTCCTATGGGGTTATATTAAAAATAAGGTGTATGTTAATCCACCAACAACAGTGGAAGATATGCGAAACAGGATTAGGGATACCTGTAGAACAATAATGCCACTAATTTTGTCCAGGGTCCGAGAAAATCTGCAAAAAAGACTAAATTTGTGCATTGCACAAGAGGGTTGTTTATTCGAACACTTATTAAAAAGAAATAATTAATCTCAGTATTTAATAGGTAATTTTTTTGTTTCAATTTAGTATAAAAGTAAATATGTATTTGCCTTGTCGTTATTGTTGTGTTAATTTTTTCACATTATGTTTAATTAAACTATTGCCGTTGTAATATAACGAATAATGTATTTCATCATATTTAACCACATTCTGTTTGTTTCTGTAGTTTCTTTTTATTATTTTACATGGCTACTATGATAATGAAGACTATTTCTGTAAAAAAGTATGAAAAATAAGAAAAACTGAAATATCTCAAAAACTATTATAAATAGGTATAGGATATATTGAACAAAACTTTTAGGGTTTTTATTACTCTATTAAATAACATGAAAATATACAGGGTGTACCATTTAAAAAAAAAGGTATTTATTCATTTAAACTTGTTCAAATTTGAGCCGATGTGTTCAACACCCTGTAGTTTTTATTGCAAATATTAGGTAAAAATTATGTTAACTTGTCCTTGGCCTTGCTAAATTCTAAATTTGAATATATTTGTCACAAAATTGAAAACGTTATTTAGGATTGAATTGATGCTTGAAAATGTGACTTTTTTTCTTTAAACTTAATTATCTCAGAAACTATAAAGTTTTGTTATAGTAAACCCTTAATAAAAAAGATTTAAAATTATAAGCTAAATCAAAAATATGATTCGTATATAGGGTGTTCTATTTTAAAAAAATAAAACTTTATGCTGTCCTAGTTTTTTGGCTCACCCTGTAGAGTCCTAAATATTTTTAAAATCTGCGTAAAAATAAACTGTATCAAACAATAGATATAGTTTCTTTGTAAATTTCACCGAAAAGGCACAAACCTACTTCATCCAATCGTTGACTCACCCTGTACATGCCAGTCTTTGAACTTTCGAGAAGTTAGCTCTTGTATTAGCCAGTGGTATTGATGTTTAGTCCCATTATCTGGCACCATTCTCTAATGTATTCGACTTCTCTTTGAACTATGTCACAGAGAATATTCTCGAGTGATAGTGTCCTGTCCTATCTCCGTCTTTGCGATTCTAGTCAAAAGTGTTGTCAAAAGTCCCTTCTATATCAAGGAAGGCACATATTAGTTTTCTTTCTGTTTAATGCTTCTTAAATATCATCTATTAATTGTATCAGTGCGGTTTCTGCGCTTGATACACATGTTGATGAGAAGGCAGGATGCCTGTTCAAGAATTTCTGTTCTGATCTACTGCTTTCTCTATCGTTTTTTAAATAAACGATTTGAGACTAATGGATTGTTATTATTAGGTTATTCTCTATTGAAAGTATGAAACTTTATAATATTTAGATTTTTTTTAAAATAAATAGCGATCATTTATTTTTTTGGCTTATTTAGTAAATTATCTGCTTTAAAGCAGCGAACAATATTGGTATCGAATAATACATTTGCAAGAATTATCTAACTAAATTTTTAAATTTTAGGACCCTTATACAAATACCTAAATCTCTTAAATCTATAAAAACCTAAAAGTGAACGGTAGGAAAAAATTTGAAGAAAATTAATTTTTTATATACAACGAATCCAGTTATAAATATGGCTTACTTTCGTTTCAAAGTAAAAAGAAGTAGTTATTTTTTAACAAAAGAATTTTTACTCGGTCCTTTTTTAGAAATTCATAATATTTTTGCCATTTTTTTTGTCAAGAAACGATGAGCAGACAATATATTTTGTTCCTTCTTCGTACAAGATGCACTAGAAAAGTTTTCTCTCTTACAATGAAAAAAAGTCTTACGATTTTTTCAACAATTTTATTTTTCTATATAATCTCCCTTAACTTCAATGCACGCGACCTGTCCTGAAATGATTTTATTCCATCAGAAAGTATTGATTCCTGATTATCTTCACACTAGACGTTAATATTCCTATTCAACTATTTATCGTCTCCAAAATGGCATGGTCTGAAATGTTTATCTAAATTCTTGAATAAAAAGAAATCAAAGTCGATCATATCTGGACTCAACGGAGGTTAATCCAACTCACACTGAATAATAAGGGGTGGAACTTTGACTGTTGTGTGAGTTTACGCACATTCGTGAAAAAGTGGAATATTCTTTTAACAAATTTTAGGACGATCAAGAGCCATAGATAGATATAATTAAATATTGTATTATAGGTATCGGCTACCATCATGCTGCCGTGGGACATTTATTCAATAATAATAACTTCTACTTAGCCACAAAAGTGGATGACTCATGAGCCTTCCAACTAAAAAATGTTTGCAGGAACTTTTCAAGGTAGAGAAACACTAAATATGCATCTCATGAACTCTAATTTGGCTTCTAATTCCCAGTGATGTTTCCACGTCTTAGGACCTGTCACTATCTTAGTGAACAAGTCAGAGTCTGCATCCAAAAATTTTAAAAGTTTTTGGTTGGGAACAAACAATCTTTTAACACATTATACTGAAACTCAACTAATACCTAGGTTATCAAGTAGAATTGTCAACACTTCAGTTCAGATATTTTTAACATTTTAATAATAGTAGTCACTTTCACACCACGTTCTTTGAGAAACATTATCTTGGAGACCTCCGCACTTTTCAACATGAAAGAAATATTTATCAACGGTCTTTATATCCACATAGCCGAGAGGGCTTTTTTAGGGAGATCGTTGGTGCGACACTTTGCTTAAACTGCGGAATTCGTGGTTGGTTTAGTTGTCGATGCCGGATAATGCGACCTCTATCCTTGGAGTAGCATGTTTGGTGTATCGAGTTCTGATTTATTCCTCTTTCAATTTACCGTCGCGCCATCACATGGCGATTTTACACAACATTGTTGCTTTCTGTTGCTCTTGTGTTATTGAATGATCCATCGAGATGTCACCATTATGTCTTATTTGCTATATTTCAACTGTGATATCTGTTTACAGGTAACAGATGTGAGATAATGGTTTGTACCAAACACTATGGCCTGATGAGTCCCATGCTAGAACGAAACAGCGCTGCCGTCATTTTTCGGACCCGGAGCTTTTCAATTATCTTAGAGATCTCCGCAATTTTTAACATGAAAATAATATTTATCAACTGTCTTTATGTCCGAATATATATATATATATATATATATATATATATATATATATATATATAAATATATATATATATATTATATAAATATATAGATAAGTTTTTGTCCGTGTAATTTAAATAAAATAGAATAAAATATTGGCGAAGCGGACGTGAAAATTTGTCAATCTACATGATTCTCGTGTTAAAAAGTGCGGAGCACTCCAAAATATGGAGTGCGTTTCGTGTACTCGATTTTACATTTCTGTTTTAATTCACCGTCGCGCCACCATATGACGGTTCTTTTACAAACTTTGTTAATCTGTGTGGTTCTTGTATTATCAAGTGAACCATCGAGATGTCGCCTTTGTCGTCTTGTTTGCTGTTTTTTGATTTTAAATTCAGCTTTATACGATGCAAAGGCGAGATGATGATTTGTACCGAATGCGGTGGCCTGACGAGTCCCATATTAGGACGAAACAGCGCTGTCGCCATCTGTCGGACCCGGAGTTTTTCCATATTTTGGAGTGCTCCGCACTTTTTAACACGAGAATCATGTAGATTGAGAAGTTTTCACGTCCGCTTCGCCAATATTTTATTCTATTTTATTATATATATATATATATATATATATATATATATATATATATATATATATATATATATATATATATATATATATATATATATATACATATATATATATATATATATATATATATATATATATATATATATATATATATATATATATACATATATAGTTTATGCGGCTTTCACGGATTCCTCCGTGTGAGATGCAATAGCAGTGGATATATCCACATTATGCCGTTGTATTGCTGAAATCACATTCAGCAAACGTACAACTATATGCAGCTTTTTTATTTGACAGGGATCAAATTTCCATTTTGTTGGTGCGGGCGCCACTCATCCCTCTGTATCTCGAAAACTATTAACTTTTGGACTTTGTGACCATAGGGACCTTTGATCAGGACATCTAGACTTACAACATACTGAATTTTCAACGAATGTGACAGGGATCAAATTTCCATTTGGTTGGTGCGGGCGCCACTAATCCCTCTGTATCTCGAAAACTATTAAGTTTTGGACTTTGTGACAATAGGGACTTTTGATCAGGACATCTAGACCTACAACATACTGAATTTTCAACGAATTTGACAGGGATCAAATTTCCATTTTGTTGGTGCGGGCGCAACTCATCCCTCTGTATCTCGAAAACTATTAACTTTTGGACTTTGTGACCATAGAGACTTTTGATCAGGACATCTAGACCTACAACATACTGAATTTTCAACGAATTTTACCGGGATCCAATTTCCATATGGTTGGTGCGGGGTCCTTTGTGTCCTGTTTATTAAAGATAGCGACAGATTTATTGGCTTACAAACAAAATACATAAAATATATTTGTTTTCCATCTCTCATAAAAATCTTTAAAAAACATTTGTAATAACCTTGAAAACAAAAACGAATTAAAATTCTTTCGGCAAAAGTTAACTTCTTTTTACTTTAAAAAAAAAACAAGTAAACCATATTTTTGATCGGATCCTTTGAATATAAAAAAGCGATTCCCTTAAAACTTCTTTTTACCATTCAACGTTTTATGCTTTTTACAAATTTGCGATTTCAAAGATTTTCGTATTTTCTATGCCTAAGCTGTGGCGTATTTTAGATTGATGCAAATCAAAAGTAGGGTGAATTTTTATTTGTTTCGAATACCGAAAAAAGTTGGAATCTTTTATGTGCTTCTTAGATTTTCTTTCTTTATGTCTCCCATGTGTATGTTTATCATGGGATGTAGCTTTGGGCTTTGTTAAATCAAAACAGGAATTGGAATTCGAAGGCTGATTGTCTCCTTTATAGGAGAAATTCTTTGTTTTTATCTTTTCCCGATGTTTGATTTTTATTATCTGAACATTATAAGTTACCTATTGAATTTTTGTCGGTGTTCTGATAAAAAAGATTTGAAGTAATCCATAATATTGTGTAAATATATTTTCCAGTGAGCTACAATATTTGTGAATTTTAGTCTTTCAGATTTGTTACAAGTTATCACAAGCATTTCATTTTTGCATGTATAGATTATATTTTACACAGGTT
Organism: Diaprepes abbreviatus; assembly: GCA_034092305.1. Lineage (NCBI taxonomy): Eukaryota > Metazoa > Arthropoda > Insecta > Coleoptera > Curculionidae > Diaprepes > Diaprepes abbreviatus. The sequence goes on along the minus strand of JASJET010000225.1, from coordinate 881,418 downwards.
GTTTGAAAAAAAATAGAGTTCATCCAAAAATAAAACCAAAAGTTTATATGAATATAAGTCCCTTGAGGCTTCTATACCAAGATACTGGGTGTTAAAAATTTTAAATTTTATTAATTATACGTGATGTCAACGCCCTGGGCCAATTAGATTTATTGTGATTGTGGTCAACGTATCGCGTAATTTTTAATAAAGTCGAAATCTGAATATCGTGTTGTTATAAAATTTCTTAACAGAGAAGGTTTTATACCTATACAAATGAAAGTACGTTTAGATGTTATTACGGTAATTCTTCAGTCAATTTAGTTAAATGTTGAATGTTCTTAAACCATAAAAGAATTGACGAGGTAATAAATGACTTAAAAAATAAAATCATATTAAACTAGCTTTTACCCGCCACTTCATTCACGTGAAACTGGGGAAAAAATACAATTATTATGGACAAAAGCAGCTATTATTACCCTTGCTAACTTCTTATTTGTAGCTTTAACGCTTCATCGAAATCGGTTCTACCGTTTCGTAGGTTGGCCAATGCAGACACACAGAAAACAGACATAAAAAATCAGCCAATATCACTCCTGATAATTTCCCACTCATGTCTGTAAAATTTCATCGAAATTAGTTCAGCCGTTTCGACGAACAGCCTAAGTAGACATACTAAAAGCCTAAAGACCTTCTCTTAATTCCTGTAAAGTTTTATCGAAATCAGCTTACTCGCTTCGAAGACTAGCTCGTATAGATGGATAGAGAGGAAAATAGAAAAAATACAGCCTACGTAACTCCTGATAACTTCCTATGAATATCTGTGAAGTTTAATTGAAATTGGTTAAGCGGTTTCAAGGATTAGCAGACTATATCGCTCTTGGCAATCTCCTCCTCATGTTTGTAAAATCGCATCAAAAGCAGTTGAGCAGTTTCGATGATTAGCCCTTACAGACAAACAGACAGAAAAAATCAGTTCTTATCACTTCTGACAATTTTCTCTTCATGTCTTTAAATTTTCATTTAAATTGGTTCAATTGCTTCAAAGATTAGCCCGTACAGATAAACAGTCAAAAAAAGCATCATCCTCACTCCTGACAATCTCATTTTCATTACTTTAAAGTTTCATAGAAATAAGTTCAGCTCTTTCGAAGATTAGCTCGTACAGATAGACCGACAGACAGACTGAAAAAAAAGTAGCCTCTATTACTCCCGACAACCTCCGTTTCATGTGTGTAGAGATTCATTGAAATCGGTTAAGCTGTTTCAAAGATTACCGCAGACAAAAAGACAGACATACACTTCAATTTTATTCATATATATGGAACTATTCGTTAAATAACAAGACTACTTTTATACGAGGTTGGTTCGATACGTTCTCGGCTTGAAACAGAGAGGGCGCTAGTAGAATCAAATAACTATGTACAGGGTGAGTCAACGATTGGATGAAGTAGATTTGTGCCTTTTCGGTGAAATTAACAAAGAAACTATATTTATTGTTTGATACAGTTTATTTTTACGCAGATTTTAAAAATATTTAGGACTCTACAGGGTGAGCCAAAAAACTAGGACAGCATAAAGTTGTATTTTTTTAAATAGAACACCCTATATACGAATCCTATTTTCGATTTAGCTTATAATTTTAAATCTTTTTTATTAAGGGTTTACTATAACAAAACTTTATAGTTTCTGAGATAATTAAGTTTAAAGAAAAAAAGTCACATTTTCAAGCATCAATTCAATCCTCAATAACGTTTTCAATTTTGTGACAAATATATTCAAATTTGGAATTTAGCAAGGCCAAGGACAAGTTAACATAACTTTTACCTAATATTTGCAATAAAAACTACAGGGTGTTGAACACATCGGCTCAAATTTGAACAAGTTTAAATGAATAAATATCTTTTTTTTTTTAAATGGTACACCCTGTATATTTTCATGTTATTTAATAGAGTAATAAAAACCCTAAAAGTTTTGTTCAATATATCCTATACCTATTTATAATAGTTTTTGAGATATTTCAGTTTTTCTTATTTTCCATACTTTTTTACAGAAATAGTCTTCATTATCATAGTAGCCATGTAAAATAATAAAAAGAAACTACAGAAACAAACAGAATGTGGTTAAATATGATGAAATACATTATTCGTTATATTACAACGGCAATAGTTTAATTAAACATAATGTGAAAAAATTAACACAACAATAACGACAAGGCAAATACATATTTACTTTTATACTAAACTGAAACAAAAAAATTACCTATTAAATACTGAGATTAATTATTTCTTTTTAATAAGTGTTCGAATAAACGACCCTCTTGTGCAATGCACAAATTTAGTCTTTTTTGCAGATTTTCTCGGACCCTGGACAAAATTAGTGGCGTTATTGTTCTACAGGTATCCCTAATCCTGTTTCGCATATCTTCCACTGTTGTTGGTGGATTAACATACACCTTATTTTTAATATAACTCCATAGGAAGAAATCTAATGGAGTGATGTCGCAAGATCTTGGTGGCCACTCAATGAAACCCCCACGTCCAATCCATTTTTGCTGATATCGTTGGTCCAAAAACGCACGAACTTCACGATGGTAATGCGGAGGCGCACCATCGTGCTGGAATCAGATACTGTCGAGCTCATCCCTATCGAGACCTTGAAGCAGTTGGGGTAGTTCTTCTTGTAAAAAGTTCAGGTAACTATGGCCATTTAGTGGTTCATTAAAAAAGTGGGGTCCAATAATTCGATTATGATGAATACCACACCAAACATTTAATGACCAGTGGTTTTGATGTTGCACCTCCCTAATCCAGAATGGGTTTTCTGTGGCACAATAATGCATGTTGGGTCTATTTACGGCACCGTTACTTCTAAAAGTAGCTTCATCACTAAACATTACCTTGCATAATAAATTTGGATTTAATGGAATCTCCGCATTTATTGTACGACAAAAGTTTACACGACTTTCAAAATCCTGTCCATGCAATTCTTGGTGTAATTCCATGTGATATGGATGATACCTATATTTCTTGGTAGTACGATTAGCGATGGATTGTGATGTTTCACATAATGCTGCTAACTGACGGCTACCAATATAAGGATTTTCCTGAACATTTAACAATACTTGTAGTTCTTTTTCTTCATTAGTTACTGGTTTGTTGACCACTTTACGTTTTGGATAATCAACAGTACCAGAAGAATCAAATATTTGCATTAAGTTTTGAAAAGTATGGGTATTAGGCTGGCGTCGATCAGGATACTTCATTTTGTAAATTCTTTGAGCAAGAAGGCAATTTTTTTGAGCCTCTCCTATTGTATAAATCATATCTATTAACTCATTGTTTGGAAAATTCATTTTACAATATAAGATGTATCCAAAAAAAAACAAACTACACTACATAAAAACCAAAAGAAGCGATTGCGGTTATAAATTTGACATTTGTTCTTTTACATTGTTTTTGCCATGGCTACTATGATAATGAAGACTATTTCTGTAAAAAAGTATGGAAAATAAGAAAAACTGAAATATCTCAAAAACTATTATAAATAGGTATAGGATATATTGAACAAAACTTTTAGGGTTTTTATTACTCTATTAAATAACATGAAAATATACAGGGTGTACCATTTAAAAAAAGATATTTATTCATTTAAACTTGTTCAAATTTGAGCCGATGTGTTCAACACCCTGTAGCTTTTATTGCAAATATTAGGTAAAAGTTATGTTAACTTGTCCTTGGCCTTGCTAAATTCCAAATTTGAATATATTTGTCACAAAATTGAAAACGTTATTTAGGATTGAATTGATGCTTGAAAATGTGACTTTTTTTCTTTAAACTTAATTATCTCAGAAATTATAAAGTTTTGTTATAGTAAACCCTTAATAAAAAAGATTTAAAATTATAAGTTAAATCGAAAATACGATTCGTATATAGGGTGTTCTATTTAAAAAAATACAACTTTATGCTGTCCTAGTTTTTTGGCTCACCCTGTAGAGTCCTAAATATTTTTAAAATCTGCGTAAAAATAAACTGTATCAAACAATAAATATAGTTTCTTTGTTAATTTCACCGAAAAGGCACAAACCTACTTCATCCAATCGTTGACTCATCCTGTACGTACTTTGTTTTAAAGGGCTTAACTCCTACGAAAATTAAAAATGAGTTAGATTCTACTTTAAAAGATTCTTCTGCTTGGTTTTGGATAGTAAAAAAATGGGCTGCTGAATTTAATCGTGGTCGTACATCGATTCAAGATGATGAGGGACGCCCAAAAACCGCTACAACTGACAAAATTGTCACAAAAATTCACAATGTCATACTTCATGACCGCCAACTGAAAGTACGAGAGCTTGCTGGTATAGCAAACATCTCGATAGATCGTGTCCACTACATTTTATATGATGTTCCTTGCATTAAAAAGCCTTCTGCGCTTAACAGTCGACCAAAAACGTCTTCGAATGAACATTTCGCAAGAGTGTTTAGGCTTATTCAGATGCAATCCTGCTGAGTTTCTTCGACGTTTTGTAACTGTAGATCAAACATGGATTCACCGTTACACGCCAGAGACAAAGCAGCAGTTTAAACAGTGGGTGGGGGCAGGTGAAAGTGCGCCAAAATAAGCAAAAACGGTTCCGTCTGCAGGAAAAGTCGTGATAACAATTTTTTGGTATTCACATGGCATGGTGCTTATAGACTATTTAGAATATCACCAGGGAGTATTACGCTTCACTACTGAACCATTTGCAGCATGTGATTAAGGCTAAACGTCCACATCTTGACAAAAAAGGTGCTCTTTCATCAAGATAACGCACCTGCACACAAATCTATGGTTGTTGCTGCAAAACTCCATGACCTACGTTTCGAAGTGCTTCCACATGCGCCATATTCATCGGATCTAGCTCCCAGCGATTACTTTCTCTTCCTAAACTTGAAAAAATGGCTCGTTGAACGAAAATCCCCTTCAAATAACGAGATCAGAGCAACGACAACCGCTTATTTTGCAGAGTTGGACAAATCGCATTATACTACGGGTATTAAAATGTTAGAACATCGTTGGTCTAAATGTATTGAAGTACAAGGTGACTATGTTGAAAAATAAATAAAAACATTTTCAAAAATCTCTTGTTTTCTTTTTCAGGCCGAGAACCTATTAAACCATCCTCGTATTTATGACGAAACTTTAAACAACCTGCTATAACATTTTGCATGGGTAAATGCATGTTGCTACACATTAAACGAAAAGTATTCTAAGTATCGTAAAATGACCGTAACGTCAAACAACCCATAACTAACTCCAACTACCTCTTACGGTAAATATCGTTTCGTGGCCGTTCTAAAGGGGGAAAGAGCTAATTTGTTATATCCTCACACAGTCATGCAAAGTTCCTATTACAAACTATTGTTGTAGTGGAAAGAAAACCTACAGGTATTAAATTACAGTGATAAAGCACCAGTATTGATAAATCTGTTATTCCATTTTTGTCGAGAAAAACACTTTGATAATTGTGAACTACTAACGAGAATTAAAGTAAATTTATGATGTGCTACAGTATGTTTCAGTTTTAAATTGGAAAATTTTCTAAAGTGAATGTTGTAACTTTCAAACAATAAATAAATCAAAAAAAAATCATAAAACAATGTAATAATAAATTTTATTTTTTTCGTCCTTACACTGTAACGAAGTTACTAATTTTTTGGACATGAGTATGTTCGCCGGGATTTAATTTATTTATTTTACATCCGAAAAATCTGATTCTTGCGGAAAAAGATTGCTTAAAGTTTCAATATTATTGGAATATAATTAGATTTACCGCGCTATGCCGGGAAATATCATTTTCCGAGATTTTCAGAGCGTCCGACCATAGTAATCGCGCGCCGCATACAGCTGTATTGTATGCGCGATCACCACACGCCGTCACACGTCAGCGTAATGGGAGCTCGGGCTGTCTATTTAAGCCTGAGCAGACCATTATTTCGCTGAGAACTGCACGTTCTCCACCCTGGTCAACAGTCCAAACGGACTGGACTGGGTCGTCTGCCGGACTGCGCCTTCCTGGTCTAGTAATGTAGGTGAGGCTAGGCTTGTGTGTATATGGTGTTTTACCATACACTTCCTTCCTTACGTCCTACCCCTCTAATGGCCAGCATTGCCGAGGACCCTTATAAGAACGGGCAATGTAGTGTCATCCTACCGTAACTGCCGAGGACCCTTATAAGAATGGGCAGTATCGGTTCCTTTCCTAATTTCCTACCGCTATTGGTCGACATTGTCGAGAACCCTTATAAGAACGGGCAGTGTCGTTCCATCCTGCTGACGCTGTGGAGGACCCTTATAAGAACGGGCAGCTTCAGTTCCTTTCTTTCTTTCCTACCGTCACCTATACACACACGCATTGATGCCGTAAGTTTGGTATTGTTTCCATATTGACCAGGAATGTGTTTAACGCCAGGTGACCTCCGATGTCCGTTGATAAGGGCGCTTAACAACTGTCGCCCCGACGCCTATCGCCGCCGCCGCGTGTAGAGATTGCCGCCGTGTAGAGACGCCGCCTATCGCCGATCGATGTTGGGTTATTGTTACAAACCGCGTATACCGCCGTCGGCCGAATTTTGGTACGAAGCGCCATGACAGCGTCCGCGGAGTTTAGATACGAAACGCGATAATTTGCATACGAACCGTCGTGAATACCATCGCAACCGTGTAGTACGAGGTAACGTGAATAGCGTCGCGAGTGATACCGCCGGGTTACCGTCTTCAGCGCAAGCGACCAGCTCTCAAAACATACTCTTGCCCTCCAGACCGTTTATTTGTTAATATTATTATTGTCCATCTTAGATTATAAGTTAGTTTTAGGCCATGTCTTTGGATAAAAAATGGAATACAGGATGTATTATAACCGTTTTTTTTATTACCTAGTCCAAGTTTTAACATTACATATAACAATTGGCAGCCGGCAGCCAGCACTAATACGTACAATTGACCCCTGGCTTGCCGTTTCTTCACTATAACAAGCTGCCCGGTGCATAAGTGGGCCCTCGACTACATGAATCCCGAGGGTGGCGCCCGAGAACCGACCACCGAGTGGATGTTTTGACCTTCAGGCAGTCAAACCGTTGATCAGTTGAGAGAGCAGGGAGATCCCGAATATACGTAGATATCGCCGACCCGATACCCCTGCGCTGAGCATTTGATCGATGACTGTCTGCACGAGAAATATCCACTGACCGATGTTCCGCTGCCATGAACGAAATAGATCCGTAGAGCACGATCTGCTCCTCTGCTCTGCTCTCCCCTCGACGAAAAATATAATTACTTTTGTCATTTAAATACTCTAAAATAATTTGTTCATTGAATAAAAAACAATTCAATATTCAATTTCAATTTTAAAATATAAAATTACATTAAAAAGTTATAAAAATTTCTTACTTAGTTCGTTTCTTTAAGCATTTTCAAGCCATCTTGGAGCTGATTACATGAACACTCAGCACATCAGTGCACTGATCGCTGCTTGACTATCCAACATGATGATGATGAATCAGGGTCTACGATAATTTTTTCCTTATTGAACTATTGAAAACAGATCTCCTTTAGCAATTGGATTAATATTCTGTTAGGGAACATATGTTAAAAAAATTACAAAGCTCAAACAAATGATTCATGCATCCTTCATTATATTTTTAATGAGCTGTTTATTGATAATACAATAGAAATGTAATGCCAGATGTGGTATTTAGTGTTTCTTCTTGTTAGATCTTCACAATTTTCAATTTCTAGCACATAAATATTTAAATATTCCTCCCAACAACTCTGTACCTAAAACAACAATATTGATGTTTATACATCGATAGTTGCAAGCTTAATAGTTCTTTCTTATTTAACATAACTTTATATGATTTTTCAAAGAATATCCTCTAATTGTTCCCATGCTAGATAATTCTGATTTTATTCTATACTTATACTCAAGGAACTTACTTAGCTTTTCGTTATTATTCTCTAAACTCATGAGTTTTTGTCTCTGCCTTGGTCAAAAGGAGAAATGGCCTAATTTGTTATATTCTCAAACAGTCATGCAAACTTCCTATTACGAACTATTGTTACAATGGCTATAAAACCTACAGATATTAAATTACAGTAATAAAGCACCGGTTAGGGGAGTTCTATTGTTCACACCACACATGTGTCAAGAGGAATATTGTAAATCAGAAAATATAACCAAAATAAATTAATATTCCTAATAAATTTCAGCGTGTAGAACTATACGTTTGCTGCTTATTAATGAGGGATACAGGAAAAAAATCTACCTAGAAATGATAAAAAAATTGAATGTGCTACGCCCAGTAATATTCAATAGGGGCAAAATTTTCTTCTTTTATGTCTAATTTTATTTTATTATTTTGGACTTCATGAAGTGTTTTGTAACAAAAAATGAGTTTTGTAAATTTGAAACATAGAATTCATATTGAATTTTTAACAAATGAACATAATTGCCCTAAAATTATTCACGAAGGAATGACTGCCTCTAAACGGTTTATGGAGTCCTAAATCTATTGAAGATAAGCCTAAGGCCAAATTCTCACTATAGTGCCGCTCTCGATACGATCTCAATACGCTCTCGGTCCGGTAAAATATTCTTACAAGAAAAACAATGAACCGATTTACACTATCGGTTTCGCGGAACCGACGATATGTCCAAGGAAATGCTTAAATATGGGGGCCTTGAACTAGAAAAAGCACTAAGAATACTATTCGACAAAATTTTATCAACCTGCAGTATTCCAGAACAGTGGAGGAACAGCCTGACTATACCCATCTTCAAAAAGGGAAATAAGAATGACCCCAACAATTATAGAACAATAACTACTAAAGAGTACAAGCAAATTATTAACAAAAATCATGACTTCAAAACTAACGAGTAAAATTGCAAAAAATGAAGAACAACACGGGTTTAGACAGAACAGATCGACAGTTGATGCGATTTTCATTATCCGACAGACTATTAAAAAATCGATAGAATACAATAAACCTCTTTTCATCTGCCTAGTGGATCTTAAAAAAGCGTTCGATAGAGTTCGACTTAAAGACGTCTTGCAAATACTTCAGTAAAATGGCGTTAACCACAATTATATTACGTAATTGAAGAGCTATATAAAAACAATAAGACACGCATAAAGACACAACAAGGAGTAACAGAGGAAATACCTATCATGACGGGAATACGACAAGACGATGGTATGAGTCCATTTCTCTTTAATTTAATTATGGCCAGGATAATTCAAAATGTAAAAGAAGTCAATGGAGGATACAAAATGAGACGAAAATCTTTAAAAATCTCATGTTTTGCCGACGACGCCTTACTGTTAGCAGGAAATAAAGACGATCTGCAACGACTACTATACCGATTCCCGACCACATCAAAAAATTTAAATATCCGAAATATAGACCGAAAAGATGGTAATTTCAAAAGATCCTGTCAGATACAAATTGGTGGTGAAAAACCATCCTATCAGACAAAGCATGTCTTGCAGATACTTGGGAGTTGATGTATCAAGCAATAAAAATCTATACCAGGAAGTCAGAGCACAGGCTAACAAGGCCTCAAGGATATCAAGATGCCTGAGGGACATAATCTGGAAAAATAAGTATATGTCCACAGAGAGCAAAGTACGCATCTACAGAACTGTGATAAGACCAGACTTATGCATCGGAAACTCGAGCCGAAACATCTAAAACAAAAAGTATTCTACAAAGACTGAAATGAAAACTTTAAGAACAATCAAAGGAGTAACCCTAAGAGATCAAATAAGAAGTTCCGAAATAAGGGAAGAGCTCAAGGTGCCTGATGTGGTACGGTTCATATGGTCAAGGCGCAGATATTGGAGGGACCATGTGGATAGAATGGGCGACGACCGATGGGCAAAATGGGCTAAGAATGACTTCCAAAACGATGGCACAAATGTTGGACATCAACATCACAGGAGGCTTAATATAGCAGAAAAACAAGACGTGGGCTTAAATAAAAGAGGAAGAAGGAGAAGAAGGTTTCGCCGAGATTTCGATATCGTAAACTTTTTTCATTTAAAAAAATGTATTTAACCGAGAGCGATACGAGATCGTATCGAGTGAGATCAACCCTAAAGGTGAAAGCCTCCCAAGCGCGACCCATTTTGAGGATTACAGGTAAGTGTTGACAACGGTTCTCGAAGACTGTTGCTTATGAAGGAAAACAAACATTTACTTTTTTTTAAAGACAGAGACAAACTATAAGACTAGGAAATATGACTTAACTGGTACCAAGAGCTAACCTTATTGAATACGAGCCACATGGTACCACAATAATACAATATCATGCATAAAGGGTTGATTTTTACGATCCACCCCTGACTTACTTTGATTTTACACTATCGCCCATATATAAAGCAACTTTATAAAAATCATGAAAAAAAAAACATATTTTGTACCTTAATTTTCAGGAATTCAAATATAAACAAAATTGGGTAGTTGTTTGCAATGTTTTTTTTTTAATCTTGTGAGACTCGATTCTTTGCTGATAATTTTTTTCTTTTGGAGTGGTAGGTTAACTGACTTTAATATCTCATTATTATTCAGTTTTGTTTGTGCAGTTTAGTTTATTACTGGTGAATTTAAAAGTGCAAAGATTAACAATGCCCAGGGGTGTAAATTTGTCGCTACAAATAAAGCAAATAATTTTAGAAAAACTAAAAAATGGAGAGAAGTAATGTAAAACTGCAAAAGAGTTAAATTTAAATACATTAATAGTATCCAGAACTATTTCCAATTTTAATGGAAGGGACATACTAATTCGCCATTAAGGGAAGCAATTGACGTAATCAAAACTAGACTTGCAAATGATACAACATTATCAGATCGAACTACGTTACTAGTGGACGAGGAGACGAACCTTTTGGAGTGTTGCCTACGTAGTGCTTACTTTCAAATAAAGGACAAATTCTACGCTCAGGACGATAGGCCTCCGATGGGTTCTTCAATCTCTCCAGTCATCGCCAATACATACATGAAATAGTTTGAAATTCATGCCGTAGAAACAGCAACAGTGAAACCTCCAGTCACATATATATATATATATATATATATATATATATATATATATATATATATATATATATATATATATATATATATATGTTTATACGGCTTTTACGGATTCCTCCGTGTGAGATGCATTAGCAGTGGTTATATCCACATTATGCTGTTGTAGTGCTGAAATCACATTCAGTAAACGTACAACTATATGCAACTCCGTATGTAAGTGAAATAAAATGCGAAACAGTGAATGCAAACTTCGCTCCATTATATCCTTTCTGTGTTAGAGGTTGCACAGTTAGAATAATTGTAATAAATCTCACACGGAGGAATCCGTAAAAGCCGTATAAACATATATAAGCCATCCGACGAGAGGTCGGCGAATCCGCGTTCAGTGTTGCATGCTTCCTTCCGATCTATCCTTTGCACAGCCAGGTGCATGTCGGTACCCTGATGAGTCTAGTGAGAGACGAAACATGTATCTCTGCCGTATCACTGTGGCGGGGAGGGTAAGCTTTGACTTTCTTCTCGGTGTGGTGGTACAGGTGGGCCACCATCTCGATGGTGGTGGAATAGGATAAATTGTGTTTTATTACAATTTATTCTAACTGTGCAACCTCTAACACAGAAAGGATATAATGGAGCGAAGTTTGCATTCACTGTTTCGCATTTTATTTCACATATATATATATATATATATATATATATATATATATATATATATATATATATATATATATATATATATATAAGCTCACTGTATGGCGTCTACGTTCGCTGGTAGACGCCATACAGTGAGCTTTGAAAATGGTGAATGAGATTTCACCGAAATGTCAGCTGCCTTACAGTCCTGAGAGGGACTCAGCACATACACGGGATGCCCGAAAACCTTCGATTACACATCACACCCGTGAGAATATCCGACATAACATATATATATATATATATATATATATATATATATATATATATATATATATATATATATATATATATATATATATATATTGGTTCGATACTCATGCCATAGAAACAACAACAGTAAAATCGAAAGTCTGCTTGAGATATGTCAATAATACCTCCATGGGAGGGCAATGATCAAAAACTTAATAGTTTCTTGAAACATGTAAACACCATTCGACCTACAATTAAGTTTACCATGGAAACAGAGGTAAGTGATCAATTGTCCTTCCTAGATGTCATGGTGAAGTGTTCAAACGAAACTATTGAAACTTCAGTATACAGGAAGCTAACACATACTGGACAATATCAAGTGTGGTTATAAAATTTAATAAATTGATGGCAATAAAACGATGATGACTTTAGATAAACAGTTTTAGAGTATAGGGGTAAAGGTAGTGAAAAAAATATTTGAATTGATGTTTTGTATCCTAATAAAAGTTTAAAATTTTACCGGAAGAGATGTTTTTCTAGCTATTCTGACAATAGTAGATCAAGCAGCAAAGTAGTTATTTTGTTTCTGTTCATCATTTTACGAAAACTTGGTAAGATTACTGATTTTACTGTCGCCTAATTATTATTATACTAAATTTAATATTCTTGGCAAGTACGAATCTATTACTATCCTTATTTCATGTCCGTAAATGGTGCAAAGGTTAAATTTAATAAATTCAATTTATTACACATTTAGGGCCATAAAATCCTAGTTTGCAGCACCACTGCGCGCCAGTTGGCACTGAAGCCATGCAATTTTAATATTATGTATTTACTTTAGACGCCGGCGGATTTAAATCGATTTTACTGGCTGGGAAAATAACTTCTTTCTGGATATCATCGCTTATATTGGTTTTAACCTACTTCGTTGTATTTGATGAAAATCGTTTATTGCGTTTTGAGGTGCCTGGACTACTCTTGGGACGGAATCTTTTATCACCAATGCTCGAGCAATAAGAATCAAAAGCAATTTCTTAATATTGCTCTGCTTTTTTCTTCCTTCTTAAGCATATTCTGCTTTATGAGTTTACACCTCTTTCACGTGCCGCCATGTTGTTTTATTCTGAATCATCTGATACCAATTTATTCCAGTTGTTCTAACTAGATCGTTGTAGTATCTCTGCGTAGGCCTGCTCCGGTTTCCTCTTTTACGCCACTGTTGCCGTCTGGGTTATTTGTCGTTCTAACTGTCACAAGGTCTAGCCACGTGTCTGGTTCAGTTTCATATGTGAAATTATCTTGGTGTTTGTGTTCCAAAAAAATTTGATATGGTCATGAAACGAGAGCTTTTTTTTTCGTTTTTTATGAGAGTTTAGTAGGGTTTGCATGGCTGCAGTCGGGCTATTTTTCATGGTTCCCGTGATTTTTTTATTTATCCTATTTACATTTTCATCACAGAATATTTTCCAGATAGTACATAGATCCTACAAACTAAATACAAAAACAATATTGCTACGAACTTTGTAGCGTTTTATATTTGATAGTATTAGTTTGTGTTCGTCGTTTGTAGGGTGTTAGGTATATTTTCTAATGTAACGAACTTTGTAATATTTTATATTTCATAGTATTAGTTTATGTTTGTAGTTCATAGGGTTTTAGTTATATTTTCTACGAGTTCATAATTTATTTAAGTAATTTTACCTTCGTTAATTTCCTCAGGAGACGACTATGAAAGAAGGTCTGAAACTTTTTAGAGAATTCGATTTCTTTATTTTTAACATGGAACGCCTATGATGGAAGGTCTAGAAATCGCCGGATTATTTCTTTTTCTTATTTTGATTACCCCATGTAGTATGGAAATCCTTCAAGGGAATTAGGGAATCTTCCGGTATCGACCAAAAGGGTATACAAAGGGTCCAGATCGGCTTTCTCAATCAGTGTAGTTTGAGAGTTCGTTGATGCAACTTGAAATTGTTTGACAAGTGTCAAAAGCAAAGTTGATAATAAAAATATTTTGAAATCATAGTGTGTTCAATACTACAGTGTGTGTTCGATGATCGGCCGTCTGGAACAAATTGGTGTCGGAAGTGGATCAAATCCAGAAGAGGTTACTTTAGGTTAGAAAATTCGAAAAAGAAGGAAAAAAAGTAAACTGAAATTGTATGCCAGTGGAAACTAGAAGCCAGAAAGCAAAAATGGAAGAACAACTTCAAGCTAGTTTAAATCAAATACTGATGATGATTCAAGACATGAAAATAAGCCAAAAAGATATGAAGAAAAGCCAAGAAGGGATGAAACAAGAATTGAAAGAAGATATGACAAAAAATCAAGATGATGTGAAACAAGAATTAAAGACAAGCCAAGATGATATGAAACAAGAATTAATGACACTAAAGACAAGCCAAGAAGATATGACGAAAAATCTAGACGATATTCAACAAGAATTAAAGACAAGCCAAGAAGGTATGACGTAAAATCTAGACGATATAAAACAAGAATTAAAGACAAGCCAAGATGACATAAAACAAGAACTAAAAACAAGCCTGGAAGACATGAGCCAGGAACTTAAAAAAATCAAGAAGACCTGAAGCATATGGAACAAAAAATGCAACAGAAGATTAGCAAAATTAGAGAAGACGTACATGACGAAGTGACAGGGATCCAGAAACAGATGCAACAAATACATCTACAAATTAGAGAAGACGTACTTGACGAAGTACAACATAAGATGACAGGAATCCACAAACAGGTCCAGCAATTACATTTGCAAATAGAGAAGGTAGCCAGTATAGGTGTAATAAAGGTAGATGGTGTTCCTGGAACTAGTGTGATGAAGCCACCTACCTTCGACGGCAAGGTACCTTGGCTTACCTATGTCCGTCAGTTCGAAGACGCCGCCACCGGCAATAACTGTAGTTTACCGAGAAAGGCACGTGCTCTTGTTCTAGCACTTGGAGGTGAAGCTATGGAGGTCCTACATATCATTCCGGAAGAAAAACAGAATGATTACGAGTTCATTGTTACTTTTCTGGAGATCCGCTATGGAGAAGCCCACCTCCAAGAAGTTTATAAAGCCCAACTCCAAGGAAGAAGACAAAAATTTAACGAAAACCTTCAAGAGTATGATGCGGATATCATGAGGTTAATAAATTTGACCTACCCAACATACCCAGAAGAAATAAAGCAAGAGTTAGCAGTGAATAGTTTTATTGAAAGTTTACGCGACCCAGAAACAAGTCAGACACAAAGAATGGTCAGACTGAAGAGAATATCCGAGGCTCATGCTTATGCCCTTCAGTTTGAAACAGCTAAGTAGACCTCAAGTAACCAAGAACGAATCATAAAAAGAGTTGATGTTTCCCAGGATTATCGCAAGATTAACGAGAAAACTTTCATGAGGCTTATGGGGGAGTTGCTAGAATTCTTGAATAAATGGAAAACACAAGATAACAAAAATGCAACCTTTCGTAGCAGAAATAGAATTCGTTATTGGAAGTGTGGCCAAGAGGGGTATCTACAAAGCCAGTGTACTCACAATACTGTTTCTGACAGTGGCCCTGACGGCTATCGGCTTCATATTGCTAATATAGGTGATGATGTTCGAAGAAGCGACTTGGAGAAAGTCTTTGCTCCTTATGGTGAACTTAAGGAAGTCTGGTTAAGTTTTTGGATTTGCTGTTTACAAAGATAGAAGAAATGCTGCAGTTGCTGTCAAGGCTTGCGATGGAGTTGAAGTATGCGGTTGTCGCATTAGAGTAACTTATGCCAGACCGAGAAGAAGGGGTCAGGGTCGCCGGTACCATTCGAATACCATGTATTGTTACCAGTGCGGAGACAAGGGTCACTTTTTCGTGATTGCCCGGAAATTACTGTTGGTAGAGACGATAGAAGAAAGGAACATTCCGGAAGACATAGAAGGTGTACTCGCGGCGACCGAGGAGAACGTGACGAGAGGGACCGTGACCACGAATGGGGTTATGGAAGAAGAACGTTCTACAGGTCATCCTCGAGGAAGTACGTTGAGAGGGACCGCTACGGTGAAAGAGTCTCCGGAAGAACTTCCAGGCCATTCTTGGAAAGGTACAGAGAGGACTACAAATAGAAAGCGACAGAACGAAGATCTGCTATGATGTTAAAGCCGATACTGGTGGATTCATGGTTGGTGAAAGAGTTTGGTTGTACAATCCGAAAAGAACTAAAGGGCGTTCACCAAAGCTTCAAAAGTCATGGGAAGGTCCGTACAACGTAGTGACTCGACTAAACGATCTAGTGTACCGAATTCAAAAAAAAGCCCTCATGCGAAGATGAAAGTCATGCATCTGGACAGATTGGCCCATTATCAAGATCAAGAAGGTTGATCGGGACGATCAAGGCTTGGAAGGGGGGCAATGTTACGAACTTTGTAGCGTCGTATATTTCATAGTATTAGTGTGTGTTCATCGTTTGTGGGATATTAGGTATATTTACTAACGTAACGAACTTTGTAATGTTTTATATTTCACATTATTAGTTTGTGTTTGTAGTTCATAGGGTTTTAGGTATATTTTCTACGAGTTCATAATTTATTTATGTAATTTTACTTTCGTTAATTTCCTCAGGAGACGACTATGAAAGAGGGTCTGGAACTTTTTAGAGAATTCCGCCTATGATGGAAGGTCTAGAAATCGCCGGATTATTTCTTTTTCTTATTTTGATTACCCCATGTAGTACGGAAATCCTTCAAGAGAATTAGGGAATCTTCCAGTATCGACCAAAAGGGTATACAAAGGGTCCAGATCGGCTTTCTCAGTCAGTGTAGTTGGAGAGTTCGTTGATGCAACTTGAAATTGTTTGACAAGTGTCAAAAGTAAAGTTGACAATAAAAATATTTTGAAATCATAGTGTGTTCAATACTACAGTGTGTGTTCGAAGATCGGCCGTCTGGTGTTTATATAGCAAGAATTTTCCAAATTTTCAATGTACTCTCTGAAGTCTATCTAATGTAATACTGATATATAGGTGCCCAAATGGTACAAACATACTCCAAGATACTACGCACCAAACTATTATAAAGTATTTGGATAGCCCCCTTGTCTTCAATATGTACAGTTTATCTTTATAAAACTGAACACCTTAAAGCTCTTTAGTACAATATTGTCAATATGTATATTAAAACTTAACTCTTTGTCGAAGATAACCCCGAGATTATTGAAAAATGGCATACACTCAAAACTGAAATCATTTCTATGATGAAAATTTATCACAGGCGAAAAACATTTAAAAAATCTCATTACTTTACATTTGTTTACATTAAGAGTTAAAAAACTATTATCACATCATCTGACTAGTAAATCTAGCTCTCGTTGAATACAAACACCATCATCTAATGACGAAACAATTGCAAATAGTTTTAAATCAAAAGGCAATGAAAAAATTTAAAAACATTTATAACATCATTTATAACCACTAAAAATAAAATTGGACCCCTGGGGGACTCCAGATAACACAAGGATGTCCCTTGATGGTTCACCACACAATTTAACACACTGCGTATGCGAAGAGAGATCCATTTTAAATATGGATTACACAAATCGAATTACTCGAGCTTGCATACCAGCGACTTGTGGCAAACACTATCAAAGGCTTTAGACAAATCCGTGTATATAGAGTCCACTTGATATCCTGCCTCCACGACTTGAACCAAAAAATCTTGATAAACAGCCAGATTGGTAACCGTTGATCTTCATTAGGAAAAACCATGTTATTCTGAGCCGATATGTTTTAAAAGCATTGAACAGTTTATCAGTTTTTATTGACTCGAATATATTTCCCATAATACAAAGCAATGATATACCCCAATAGTTTACAACACGAGTACGGTCACTAGATTTGAAAATAGAGAACAAGGTAG
Organism: Diaprepes abbreviatus; assembly: GCA_034092305.1. NCBI lineage: Eukaryota > Metazoa > Arthropoda > Insecta > Coleoptera > Curculionidae > Diaprepes > Diaprepes abbreviatus. The sequence continues at coordinate 863,591 of JASJET010000225.1, read as the reverse complement.
ACTGTCTCCATCTCAAAGGGAAGATTCAATCATTAAGAGATTTTTGGTAAATGCGACATAGATGAGGTGCAAGGGAAACTATGCATTTCTTGATAAAATATGGCGATATTCCATCGTGCCCTGCACTCTTGTCATAGTCTAACGAGTCAATCTTGCTTTGAACTTCGCCAAAAGTAAATATATGTACAATCTTATTTATTAAATTGACTTCAAAGAATTAACTTTACTGTGATAAGAATAGCACAGACAAGTCAGTGTCTAGAGCTGGGCGAGGTTCTATGTGGCCTGCATTTATCCACCATATAACCAAGTCAAGGTTAACATGGTTCTTACCACTGAAGTGTTACCATTGCCCTTCCTGCTTCCATGATGGTAATTTTGCCTTTATTAATTATTTTCTGCAAGTTTCAGTTCCGCGTGAGCTTTGCATCCAGGATTACATCTAGATACTTAACCTCTTAGATTATCTGCAGTTGTGTATTAAATAGAGTTGATAGAGTTAATCCTGCAAATTTTCTCTTTTTAGTAAAGGGTATGAGTCTGGTTTTTACAGGATTTATTCTAAGGTGCTCCTGAGTCACCCACGATATTTTTAAAAGGTAATAAAATGAATGTGAAATTAATTTAATTAATCAAATTAAGGAAATGAGGACAAATTTAACTTACATAAAAACACGGTAGTTATCAAACTGGAAATAATAATAAGTATAATTTATTTTTCTTGCTAATTTTTCTTAATGGTACGAAAAAAAAACAAATTTAAACTTTAACAATAATAAAAAAACGTGTATTTACTTTCAATTATTTTTCCTGTTTTCAATTGCTGAATTAAAGCAGCATCACATGGCTCATTTTATGAGCTTCTAAAAATATTGTTTTGTTTTCTTTTCTTATTTCATGTTATTTTTTTCGATATCAATTAAATTAACAAAAATAGGTAATAAAAAGAAAAGTATTTTGATCCACTTTGCGTTGCGGTACTTTAACGCGGCAGGGGCTACTGTTCAAAAAAATATCTATTATAATTTATTAAAAGAATGTTATACATCATTATATAACATTCTAAAATGAGAAATAGAATGTCATTAAAAATACAAAAGATAGCAAAGCAGTAGATTCCTTCAGAGTTAAGCAAACTAATGAAAGATGAAAATTTAAAGTTTTGCTTTATTTATTTAATACTTTTAAGAAGATAGACAAAATTCCATTCCGCATGAAAGGGTAACATAGACATTTGCGATATTGCTCCAAAAAACGCAACGTGTAAAAATATCGTACCTTATGTCTAATGGATCACAGACCTAAAATACTCCTAAAATAATCCGCACCAGAATATCCAAAGAACTAAAAGAAGATGTTGGAAAAACACAATTTAGATTTTGCAATGGCACAATTTAGTTTTCCAAAGACAAATTAATTCTTTTTTGGGCTATATAAACTCCTTACATACAAACATCGAATTCACTTCAGAAAACGAAAAAGATAATTGAATAAACTTTTTACGCCTCACGACAAAAAAACTAAATAATAAGCATTCTTTCTCCACCTCTCATAAATCGTCTCACACAGATACTACATTTCACAATAGTTCTACGTATCCTATAACTCATAAAATGGCAGTAGATCACAGTATAATCCATCGACTAATTAACATCCCCATGAATAAAGAAAATTATAACAAAGAACTCAATATCATTAGACAGGTACCAGTTAATAACGATTACCCCAGTAAAACAATAGATGGGCATTGTATATAAAAAACTAAAAACAAATGTCTTTCTTGAATTTACTTGGTGATCAATGAAAAGTAAACAAACTTCAAAACTATTTCATATTTTAGTATTGTATCTGACAAAACTGGCTCTCTTCTAAGCAAATTTTTAGCTCTGCTTACGCTAGGCACATACAAGGAAACCACCACAATTTTAATGAATATTTTAAAATTTTACTCGTAACTAATAGGCAAAAAACTGTCGTTGTTGGAATGCTTAGAAACTAATAGAATAAAATATAACAGAAAACATTTTAAACAATCAATAAAAGACTAATAAATCTTCATTGTTAAACTTGTTTGGAAATTCCGAGCAATAAAATTAATAGACGTTTATTAAATCTAGGTATTGTCGTCTCACCTTTTTCCTTTAAGAACAGGTACATTATTGTGTCAAATTTGTTTGATTTATTTAAATAGGTTAGCATGAACTTAAAACTATTAACATTGATAAAGTGGTGGTACAACGAAACTTGTTTGTAAATTAAAAATAAAATAAGTGAGAATCAAAACAAAGTGTTTTTCTCCCGTATTATGTTAAAATGGATTATCACCAAGTATTGATCGATTCGATTAACTTTTTGATAGAAGATTTAACTTCACTGGCAACTAGATCGGGTATAAATCTTAAATTTACTTAGTGATTTTGGCAGTTAAAGTTTTCAATTTCTTATTATTTCCGATATTCAAGTCCAGATCATAAACTAATTTGGAACACACTTCCAGAAGACCATTTTATTAGCTTTGACGTGGAAAACCAATACGCCAACGTTCCAGTTAAGGAGTCACCAAAAATCATAAGAAAGAAACCTGAAGAAGACCAGATCTTAGCAGAAAGAACATCTTTACCACCGCACGCCATCATGGACTTGTTGGAAATTTTTTTTGACTAATTCCTATTTTCAGGAAAAGAAAAATTCTGATTCCAGGATGATGGACTGCCGATGGGATCCTCACTCTCACCGGTGGTCGCAAATATTTTCGTGAAATGGTTCGAGACGTTTGCAATTAAATCCGCAACTAAGAAACCAAAGTTATGGTTTAGATACATAGACGATACCTTTATCATCTGGAATGAAAATAACAAAGCATTTTAAAACTTCCTTTCTCATCTCAAAAATATCAGCCCAACTATTAAACTCACCATGGAGAAAGAAGTACAAAAGAAATTAACATTCTTAGTTGTTTAGGTTAAAAGAAATGGTAGACAAATTCGAACTTCAGTTTACAGAAAAGCCACACACACACACACACACAAGAAAATGCCTAAATTATTCAGTCAATCACTCCAATAACACCAAGCAAGAAATTATAAGAAATCTCCTAGATAGAACCATAACTCTGCAACTCCAACAAGAACTTGATGAAAGAGATAGATCATATTAAAATTGACCTGACAGCCAACAGATACCCAGTACATCTAGTGGAGGGCAATATCGACAACGAACGAAGAACGAAAACCAGTATTAAATATCCTCTATGTTAAAGGGATTTCGGAAAAAGTCAGAAGAATAGAAAAACGATATAAAATCGACGTTGTTTTCAGTTCAAATAACTCTCCGGGAAGTCGCCTCACTAGGGTCGAACCAACAACTCAAAGGGACATGAAGAACTGTGTATCAGATACCATGTGAATGTGGAAACTCCTACATTGGCGAAACAGAACAAATTTGACACCGAGAACCACATTGGAGAAAACGGAAATTCAAAGAAGCCGCAGTTATATATCAGATCCCGAGTTGCTTTAGTAAATTATCTTTAGATATAAGAGAAGCGTGAAAACCACTTTTTGATAATGAATGAACGAATAAATGAATGAATGAAAAAGGGAGGTTGATACAAGATCATCGATGCCCAGGCCTCCATTGGGCCCTTAACATCTCACCATAGCTGCAGGTCATTCGAGGTCCATCGCCTTTGCTGCTTCCGGTAACAAAATTGTATCTCCGAAATATCTCTGTCTCAGTCCGTTGAGTGTTGGACACTCTCTGAGGACAACAGTTTCATCCTCCTCCAAACACCATCTGCACATCGGGTCGTCTTCAACACCAATTCACAGCTCTTTTCTTCCCAAAGAGAGTTATATGTTCCTTAGCGCACCTTATTCCACGACCTCCCATCCTAGATTCAATAAATTTGTTTTCCAGCAACGATTTTAATTCCCTTTTGCCAATAACAATTGAGATAGGTAGTATTGGTTGGGGTCAATACGATTCAGTTGCTGAATCCAACTTTGCCAGGTGGTCTGCTTCCTCATTCCCGCGTATGCCGGAGTGATCCAGGATCCATACGAGTCTGACTGTGCAGCGGTTCCTTGTCATACCATTCAGTACGTCTTTGCACTCACACACCAGTAGCGACGTTACGACACTGGACTTCAGTACCAATATCGCAGCCTTACTGTCTGAGTATATATTTATTTCCCTATTTAGATATAAGAGAAGTGTGGAAACCACTACTAAATGCGGAAAAATGGGACTTTGGCGTAGTACGCATGACTGTACCCATCTCAGTCACACTCCACTGCATTTACTTTTAGTATAAATAGTTATGTAGCTTAGGAATTTGTTTCGTTTCACCTGAAAACGGCTAAAGATAACTACTAGCCGAAACGTCGTGATATTCCACAAAAATAAAGACAATAGAGGTCCAACAGATATCTACTATTTCGCAGTAATTTAGAACATATTGTATATCAGAACGAAGATCTGTTCCATACTTAGTTATTTTATGCGATTTTTAGAAATCAGGGATAAAAAACAATTTGTTTCTTTGATATAATATCCTACAAAGACAAAGTCTATTTTTAAAGAATAATTTTTTTTCTTTAGTTCATCCTTCGATACATTTTACTCTATTACGGTTCGTTAACAAGGCTAAGCCCTAACGAAAAAAAATGTCTGTGATTAGATAATGAAAAAAAAAATCTATTACTGGGTAAAGCCTATTTAGTTTGAATGTCTGGACTAAGACCCTTTTCTGCTTATACTCACTGATCTCTCATTATCTACTGCTGGTAAAAGGTTTTGGAAAAATAAAACCACCATTAGAAAAAATTTGTTTTAATTAAATCGTTGATAAAAGCTCTGTTACAAAAAAGTTGACTTTGATTTAGGTTGTATCTTAAAATCTAAATTTTCAGAAGTCTCCAAAAAAGATACATGTTAGTTAATAGAAGACACTTATTGTACAGGGAGGCACATAAATTCCTAGGTGAATTTAAAAACCATTAACGTTTGTCACGGCTGATTTTTTTTCAGATTCAGAAACTAGATACATGTTCCTTATCCATGGACAGAGCCAGTATTGAGTGAATATTTAAAATTGTGTGATTACTGAGACTCAAAGAGCCCATAGTAGCATGACAGAGTAAGGGAGAGTCTGCCAGTGCAAAGATTTGTGTTACGCGTAATGGACGTACGCTACAAAATTAATGTCCTGTGGGTAATTTTCTGAGTTTAGAGAACCAGTTTAAAACAAGTCAATCCTGGTATTTATAGGCTACTTATATAGCTATTAAAAATATATTTTAAATCAACCTTTGTATATTCATGTTTGTTTCTAATCGACTATAATTTTTATTTCATTTCCTATAGTACCAGCCACAACAATGTCCTCCAGTACCGGCCATTCTTTAAGCTCGCTTTTTATGGGTTTAATGTGCTTACAGATACACAAAAATGCTAAGCGATAAAAATGGCGGTGAGATGAAGCAGTGAAGGGCATCTGGCATTTTGCTGATATGCATAAAGTTGTGGAAAAGGTACTGAGTAATGAAATGAATGCATGTCAAGCCGCAGATCGCTATCAGGTACCATGAGCTAGTGCTATTAAAAATAATAAAGAGATGTTTGAGCCAGTTATGGATCATTTTCACAATACTTTTGCACCTGAATATGAAGAAATATTGGGAGCTCATGTTAAAGATTTGGCAAACACAGACAAGAATTTCCACGTCTCACTTTTCAACTGACCGAGAAGCTAAAATTACCTCACCAGTTAGATAAAGAGAGAACATCTGCATGAAAAGACGTAGTGATTTCTAATTGTAGACTGATGAATCAGCGAGTTTAATGAGAGCAGTAGGATTTAACAGACCTCAGGTTTACCGATTTTTTGAAGGCCTTGCGACTTTGATGCAGAGGCCTAATTTCACTTGCTATAAAATATGGGACTGCGATAATACTCGAGTTAGCACCGTCCAGAAACATGCTAAAGTTTTAGCTTCTAAAAATCAAAGATAAGTTGGAAAAGTTACTTCCGCAGGACGTGGAAAGAACGTGACTGTGTTTTTTGCAATGAGCGCTGGAGATCAGTTCGTACCATTTTATTTCATATTTCCATGGTCCCGAATGAATGAAAAACTTATGATTAATACTCGAGGTGAAGTTCAGCTATACGACTGGAGAAATGTTCGATTATTTTTTAAATGGATGCATCAATTTTTGAGATATTCTAACCCTACTAATTTTTGACGGACCTGCCGGTCATAAAGACTTAAATGTAGTTGAATTTGCTAAAAAAAAATAATATTCACATAATGAGCACCCCACCTCACACGAATCACAAGCTACAACCACTAGACCGTATGTTCATAAAGCCTTTTAAATCTGCTCAAAGTGATGCATGTGAATTGTGGATGAGATCAAATCCTGCCGTAAGAATTAGTGAATACGTGATTGCAGAGTTTGTTGCTTCTGCTTCCAATCAAGTTTCTCAAATGGATATTGCGGTTAGTGACTTTTACTGCACATCATACACCCCTTTAATAGATACGCCTTTAGTGATTTAGATTTTATTGATTCAGACATTACCAACGTTACAGGCAACATTAAAACTAACGCCTTGACATCTTTAGCCATTCGACAATTTGGATCTCCCACTGCTGCCTTCGATTCCGTACCACGAATTACAACTTCTAAGCAGCCCGAGTCATAAACTGTCGTCACTGACGCCGAACCTCAAATTGCTCCTTTTCAGTAATTCGAATCTCAAACAGAAGCTGTCATTGACTAATCCACTGACAACTTTAAAGCTGTACTTTAACTCTGATGCTTTGGAAAGAACAAATACTGCACGATGGTTTCAGGAAAAAATGTCATTGAAAAAGGTAAAATTTTGCAGTCTGGAAGAGATGTCAGCAAGAAAGTCAAGAAAAATAAAAACGAGAACCTGACTCCTCCTCGCAGACAGATTAAAGAAGAGAACAAATTATGTTCTTTGAGTCTTGAATCACATGTAGAGGATTAAATATAGTGTGGGAACTTTAAGGTTTGGGTTCACGGGGCTTGTGCAAATATATCAGAGCTATCAAATCACTATATTTGCAATTATTGTAATGATATAAATAGTTACATATTTACTGGCCGATACTGGAGGCCAACTTTTTAAAGTTGAATTTTTCCTAGTCTTCAAATTGCATTAATAAAGATTATTTCTAAACCTATCGGTAGTTTAATATTTTTATTGATAGCACAAGAGTTATTTTACACATACCAGAAGATATTGAACATGTAACCTTAGGTATTTCGATTTTTTCGTTGATAAACCTTAGGGTGACAATACTGACTCTACCCTATGCTGTTCGTTTGCAACAGCGTTGTTGAGAAGAATCTAACTTCTTAAACTAATTGACATTGAGTGCTGAGCCCATTTCTACCTGTACGTATAGGGAGAATAGAAAATCCAACATGAAAAACAGTTGTACTTCACAAAATGTACCAATTAGGGCTAACCGACAGTTGAAGATATTGTCGGATCCAATTTCTATAAAACAGGAGACGAAACTCATTTGACCATAAACAGTGAATAGTATAGGAAATACGGCAAACTTTTAGCCTTACAAAAATAGATCAGAGATCTGGTTTTTGCAAGATAGAGTCATATCTTATATGATCAAAGCAATAAAGCAGCTTCTAACGAAATTACTTGGTAGACGATCCGATATTCCATATTTTCCTCATTCGCCTGACTCGCTGACTGTTACTGTGGAGTTATTGGATAACCAGAGATTATGATAGTTAACCCAGAGCAAACGACTAGCTAAGGAACAATATTATAGCAGAAATAAGTTTCTTACAGTAAGAATATATGAGTAATGTAAACAAATTCCAAAGCCCGTTTAAAAATAGAGCTTTATAAGAACAAAAGGGTTTAGACTGTGTCCAATTGGAATTATTATCCTACGTTTCACTTACGATTGCTCGAGGCATCTTCAGGGATCTTTATTCCATGAGATTAGAACACTGAATGACTATAGAAGAGCAACAGCCCGGTATTTATACCCGACTGGTGCTCAGCGAACTGGGATCCAGCGTTACAATCGATTGCCATGCGTGATGTACTTGCATCTCTATTAATATTATTTAGATATTTATAAATTCGATTAATTCTCTAGTTTATTGTTTAAAGAAACCAAACACTGGTGCTAACATCTTAGTTTGTTTTACATTAAAAGTGTGACCTGAGCAATGCTGGTTTTCAGCTACTGCAAAATCTACAATTTGTTCCTTTTTTATACATCTTTCATTTTCCTTAAGCCTAGTGAATATAAACCATCCTATTTCACCTACAGACACTTTACTACAAGAATGGTATCTTGTAACGCCTTCTGTTTGAAATGGAAGTGCGTCCTTTGGAGACTTCAAACAGGGTCCAGCTTTCTTGCATGTGTTGAAAATTGTCCTAATGTTTGATTTTCGTAGCAACCTGACAATCTTGTCGGTGGTTCCGTGTATGTAAGGTAATACAACACTGTCCATAGGAAGTACATTTATGACATTTTGTTGAGGAGTTGGGTTTTATATTTATTAATAGAACGTCTTATATCTTCACCGCAATATCCGTTACCTCTCAGAGCATTAGTCAGTTTTCCTGTTTCTAATTTCAGTGATTGTTTGTCACATATTGAAAGTGCTCTAGGTACCAAAGAGTTTATGATGGATTGTTTTTGAGAAGGTTGATGGTGTGACGTTGTATTCAGATACCGACTTGTATGTATTGGTTTTTTGTACACAGAATGTCCTAATTTGCCATTCTCTTTCTTTTGAACTAGTACATCAAGAAAGGGAAGGATACCATTTGAGTCAGTTTCCATAGTGAATTTTATGCTAGAGTGTTGTTGATTTAGATGATCCAGGAAATTATGGAGGTTATCTATGCCATGCGGCCAAACCAAGAACGTAGCAACTACATATCTCCACCAAAATTTAGGTTTTGATACATAGAGTATTTTCAATATATGACGAACAATCACTGGAATCAGAAACAGAAAAACTGACTAATGCTCTGAGAGGCAACGGATATTGCGCTGAAGATACAGGACGTTCTATTAATAAATATAAAAACCCAACAGCTCAATAAAATGTCATAAATGTGCCTTCTATGGCAAATGTTGTCTTACTTTACATACACGGAACCACCGACAAGATTACCAGCCAGATTGCCTCTGTTTGAAGCTTCCAAAGGACGCAATTTCATTTCAAACAGAAGGCATTTACAAGATGCCTTACTTTTGTAGCAAAGTGTATGTCGATGACGGTCTATATCCACTAGGATTAAGTAACATGAAAGATAAATAAAAATGAAACAAATTGTACAATCTTCAGTAGCTGTACATTGCTGAAGTCCCACTTTTAATGTAAAAGAAACTAAGGTGCCAGTATCAGTGTCTGGTTTCTTTAAACATAAAATTAGAGAATCAATCGAAATTTGTAAATATCCAAATAATATTAAGAGGGATGCAGGTTATAGTGTACATCACACGTGATAATTGATTGTAATTCTAGATCCTGGTTCGCTGAGCACAGTCGGGTAAAAATACAAAGCTGTTTCCCCTCGATAGTCATTCTTTCTAATTCTAATCTCGTGCAGTAAAGATCCCTGAAGATGCCTCGTGCAATTGTAGGTGAAAGGTCGGATAATAATTTCAATTTAATACGGTCTAAACCCAAAAACCATGATTTTTATAAAGTTTTATAAATAGAAACTCTGTGGCCACCCTGTATGATTTGAAAAAAATTGTTATTTTCCATGTTCGATACGTTAATTTCCTTAAATGGTCACTTTCCTCAACCAATAAATAATAATTTCATGTAAAAATAACACTAAGATATCGATTTTTGGGTTTAGTTGTTAAAATAATAACAATGGTATGCACGAGAATGTTTAGCCCTACTAGATAAATGAGAGCACATAAATATTTTTAGGTGAAAATGGGTCAAATTCTCATAAAACATTCACAAGCAGCGATAATATAATACAAACATAATCTTTAGCCTCTCCATAACATCAGCAGCGAAATTTTCCTTATATTAAATATTCAGAATGCTTTTATTAATGTTTACTTGACATTCATGTTTCATATAGATCATCCTTTATCAAATTACAGTTTGTCTTTTAGACATTATGTCGGAATATTACTTTTTTTAGTGTGTTTGATAAAAAAAACATGTTGTGTTTTTTATATTAACAACCCTCGGGAGTTTTGTATGCACTGAAATAAATCGTTATATTCACGTCGAAAATATAAAATATATTCTGAAAGTCTTGTTTATATTATATAACGAAAATAATTTGAATGCTTGGATATTGAACTAAATTTATTCAGGCCTCTTCAAATGTTTTTTAATAATCCGCTTATTAATAATTCATGAACTTAAGAAAAACTCTTTATTCATCTTGCGATCGTCATAATTTGATTCCTTGGTCACGTTGTTACCATGCTCATCATTATTTTTTTTCTGACACTGGTACTTAACCTTAAAGTGGGCTAATTCTGAAATGGCAGATTTTGTTATTTCCAATATTGAGGCAACTCCTTTTAAATAATTTAGCTAACGAGAATTTTCAAATAGATGCAAGAATAGGCACGTATCCAAGGGGGGGGGGGACAATCGTCCCCCCCCCCCAAGAGCTTTGAGTTTAGGAAAACCGACCCGATTTTGCCTCTTCAGTTTATTTAAGAACTAGAGAGAGTAATAAATCATTTTTTACCTTTTTTTTTTCTTCGCAAACTACCTGTGTTCTTTAGTCCGGTGTCTTTGGCAAAATCTGTTAGACACATCTATTTTTCATAGGAATGGGTTAGAAATTTTATAATCAAAAATACCGATCTATAATAATGGACTATATGGGTTGGACAACAATAGATATTTGGAAGTGTGAAATGTTAAAAAGGATCTTAATCCATGTCATAGGCGTCGGAAGAAGATTTATTTTATCACTCAGTATTTATGACACAGAATATATTTCGGTAATAAAGTTAAAATAAAAAGTTTTTATATTAATTTTTTCTTATAATTTCTTAATAATTCACCTACATTAGAAAATATAGATAATTTTGACATATTTAACACAAATCACAACTGTATTTTTATTATTTTTAATTTACTTTATTATTTGGAAATCCGATATCCCAAAAAAATAAAATAAACATGTCAATTCTACACGCTTAAGAAAAAGACACAAATACAATAATAAAAAAATTACCGCTAATTAGAATTAAATATATACAAAATTAAAAGGTCACACTCAAATAAAAATACATAAAAAATAAAAAAATATATATATAAACAATATTAATCAATAAAATACAACAAAAACAAGAATTTAAATAATAAATTGTGTTTACACTGGTAAACATTACGTATCTAATTCCTAATCAGTGCAGCTATCTTCGCTCAAATTAATTATAATTGGTTCCTCTTTCTCACCATCATCATGAGGTCAAGTTTCTACATATGTATTCTTTTATTATATGGATTTTTCCCAATTTTCTGCAGTAACTTTATTCAAAAAAATCTTTCAAAAGGTCAGTTAAATTACTAATTTTGTAAGTTGTGTTATTTTTAGCAACTCAACATTTTACTTGAGAGAGATATTTCCTTCTCCAACGGACATTTTCCGGACGATCTTTAAGAACAGATTTCCTATCTGGTATTTCTCAGCAAAAATTAAGTTCTTTGAGCAACTTCCTGAGCTCAATTCTTTTAATTTCAGGCAAATCTCGATCTTCACTGATTTTAGTTAGAATTTTGTCGACGGTCGGGATCTGCTTCTCATAATAAAATGTATGTACAACTCCTTTTATTGCAGTTTACATCTCTTCTTCCAACGAGGTTTTGGTCTGCCTGTGATCGGCTTGGGAGTACTAACAATTTCAGTAGTTTTTTTCTCCTTCAGTATTCGGTACCTAGTAGATTTTCCAACTCCTGTCGTGTTGGAACACATCTCGACAGAGCTTTAAACATTATTATCTAGATATTGATATATTAAGGCATCATAAACATTCATCGTAATAAGTTTTTCGTTGAGGAAAAATGCCCTAGTTTAACGATTTTGGAATAAATATAGAGGTGAAAGCCATATGTTTTGGGTATCTCACTAATCTCAAATAATATATAAAAACAAACACATACAAGATAAATCACGAAGACACACTGTAAGGTGTACTTTGCTCACTGACAGAAATTAAATTGAACTATTAGAAATTTTATTGTTGCAGTAAAATTATAAAAGCTTATAATATTTAAATATAATTATATTTACGGCAGTCCTCAGTTACCTGCGGCACTGAGGTTTCGGTAAAAGTTTTATTACTCTCTCTAGTTCTTGAATAGAGTATAGGAATATGTATGCTTGCGATCGCCCCTTCCCTTCTCAAGAGCTTTGAGTTCAGGAAAAAAAACGATTCTACCTTTTATATTATAAATGTATATTCTGCTGGCACTCCCCACCCGTTGACAACTTGTTTTTCTTGCGATAGTCCCCCCCCAAGAGCTTTGAGTTCAGGAAAATAGACCCGATTCTGCCTCTTATACTAGGAATGTGTATGCTGCTCTCGCATCCTCCCCCTGTCGGCAACTTGTTTTTTCTTGTGATCGCCCCCCCTCTCCAAGAGTTTCAAATTCAGAAAAATAGACCCGATCCTGCCTTTTACACTAGAAATGGGAATGTTGCTGGTGTCCCCTCCCCCCACCGAAACTTGCTTTCGCTTGTCATACTGGATCTGCCTCTGTGCGAGAGTAGCCATTTATATTTCGGAAACTGGTAATAGAGTGCTAGGTGCCATCTGACATATCAATTGTAAAGTTTGATATTCTATACTAGCGGTTCCCAAACCTTTTTCATCTTACCTCCATGTAGTTATTCTTCTTCGTGTCAAGTCCCGCTGAGGTTGCCAATTACAATGGCGAGTTGATTCCGGCTCTCTGCTATTCTAAATAAGTGTTCAGCACTGTGTATTTCTGTCCACTCTCAGATATTCCACAGCCAAGAGATCTGCTTCTTTACAAGCTTACCCTTCATTATCAGTTGAAGAATTCTATACCGATCTCCTCTGACAACGTGTCTAAGATATGCTAGTTTTCTACATTTTACAGTTGTCAGCAATTCACGAGTGGCATCTGCCGATCTAAAACTATTATATTAGTCTTAATAGCTACCGAGGGTATTCGAACTATTTGTCTATGCAATCACATCTCAAATGCCTCAAAACGATTTATCGTGGCAGCTTTCAGTGTCCACACCTTTGCTCCATACAACAACACTGACCAGATGTAACATATAACCATCCTTTGGCGAAGTTTTAAATTTAGATGGTCACTGCAGACAAGCGATCTTATTTCTACAGAAGTTGTGCGGGCTGATTTGATTCTACATTTAACTTACTTATCAGGGTTAAGCTGTTCAGTAACATAACATCCGCGGTACTTAAAGTGGGAGAATCGTCCAACGATTTGTCCATTTATTAGCAGCCAAGCGTCTGGGTCTGGTAGACGACTGATAACCATAAATGTATCTTTAGCAACGGCTTCAAACGGCTTGAAAGTGGGTTTATTGCAAGGCAGAACCACAATGCGCCTAGTGAATCGCCCTGAAATATTCCCCTTCGTATTGGGATTGTATTCGTTTCGACGGTATCATTGGATGGCACTTGCAATTGGATTCTAGTTCTCCAGGTTAACATGATGAGTTCTAAAAAGGAAACAAAATGAATATCAACTCTATACATTCTCAATATAGTTCTGAGCCACTCATGTGGCACTGAGTCGAAGGACCTCTTATAATCCACGTACGCAGAGGTTTCTTTGGTAGGTACAGGCTTGGTTACATATGACAGAGTCAACAATTAATTGTTCCTTGCATCTCATTGCTCCCCTTGTACATCCTCTCTGTTGAGTTGCGATGACGTTATTTTATTTACAATGTCCATAGATGTGCATATAGTGTGGAAAGGCAGGTGATTGGCCAATACTTAGCTGAGCCATGTGTGTTACGTTGGTCCTTTGGTAAGTGATGAGTAATACCTTCTGTTAGAAACTATGGCATTTTTACTAGGTTTAGAAAAACATCATTTATAAGATTAGCCAGTTGATGGTGAGTACACCAGAACTTCTTGAGCCAGTAGTTATGAATCCCATCGAGACCTGGAGCTTTTCAGTTATAGGATTCCTGATATTTCCTCGGTGATAAATGGCTAAAACTGCACCTGGCTGTAGTATTGGCAGATTTCGTATTCTTTATTGACCCAGCTTGCTGCGATCTTACAATTGGCAGATGTGGAAAACCGACTTCCGCAAAACTCTCCTATCTGCACTCTATTGGGATATCTATTATCTGCAATATTAGGTGGAGAGTTTAGCTTACGGTAAAAAGTCTTTTCTGATCATTGGAACAGCGCATTGTCTCGTTTTCGGTTATTGCTGATTTTATATTTCTTTAGCCATCCTGCGGTAGCAGGGAGCTCCTCTTCCAGCTTACCAAGGCATTGCAGAGCGGTAGCATTCGCTGGATCTTACTGTGAATGGTATCGTACACAATTTCTTCAACTCGTCTATTCGAGAACTCTCACATATTTTTCTTTTTATCTAATTCTAAAGCATTAGTCGATAAGGCCGACAAAAATAAAACTACATTTACGGATGTTTCTAGGTGGCGGTGACAGTGCCTAGTATCCGGGAAAACGGTATGTTTAGAAAAGAGCTTGTCAAACTATCAATGACAGTGCATGAATTATTTTAAACGCTCGCTTCAAAAAAGATCATTTCCGTCGTATTGGTACACGAAAGGTTATCAAAATCCCTCTAAAGAATTTATTATTCTTTGGCGTAAATGTTCCCGAATGAAGTTCCCGAAATATTGGTAAATTAAAATAGTGTTCTCGATAAACCCAAAAACTCCTGTCAAATTGACATTTTTAATATTCACATGTCACATAAAGCCTGTCATATACATGCTTTCAATAGACTTAGTTATAGTTTTCTACATTGACTAGTTGTTTAATTTGTTTTCCATATTTGGATCTATTACATTTATTAAAGTAGTTAAAGGCTTTTTTTGACTTTCCCTAAAAAACCCCAATCAGAGAAAATCTACTTCACCCATATATGTTGTTTAGACAGGTGAAATCTAGAACATACACTTGTTTCCAGAAAAAAATGGGAAAATTTAATTCTGGCAATTTTACTCCAATTGGCATTTGCTGCACGGGATTATTTATAACAACAGAAGACGTCTGTAAATTTACATTTTGTTTTAAAGAAATAATATTAGTATGTAAGAGCACCGAAAGTTCATAAAACCTGCGTTCTACATAATCCCTATCTACAGTTTCACTTTCAGTATCATCACAAATTTCTATCTGATCCTGAATGTCACAATATTTTGAGAAATGTTTATTTAAGTCATCTTTACGCATTTTAAAATGCCAAACATTTGTTTTAGAATCTTTATGTGTATTAAACCAAGTAGAAATTCCTCTTTGCTGTTTTAGGCATACATCTTTGTTATTTAGAAAATAGACTATACAATCAGTGTTAAAATTAAATTAATTAATAAGTGAATTTTTTACCAATATACTGTAAAGTATTTATGTTTTTCCAATAGAGAGAATCTTATCTATACAATAGATCCTTTTTACAAAAGTTGTGAAAATCAAGTGTCTTTTGATATTGAGAAAACTAGAGTTATCATAAACAAGAAATATTCTAAAATATTTAAGAACACTTTATTGAGAGTTCAATTGTCTTTTCATGGAGAAAAAATATTTAAAACATTAATACTATGGAAAGATCTGACCTTGTAATCCAAGTAGTGAGCTTTCACAGACAGCTTATAATAAAACAGCTGCTTTTCACAAAGGTTATTTGACAGTCTTGTACACTAGAGTTTTCACAGTTTCACAGGGGCTGCTACTATATAGCTGTATTGAGTAATGTTTTTTAATGTCTTTAGAGTCATTTTTCAATAGATTTTGCAATCAAAGGACCAAGTGAAGAGTTAAAATTTGCCGTGATTCCTTTTTTCTTACGAATCGGAGATAAACAATCTCATTCTATTTAGATCCGGCTCGAAACAATCAACTATATCTTGGGGATTTCATCTGTCTGCCCAACATATATGGGTGAAGTGGACTGTATTTTTCTAATTGGAGGTTTTTAGGGAAAGTCAAAAAAAGCCTTTAACTACTTTAATAAATGTAACAGATCCAATATGAAAAACAAATTAAGCAACTAGTCAGTGTAGAAAACTATCACTAACTCTGTTGAAAGCATGTAAATCACAGGCTCTATTTGACATGTGACTATTAAAAACATCAATTTGACAGGGGTTTTTGGATTTATCGAGAACACTATTCTAATTTACCAATATTTCGAGAACTTCATTCGGGTATATTTACGTCGACGAATAATAAATTCTTTGTAGGGATTTTGATAACCTTTCGTGTAACAATACGACGAAAATGATCTTTTTTGAATGGAGTGTTTAAAATAACTCACGCACAGTGATTGTTTGACAAGCTCTTTTCTAAACATACCCTTTCCCCGGATACTAGTGTGACAGAATTTGATCATAGACTCCTGCTAATGACATATTGTGGTAGCGTTAGACATTCGAACTACAACCAATTTGCTGCAATACATTATTTTGTAGCTATTTTAATAATCTATAATTAAATTTCACAGTAATAAAGACACTCTGGAAGTCTGGACGTTCATCTTCTCTCTTGCTGCTTTAGTTTCAAACAACTACGGTTATTTAAGCTTACCAAAACCATAACTCAGAACTTCAGGGCTCAGACAAGGCTGCTAATTAGCTGGGCGGATGACAACTACAGTTTACAGCTCACACAGCAGTACGTCCTCGAGTTTAGTTGCGTGAAGGTTTTTGATTAAAATTAAACAAGACAAGTTTCTCAAAACACTTAGTATATTAACAAAAATAAATAGATTGAAAATGAACTATTTACAATGAGAAACTTAAAACTAATAACAATTTCGAAAAAAACTAACATAATTGCTCTTATTGGCCGTTTTATTAACCAAAAATTTAAAACCAAATTTTGAAAAAAATATGTATAAAGAGCTTACTAAAACATTAAACAGAAAAATAAATAGAACACGAAAAAACAACTATTTATATTTCTTAATTAAACACTACTATAATCGCGAAATGCTCGTCTAACATAACACACGATATTCCCTTAATTTTCCAAATTAACTGAAAAAACAAAACAAAGAAAACCTTCTTTCCCAACGATTCAATCCGTTACGTAATTTTTCCACGGCACTGAACGACGGTACCTATTCTAACGACTTCCAGGTTGTAACTGAAGTTCAATATTTCTTAAAAGAGCGTCCTCGTACCTTATCCCCTCGACACCCCTCTGTTTCCCGTTTGTATCCATATTACCCGATGGAACCCTCTAAACGTCAAGTTGAATTTCGAAATGTAGAGGGTGTTAGCCCTTCTATACTGGATACCTAATTCCCGAATTGGCCCCTGAGCGTCTAAATTTTCATTTTTATATAAATACAATTAATGAAACTATTCTATTTCTTTCTATAACTAAAGGAATAAGATAATATAAGGTCTGTGAAAAAATCTGAGTGCTCTTTTATTCATATTGCTGTTATTTAAATTATTCTTTCTTGCAATCAGGAAAAACAGTCGCTGTATTAATTCCTTTCACAGGTTAAATGTTATATTACAGTATAATGAGTTTATTTGATTATTCTTTTCTTTCCTAATAATGGGAAAATCGTTCAATGTTTAATACATTTTAATGGTATTTCATATACTATATGTTAAAAAGAACTACCCTTATCACGTCGGTTTTATTTACATAACCAGGGTAGGATTATCTCGACAGATTTATAGACAAATCTTAGATAGGGTCTTATTATGTCTTCACAAATTGACTGAGTTTATTTATTTTTAAGAAAACATTTAAACAACAAAGATAATAAAAGGTAACTGATTTATTTTTTGTTTAGACTTTCTTGGATAGTGATAAAAAATATATACTACCCTATTCCCACGGGAAATCTATTCACAGAGTGATTATTTAATTATTCATTTTAACAGAATATAGTTCACATTAAACAGCATAAAATAATTAATATTTGTTTCATTACATTAGGCACTGTCACCGCCACCTAGAAATATCCGTATATGTACTTTTATTTTTGTCGGTCTTATCGACTAATGCTTTAGAATTAGATAAAAAGAAAAATGTGAGAGTTATCGAACATCGTCTTTGTAGTTTACTAGTTCTTGTGCCCTTGATATATGTCCTATATCTTTTCGAATATTTTCGATTTTCTTATTTAGACGTCTTTCTCATAGTGGTTTGTTGGGTTCTGTAATTTTAATTTCTAAAGCTCTAAACGTTTTTTTATTATTATTATCATATTTGGGCGATACAGTTTTTACAACGGCAAAACGGTTTTTCGGACTGGTTCAAATGTTTGCCAAAGTTTATTGAGCTGCGTGAAAAATATTTTGAAAACAATTAAATAATTTTCAATGATACACACTGGTTTGTACTTTTGTTTCCAAAATAAAAATCGATATCCTCGTATTCATAGTTATGTGAGAGAAGAATCAGTGATTTAACCATTTTTTTAGTCAGGATTCAATATAGACATCACTAATTTCTTTACTAATTTTAACAATTTTGTATTTTCTCACTAATAGTCTGGAATGTTAAATAATACAGTCATTTAAAATATGGTTGAAATTAAACCTGAAATACAAAGGAATATTCATTCGGCTTCTAGATCTGATGTAAGGGACCCCATGCAGAGAAATTCTGAATACGTAAAAGGGGAGTTCAATAAAGGCTTGATTGAGGGTAAGAAGCTGTAAAACCTCATTGTGAAATAAAATTGACTAGAGGTATGCTTAATGGGTTTTAGCAAAAGAACGAAAATTAATTAAGCGATAATTAAAATTATTATGCAGAGTTTAGAACGACAAGTAAATTGGGATGTTGACTGTATTCAAATAAAAATATAATTTTGCCGCGAAATGGGAGTTTCTGCAATAGAGATCCTAATTTTTAAGGAATTTTTTTTTCGGGAAATGTTTAAAAGGAACTACTATGTTTTATACCACTAAATTTATTAAGAAAACAGTGACTGCAGTTTCAACTCACAGAGTCATTTTCAAACTGAATTACAAAGGTAGACTAAGTATTCAATACAGAAACATGAGAAAATTTAACAATAAATAAAAACTACCTGAGATATTACATTATTACAAAGGGAAGGTACTAAATTTTGGGAACTAATTATTATTTAGCGACAACAAATAACGGGGAAAACCCAAGTTCTGTCTGGTTATTAAGCAAATTTACATTTTTATTTTTACAATGTTTATATATTTCTAAAGATTCAAGAATATTTAACTTTTGGCCCTTTGTTGAATAATGTAATATGTCAGTGTTGCTTAAATCAGGAAAACTGTGGCTGTGTTCTAAGCAATGGTTAGCAAAGCTCGAGTCTGTATGATCGGTGGTGTTCTGAAAAGCGAGTTTTAAAGCTTCTACCACTTTGTCTAATATACAACCTATCACACTCTGAACATTTTAACTTATAAACTCCTAATTTATCAAATTTATTAATTTTATCTTTAGCATTGTAAAGGATAGTAGACAGACTGTGTTGAGATTTAAAGGCTACTTTTATGTTATGTTTGGAAAGAGTATTAGCTATATTTCTGATAGGGTACTACAGTATGACAAAGATATATAAGATGAACTATCTTTATCATTTTTTATTTTGGGATATATTGAGTTAAAAGCTAGTTGTTTTTGTTTTTTAGTTATTAATTTCTTTATGGTTTGTTGGGAGAAATTGTTTGATATTGAAATCCTTTCAATAATATTTAGTTCCTCTTGAAGATCCTCTTCAGAGAGAGGCAAAGAGAATGCTCTATGTATCATTGAATTGTATGCAGCCATTTTGTGTTGTAAGGGGTTCAGAGTGTGATAGCTTGTATATTGGACAAAGTGGTAGAAGCTTTAAAACTCGCTTTTCGGAACACCACCGATCATACAGACTCGAGCTTTGCCAATCATAGTTTAGAACACAGCCATAGTTTTCCTGATTTAAGCAACACTGACATATTACATTATTCAACAAAGGGCCAAAAGTTAAATATTCTTGAATCTTTAGAAATATATAAACATAGTAAAAATAAAAATGTAAATTTGCTTAATGACCAGACAGAACTTGGGTTTTCCCCGTTATTTGTTGTCGCCAAATAATAATTAGTTCCCAAAATTTAGTACCTTCCCTTTGTAATAATGTAATATCTCAGGTAGTTTTTATTTATTGTTAAATTTTCTAATGTTTCTGTATTGAATACTTAGTCTACCTTTGTAATTCAGTTTGAAAATGTTAAAAACAAAAGTTATAGGTAATAAAAATATTTACAACTTGTGTAGAAACTATTTCTACCTTAACCTCAATGCAGAAGTTCCTATTTCCGGTTTTTTGTTTTGTTTCTCTACAAAAATGATTCGATTAAGCCCAAACTTGGTGAGAGTGCACCTTTTAATGCTGCAAATAAGCAATATTTGGTTTGTGCAAAAATATTTATCCGTTGAGGTTTTATTTAACTTTAATTAAAAAGAAAGTGAAATTTTCAATCGCATTTCTTCCTAAAATTAATTATCCAACAGAGTTCGGACTAAGCTCGCTTCTTTCGTTTTTAATTCTACTTTCGACAAATGGAATATATATATATATATATATATATATATATATATATATATATAGTACAATGAAACAAATTGCCGAAAAATGTAAGGAACCAAAAAAAATGGCTTTTTTCGATATGCGTTTACTATTATTGTCAATAATTTGTTATTATTTATTAAAATTATTATAATTTTAACATACATTAATGTTTTCTACAAACAGTGAGAAAATAAATGTAAATTCTCTACGTTCAAATTATCAAACAAACAAAAAAAAGTTTTTCTAGGCCCTAGCTTGAAATTGTTTCTTTGTCAATTTTTCAATTCCGTTATTATTTATTCCATAAAAATAAAGGTTCGACTTATAAGGGACCTTCTTTTTTATTTATTTGTTAATTTAAATTTTGCTCTTGAAGCTCTGAAAAAAATTTTATCTAACAAAAATAATTAAAATAAATTATTACAAATATTAACACAAGAATTTGAAGCAGCAGGATTCACATGTAAGCAGGCAACAGAAGATGCTGATACTTTCATAATAAATATAGTAATTGAAGTCGCCGCAGATGATAAAACTGTGATAGTGGTGAAACAAGATATTGATCTGCTTGTGCTTTTAAATGAATTGAATGACAAGAATTCGGAAATATTATTTTACAAACTATCCAAGGGTAACATTCGCGATTCTCACTACACTTCTGATAGGTTCAAAGATCCATCACAACTAAAATATTTGGCTTTTCTGCTTTGTTTCACTGGCTACGATAGTACCTTAAGTTTTGCAAAAAAAAAGAGGACAAGTAACGACGACAAAAACACTCCTGCAAAATAAGGATTTTTACAAAAAATATGCAGGCAATGAGTTGATGGCTGAAGTGTGACTGTAAACTATTAACATGAATTGCAATACTTCATGATTTGTGCTTTTACATGTACCCAACATTCACGAACAAATTAACCTTCGAATTGGACAAATTACCACCAATATCAAGAGCAGCAAAGCAATATTGTTCTAGGACATATTATTAATTTTAAACATCTCTTGAAAATGAAATTAGCGCTACTGATTGGGACTAAAAAAAATCAGTGGAAGGAATTATGCAGCCGAATATAACTGAAGATCAGTTGATATCCGATAATCTCCTAAAAACAATTTGTTGCAGTTACAAAAAAGGTTGTTCTACTGCAAGATATAACTGCAGGAAACCTGGTCTAAAATGTATCAGTTTGTGTTCAAGTTGTTACAGTTGTACAAATGCAGAAACTCAATTGACGATAGTGACTCAGAAGAAATGGAGCCCAGTAATATTGAAGCAGTTGATGATATTTCCGAATTTCTTGGAGAACCTACCAGCTGGAGTCAGATTAAGAAGGACCACTACTTTTTGCAAGGAAAACGAAACTTGGCAATGATGATATATAAAAAACCGTTTTGCATAATGTGTGACAATTGTATGTTTATTAAATGTAAATACTATATTAAAATTATTAATTTTCTTATTATTTTTAAAATGTAAAATGACATTATCTCTGATAATAATTATTGGTTATTAAATTAATTAGTTTTCTTAGTGCATGATTTGTAAGAAAAAAACTGGCAATAATAATCAAGTTCATTGTGACATGCAATTATGGTCTTGTGTTTCTGCATCCATCTGTTCCATCCTAATTCTGCGCCAAGATTTCTTCGCATCTCCAACTATTTTTATATAAACAATTTGAATTTCAAACTGAATATTATTCAAAATTAAACTATTTAAATTAAGTAAATTAATATATGCTAAAAGTAATTTTTTTTTGCTAATTTTTTTTCTTAATTTGGTTTAATAATAGACAATTAACAAATTAAAAATTCTTTTTTCCTTATAGACAATTTAAAAAATTTTAACGACAAAAATTGAAAGCAAACATATTAAGATATAAACAAATATACAAAAATGGGTTCACTTATATACCGCACCAATATTGTTATGGAAGAAAGCATAGAAGTTAATAACATTCTTTTTCGGTTTTTTCTATTTTTCGGCAATTTTTTCCATTGTACTACATATATATATATATATATATATATATATATATATATATATATATATATATATATATATATATGAAGTAAAATACGAACAGTAAATGCAAACTTCTCTCCATCTTATCCTTTCGGTGTTAGAGGTTGCACAGTTAGAACAAATTGTTATAAAACGCAATTTATCCTATTCCGTCACCATCATGATGATGGCCCACCTGTACCACCATACCGAGAAGAAAGTCAAAACCTACCCTTCCCGCCACAGTGATACGGCAGAGATACATATTTCGTCTCTACTAGAGGATAAGATGGAGAGAAGTTTGCATTTACTGTTCGTATTTTACTACATTCTATACACGGAGCTGCATATAGTTGTACGTTTGCTGAATGCGATTTCAGCACTACAACGGCATAATGTGGATATATCCACTGCTATTGCATCTCACACGGAGGAATCCGTGAAAGCCGCATAAACATATATACGCCATCCGGGAGGTCGACGAAGCCGCGTTCAGCATTTGCATGCTTCCTTCCGATCTGTCCTTTGCACAGCCAGGTGCATGTCGGTACCCTGATGAGTCTAGTAGAGACGAAATATGTATCTCTGCCGTATCACTGTGGCGGGGAGGGTAAGTTTTGACTTTCTTCTCGGTATGGTGGTACAGGTGGGCCATCATCACGATGGTGGCGGAATAGGCGTTTTATAACAATTTGTTCTAACTGTGCAACCTCTAACACCGAAAGGATAAGATGGAGAGAAGTTTGCATTTACTGTTCGTATTTTACTTCATTCTATACACGGAGTTGTATGTTTGCTGAATGTGATTTCAGCACTACAACGGCATAATGTGGATATATCCACTGCTATTGCATTTCACACGGAGGAATCCGTGAAAGCCACATAAACATATATATATATATATATATATATATATATATATATATATATATATATATATATATATATATATATATATATATATTCATTGAAAGTACAAGAAAAAGCAAAAAAAAACGTCCGTACCTTGGCGGACAATTATTTTTAAGAGGAAATGCGAATAAAAATTTCGCCTTTTTTTTAAAGTTAAATAAAACCGAAAAAAATGAATATATTTACACAAAAAAAATACAGCTTATTTAAAATATCAAAAGGTCCACTTTCTACAAGTTTGAGCTCAATCGATTCTTTTTGGTGGAAGAAAAAAACAAAAAACCGAAAAAACGGTTTTTGTGTTTTTCTGAAAACATTTTGAGATTAGGGTAAAAATATTTTCTACAAAAGTTGTAAACCTTCTTATTATCCACAACTTTTTTCGAAAAGATGCGTAGTTTAGCTGTAAATCAGAAAAAACTATTTTTCATCCCAAAAAATCACCCCCATTTCACCCTAGTTTATCGCTGGTTGTCGCTTCGGATTATTTTTCCTTCATTAATTGTGATATTACCTACAATATTCCGATATAAGTTTACTGTAATGGATTGTTTTTTTTTCTAATTTTATTTTGACTGGCTCAATATTCAAAATAACATGGTTATCAGTTTCACTTTTTTCACTTTGATCATTTGATAATAACTCTAAAGAATACAGCCAAGGTCATCGCTGTCACGAACTTGACATATAAATTTTTTGGTTTTAATGACAGATTCGTGATCGCTGTCAAGGGCTACGTTACCTAGTTTATATTTTAGAGTCTTTTTTATGTAATTTCTTCCAAATTTGCTTACTTTTCCATTTGAAATCGATTCTAAGAAATTTTCTCATGAAGAAAAGTGGATTTAATAAGGCAAATAGTTCGAATTTGCCGAAAATTGGTTGTTTTATGGTGGCCCATTTCTTCGCAACAAACAGTAACTTCTGCTCTGCTGAATTTAGAAATATGAAGACCTCCATATAAGTAATTTATCAAGAATTGTTATTTCCGCAAGGAGTGCTGGGCTAGCTGAAGCCACATTTTCAGATTATTTTCCGAACGTGGAAAGTGAATAAATAACTTTTCAGGTGTTTTATTTATAGTACTTGTACACTGAGGCACCGCACAATACTTTAAATAACTTAGAACTCATCTTTTATTACAAAAGTTACCAAATAAATTTATATATCCTTGTCAGTTTACCAGTATGACGTCACATTGGTCAAGTGACAAGTATTAGGGGTTTGGCAGGAAATTTTAAACAGAATTTAAAATTTATGACTTTTAAAGTACTAACAGTATTAAAAAAATAATATTTTGGGTTAAATTAGGTACTTATGCATGATTTTGAACACTTTTCCAAAAATAGGCAACATCCCAATTCAATTGTTGAGAACATGTGGAACATAATATTTTATTCTTTAAATAAATAAACAACATACAAAATTTGTATTTCACATTAAATTAAATGCGTTGTTTTAAAAAAAGTTCTAACAAAATTAAGAGTCCTTTTAAAATTTTATATCTGCAAAGTCCCTGCTGTTTGATGATTTAATCTTGGCGTCGACGTCGCGTCTCAACGCTTAGCTCATTACGAGTATCGAATTACTTTTCCTTTAATTAACGAGTCAGAAATAATATAACTTCAAAATATTCAAATAAGAAGAGAGAGGTTGATTTGAATATTAAATACATATATGTAGCGGTTGGTTTGATACTTATGTCCTGATGTGTTTTAGGTTTTATGATTTATTATGACCCTCTATAGGCAAAGATAAAAACGTTTGTACTGGAGGCAAACAAATAACATACTAGTAACGTAAGAGAAAATTATAAAAAAATTAAACCTCAAAAAGTAATTACAGAGTGAGCCCGCATTCCCCTGACATATTCGATTGCATAAAGTTTAAGGAGGTCCAGTCGTTGCCCATGTTAAATTAAAAAATATTACATCATATAAAAATCAATATTCTTATAATAACTTAAGTCGTATCCATAGTATAGATAAACTATCGTGGATTTCGATTAATCTGCACTAAAATGGAATTAAAACATTTGGCAACGTTGCATGACCGCGCAATTCAGATCACTGAATATGAAATCTTTCGCACATTAGTATTTTGAAATAATACAAATTAATTATTTATTGCAGTATATATATATATATATATATATATATATATATATATATATATATATATATAGAGAGAGAGAGAGAGAGAGGGAGAGAGAGTCTAGTGAGAGACGAAACATGTATCTCTGCCGTATCACTGTGGCGGGGAGGGTAAGTTTTGACTTTCTTCTCGGTATGGTGGTACAGGTAGGCCACCATCTCGATGGTGGTGGAATAGGATGAATTGTGTTTTATTACAATTTGTTCTAACTGTGCAACCTCTAACACAGAAAGGATATGATGGAGCGAAGTTTGCATTTACTGTTTCGCATTTTATTTTCACTTACATACGGAGTTGCATATAGTTGTACGTTTGCTGAATGTGATTTCAGCACTACAACAGCATAATGTGGATATAACCACTGCTAATGCATCTCACACGGAGGAATCCGTATATATATATATATATATATATATATATATATATATATATATATATATATATATATATATATATATATATATGTTTATGCGGCTTTCACGGATTCCTCCGTGTGAGATGCAATAGCAGTGATTATATCCATATTATGCTGTTATAGTGCTGAAATTACATTCAGCAAACGTACTACTATATGCAAATCCGTATGTGAATGAAGTAAAATGCGTACAGTGAATGCAAACTTCGCTCCATCATATC
This sequence comes from Diaprepes abbreviatus, assembly GCA_034092305.1. Taxonomy (NCBI): domain Eukaryota; kingdom Metazoa; phylum Arthropoda; class Insecta; order Coleoptera; family Curculionidae; genus Diaprepes; species Diaprepes abbreviatus. The sequence continues at coordinate 837,085 of JASJET010000225.1, read as the reverse complement.
CTTTCCATGTTAGAGGGTGCACAGTTTGAATGAATTGCTCAAAAACACAAGGCATCCTGTTCCACCACCTACCTGTACCACCCTCTAACATGGAAAGGATAAGATGGAGCGAAGTTTGCATTCACTGTACGCATTTTACTTCATTCTCATACGGAGTTGCATATAGTTGTACGTTTGCTGAATGTGATTTCAGCACGACAATAGCATAATGTGGATATAACCACTGCTATTGCATCTCACACGGAGGAATCCGTGAAAGCCGCATAAACATACATACGCCATCTGGCGGGAGGTCGGCGAAGCCGCGTTCAGTGATGCATGCTTCCTTCCGATCTGTCCTTTGCACAAACAGGTGCATGTCGGTACCCTGAGTCTAGTGAGAGACGAAACATGTACCTCTGCCGTATCACTGTAGCGGAGAGGGTAGGTTCTTTAACTTTCTTCTCAATGTGGTTATTGGTTGACAAGGATGGTATTTAGTAACTTTTAAAATGCCATGAACAGTTGATTTTGGAATGTTAAGCTCGGTGATTGATTTCGAAATCTTAAAACGATCGAGCATTTCTCATTAATGATAAAATATCTTAAAATATTAAATATGCATTAATATCTAACATTACCTTAAATCAGGCCCCATCAGAAGTTGGAAATAGTGCTTTTTTATGAACTAAATGTCAACATAATCTAAACTTATTGGTGTGAAAATGTGCATGTTTTTTTAATTTTTAATGAAAATATGAAATATGTAATTTTTGATTTTATGTTGTATTTGTTTTATGAAGTTCTATCATTTCGGCTCTCTCTCTCTCGTCCAAGTGTGTTTATTTTGTAAATTACACAGCTTTTTATAGATTAATACCACTATTTTCAAAAAAAATTATTGGAACGCCCCAAAAACATTTAAAAAAAAATTTCTACAATTTCCTAGGAAAAAATTTATTCAAAATAGGAAAATATGATGAGACATATTTTAACTGCTAACACTCATTCTAATAATATAAGTCTTCGCATTCAATCCATTACATTTTTCAATATCTTTTTTGCTTAAAAAGCCATCATAGAAAATATAATTAGATAAAGAAATAATAAAAAGGAATTGTAAACTGACAAAATCTCATATTTTACGAATGGTTAAAGAGAGAGAAAACATCTTTTTAACAAAGTTATGAGCAACCGGCTGCAAATTAAATAAACCGGTTTAATATGTTTGGTAGACCCAAATAATGAAAGGTTTCAAAAGTACCTCATGGAGAGAGAATTTCATAATACATGGAAGTCTCTAAATTAATAGCAGGAAGCTATTGAGTTATTCGGTAGATTAAAGGCATATTTAATGGATTTAGGGGTAGATAATATGACGGGATAATTTGAAAATAAATGTCTTGTCTTGTATTGTTAATAAAAGTTATGTTTAAGTAATAAGTAAAGTAAATATGTAAAAAAAGGAGTTTAATTTAACTTTGAATTACATTTTTGAATCAAATTTTATTATTAAGGTAAAAATTTAAACTGCATAAATAGACGTCTAGTTTTATTTGTATTTAATTGAAATATGTTAAATATTTTTAAGCATATCATTTATTTAATACATAGTAACGAAGAAATAGGAGAATTGGGACGTGTCTTTATGGAAATATTATAACATCATTTTTAGTCATGTTTTAGTGGAATTTTTTACTTGTGGTAATAAGTAGTTAATAAAGAATTGATGGTAATTAGTTGAAAGGGTTGTTATTATTCGAACTCATTGAGAGAAAAAGGATAGGGAAAATCGTAACAATAGTTTATTCCATTTTGCAAAAAACACTTTTTATAATATAACAAAATAAATGACAAAAGGAATTATACAAGCTAAATTAAGATTAATAATTGAAGCATTTTTTTTAAAGTAGCCCAATCATTGCTACTCTTAAGGTACTCCTCAATGGGTTTGGGCCATTTGGTCATTTAGCCAATTACATATTTATTAAAACTGATTTCAACGAATTGTTTAAACTTAAATATATATATATATATATATATATATATATATATATATATATATATATATATATATATATATATATATATATATATATATATATTATATATTATATATATATATATATATATATATATATATATATATATATATATATATATATATATATATATATATATATATATATATATACACGTTTACAATGTTTGACGTCTTCCGATAACCATCTATCTCGGTCTGTCCAGAGATTATCTTTCAGTCCTCTATCCCTCATCTCTCGGCCGATTCCTACTCTCCAACTAAGACGTGGTCTTCCTCGTTTCCGTCTTCCATGGGGTGCCCACTCTAAGATCTGTTTCGGCAGTTTTTCCTCTGGCATTGGCTCTACGTGTCCATACCATCTTAACTATAGGGTTTCAATTTCGTCTACGATTAAATGCTGCACGTTCATAATTTGTCTGATTCTGTCGTTGGTAATTTTTTCCAACCTAGGTCTTCCGGCTTAGCACCTCAAGAAGTCCATCTCTGTAGTTTCTGGTTTCTTTTTGGTTCGCTCTTTCAGCGCCCATATTTCGCAGTTATAGTTATAAATATTCGGTGTTTATTTGTGTTGGAAATTGTTCGGTCCTAAAATATACTATTGAGGAGTGTGATGGCTCTTCTTCCGTGATTGTTTCTTTCTTCTGATTTCCCTGTCCATATCTCCTTCTTTTGTGATAGTTAATCCTAGATATTTGTACTTGTCTAATTACTTGATTGTCTTCCAGTATCAGGTCTCTTTGTTCGCCACCAATACAAATATATTCCATTTTTCCTATTTTCATGTCCAATCCCCATTTCCCCTATTCTTCGATTAATTTCCTAGTCATATATTCCATATCTTCGTAGTTTTGCGCTATGTGTACGTGATCGTCTGTAAAAGACAGTGTATATAAATAGTATTGTTGTTTATCAGTATGCCCATATTTTTGCATTTCCTTTTCTAGCTCTTTAGCGTCTGTTCGAGGTATATCTTCAATAACGTAGAGAATAGACGACATCCCTGTTTGAGACGCTTTGTGATATTAAATCCCTCTGAGGTATTGCTTCCAATTTTGATCTTAGTTGTAGAGTTGTCATTCACGTTCTTCACCGCTTATGCTTCCCATAGTTTGTTTGGTGAGACACTATCATATGCTTTCTTCAGATCTATGAATACAATACATGTATTTCCTGATTTACGGCCATTTTCTTCTCTGTAATTTGTCTGACGTAAAAAAGGTGGTCAATCGTTGACCTTCCTGTACTGAATCCCGCCTACATCCATGTCAGTATATTCTTTTTCCATTCGTTTTTCAGTAAGGTACGATATATTCTGCTAAATGTACTTGTAATAGCAATGCCCCTGTAATTATTACAATCTTCTCGACTTCCCTTTTTGTATATGGTTGCTATTAGCGCTTCCTTCCATTCCTCTGGAATATCGCCTCCGTTGATGCAGTTTTGGAAAAGTTTTAATAAACTTTTCCATAGTTTTTCAGAACCGTATCTTATTAGTTTAGCCGGCATATTTCCTGATCCTGACGATTTATTATTTTGTAACTGGTTACAAATTTCTTTCGCCTTTCTTGTGGTTATTCGTATGGGCGAAGCTGACGTGCTTATATCTTGATTGGTCTAGTTGCTAATAAATTCTGTTTTGTCTTCATTCAGAAGTGTTTTGAAATAATCATTTAATATTCTGAGTGTGATGATTGAAATCAAATCTTTTTTTCTTTCCTGTCTCATGAACTTTAGGAACCTCCAGCTTTCCGTATTTCTTCTTCCTCCTAAATGTGCATTTAGTGTATCACATTTCTCCAGCCACGATTCATTTTTATTTTGGCTAATCATTTGTCGGATTTTTGCCTGGGACTCCTTGTATTTGATTTTGTCTGAATCATTGTTAGGTATTTGTGATGTTTTGTCCTATTTTCTTTTATCTCTTCTTCTATTACGCTGTCGCACCAATAAGTATGTTTTTTTTTCGGTTTTTACTAGGTATCCAAGGGCTCCTGTCGCTGCTTCCCTGAGGCCTGTTTTTATATGATGATAGTGTTTTTAATTATTGCTGAATTCTTTTTCTTCCAGCTTTTGATCTAAAGCAGATGTCATCTTGAGTTTTAGCAAGTGGTGGTCGATTCCGCAGGTAGTTCCTCTATACATTCTTACAACTGTTGCATTCAATCTTGTTTTTTGTCTAACAATTGCGTAGTCTATGGTAGATTTTAACCTTCTCTTATTTTGTGTGCATGTGTTACTTGTGTATATCGCGGTGTTGATATTACCCATTTGTGATTTTTAGTTTATTTTGTTCACATAACGCTATCAACGTTATCCTTTCTATTTGATTCTCAATATTGTCCCACCATTTTGTTATTCTGCTTTGTTTCCATTCTGCTATTTAAGTCTAATATTATAATTTCTCGCGCACTTCCGATTTTATTTATTCCTATGTATAAATTCTCAAAAAAATTGTTTTTTGATTTTGATTAAGGTATCATCGTTTATAGTATACAATCCTAGAATGGTTATTCTTCGTCTTCTTATTATAAGGTTTACTATGATTTACAAGCCAAACGGCTTCGTACTCCCTCCAGGGATTATTCACTCATACCAGGCATACAAAGACACCAAAAGTATGAAGCTCTGTGGAAACCCTTTTCATGTTATCGGGTCCTAGGTGACGCTGTCTGCTGTATTTTCTACGAACTTTCGGACGGTTCACGCGGTTGCTAGGAGAATTGCTTTCTGCATCGGCTTATACAGATGGTCACTTAGGCCCAGTCCCTTGATGTTCTGCAGGAGGTTCTTTGGTATCACTCCAGTTGTTGACAGTATTATGGGAATCGTTTGGACTCTGTTAATTGCCCAGGGTCTTCGGATTTGGACCTCCAAATCTCTGTATTTGGCGACAGCAATGTCGATTAGTGTAGTTCGCCTAGAAATTTTATCTATTAGTATAATGTCTGGTCTATTTTGAGCTACTGTCTGATCCGTCAGAACCGTTCGGTCACAATATAACTTGAACTGGTTGTTTTCAAGAGTAGGCTCCGGATTGTACTTGTAATAAGGCATATTTCCTACCCGTAATAAGTTTAACTTTTCTGCTAACTCTTGGTGGAGTATCTTAGCGGCTGAGTCGTGTCTTTCCTTATACTCGGTTGCGGCAAACGCTTGGCATCCTCCAGTTATGTACTGAATTGTCTCCGATGTTCGACAGCCATATCTGCATTGGTCATTTTCTATTGAAGGATCTCTAATGATGAACTTCCGATAGTTCTTCGTCGGAATGACCTGGTCTTGGATAGCTAACAAGAATCCTTCCGTTTCCGGAAACATCTGTCCTGAAATCAACCAGTAGTTCGACGCTGAGTTGTCGAGATTGTCCTGATTGACCTCAGTTGGATGCCGTCTATGAAGTGGCTTCCGTAGCCAGATTTGTAACTTCTCTTGGTCTGTTTGGTGGTGAGAAGTAATATCTTGTTCCCTCAACTGTAGCGGCGTTGAATCGTCTGCCTCGCATATTGCTCGATGTAGTGTGGAAGAGTCCGCTAACCTGTGGAAATATGAACGTAAGTTTATTATCTGTTGGTCGAGCTGCTTACCAATATCCACCAATCCTCTTCCTCCTTGGTGTCTTGGAAGCATTGTACGTTCAATAGCACTCCGAGGGTGATGTGTTTGTGTTTTCGTTAGGAGTGTTCTTATTTTTCTTTGCAGGTTTTGGATGTCCGTCCTGCTCTATTTTAGAATTCCAAAAGAGTAGCTCAGCGCAGAGCAAGCATACGTGTTGAGCGCCTTAAACAAATTTCTACTATTTAAATTAGTTCGTAATACCCGCCGTACCCTCCTGACAAATTCGGCTGTCAATTCGGCATTCATAGTGCCATAGTCAATTCTTTCAGCTTGTGTCATACCTAGATATTTGTATGTTTAGTCTGCTTCCATTGCAATTATAGTTTCACCGTTCTGCACTTCAAAAGCCCTCGGTTGTATCTTCCCTTTAACGATGTTCAAAATACGGCACTTGTCAAGTCCAAATTGCATTCTGATATTCCCGGAGAACTGCTCTACAATTTTAAGCATTTGTTCCAGCTGGTTTCTGGTTGCAGTCATCAGTTTAAGATCATCCATGTATAGAAGATGATTCACTCTGACTACCTCTTCGTTGTTATTTTTAGCATTAAAGCCGTATCTGGTTGAGTTCAAACGGCGTGATAGTGGGTTCATTGCAAGGCAAAACCACAAGGTTTACTATAATTAGTCTTTCATTTATGGGTTATCGGGAATGGAAGGAAATGAAGTGTAATTAATAAACATGTATAAATTTCAATGCAGTTCAAAATATTTTTTTTATAACCAAAACCAGAAATTAAGAAAACGAATAGCAAGAAATGATTAATTATTTCACAATAATTAATTTATATAAGAACTATCAAATTTCAGAACATTTTTAACAAACCAGTAAACCCGATCTAGTTACTCCATTACTTCGAGGTAAGTGTGTTAATCTTTATAGCAGAAATTAGCAAATAAGCTTGCAAATTAGGTTTCTGAATTTTGCTTCTATTTTGTTTGTTGCAGCTTTGTGTAACTCTTTTCTTAATTTAACGGTTAATATTTTAATTTAAAGAAAAAGGTTAACTGTAAAAGAATTTTAAAAGGAAACTAATCTTTATAATGGTCTAATGGTTATCATCAGTATAATTGCAATCAATGGAAAATTAAACAGCGATGGAGATATTTTTATTTTAAAGACATATTGATGCCATCGTTAATTGTGTGCTTATTAAATAATAATTCTAAAATTCATTAAGATATCTTAAGCACATTCGAGATTAGAAAGGGCATTTAACTTTTATTAGAATGTAAAGCTTGAAATTTGTTATTTGTAACAAGGTATTATCAAACTGAAAAAAATATATATTCATCTATAATCAAACTAATCAGCCAAAATGTCACCAGCTTAAATGACATAACCAGAACTTGCTATTTACAAATATAAAAATTTATCGACCATTCCATACCGGATTTTATCATCAAATCTCAACTTTAGCCGGAAGCAAGACAAGGAAATTTATAGAAGCACAGTATAGGTAATAAATAACTTTGAGAAGAATATTAAATTTTAAAATAATGTATAATGAATAAAACAACGCATAATGAACGGTATCGATTCTGTTTTAAGCACGCGATGATTTTATCAGCGAGAATACACTCGAATATTAACTTGAAAATGTCACGAAGCTTCAGACAAGTTCTTTATCTTGTGACAAACGTTGCCTGTTTAAAGTATCACGATATAGGAATATTCTTCACTTTGTATGTCCAATGTTAATAAGGTACAGTTACTATGTTAGATGGAAATCAGCTGATTAAATCTATACTATCATTTTAGTGTAGTATACATTTCAATATAGTCTTGTTTAATCGTGCCCTTAACTGAAAAATTGACTTTATATAGATTTGTTGAAAGAAATAAATAAAGTTAACCAGGAAGGTAAAGAACGTTAGCTTTCACGGCTTTGGTCAAGTTGAAAATCAGAGTCTAGACCGTGTCAAATTGGAATTATTATCCGGTGTTTCGCCTACGATTGTACGAGGCACCTCCAGGAATCTTAACTCTTTACGAGATTAGAACACTAAATGACTATGGAGGAGCAACAGCCCGGTATTTATACCCGATTGGTGGTCAGCGAACCATGATCCAGCGTTACAATCGATTTCCACGTATGATGTAGACTGTAACCCGCATCTCTAATATATTATTTGGATATTTACAAATTTAGATTGATTCTCTAATTTTACGTTTAAGGAAACCAGGTAATGATGCTAGTAGCTTAGTTTCTTTTACATTAAAAGTGTGACATGAGCAATGCTACTGCAGATTGTACAATTTGTTCCTTTTTTATACATCTTTCATGTTTCTCAAGGCTAGTGGATATAGACTGCCCTGTCTCACTTATATATACTTAACCACAAGAACACGGTATTTTGTAAACGCCTCCTGTTTGAAATGGAATTTTTGGAAACTTCAAACATTGTCCAATTTTCTTACATGTGTTGAAAATTGTCCGTATGTTTGATTTTTGGAGCAATCTGGCAATCCTGTCGGTGGTTCCATGTATGTAAGGTAAAACAATATTGTTCATAGTAGGTTCATTTATGACATTTTGTTGAAGAGTTAGGTTTGTATATTTATTAATAGAGCGTCTTATATCTACAGCGCAATATCCGTTGCCTCTCAAAGCATTAGTCAGTTTTTCTGTTTCTGATTTCAGTGACTGTTCATCACATATTGAAAGTGCTCTATGTACCAAAGAGTTTAGGATTGTTTTTGAGAAGGATGATGGTGTGATGTTGCATTGAGATATCGATTTGTATATGTTGGTTTTCTGTACACAGAATGTCCTAATTTGCCATTTTCTCTCCTTTGTACTAATTCATCAAGAAAGGGAACGGCACCATTTGGTTCAGTTTTCATAGTGAATTTTATGCTAGGGTCTTGTTGGTTTAGATGATCCAGGAAATTATGGAGTTTATCTGCGCCATGTGGCCAAACTACGAACGTGTCATCTTCATATATGTACCAAAATTTATGTTTTAGAGGAGCAGAAGATAGTGCATTTTCTTCGAAAGCTTCCATAAAGATGTTCGCTACCACAGGTGATAGCGGATATCCCATGACCGTTCCCGAAGTCTGCTCCTAGAAAGTTCCTTCTAATTGACGCTTCCAGCCTCACTCCAAAAAAACCGTTAAACCAAGCAGCTCCAAGATTCCACGCCTCTACGGACTGCCTAAAATACATAAAGAAAATGTACTTCTACTTTCAATTGTCAGCGCAATAGACTCACCAACCTACAAAGTAGATAAATATCTGGCCCAATTTTTACATCTCTTTACAGGAAAGACCGAATCCTTTGTTAAAAACTCTGGACACTTTGTCCAAAGATCAAAAACCATACAATTAGAGCCCGGAGACATATTGGTCAGTTTTGATGTAGAATCCCTATACACAAGTGTCCCTATAGAAGATTCAGTTTCCCTAATATCTGATATATTACGGAACAACAACATGGACTCTACCCTACTAGAGTTAATTAAAGCATGTCTGATTTCCACTTATTTTACTTTTCAAGCAACTTTCTACGAGCAGACTTCGGGAGCGGCCATGGGATTTCCGCTATCACCTATGGTAGCTAACATCTTCATGGATGCTTTCGAAAAAAATGCCTTGTCTTCTGCTCCTCTAAAACCTAAATTTTGGTGCACATACGTAGATGACACGTTAGTAGTTTCGACGCATGGCGCAGATAAACTCCATAATTTCCTGAATCATCTAAATCAACAACACCCTAGCATAAAATTCACTATGGAAACTGATTTGATTCACTGTGCTCTTCCCTTTCTTGATGTATTAGTACAAAGGAAAAAGAATGGCAAATTAGGACATTCTATGTACAGAAAACCTACACATATAAATCGATATCTTAATGCAACATCACACCATCATCCTTCTCAAAAACAATCCGTCATAAACTCTTTGCTACATAGAGCAATTTCAATATGTGACGAACAGTCACTGAAATCAGAAACAGAAAAACTGACCAATGCTCTGAGAGGCAACGGATATTGCGCTGAAGATATAAGACGTTCTATTAATAAATATAAAAATTTAGCTGGAATCGTTTTTTAGCCTGTTTGACTCAGAACTAGATTTTTTGAAAACAGAGACGAAGAATTGTATATAAATTTGATTCCATTCAAAAATTACGATTGCATATTTGAAAGACCTGAATCAAATATTTAATAAAGTAAATTTACAATTGTAAAGTGATGAGTTCAATTTAATTAAAACAGCTGTTCTTGTGGGGAACATCATAGCTGCTCTTGTGTTTAAACTAAATCTCGGTAGAGGTAAATACAACCAGTTTCCAACATTATCAGTAGATCTGCAACACGGAAAAATTTTCTAACTTACTGCCAACACACTTTTTATGCTGATTTCACGAAGAATTTTTAGGATATCCGAAATAGAAATATAACATATTGAGTTTTAGATCCCTTATTAACTACACAGTCTAATTCTCAAATTTGGAAAAAGAATTGGAGGAACTTATAATTAATGAAGAGCTTAAAGTAAAATTCAAAAATAGATACCGAAAGTTTTGGACTTAACAATCAATAGCAGGATTTTACCCTTGATAAAAATTCAAAAATTTTTAATTTCATTCTCCTGGTTATATTTAGCTAAATATGAGTTCAATTCTGTCATAAATTTATTTACATTCCAAGAAAAAAAAACAGACTACACTGATTTACCTCTGTTATCGTCAAAACTAGGGCCCGATTTTAAGAAATTATTAAATCTTCAGCAGCCTCAACAATTTTATTAATTTTTTAATTACTTTATGAGATTTTTGTCAATGTTATAATTCATATTAAATAATTTCGATGATTTTTTGATTTTTAATTAATTATTTTAAAATTAGCTGTTACTACTAAGTGAAACGGGGAGGTTAGATTTATTTTTTCTTATAAAGTGGACGGTGGACCAGAAAAGGTCGAGAATCTAAGATTTCGTAGTATCATTTGGATGTGAAAATTCGTTATTTTGATATTACATAGTTAAATTTAACAGGTTGCTAAGGAAAGCGTATTTAGTTCTCTAAATTTATATTGACGATAACTTTAAACCGAGAAAATTTTCATACAATTTTTCATACATTTGCAATAAACAAATTCAATTAATGACACAAAATGCTCCTTTAAGTAATTTGATAGGTTTTTTCAAAATTTGACTCACTGGTTAATTTCTCTATAAACCATTTTTGTTTCTTGCTCTGTGATAACTTCCATTTAATATATAAATAAATAGTCCATTTTGAACATAATTGAATGAATTGATCTGATTTTAAAAAATTTAAATTTGAACTGGACAGAAATTGGTAAATGTTAGTAGCAGTTACCCTAAATTTGAACTGGACAGAAATTGGTAAATGTTAGTAGCAGTTACCCTACCCTGGTCTATTTTTACCGAGGATAAAATTCATTGTTTTCTTTAATTAAGAATGATTAAAATTTCTTTTGAATGACTTCCATATTCCCAATTCGCAATTTATTTTTCATAATATACTCTTGTATGATAGTTATATCTTAAAGTTTAAAGGAATTTTCAAAATACTTTTAACACAACATCTTTACTAATATAATTCGTAAATTCATAGCACTCAAAAAAAAATATACAGGTAATAAAAACATTCGCAACTTTAAAATCATTACGTCGAAAAATTTTAAGTCCATTTTCCTCATTTACTAAATTAACTACATTTATATTCCAAAAAAAAACAGACTACAGAACAGACTACAGATCACTGATTTGCGTCTGTTGTCAGCCATTTTTTAATTTCAGATATAATTCGAGAGATCCAATTTACGAGCATAAATGCCAGTTTATGCAACAAAAATGCGAATTCAATAAATCTGACAAGTTTTACTAGCGTTTTCAAAATTTTCCTCACTGGATAATTTCCCTAAAAAAATTATGTTTCTTGTTCTGTACTAGCTTATAATAAATATGTAAATAAATAATAAATTTTAAATTTAAATGAATGAGTTGATCTAAACAGAAAAATTTAAAACAATCGAAACTAAATAGAAAGTAGCAAAAATTAGCAATTACCCAATCAATCTGATATTTTTATTGAGGATAAAATCCCTGTTTCCTTTCATTTAAAAATGGTTACAATTTATTTTAAATGACTTGCATATTCTCATTAAGCAATTTACTGTTCATAATATATTGTTATATGATTGTCATATTCTAAAGTTTTTCACAATTTTTGAAATACGATTTACACCACACATTTACTCATTATGAAACTCTTCGACATTTATGTCTTTTTCAAACAATTTACACTATATTTGCATTAATATTTTCGATCTGATATAAATATTTTTTTTTCATATCTTTTGTTCCAGTAATAAAATAGTCAAAATACAATGACGATGTAACGCCTGCTATAAAATCATTACTTAAAAAAATTGGGTTTTTTGAAAGATTCGAAATGTTGGTCTTGTTTTTCGGTACGAATTTTTCCTATATAATAGTTTATACAAAGTGACTCAAAAGAAGTTGTGCTATAATCATCCTCGATTTTTTAAATAGTAACCCACAATTTCTTGTACACTCTAAGACTCCCTCCAAAATTCTGAACATTTTTTATTACATTTTCTATATCTAAAGGTAACTGGTTTTATTTTATCAATAGTTAGAACTTGAAATGGAATACAATAATTATTTACCAGCATAACTGATCCAATGACTGGTTCCCTTGTTACATTTTATCAAATTATCACTGTGAGTTAGTTTTAACTGATAATGAAACTTACTGAGGCACAGAGGATAGAAATTCTTATGATGATAAGATATGGCGATAGGGTAGAACCCTAAAAAGTGTGTCAGTTATTTCAAGGAAAATATCCTTATTTTCATCCAATTTCACAATCGATAGTAAGATTGAGCAGACATTTTTTCGGCTTGGACATAGCAACAAATTTACTATGAAAACAGCGGTATTAAATATATTGGATAGTAATAAGTACCACCTTGTCAAATGCAAGTTCTTCAAGAACTGTTACAAGAAATGTGGTTTCGGGATCCCATTTTTATTAAAAACATTCTTTTCCCGACGAATCCATATTTCGTTTAAATGGGGGTATCAATGCACAAAATTATCGGTATTGGTCGGATATAAACCCAAACTGGATGAGAAAGGGACACAGTATAGACAAAAAGTAAATATGTGGGCTGGAATCGTAGATAATATAAATATAAAGTTTATCTTTTTTGATGAAAATTATGAAAGATATTTACAGTTTCTATAAGAATATTTTATTTCTGCTGTTTAAACGCTGCTTTCTGAAGAAATGGTACCAGATTTATCCGATCAAAAAGTCTGGTTTTAATAAGGTGGTCCTCCTTACAGCTGAAGTTCGCGCCTTCCTTAATGATGTTTTCGCAAAAACAAGTAGACTGGAAGGAGATCTATTGAGTGGCTGCCGAGATCTTGAGGCTTAAACTTCCTTGACTTAGTTTGGTGGAGTTATCTTCAAGGTAAAGTTTTTCAGCCTAAGCCAATTGACACAGAAGATTTAAAAAATCGTATTATTCAAGAAATATGATTAATTACTACAGAAGTAATAGTTAGGTTATTGTGAATCTATCGACGGGAGGCAATTTTAACATTTAATAAAATAACAAATCAACTGTTGTTAATACTTTTCGAGTTGTAACCGTCGATAAATCGAAAACAGTTACCAGTTAATAGAAAAAATGGTCAGAATTTTGCAGGGAGTCTAAAAGTATACAAAAAATTGGGGAAGAATATTTAGCAAATCAGAGTAGATTTTATCACAGCTTCTTTCGAGTTACCCTGTACGATTTACTATGCTGAAAAAAATTCATACCAAAAAAAAAACCAAGTCGACGAGTCTGAACGACTTCTAAAAAATCAAATGCTTATTAAATAGTGAATTTATGCCAGACTTTTGGTCCTCTATGCACATTAAATAAATGTACGCATACATATATTAAACAAATAGTAAGAACAGAACTAGAAGTTTATTTACTCAGTCTATATTTATGCTTAAAATAACGTATTTAACTAGAAAACTTCTTTTAATTAACTATACAAAATAATAAGATTATTTCTAAATTAGTCAGTCATATTTTGTACCCCTAAATCCATTAAATATAACTTTAATCTATCCAATATTTCAATAGGTTCCTACTATTAATTTAGATACTTCCATGAATTATGTAATTCTCTCAATATAAGGTCCTTTTCAAACATTTTATAGTTTGGATATTGCTTATAAATTCGTTAAAGGGATAATGACTCATTTTGCTATTAACTATGGATAAAAAATGAGTTTTTTTCTAACAAATATTATAACTAAGAAAATTATTGCAACACAGCAAAGATATTTTATAAAAATTGATTATCTTAAAAAGCATTTAAAAAACACAAAAGATTATTAAACTTAATCCCATAATTACTAATAATTTATTTGAACTTTTATTGAATTATTTTTGTCTTTTCAACTCCCCATCGAAAGACAAAAGATCTGATGTATGTAGCATATTTTATTTTGCAAAACACATTCACATCTAATGTAATTTGTTTTAGTTAAATAAATTTTCAATGAAAACTCTTGTCTCTTTAAATTTAAGATATTTAAGTAGTAAAGAGGAAAGAGCAAGTCAAACATTTTAGAAAAATTATTATAACGGGTGATTTAAAAGAACGATTCTAATGAATTAATATTTTACTATAATGAAATGTACTTTTCCATAAATGACAATCATATCAATAATAACTAAAAAGTGTCAAAACGCACTAGACGTTTCGACATCTACAAATAATATCTTTAATATAATACATTTATTTGTGTTGTTGAAGACCTATCCAACGATACTCACTGGGGTGAAAGAAAAGATTCTTTTGTCTCTACTTTTCACACAAGAAATGTTTTTTCGAAAAACGTCTCCATACTGATGTATTCGCATAACTCTTGTTCCCCTTGACAAAATGTAATTAAATTTTGATTAAAGTTGTAATAAATGAACATACCTAGAATACTTAAACATAGTTTCATTGTATGTCAGTTGAGCCTAAGGTGCTGTACTATCGTTAATTTTTTAGCTGAATTTTAAAGCCCATAGACTAGTTAAATGTAACATAAATTTTTTAATTATTTAACTTCTTCTTATAAAAAAATTTACTCTTTCTTGATTAAAAAAAAACATTTTTGAGGTGAGTGAATTTGAACATTTCACTACATTCAATTTGAATTAGGTTTTCAATGACTTTATTTACAATTTAAAAGCTAGTTTTTTTTTCTAGAAAAATACATGGTTATTTAAAAATTACCTTTTATTAAAAAATAAAATATATTTCAAAAGAAAATGGAATAAGATGTTTTCTAATTAAATTCATACCAAGGCTCACTATGAACACCTTGAACTCAAATACATTCTGGTACCCGACGAACTTTGTACTCGTCATAATACCATAACCTTGTTACAAATTCGTTTACAATAAAAACGTATTGATTCTAAAAACTCCTCTTTGGTTTCAATCGGAGTGGCACAAATCAAGTTATTCAAATAATTCCATAGACAAAAATTCAAAAGATTGAGATTGGGTGATCTTGGTGGCCAAGAAACAGGTAACTCTGGTCCTATTCATTTATTTGAAAGACATTGTTCAGCCGGAGGGTAAAATGTAGTGGCTCATCACCGTGCATGAACCCCATATTTAGATGGGTTTCAAGTAGTCCCCAGTCCAATAATTCTCGTATCTGATCACGTAAAAATTGTAAGTAAAGAGCTCTCTTTAATCCTAACATAATGCTTCATTTTTCGAAATCAAAGAAGTACCATTGTTTCCAAGAAAGGAATAAATAACAATACGTAACAAATTTTAGTTTATTTGTTACATCTTGTATAAAAAATGCATTTTTTTGTTAATTTTGAGGCGTTAAACACAAAAATTACAATGAAATTAAAAACTTAATTGCAATTTTCAAGAAAGTTTTTTTTATTCGATTTTTAACAAAATAATTAAAAATATACACTTTTATGCTTGTACGATATTATATATCCTGTCTTTTTGTTTTTCTTTTTGTGAATTGTTTTTGAATCATCTCTAATAAGAGTCCAACAGTAGTTTGCAAGCATGGAAGCATTCCACTTTCTCTTGTACCTTATCTCCATTCTTGATATATCCTGAAGGAAGCGTTCGCCGTGCTGATCACTTACAGCTCCGCAGTAGTCAGGAAAAAAAGTCCAGTGTAGGAAATGAATCTTTAGAGACCTATTGTAACCTATTTTTTGATACGAGGACAGCATATTTTCAACAAGAGTAACGGAATTGTCAGCTTTTTTATTTCCGAAGAAATTAGTGACCACGAGGCAAAAGTCTGAATATCTGATAGAGTGCTGTCAAAATGTTTTTCTTTTAGAATATTTCGAATCTGTGGCGCAACAAAAATACCTTCTTTAATTTATGCTTCACTTGGCCTTGTGAATTTCCGTCGCAGGTACTGTAAAGCTGGCTAATCTATATTTAAGTGCCTTAAAAAAGCTTTTCATTAGACTCAATTTGATATGCAGTGGTGGCAACGAAATCTTTTTGGGGTATTCTTCTTCTTCTTCTTCTTCTTCTTCTTCTTCTTCAAGTGCCATATCAGGTTCCCCTGACGTTGGCAATTACATTGGCAAGTCTTTCACGAATATTCCTCAACCAGGAAGTCTGTCTCCTTCCTACCCCTCTACGTCCCTCTACTTTACCCATCATGATTAGCTGAAGAATTCTATATCGCTCCTCTCTGAATATATGTCCAAGATATGAGATTTTTCTACAGTTCACAGTGTTTAATAGTAGACGAGTTGTGTCGTCCCTATTGAGTACCATTTCGTTGGTTTGCCTAGCTGTCCAAGGTATACTCAACATTCGCCGGTGTAAACTGTTTTAGTGAATTTATTCATTCTGTTAGCCGGTTTAATCATAACATTCTAGGTAGTTATGATTTCAAACAATCTGTGTGGTACCTATTATTATGATTTACAAGCCAAACGGCTTCGCACTCTCTCCAGGGAATATTCACTCATACCAGGTACACAAAGATACCAAAAGTATGAAGCTCTGTTGGAACCCTTTCCAAATTATTACTATTATTATAATATTAGTATAGTCTGTTGCAAAAATTATAGTACATAATAATGCGTAAATAGTTACAGTTTGTTCACAAGTACCTATTTTTATTTTTTAGCTTTACACACAATTTAAGATCTAGAAGCACCTACCACCTTTCCAAAATCAGCTGATAAATCAGTACAAGTATATATATTATACAAATTCACAACAGCTTTAATTGTCCAGATCTCTGCCCCATATAGTAACACTGGCCAGACGTATGATCTTATCATTCTCTGTCGTAGTTTTAGGTTCAGGTTATCATTGCAGAAAAGTGGTTTAATTTTTTGTAAAGTTGCTCTAGCAGTCTCTATTCTACACCTTATCTCTTTATCTGGGTTTAGATTTTCGGTGATATAACATCCAAGATATCTAAAATGAGTCAATACTTTTTCCTTCTATTTGTATTAAAGCGTTAAGATGGGGTTGTCTACTAAAGACCATAAATTTTGTCTTTTTGATATTTATGTTGAGCCCCATTTCTTGACCCTCAGTGTTAACACAGTTTAATAGATGTTGCAGGTCTTGTAGTTTGTCACTTAGGATAACAGTGTCGTCAGCATATCGTATTGTATTTATATATTCTCCATTGATTTGTACTCCCATTCGTTGTCCTTGAGTAGCCCGTTTAAAGATTTTATCTGAATATATATTTAAAGGCAGTGGAGATAGTATGCAGCCCTGTCTGACGCCTCGCAGATTTTTACTTTCTTCTGTGAGTTTTCCATTTAGCCTTACTGTAGCTTTCTGCCGCGAATATAGATTTTTAATAATTCTTACGTCTCTGCTGTCTACCCCTATGTTATTTAAAATGTCTATGTGTTTTCTGTGCTGTACTCTGTCAAAGGCCTTCTCGTAATCGACAAAACATACGAATACATCCTTGTGTTGGTCCCGCCATTTTTGCAGAAGTATATTTAGAGCGAATAAAGCCTCTCTAGTACCTAGGGTGTTTCTAAATCCGAATTGGGTTTCATCTAAATCTGCTTCGCATTTAGATCTAATCCTGCTGTGGATGATTCTGAGAAAGACCTTCAAAGTGTGGCTCATTAGACTTATTAGTCTGTACTCACTGCATCGTTTTGCTCGCTGTTTTTTTGGGATTGGGACGAATACAGACCTCAGCCAATCTTCCGGTATATCTCCAGTCGCGTAAACGGTATTAAACAGTTTGACCAAGATTCCTATATTTTCCTCATGGATCATTTGTAACAGCTCGGTTGGGACATTATCAGGCCCGATGGCTTTCCTGGTTTTTGCAGCTCTTATGACAGATAGAACTTCACTGTTTAGAGTTTCCGGTCCCATGTCTACATTAGCCTCTATATTAGCGAGATCATCGGAGTTGTGTTCATGCGGTCTGTCATCATCAAATAATTCTTTGCCCGACTGTTTCATTCACAAAACAAACACCAAAACTTGGTGAACCTAACTGTAACCCAAATAAAAGTGCAATCACCTTTAAGTCACCACAGATCTGCCATTGGTGTTCATCGCATTTTATACTTGTCAATAGGTACTTCGTATTGTCGTATGATTCTTGTGAATTACATATCGAACAAGATTAGATTGTAAAATATTTCCCACATGCAATAGTTCTCCTGTTAAATTCAATGTTGAATTGTCTATAAACAATCCCCAGTCCTCTGGCTTGCAGTTTATATTTAAAACCGCCAAGAAATCGCTAATGTTATTGAAAACCAAGTTTTTTTCCATGTAAAAAATGGCGCTAGGTATTCTTTACGAAAAACAAATAATGAAACATCGTCTTCTAATAAGTTCAATTGCTGCAATCTTGATCCTAGTAACTCTGCTCTACTTTTTGGAAGTCCTTAGTCTTTCACAAGATCGTTTATTTCTGAATGGGTTATTTCGTGCGACTGGCAGTATAACGTGCTGGTCAGGATCTTTTGTTGTTCATGGCATACCTTCTTCTTCAGAAGTCGTAGCGTTATTATCTGATTCGTAAGTGAATGTTTTTGGGTGTACAAGAATGGTAAGATTTAGTCGATTTATTCTAGATGCATATTGGGTGTTGTCCAGTGTAATTAAAAAAGTGTATGTTATAGTAAAAAAATTTAGTGAGTTTTAAAATTAAGCGAAAAAAAATGAACAAGGGCACAGCTCATCTGTCATGTAACAAGGAAAGTTGATAAGTTTTTCCAAGCGTGTGCATTTATTACAAGTGCGACTAAAATTTTATTACACAAAACAGTTATTTTAATAAAATTACATTTTACACTCCAAAAAAATTATATACCTCTCATAATATTTTTATGTAAACTATACGATCCCGAGAGATTGCATATATTTTCTGTACGATCACTGTTTTAGATTTTTCACCGGATATTACAGAGTGACTTTGAACGATTCTTGGAAGGCAACCCACAAACCATATCGGTATTCACTAAGATATTAGATTTTATCTAGTTGTCATGGAAATTAGATATTCTAGACGGCCAGTTTTGTTTTGTTTATGATAATGTTAAAATTATGTGACATATGTCAACAAATAAACGCTTTTATTGGAATATTAAGGATACAAATCTAAAGATAAAGTCTTGAAACTAGTAAGAAATATAGTTGTTTCCCTAAAATAAACAAATTTTTCCATAATAATAAAAGAAAATTATTACACTTTGTAAAACATAATTAAAATAGTTTGCTCATTAAATGAAGAACACTGACAGTGAAGCATTAACGGTTTTTTTTCGTAAAAATATTTCCTCCACTTGTCCTCAAGCGACTCTTTTCCATCAGAAAGAAATAATTCCTTTTGGCCTTCAAAATAAGCGTCAATAGGCTCTTCCAATGGGTACCATGTCTGAAATGTGTCATCCTCTAAGGCATTTTTTCTCATTTTTAAATGAAAAGAAGTTAGATAGATTCAAACCTGGATTAAACAGCGGGTAGTTCAGATCTCCTCCTCACAGAATCTGGTACTCTTCTCTTTCTAACAGTCCGAGTTTCTTGAGGTGTCCCTTCAGGTGGCAATGCCGCGTCAGGACCCCTGATAGAACTCTGAGCTGGCTTTTACTCAAGCTTATGCACTCTTTGAACCTCTTCTGGTCGTAGATCCCCAAAAGTATCTTAGCTTGCCTCAATCCTTGCAGCTCCGTTCAATAATTAGATCTCCTGTTTTCTTGTTTTATCTTTAGTTCTTCCAGCATTACGCCGTTACTGATTCCAGAGAAAGACTCTGGCCCCAGAAATGGTATCTCAGCCACTTTCCTAGCAAGCTTGTGTACTATTTCATTCCCCTCTATTCGGGTATGTCCCGATACCCACATGAGGGTGACTTTATTATTCTTACTCAAATCATATATATATATATATATATATATATATATATATATATATATATATATATATATACATGCAAAGGCCAGTCTTTTAACTTTCGTGAGGTTAGCTCCCGTATTAGCCAGACTGGTTCTTTTGCTACAGATCACTGCCCCATGGGATGATTGGTCTCATTATTGTAGTGTAAATCCACTGCAGAATTTTTAGGTTTGTACCCACCTTTTTCCTGTAAAGTTTCTACAGACCATCAAGGCTTTTGTAACCATGATGATTACTTCATTCCAGAGGAGTTTGTTAGCTAGGATCAGTCCCCGATATTTGACCTCTGACCTCCTGATCTTCAGATCGAGGTTTCTTTTCCTTGTTAAGGCTACTAGGGTGGTTTTGGTGGAGTTGAAGTTTAGTCTCATTATCTGGCACCATTCAAAGGAGTTAACTGATCATTCTAATCCACTCTGTAAATCCTAAAACTTCCATTTGGAACTTTTTAATAACTTTCCTATATTTTGAACTTTTACGTTTATAAAACTTTAACTTAAAAAAATATTTACTACACCATATCCTTATAAATACTATAGTTATACCGATTTTAAGATTTTTGTAAAATTATGAAAGAAAACAAACAAAATAATTTTAAATTCAATTTAATACAAAATCCTCCAGGAACAGCTTAAACAAATGTTGAGATAACCCGCATCAGGATCGGGACATTTCAGTGTCGTACTTTCTGAAAGTTGTAAAAGTTACCGAATTTACAGTTAAGCTTTGCAGGATTGATTACATAGCAATTTGCCGAATTAAATTTTAATTAAAAGTAAATAACACGACATGTTTAGAAAATGATAACTTGCTGTAAAGGTGGCTCTAACAATATTTATTTAATGACTACAAAACGTTACCCATATACGGGGTTATTCACCCTATACGGCACGGAACATAGCGGCCAAAATATGTTACTTTCAAAAAGTTTTAATTTTGGGATGTATATTACCTAAACCTTAAGGGTATTTAAATAATTTGAATTTTTACAAAATCTAACCTAATTTTTATGTTCCAAATACTTAAGAAGTATTTCAGTTATGTACTCGAAATTGACAGTGAAGTGCAACAATAAATCATATTGTAGATCCCAATTATAATAAACTTGCTATATTACACAGGGTATCCAAAAATTAAAACTGATCAAATAAGAACTTTAAGTGGCTGTAACTTGATTAATTTCAATAGAACGCTATACTTTTTACCTTACCTTTCAAATAGCTATCGAATAGTATAAGGGTGTAGCTAAGTCTTCTCGTTTTCACAGAATACACTAAATAATCATCTTCTGCACCATTTTGTGTTTTTTGAATAGATCTTCTAATGTATCTAGTTGCCTATGGTATTTGGAAATTACAGATAATTTACAACTATAAGAATAATCATCAGGAATATATTTACAAATGGTCAGAAACTGGAAAAGCGATTTATATAGTCCAGCAGGCTATAACAGCAATAATGGCAATAACGTCTTGACGATAGCACAAAACAGAAGCAAAATATTTATAGTAGATGTTCGAAATGTCGATCATCCATTTCGAAATACTTACATATTCTTTTATTGAAACCATTGCTAATTCTGGATAACATCTACGGGGTTACAATTTGAAAAGCGTCTCTTATGCGTATTTTCATAACTTGTGATGTTGTCGGGGGCGCATTGTAGACAATTCCTTTTATGTATCCCCTTAAAAAGAAATCTGGTGGAGTTAAGTCCGGAGGTCGCGGGGGCCAATTTTGAAATCCATCTCTCCCAATTCACCTGCTTCGAAAGTTGACATTTAAAAACCCCGACGATAATCAGGCAGAGTTCCATCCAGTTGAAGCCACATAGTTGTTCTAATATTTAAAAGGACATCTTCTAATAACACTGGAAGTTGGTGTAAAAGAAAATCGCGAAGCATCAAACCATTTAAAGGTCCTTCAAGGAAGTAAGGTCCAATTAAGTAAGGATCCAGTATTCCTTCACACATTGACCGACCACCTATTCTGGTTTCTCATAACTCTGTATTCATGTGGATTTGAATCAGAATAGTAATGGAAGTTGTGTCTAATCACGGAACCATTGTTATGAAAAGTACATTCATCACTAAACAACACATTATCAAAAAAGTGTTCATTTTCTGCCACTTTATCTAACACCCACAAGCAGAATTCAGTTCGGTTGCCAAAATCATTTCTGTGAAGCTCTTGACAAAGCTGGATTTTGAAAAGATGAAATCTGTATTTGTTAAGAATCCTTGAAACACTCGCTTGGCTAATGTTAATATTTTTGGGTATATGATTCTGACTAATATTGAGATCACTGAACCAAGTACAGTATAAACATTTTCTTCAACCTCAATGACATATTTCTTATAAAAGTTATTTTATAACTGACACTTTCACTTTCCAGAAACTGGTTTAATAATCTCACAAAAACGGCTAGGATAGTTTTTTTCAGAAAACCTTTGAATATAGACTCCAGAAGCCAATAAACAATTTTGATGACATTCTACAAGGATAAAAGTCATATCAATACGCTCTTCCTTTGGATACATCTTCATTTTGACAAAGCAATAACACAACAATATTCAAATAATTCAATTCAATAAACGAAGTTTCACAGTTACAAAAAATTATACTGCTATTATAGCAACAGGCTTTGCAGATTATATATATATATATATATATATATATATATATATATATATATATATATATATATATATATATATATATTGTTGTGGTAAGAACATATCACCGTTGTTCTCCGACAAATTTGGCTTAAGTGGGCACCGTTGGCTTTGATTAAGCCTGACCCGATACTTGGAAGACCACCTAGGATGTCCGTTCCACATTTTTCTTATCAGGCCTGTGCTTCTACGATTTGGACTTTATACGATAGTCAAAGTCAGACAAGCAAATGCCTTAGGGGGGCACGTTGTGTTAAGAACGTCTCACCATTGTTCTCCGACAAATTTGGTTTAAGTAGGAGTTCGAAGTTGTGGAAAGTATGACAAGGATATCTGGGAAAGGCATCGGTGGATCCCACTGATGAGTCCACCACCGATGCCGGGACGAAACATCTTAATATTTTGACGGTGGTTGAATAGTAAAATGCGAACAGTAAATGCAAACTTCTCTCCATCATATCCTTTCTTTGTTAGAGGTTGCACAGTTAGAATAAATTGTTATAGAACGCAATTTATACTATTCCACCACTATCGAGATGATGGGCTACCTGTACCACCATATCGAAAAGAAAGTCAAAACTTACCCTCCCCACCACAGTGATACGGCAGAGGTACATGTTTCGTCTGTACTAGACTCATCAGGGTACCGACATGCACCTGGCTGTGCAAAGGATAGATCGGAAGGAAGCATGCAAATACTGAACGCGGCTTCGCCGACCTCCCACCGGATAGCGTATATATGTTTATGCGGCTTTCACGGATTCCTCCGTGTGAGATGCAATAGCAGTGGATATATCCACATTATGCCGTTGTAGTGTTGAAATCTTCTTCTTCTTCTTCTTCTTCTTCTCCTTCTTCTTCTTCTTCTTCTTCTAGGTAGAACCAAGTTCTGTTATCTACACAATGCCTCATCGATCCTCGTTTGAGGTCGAAATCCAGCTGTCTCTCCATCTTTTGGGGGGCCGTCCAGGCGGCCGTTTGGTGTTTGGTTTCTCTCTCATCACGGTTTTTGCTAGTCTGTCATCGTCCATTCGTTCCACGTGATCTCTCCACTGCCTATGACGGTTTCGAACCCACTTCACAACATCCCCCACTCCGCTGTCCTCGCGTATTTTTGCGTTTCTTATTCCATCTCTTAAACTTGTTCCCGTGATCATTCTCAGCGTTTTCATTTCTGTGATTCTCATAATTTGTTTGTTGTAGTGCTGAAATCACATTTAGCAAACGTACAACTATACGCAGCTCCATATACGGATGTGATTTCAGCACTACAACGGCATAATGTGGGTATATTCACTGCTATTGCATCTCATACGGAAGAATCGGTGAAAGCCGCAATTATAACATTAAATTGTTGCACTGCGATTAATCCCAATTTGTCGCTCTTGACTTGAGCTATCAACGATAGGGCGCGGAATTTGAAAATATCTATTTAGTCAAGAGTTATTCAAGTTCAAATGTGGCAGAAAATGTAATTTTTTTAAATGTTTAACATTTTTTAATTGAAAAAACTATGTGTCGGTAGGAAAAATCACCAGAGACACTTTTTGCTCAGAATCAGACAAGCAATACCAAAATATTTCTTATTTTACCAAAGAATTTTTTTTAATTACCTTACATTTTTTTGTTTATAACAAATTACCTGATCATTTTTCGAAAATCCACCCTCGGTATTCTTAATCGAGGGATCAAAATATATATAAAAAACTTTTGTGGAACCATTTCTCTTCAACGCCTACGAAAACACATTGGGTTCCCCATCTATGTATATTTTTCAAAATTTAAAAAAGTTTTGGAACTGGATTCAATGTCTTAATACAAAAAAAGGGTCGTGACATGTTTGGTTACTGAATCGGCTTTAACTTGGAGAAGGATATAAATTCATGTCAAAAAACATTTATTCTGCAATTATAAAATTATTTTTTTTAAATATGTTGTGTGCGAAAAAAAAATGTTACTTTAAAATTGTATTGCAATTGTTAACAAAACAAGAGAAACTATATTCTGAAATAAAATAAAAATTGAACTATTATTTATCATGTAATTACTCTTCATTTATACAAAATATACTGTTACACAAGAATAGCGCGATGTTATTTAAAACTTACTTCAACAAAGAACGGAAATCCAGCTTCAAATCTGTTTTCCGTGATGAACTGCTTTAGGTTATTTATAAAAAGTTTTTCGAGATAGAAGCGCAGAAATGGCGTGCTTAAATATAATTAGGCAAGTTTGCAGCAGATGCAGAAATATCAGTCATAAAACTGTAACTGCAGAGGCTAGAAATTATAGATGATTTATTATTGGCGTATAAGAGGCCGCCTTAAATAAATTTAACCATTTCGTTTCTTAAATTCTAAAAATAAAATATAGTACTGAAGTACGAAAGAGTAACAAGATATTTTGGCATGAGTGAAAAATTCAAAAGTTTTTTAATTAACATAAGAACGAAAAATTAAAATAGAGTTGTATTTTTAAATAATCAAAATTCTAGTAATAAATAAATAAATCTATCTGCTGTGTTTAAGTAGTTGCCTATATGTTAGTCTCCTTTCAAGCTGAAAAAAAAATGAAAGAATATATAGAAACAGTTTATTTCCTGCAAATACCACTCTGGTTCTCTCTCCATAGGTGTTTCGACTACCTCATAGTCTAGTCAGTGGAGCTGTATCGAACCAAGAGCAATATTTGCACGAAACAACTGCTCTGTAAAATATATATTCTATCCTTATTTTCTTGAAAGAAGAATAATATATAGAAAACTATCTAAACACGGAAATAGCTTTATTTATTTCTTACTGAAATTTTGATCTTTTAAAAGTTTCGCGCTACTTCGGTGAATATATAGATAGCATTTCGATTGGCGATATTTTTCAGGCTGACATAGAAGTCAACAGATTGTTAATATCCTAGGAACCATGAGGTATGAAAAGAAGACCACAGTTGTATTTGCAGGAACTAAATTGTTTCTATATATTCTTTCCTTTTCTTCTCTTCTTGAAAGGAGAATAACATATACGAGTTGTATTAGTTACATTATTTTTGGGGCAACTGTTGTATGTAGGTATGTGCGTAGAGTTGGGGGTCCGTAAACTGCGACCTGATAGATCTATTGTGCCCTCCTACTGCTGCCCAGTCTAGAGAGTTATCTTATCGCCTAGAACAGGTCCTTCAGTCCTATTTCCCTCAGAAATCTGGTGGGTAGGTCCTCTTCTCCGATTTCGTGAGCTTCCAAGAACCGCATCTAAGGATTTTCTAGAGTGCTGCACTCTACAAAGATATGAATAGAGGTTTCGTCCTCTTCCTCACAGAACCTGCACTCTTCTTTTTCTACCAGTCCGAGTTTTTGAGTCCCTTCAGGTGGTAATACCCCGTCAGGACCCCTGTCAGAACTCTGAGTTGGTTTTTACTGAAGCTTATGAATCTCTTCTGGTCGTAGTCCCCCAGAAGTATCTTCGCTTGTCTCAATCTTTGCAGCTCCGTCCAATAATTGGATCTCCTGCTTTCTTCTTCTATCTTTGGTTCTTCCAGCATTACGCTGCTACTGATTCCATAGAAAGACTCTAGCCCCGGAAATGGTATCTTAGCCCCTTGCTGGCTAGCCTGTCTACTGTTTCATTCCCCTCTATCCCAATATGTCCCGGTACCCACATGAGGCTGACTTTATTATTCTTACTCAAATCATTTAGTTCCTCTAGACATTCCCAGACCATTTTGGAAATGATAACTTGAGAGCTCAGCGCACTGATGGCTGCTTGACTATCAGTCATGATGATAATCTCTTGGCCGTGATAGTTTTTCTCCTATATGTAGTGTTCCATGGCGGCCTTTGGGCAGGGTTTTCACTGCCCCGGTTATATATGTACAGGTCAGTCTTTAAACTATCGAGAGGCTAGCTTTCGTATTAGCCCGACTGGTTTTTTTTGCTCCAGATCACTGCCCCATATGTGATGATTGGTCTCACCATTGCAGTGTATATCCACTGCAGGATTTTTGGGTTTATACCCCATCTTTTTCCCGCAAAGTTTCTACAGACCATCAAGGCTTTTATAGTCTTGTTGAATTCTTCTGTTTCATGCTTATTCCAGAGGAGTTTGTTATCTAGGATCAGTCCCAGATATTCAACCTCTTACTTTCATACAATAATATTCCCATCCATTTTGATGATCTTCAGATTGAGGTTTGTTTTCCCTGTGAAGGCTATTAGGGTGGTTTTGGTCAGGTTGATGTTTAGTCCCATCATCTGGCACCATTCTCTAATATTTTCCAGACCTCTTTGAACTATATCACAGAGAGTATTCTCAAATTTGCCTCTTGTGATCACAATCACGTCATCGGCATAGCCCTGACAATATATGCCGAGGTCAGTCAGATCATAGAGGAGTTGATCTAGAATTAAGCTCCACATAAATGGGAAGGTTACTCGTCCCTGAGGGTATCCTCTGGTGGTACGGAAAGCGGTAGTGTCCTGTCCTATCTCTGTCTCAGCTATTCTAGTGGAGAGAAGTCGTGCTATCCATTTGGATGTTGTTCCGTCCACTCCGCTGTCGGAGAGTGCTCTTTTAACAGCCTCATGTGGAGTGTTGTCAAAAGCCCCTTCTATATCATAGATAGCATATATTACAATTTCCTTCCTATTCAGTGTTTCTTGAATCTTATCTGTTAATTGTATCAGTGCGGTTTTCGTAGACCTACCCACTTGATATGCATGGTAATGGAGTAGCAGCTACATCTTCCTACTATTTTCAGTATGCAGACTTATTTATCACAAGTTGGATATCGATAATTGATCCACTCTGGGAGACAGTCAGATGGCCATAGAGAAATATTTAATTAAGGGGAGAGTACTATATAAATGGTTTGTAAAGACGAATTTTTTTGTTAATCGTATCAATAAATGAACATTTAATGAATGTAATTCCAAAAGTTTAGTTTGAATTTATAAAGTAACAAGAAAAAATATAATCGTGCGTCAGAAATTCCGCAACATGTAAAGCAGAGCACGTCAGCATTAACATAATGATTTTTGTTGCTTCTTTTATAGCATTTTTTACTATTCTTTAACCATGTTCATTGAAAACTTGGTTTCAAAATCTTAATATCATGTCAGTGGGGACAGAAAATGAATTCCTACCTCTTTGTTTATTGATAATATATAGACAATCAATGGCAGCACTGTGTTCTTATGGAACTTATGGGTATTACTTTAGAAGGATTAAATTTTTTGCTCGAAGGATGGAAAATTGTACATATTTATGACATTTCCAAAATCCTGTTCAACAAAGGAGCAGTGGAAGAAGTACAGATGATGAAAGAAAAAAAATAGCTCCACCAAAAAATTTCGAAATATCAAGCTACACATTCAGGAAAAAGTGTTATTTTTCTTTATTATTTGGTGTAGTAGAAGAAGAAGAATAGAGATGTTTACTAGATCGCAAGAAATTTTTGGGATCTGCTATAGCAATTATGTGGATGAGGGCGATTTCAGCTAGCCTCTAGTACACAAAAAGAGTTCGTGCAGCTTCTAGAAAGAATAAATTGAATGAAATTAGTTTTTTGAAGAAGCTAAAATATTATTTCATGTCCCAGGAATCACTGATGTTTACTAGCTTGACTTAGTTTTGTATATTTTAAAATCAATACTTCTTCTTATCGTAAATTTTAAACGCGTTTATATCTATCTAAATTATTCAAGTTTTTGTGAGGATAATTCAAGCAATATCAATAAAAAAAACTAAATTAATTACATTAAATGTTTAAACTGTTATCCACTGTTATCCAGACACAATTGACAACGTTTCTGCACTCCTCTACTCACAGCGTTATGAATATGAATATTAGTATTATTTCGCCCAGCCGCCACAAAATTTTCTTGTAATTCTTCTAGAGTTCTATTTCTATTTAGATAGATTTTGATTTTCATATACCCTCCAAAAAAAAATCTAAGAGGGTAAGATCAGACAGTAAGGCTGCGATATTGGCACTGAAGTTCAATTTCGTAACTGCGTGACTGGCGTTTGAGTGCAAGGGCGTACTGATTGGTATAACAAGAGGGCTGCACAGTCAGACCCGTATGGGTCCCGGGTCACTCGGGCATATGAGGGAATGAGGAAGCAGACCGTCTGGTAAATTTGGGTTCAGCAACTAAACCGTATGGACCCCAACCAATACTACCTCTCTTAATTGCTATCGGCAAAAAGAGAATTAAAATCGTTGTTGAAAAGCAAATTTATTATCGTGAAGGGGAGCGTCTAGAATGAGATGTGCTAAGGAACATATAACTGGGCCAAGCGCAAGGCGTACTAAGGAGCTTCTCTCCTAGGGAAGGAAAGAGCTGCGAATTGTGGTGGGATTGTTGACAGAATGTTGTCACCTCAGGAGCCATCTTCATAGAATCGGTGTCGAAGATGACCTGACGTGCAGATGGTATTTAAGGGAGGATGAAACTGTTGACCATGTCTTCAGAGAGTGCCCAGCACTCAACGGACTGAAACAGAGATATTTCGGAGATACAATCTTGTTACCGGAAGCAGTTAGGCAAGTTCAACTAACGAGACTGCTTGGATTCGCAAAGGAGATCGGCCTTGAATGATCTGCAGCTACGGTGGGATGTAAAAGGCCCAATGGAGGCTTAGGCATCGACAATCTAGTATCACCACTCCTTTTTCATTCATTCATTCATTCAAGAGGGAAAGATCAGGTAAGCCGTAATTTGATTTAGCCATTATAATTTTCTCAAAAAAGAGCTCGAAACTACTTTATTGGATTTTTAAAATCTTTTATGGTTTTCCAGGTAGCCTAAAAAATATCCAAAAGGATCTACCCTGTATGCTTATATTTAAAAGTTTGAACTCGCAAGTGAATAACTGCAAACTGTCCTTCAAAGTCGAATTTCGCCAAGCATGAGAAATATGTGCTCCGGCCAACCAATGATTAAATCGCTTATTTCGCGTATTGCGAAGCATAAATAAATTATTACCAATGTATTATCTACTTTTAAATTTAATTCTGGTTGTTAAAACTGACGAATTCTGAAAAACCAAGTAAACATTCTTGTAAGTCGTTATCCACCGGCTGGAAATCCCTTTCGAGATCCCAATAAATTCATCGACCATCAATTTGGGGCACAAAATATAGGCTAATATTAAAATGGAAATAACTTTCATTTGCATTGCAATAAATATATTTATAAGAAAATATTTTTAATTTAAACTTTCTTTAAAATATATAAGTATCCTTTAATCATAATTACAAATTTTATATTATTAAACCTGTTGAATTTACTTTAAATTTAAATTTCATCTGCAAACTGCGACTGATGAAAGTGGACTCGCAAATTTAATTAATAACTTTATAAACTTTTATACAACTTTTTGAAAATACGTCGTTTAAATAACCAACTTTGATGCGAAATAACATGAAATTCGGTCGACCTTTTGAAGGAAACCAACCTGTAAGGTATTTAAATTAATTAATTGATTCTGCCATCTACGAATTATTATGAAATTTAAATTAACAGGCCGATATTTTTCATTAAAGGGTAAAGTGAAATATGTCATACCGTCATCCATTACACAAGACTGCAAAATGGGTCTTGAAATTTGGTTCTTTGGTAATTGTGCTGATTTATTATGAATTTGAGCAATATATGAATATGACATAATTTTCTTGTGTTAACTTTACATTTTGAGACTTGACATTTACCAATTTTCCATAGAAAATGACTCGAGAAAAGAAAAAAAAACACATCAATTGAAAATTCGGATTTAAAACTTTTAAGGTTCCTAAGTCTAACAACAAATAATGTATTTTTGACTAAAATGTGATTGTCGGACTTGTTGCTATGTTTTTATTTATTTTTACGACGTTTCGATTAGGTTGTATCTCTAATCGTTATCAAGTATAAACTGAATGTTTTGTCTTAAAACTACGAGCTTATAAAGGGACTGTGTCCATTGAAGCACAAAGTCTCGCTACACTGTACACACCTCAATGATTTAATGTTATAAATTAGTGGTTGCCAAAGATTAGGTATCTCAACCTTCGAACATACCCCTGTAGAAGTAGCATAACTTCAGAACTAGGGCCCGGTTGTTTGAACGCTGAATAACGTAATAATATTTTTATTTATATTTGAAAAAGTGTTGATAAACAGTAGATATTTTATTTCTTGGTACAGACATACCGATTTTAAGCTATCCTTTTCTAATTGCATTATTTAAACGAGTATCATCGGTACGTCCTTCGAACATACCCCTGGGTACGTCAATTCTGAAAGCAAAGTATGAATATATGGTTGCCTAAATTTTTATTATTGTTATTTTCAATATGTAAACAATATTGAATAATACTTACCGATAAAAATAAGTTTTTACATCCTCTCTTTGTTAATATTAATTGTAAACTTGGCATTTATAGTAATTTCTGACACTTAAAAACACCGAAAAAAGTCACGACAAGCAATTAAACTGACAGACAAGATAAGTAAATATGTTTATGTCTGTCAAACATCAAAAAAGCGTCTCCCCCACCGACCATAAACAGCCTTCAGATAAATCTATTGTTGTTTAAATCTAGAGTATGATCGAAGATCTCAACACTAGGTTTACTGAAGATTCCATTACTGTTTTTAACGTAAGCTGTTTCTATAAATTTTCTTTTTTTTCATGTTGGGTTCCGTATATATTGCCGCAGCTTCAGACTATTTTATATGGTGTTGTCTATCCCAAGCTTGTTCTGTAATACCTGATCTCGACGTTTTCCCTTTTTGTGTATGAGTTTTATGTTCCTTACTTCTAACTTCTAGTGGTCGTTTGGTTTCTCCAATATATATTTCACCACACTCATATGGAACTGTGTAAACACATTCTTTCTTATCGGTATATTTTAGTTAAGTTTTTGTTAAATGAGGCTGTTTTTATACAACTACTGGAATTAGTCTTCTTTTCTCCAAAGTTCCCTTAATATATCGAATTGTGAAGAAGGAATGTGTTTCGTGCTGTCCGGTGTTCGTTGTTTTAAAGTTATTTATAGTATCCTCAATTAGTTTTCAAGGATAACCATTCTGTTGTAAATCGGATTTAATATTTGCTACCTCTTTTTCCAATGAATTGGCATTATTTCATATAGATATAGCGCGATTATAGAGGCTGCATATAATTCCCCATTTTGTTACAACAGAATGATTAGAACTATGATTAAGATATTGTCCAGTATGTGACTTTCTGTATACTGAAGTTTTAACGGTTTACCATGACATCTAGGAAGAGAAATTGATCAATTACCTCTTTTTCCATGGTAAACTTAATTGTAGGTCGAATGTTATTTATATATTTCAAGAAATCATTAAGTTCTTGATCATCACCCTTTCATACGATGAATATATCATCGATATATCTCAACCAGACTTTCGGTTTTACTGTCGCCGTTTCTATGGCATGAGTTTCGAACCATTCCATAATATATATATATATATATATATATATATATATATATATATATATATATATATATATATAATATATATATATATATATATATATATATATATATATATATATATATATATATATATATATATATATAAATATATATATATATATATATATATATATATATAAATATATATACATATATATATATATATATATATATATATATATATATATATGTAGATAAGTTTTTGTCCGTGTAATTTAAAATAAAATAGAATAAAATATTGGCGAAGCGGAGTAATCATGTAGATTGACAAATTTTCACGTCCGCTTCGCCAATATTTTATTCTATTTTATTATATATATATATATATATAAATATATATATATATATATATATATATATATAAATATATATATATATATATATATATATATATATATATATATATATATATATAAATATATATATATATATATATATATATATATATATATATATATATATATATATATATATATATATGTTGTTGCGTAGTGTTTCATGGATGGGAACATGTGATTCAGTATTAATCGGGGAATACATCCGTTCGTTCGTTTGGTTTCCTGTGGAAGTTTGCAGACGTTTCGCCAAAATCTCATTTGGCATCTTCTGTGCTTGGTGGTTGTAGATCAACTGATATCAATATATATATATATATATATATATATATATATATATATATATATATATATATATATATATATATTCGTAATGACTCGGGAGAGTGACGAACCTATCGGAAGCGAAACTTTGCGCTTCAGTGGACATAGTCCCTATATAAGCTCGTAGTCTAAAGACAAAACATTCAGTGTACACTTGTTAACGATTAGAGATACAACCTAATCGAAACGTCGTAAAAATAAATAAAAATAAAGACAATGCAAGTCCGACAACCACATTTTAGTCAACCTTCAACATTGCCTACAACATTCAAACAAATGTTAATATATTTTTGTTATGGCAATTCCTGAGAAATGAAAATTTACATAAAATTATACAAATAAGCAGGATTTTTATTTTTATTTTTTTCAAAAAAAATTAACCTTCAAAAAATACTACTGAAACTAAAAAATAAGTTATAAATCGGTTTAGATTGCAATTCCTTTAATTATTGCATATTTTACCCATCTCTTCGGCACCTTTTTTAAGTTGGCACCATATGTCATGGAATTCTATATAATTCTTGTCGCTTTATTTCTTTGCCACCTGCTATAAACCCATAAAAAGATACATAACTTCCCAATAGTTCTAGCGTTCCATAATAATAGACATACTACTTCGGAATAATTACCGATCACAATTAAAAGTCAGTTTATTGAACTATATTTTCATATTTGCCAGGATTTTGTGTTCAAAAGGGTGCTATTGTGAAAAGAAGAAAGGTAATTATTTTTTTCACATCTTAACTTCTTTAGCTTAAAAGAGTCTTTGATTATTATTAGTTTAGATTAGTTACTAAACCCTTCTCCAGTAAGTTGGCTTAGCCAAATTTAAAAATTTATCTAACATTCTTTGTTTGAAGGTTTTCTGTGGTGGGAGACCGGAATCATGGCTTTTGGGTCTTTCGTTACCGACTGCAAATGACCAAGGTACGTTTCTTCGTTCTCTCTATTTTTTTTTCAAAATTTGCCATATTATCTTCTATGAGATAAAAATTAACTTTTCCTTTTGCTTAAACATGTTAAATATATCTGCAGAGCATAAATTTATTATACTTTTAACAATAATAATCATTTTATAGTAATTTTTTCTAATTCCTGGTCGACCATCTTCACCAGTAGGACTAAAGATGGCATGTCGTTTGTAAAAGGTCTTATCGCTCAGTTAAGGGTTGTACTGCTTAGTTTTATGTTTGTATCAGAGTAAAATGTATCTAAAAGGTACCTACCATTATATAATCTACAAATTCATGAGCTGATAAAATGCATATCTGAGGGAACTTTGCTGACAAGCACTCTATGAAGCAAACACTCTATGGGGTCAAAGCTATACGAAATCAAAAGGATATTCGAGTTTTTAATCCGTTAGGAGGACAACAGACTCAATTTTTCTAGTTTATCTTTGGCTTATTTGACGTTTATCTGAAGAATTTTGATACTGTTTCAAGTTTAAAGAGCTCGAGTATTCTTCTTATTACTACCTTCAGCAACACATAATCTTGAAGCTAGAGGCTTTATATTAATAACCTAAACATATCTTTATTGCATCTTTAGGTATATATTTTATTTAACTAGCAAAAAGGTAGACCTAGTTTTATCTGTTAAAATATATGGTGAAGCACTCGGAACACGAAAAATACACCAAGGAAAAGGAAGATCCAACAGGACCCCCTGGTTCTGTAAGGAAGTTAAGGAGCAATATGAAGAGAAAAAGAGAGCCAACTTAAATTATAGGACAACGCAGTCTCTGGAAGATTACCAAGAGTACAAAAGAATTAGAAATAGCACCAATACATTAATGAGACAAGTTAAAAACAAGCACTGGGAAACCTTTTCAAAAAGAATGGAAAGCGACTTATATGGACCCCAGAAACAGATATAGCGGCTGATCAGAGACCAAAGAAAGGAAACACATGAGTTAATTAGCAGTAACCGCATACCGAAGGGAACTTAGGTGAACTACTTGAAGGAATTATACAAGAAACAACAGACAGAAATCAAACCTAACACACCTGAAATTATAATTAACGACGATATACTTGTAAAGAAGGAAGATGTAGAACTAGCCTTAAAAAAAAACTAAAAAACAGGAAAAGTGCAGGACCTGACGGAATTACCAATGAAATACGGAGGAGAGAGCCTGACAGAACAACTGAAAATTCTCATCAATAAAATCATATACCATCACAGAATCCCCGATGAATGGAGGACTAGCACAACAATACTCCTATTCAAAAAAGGCGATAAAAAAGTGCCGGCTAATTACTGAGGAATCAATCTTCTCTTTACCTCGTTAAAACTAACCACAAAAACTCTTACAAGCAAAATTAATGAACACGAACAGCAGGGATTCCGGCCGGGAAGGTCATGCACCGATGCCATATTTGTTATAAGACAAATAACTGAAAAGTCAATCGAATATAATCGTCCAGCCTTTATGTGTTTCATCGATCTAGAGAAGGCGTTCGATCGTATACAACTGGAGAATGTAACATAACTACTTTACGACAGGCAAATACCTCAAAACATTATCAAAACGATTGAAAATATATATCAGGCAAATACGATTCAAACTAGGATAAACGATAAATTGACCGAAAAAATAGAAGTAAATAATGGCATCCGACAAGGTGACTCTCTTTGCCCCATACTATTTAACATCATCATGAACTAGTTGATAAAGCAGGTGCGTAGATTGAAAGGGTATAAAATGGGAGACAGGGAAATCAAAATAGTGTGCTGCGCTGACGATGCAGTGTTAATAGCTGAAAGCGAACACCACTTAGATGCAAACTAGAATAGACAACAAAATTATACAGCAGGAAATGAAGTTCAAGTATCAAGGAGTAGAAATACCCAGATACGGGAATGTTGAAATGGAGGTGAGGGGACAAGGAATGAACAGTACCATATGGAGAAATAAACATATAGGAATCGAAATTAAATCCAGAATTTATAAAACAGCAATAAGACCCATACCAACATACAATGCAGAAACCAGACCAGAAACCTCGGAAACAAAACAAATACTGGAAACAACAGAGATGAGAGTGGTGCACAGGATATCTGGCAGGACACTTATGGATCGGAATAGGAGCGAGGATATAAGAAGAGTGTGTAAAGTCGATAACATCAATGACTGGATATTACAAAGAAAAAGGGAATGGAACGAACAGATCAACCGCTTGACCGACAACGGAATAGTAAAGATCACGAGGGACAAATCACCAATAGGAAGTAGGAGTACCAGAAGACCCCGTAAACGATGGAGTGATAACCTCGCAATAGACTGAAACCAGGCAAAGAGACGAAGAATAACAAGCAAATTGCTTATATATAAGAAGGAAGAAGAAGAAGAAAATATATGGTATTTTCCTCACGTCTGACCAACTTTATTATCTTGTAACCGTATTTGAATATTTGTTAATTTTAATAGGTTAAATAGCCATAGACTTTTTATTTAAAAATTTGTGTTTGTGTTTATTGATAATGTTTAAAAAATTTGAATTTTGAAATCTTATACAGGTTGTGTAATAAGTCTTGCATAATTTGGTTGTCATTAACGTTCTAGTATTTTATTATTTGTTCACAATCGTATATATTTATTTTTAATATATTTTTTATTGTTCTTTTTGACTTTTATTTTACAAACACACACTCTGTTTCTTCTTCTCACCACATTTTCTAAATTTAGACTGGAACCCCCCCTAAGTTTTAATACCTATAATTTGTAGGGGATGCAAATTTAAAAAGTTTTCCGCCCTCTTGCAATAAAGCTCCGGTGGAAATATTTTTACGAGAACCTCCTAGAATATCTTTCAAAATTTATCAAAATATCTCACTTTAATTAAAAATTATGTGTGAATAAATAAACAAAATGTACACCTCGAATTAATAACTGCCTCTGTTTTAAATCGATTAAGAAATTTTATAACTTGTAATGGAATGAACACTGTATTATTTCAGATATGTAAATAATTACGATTCGATGCGTATTTCTATATAGTCATCAATACTTACAACAAAACAATATAATGACGTTAAAGCTAAGTATGTATCAACGTTAATTTTTCAGTAAACACCCCACTTAATCGATTCCTTTAGAACAGAGCATCTGCATAAGTTATTATGGTTATCCCTTTTGTAGATGGATATAATTGCTAAAATGTATTTAGATTTAGTATAAAGAAAGGAGATCAAAGAAGTCTCCCGCAGGCCAATTATTTGAGCAAAATTAAAATAGCATGTTATTTTCCAAGACAAAATCCAATTTCTATATAGGAAAGTATAAATAAAGATTTGTATGTACGTAAATTAAATCAGTTTTAACCGCTTAAGGGTTTAACCAATCAAGATGGCGGAAACGCCCCCAAATATGCAATTTTCTAATCAGGTATGTATAAAATTGACATATTCATTCGCTTATAAAGTTAATGATTATGATTTTAACCTGACTTACCTAAAAAGCAGTAGTTTTACTCCATCGCCGAGTAAAAAATTCAGACTTACCTAAAAAAGAAAAAATATATTAGCAATAATTTATTTCCATAATTTATGGTGAGTTTTGATCCTAATTTTGATATTGGACTCGGAAGGCTACATTTGCAACTAAATAGCTATATAAATTTTTCCCTGATAAACTCTGAAAAAGACAAGATGAGTTAAAAATGTCTCTAAAAATTCTTTGGATCTTCCTTTATTATTTTTACAAATATTTACGGATTTCCAAATGTTCTAAAAACTTTAATTTAGTAGATATGTATGTTTATATCTATGTAAAGATGAGGATATGTGTACTACGACCTGAAAGATGTATTGTGACCTCCTCTGCTGCTGAGTCGTTGGAGACGCCTCGTCTAAAGCAGACGTTCGAATTCTATTTTTTTAGAGAACTCAAACTATAAGACGGCTTCAGCTTTTGCAGATCTTCTTCTCTTATTTGATATGCTTCCAGGTATCACATCCTCTTCCCTGCGGGAGACTTTTTTGTCCAAGTTTCTTAAAATATTGTGTTCCATGGAACAAGAGTGCCTTGTTAGGATCCCCCTTAAAATTCGAGATTGGTTTTTTCTTAGGCTAATACATTCCTTGAATTTCTTCTGGCTACAGTTCCCAAGAAGTATTTTCGTTTTTCTCATTTTTTATAGATTTGCACAAAAGGTGAAACTCATATTCTCCTTCTATTTTTTAATTCTTCCAGTATTGCGCAGGTGCTAATACTGTAATAATTCAGGTACCAGATTTAGTGTTTTTGTTCCTCTTTTGCGAGTTTGTCTATCACTTAATTTCCTGTTACTCCGGAATATCCCGGTATCCACAATCGGGTAATGGTATTTTTCTTATTTAGTTCGTTACCTTGAACATTCTCAAACTATCTTAGAGCTGATTACATGATTACTCCGCACATTAATAGTTGCCAGTGATAGTTTTGTTTTTTACTGAACTAACTGCATTTCCTCATAGATTAAATTTCTGTTTAAAAAATACTTGGAAATTTGTCCAAGCTTTCGAAGTGTCTAGTTTTGGGCACATACATTCCTATTTTAAGTCAGTTTAGTTGTTTTAAAACCGTCTGTATACTATTTAATGGATTTTTTTTAGTTTCTTAATGGTAAAGCTTTCTATTCATTTTTACAACTCAAAAGTCTTCCACGGGGTTTAACCTCTTTTCATTCCATCGTAAGGCATGTCTCAAATTAGCTCATTTCTAGATAAGATATAAAACCTTCGTTTAATGACTCAGTTACTCTTGATTCTACATGTTCTCCATGAATTCTCCAAAAATTAGCTCTCGTGATGGCTAGAGTCGTTTCCTTACTCCAGATTCCTGTCCCACATGTGATGATTGGTATCAATCTTGCAGTATACAGCAACTGCAGGATCTTTGGGTTAGTGAGCTTTGTAGCCTTGTTGATAACTTCTATTTAATGCTTATTCCATATAAATATATTACCTAGAGCAAGGTTCAGATATTTAACCTCTGATATTCACTCAATCATATTCTAATCTATTTTGAAGGCTTTCATATTAAGGCCTCTTTTCCTTGTTAAGGCAAATAAGTCGGTTTTGTAGGGTTAACATTTAGTAGGGACAAATTGCTTTCATAAGCATTATAGCTAATTAATTATAGACTAAATTGAGGAACAAGTACATTTATGAGAGTTAAAAATAATGGATATTATTGTAATGCAAGACTGCATTAATCTTCAAACTATTGCTATAGTTAGGTTTATTTCGATTATTCGGATCTTTAGTCGGTTACTTTTAAACCATAATTCAAGTTGTTTTGGGTTAAATATAAAAATAATTGGCAAAAACATTTTAGACTATATTGAATGAATAAATAAGAGTAGTGATAATCGATCTTCGATGCCTACACCTCGTTGAATTCATTACGTCACACCATGACCGTAAGTCATTCGAAGCCTAACACCTTTGCAAATTCAAGCAGGCTTGTTACCTGACCCTGTATGATTGCTACGAGTGATATAAATGTTCCTCCGAAATGTATCTGCATCAGTCCGTGGAATTCCGTGCATCTCTGGGAACATAGTCAATAGTTTTGTACTCCTCCAGGCACAATCTGCATACAAAGTCATTTACGATGCCAATTCTTCGAAGATAGTCTCGCAGATGATGATGTCCCGCAAGCAATTTCACAGGATAAGAAGCTCCCTAGTAAGTCGCGCGTTAGGTCCAATTATATGTTCCTTGGTACATCTCATTCCAGGTGTTTCCCTCCAGCATTCAATAAATTTACTTTCCAGCAACAGTTTCAGTTCTCATGAACCAACCGACAAATGGTTCACTTCCTTATTATCGTATTTACCCAAGTAACCCAAAATCTGACTGACTGACTGAAAAGCTTGACTATTACCAGCCTGTGGAGCAAGCCGGCTTTCGACGTGGATTTAGTAGGATAGATCATATCCAAGCCCCACGTACAGTCCTAGAAAAAACCAAGGAATATAACATTCCTATACACCTGGCATTTGTAGATTTTCACAAGGCCTTCGACACTATAGAAACTTGGGCTATCTTGAAATCACTTAATAATGCTAGAATTGGCTCCAAGTATACCACTATCATACAGAACATATAAAAAAAACGCAACTATACAGGTTAAAATCGACGAAGACACAAAAACCGAAAAAATAAACATTATGAGAGGTGTGCGTCAAGGAGACGTCATCTTTCCGAAACTATTTACGCCAGCTTTGGAAGATGTTTTTAAAAAACTAAATTGGGATGAGAAAGCTTTGAGAGTCAACGGTTCTTATCTTAGTCATCTTCGTTTCGCCGACGATGTTGTTGTCGTGTCTAGCAAAGAGCTAAAACAAATACTTCAAGATTTCAATGAAGAGGCGAGACAAGTTGGACTTAAGATGAACTTAGGGAAGACTAAGTTAATGAGCCCTGACGCAAATGTACAAACAGAGATTCAAAATGAAATCAGAGAGAATGTCCAAGAGTACATCTATTTAGGCCACGTCATGAAACTGGACAAAGAAAATCAAACCGCGGAAATAACGAGGAGAATAGGGCTGGCATGGGCTGCCTTTGGAAAGTTGCAGTACGTATTAAGAGATAGAAACACATCAATCAACCTTAAACGGAAAGTTTATAACACGTGTGTCTTGCCTGTTGCTACTTACAGCATGGAAACAATAACACTAACCAAACAAAACGCAAATAGGCTCCGAGTCACTCAACGTTCCATGGAGAGACAAATGTTAGGAATCTCGTTACGGGATAAAATACGAAATCAAGTAATAAGATCAAGAATCAAAGTAGTTGACGTCATTGAATGCATATCACGACTAAAGTGGCAATGGGCGGGGCACATAGCTAGACAACAGCCCGATAGGTGGACGAGTAAATTACTGCAATGGCGACTGCGAGAAACGAACCGAAATCCTGGCAGGCCACAACGCATATGGGTAGATGATATAAGACAGCTTGCTGGAAAATACTTGCTCCAGAAGGCGGGAGACAGATCCCAGTGGAGGACCATCGGAGAAGTTTATGTCTATGAGTGGACGTTAATGGGCTAAGAAAGAAGAAGTAAACCCAAAATCCGCCCTAGTCAAATTGTGCAGCCCTTCTTTCTTAAGTTATCGAGTACCTCTCTACACTTAGCCACTAGTCGTGAACTTATTATAATATACCCCAGAGCTATTATTGAAATTCAACTGCCCAACCATATGTTAATAGTATTATTCTGTTTATGTCCCTCTCACAGAGATGACCACATTGCTGAATAACATCCTCACAATAACTATTCTTTGAGCTTTGTTAAGTTGAAGACAGTGTTTGCTCTTGGTTATGCTACGCCACGATACAATAGCGGTATATATAATCATTGGACGGATCAGTATATCACTTTCAGTCTCAGCCCCCATAAGCACCCAAAGACTCGCTTATAAGCCCAGAAACCACACATGAATTTCTTGGCTCGAGTATTTATATTCGTACTAAAAGTTCAACCAAAACAGTACTACAATATCAAGAACTGAACTTGAACTCCTAGGCATGAAATGAAATTAAATATAATACAACGTGTACCGAATACGCAGAAGTGCTTGAACCTTCAAGATAACCCTGTAAGCCGAGACATTACCGACAGCACTTAATATAGTTTTCAATCTATTAATATCGTTCAATTGAATTCTAAATGATATGTAGTTAATCAAAAAAGACCAACTCTCCCCCATTGAAACTAACTAGGTGCTAAGTACGCAATAATTTAGATGAACCAATATTGTTCTTGGCTCATCATCGTCATATACTAAGATTAAAATCTTAGCTGAATAGTTTTCTGCTGCGTAAGTTAATATAAACACGCAATAAATTTAAGATTACACGAGGAGACAGACTAGCTTTCACACAGCCCACTTCTGAAACAAGAAAACCTTGATAATTAATCGTCCCGAAATTCGCCTTTTAAGAGGTAGAAAATCAATTCGCCCGTCCTATTAAATTAAATTCTTGATTTAGCAGAGCCAGCCAGTGATAAATTGTTTAATTTAGTCATCTTAGGAGGAGTTATGTTAATTTTGTGGAACCGACAACTTTGGGTCTTATAACTGG
Organism: Diaprepes abbreviatus; assembly: GCA_034092305.1. Lineage (NCBI taxonomy): Eukaryota > Metazoa > Arthropoda > Insecta > Coleoptera > Curculionidae > Diaprepes > Diaprepes abbreviatus. The sequence goes on along the minus strand of JASJET010000225.1, from coordinate 795,077 downwards.
ATTTAGAGAATAAAAAGTTTCTCGTGCGTTAGATGAAACATCACGCTGGCTTGATAATAGAAAATACCCTATGTCTTGTTAAGTTAAAAGTGCACATATGTTTTTTTTTTGTTGATATTTACCTATTATCATTATCATTTTCAGTTGTGCTATTTATATGACAACTAATAAGAATTATTGGGACTAGATGGAATGAAACTGCTAATTATGCTTTCAGAAAGTGTCCATTATTCAACTGAAAGGAACCAACAACTCCAGCAATACAAGGATACAGTGCTTATTTGTAACGTCATCAACTGGCTTGAATCAACACATTATCAGTTTTTTGTTGGATTTATGTGTTTTTTTACTTTTAAGTTTATTCATGAACCATAGTTAATTATTATATAAATATTTTAAACTTATATGTAAGTATACCATGTATTAACATGGCTAATAAGAGGGATAAGAAAAATTATAATATAATAATTTAAGAAAACTATACTCGACTGGACGAATCTCTTCTTGGCATTTTAACCGGCGTTGGTTAGTTTATGGAAAACGAAAAATTGGCAACGTCGGACTGGTAATTTCCCATACATCCAGGTCAGGGGCGGATCCAGCCTCCCTCTTTGGGGGGGAGGGGAAGTGCAAGCAGTATACTCATTCCTAATATAAAAGGCAGAACGGGTTCTATTTTCCTAAACTCAAAGCTCTTGGGAGGGGGGGGGGGCGATCGCAAGCATACACATTCTTATACTCTATTTGGGGGGAGGGCGGTGATATCACAAAAGTACAGTATGATAAGGAAAAGAAGTTGTTAACGGGGGACGGGGGAGAGGAAAGTGCAAGCAGCATACTCATTCCTAATATAAAAGGCAGAATGGGTTCTATTTTCCTGAGCTCTTGGGGGGGAGGGCGATCGCAAACCTACACATTCTTATACTCTATTCAAGAACTAGAGAGAGTAATAAAACTGTTACCGAAACCTCCAACGTACCTGCTCCAGTGCCGCAGGTAACTGAGAACTGCCGTAAATCTAATTATATTTGATTATATTTAAATATATTTTATAAATTTACTGCAACATAAAATTTCTGATAGTTCAGTTTAATTTATGTCCGTGAGCAACCTTACAGTTTGTTTTTAGTGATTTATCTTGTTTGTGCTTGTTTTTATATATTATTTAAGACTAGTGAGATACCCAAAAGATATGGCTTTCACCTCTATATTTATTCCAAAATCGTTAAACCAGGGCATTTTTTCCTCAACGAAAAACTTATTACGATGAATGTTTATGATGCCTTAAGATATCAATATCTACATAATAATGTTAAAAGTTCTGTTGAGATGTGTTCCAACATGACAGGAGTTGAAAAAATTAACTATGTACCAAATACTGAAGGAGAAAAATCGACTGGAATTGTTAGTACTCCCAAGCTACATTCGATCACAGGCAGACGAAAAACCTCGTTGGAAGAAGAGATGTAAACTGCAATAAAAGGAGTTTTATATACATTTTATTAAAAAAAGCAGATCCCAACCGTCGACAAAATACCAACTAAAACCAATGAAGATTGGGATTTATCTGAAATTAAAAGAACTGAGCTCTAGAAATTGCTCAGAGAACTTAATTTTTGCTGGGAAAAACCAGATAGGAAATCTGTTCCTATAGATCGTCCGGAAACTGTCCGTTGGGGAAGTAAATATCTCTCTCAAGTAAAAGATAGAGTTGCTAGAAATAATACAATTAACAAAATTAGTAATTTAACTAAACTTTTGAAAGAATTTTTTGAATAAAGTTACTGCGGAAAATTGGGAAAAATCCATATAATAAACGAATAAAACAAAATGTGAGAACTCGATCTCATGATCGGTGAGATAAAGGAATAAATTATAATTAATTTGAGCGAAGACTTTGATTAGGAATTAGATACGTAATGTTTACTAGTGTAAACATAATTTATTATTTAAATTTTTGTTGTATTTTATTGTTTAATGTTGTTTATATGTTGTTTTTTATTTTTTTGTATATTTTTGTTTTTCCTTTTTGTATTTTTGACAACGGATATTTTGTAAGTATTTAAATTATAATTTCGAATTTTTTGTTAGAATAAGACTACGTTTTAGTCCATTATTATAGACCGGTATTTTTGATTATAAAATTTCTAACCCATTCCTATAAAAAATATATGTGTCTAACAGATTTTGTTAAAGACACCGGACTAAAGAACACAGGTAGTTTGCGAAGAGGAAAAGGGTTAAAAATGTAGTATATTTTCCTAAACTCAAAGCTCTTGGGGGGGGGCGATCGCCACCACCGCCCCCCCCCTCCTTGGATCCGCGCCTGATCCGGGTACATAAGATTTATATGGCAAGTATTTTTTAAACTTGTAATATACCGAGATTTTCCCTTAAATACAAAAGAAATTAATTAATATTAAACCGCGGTTGAAAAATATACAGCAAGCGTGAAAACCAAAAAGTACTACAGATGTTATGCAAAGTTGCCAAATCTAGTTTATTTCCAAGAAAAATTATTTCTCCAATTGAACATTTTTTTCCCATAATTCTAACTCTACGTATCCATTAAATAAAAAGAGGTAAAGTGTTTGGAAACATTTATTTTTATGTATTATTTTTAACAAAAAAGATAAAAATAACGCAAAATATCAACACCAAACACAAAATTTTAGTAAAAAATTATTAAAAGATATGTTCATAATGCCCTCTATTAACTTCTTCACATTTTCTTCCTCTGATATTTAAATTTGATACATGACACCTAATTACATCCGCTCCACTTTTTATTTTCTAAAGAAAAAATGTTTTCTACAAACAGTAAATATTGCTTTTCATCCAAGTTTTCTTCAAAGAAATATGAATCAATCAATGAATTATTAAAAATATACATGCTTGACAGCATTTGGACTGGTTGGAAACCACATGACAATTTTAAGAATTATTGACATCATCTCTGGTAATCTGAGCATCATCAGTCCATATAGTCCGATGAAAATCCCTTCGGTGTCTTCTAATCCACCAAAAAAACCTTAACTAATAAGCATAATGACCTGGTTCATCAGAAGGAATAGGTGTAGCAACCAAATAAATTTCACCAATCTTCTAGGCATGAAATTTTGTCACTAAATTCTTTAAAAAGGTTAAAAAGGACTATTTATTTTATTTTTAAATAATAAATATATTTACGTTAGGGAAACTTTTGGTGTTCTCAAATAACTCATAAAACCTTACACTATAAGGGTAGAAGTACTTTTTTTTTAAAACAGTTGGAGACAGAATACTATCTCAAATTGCAAGGAAAAGGAAAGGAAGCACAAGAAAAGCGAATCCTTTAAGCAACCTATATCTTCCAAAATATGAAGTCAAATACAAGCAGCGCCATCTCCCAGCATTCAAACTAATTTTAATATTTTATTTCGTAGAGATCTACATAGTATATACCAACGGTGAATACAATATACTTGCAGTTGGCCGTATAAATACATTTATATTAGATAAACTATATTTGTTCTCAGCCAACGCGAAAACATATTCTATAGAGGCAGACGTACTTTTTTCTAACACGGTTAGAGACAAAGCACTATTTCAGGCTTCAAGGAAATACGAGGAAGAGGCCTATCCCATGGTAGTTAACTGACAACAAATATAATTTCTGTAGTAAAAATGTATTTATATACTTCAAGGATATTGTACTCATCGTTGGTAGATAGTATACAGATCTTTCCGAGATAAAATGGAATGCAGGAAGATGACACTGCTTGTATTAGACTTCATATTTTGTCTGATATTGGTTATTTAAAGGATGCTCTTTTCTTATGTCTAGGTGTACTTACCTATCCCGTACTAATGAGAACCAATAAGTTCGGTAAACGAACTGCAGGTGACGGTGTACTGCCATGCGGAAGGTGTTCACCCTTTGCCGGTATTTCTTTGCAATCTGGGATAGTGCATTGTTTCTAACCGCGTTAGGAAAGTATATGTACCTTTATTGTATAAAGTTTTTTCAGTTGGTTGAGAACAAAACGTGTTTCTCTACTAGAAATATTTTATACACCCTACTACACATATATTGTCTTGAAATATGAACCCAATTAAATAGAGAATTAATAAATCTAATATATAATAGTGATTATAATGATGACAACTCAGTATTATAGTGCCTATGTTATGGTGTCAAAGCACTAATAAAATTAGTGTTACTATTTTAAAAAGGCTCTAAAGGAGTAAGTTTTATTCAGTGTTAAATACGCAAGTTTTTAAAATAATTATTTTCTTAATATCGATAAATTTTTATATAATTTTAATTAAATAATGGCGGAAATTAAAATTATTTTGATGGAAGTAATCGGTTAAAAATCAAATATCGCTTTATTAATGAACTCATTCAGGAGAAATTATAAGAAAAACGTAGGCTCGTCAGAGTTATCTGCAAATTAATCTTAAATGGCTGAGTATTTGCCGTTACGCGATATTATCTCCTTGAAATTTTCTCTTGGGTAATGAATACAGCTCAATTTATTTTTATGGGGCATTTTTGAACTTCTGAATCGATAATCAAGTTTAACGAAAAGAGTTTTTACTTTCGTTAAATTATTGATCTTTAAGAACCAAATTAACTAATAAAATTTAACTTTTAAACACAATCCGGTTACTGAGGAAGTCAGAGCTCTTAATTGGTAAAGAGGTTTGTTTCTGATATTATTAAATCTTCAATAGGGTTTTCACATATTTCACATCAAATTAAGTGCTTTTTTTAATATAAAAATTGAAGAAATCAAGTCCCTGACAGGCACGCATTACGTTAAAATACAACATATAATTAGTGTGACATTTGGGGGAAAAGGATGGAGTACAAAGCAAAAAACCTGTAGTGGATGTAGAGCATTGTACAGATCGAAACCAGAATGGGCCAATGGGAACATCTAGATGCAATATATATATATATATATATATATATATATATATATATATATATATATATATATATATATATATATATATTTGATTTTCATAGTGATCTGATATTGTTTATTTAAAATGGGCGGCGATGGGACTTCGTTAAAAACTGATTTTAATAAAGATTTGAAATATACATGCCCTTTATTACCATGTATTTTTGTCAAATATTACCAAAAAAATTCTTGGTATTAATCAATATGAAAAAAATAAAATAAAATGGACCTGATGCTGACCAACCGTTTTATTTCAAAAAAACATCTAAACGAAAAAAAATGGGGAAATAATTTTTGCTTCGTTTTCAATAAAGATGGAACATATCCACAGGCCTTTAAAAAAACTGAATACCGACAAGCTTTGTACATTTGAAACTCCAGGGTCATATAAGTCAAAAACAGTGAGGAATTTATTTCCTTTAGTTGGTTAAACGTCGAAAACATGCATCGATCCCAGTTGGAGTCCAGACGAAAAGAAAAAGGGAAAACGTAAGTATGGAATATTACGACAAAACTTCAAGTGGTTGAATTGGAGAAAAATATCCAACATTTCACCTTATTTTTACATTTTTTGAAGAACCTTAGTTTTTTTTTATTCAATACAAACATGTCTTGTTTTGCCGGCATTCTATATTATTATTTTTCTTGCGTCTACAGTCACTCTAAATTAGTAGCGGTCGAATCATTGATAATCATTGTTCGTTGGGCCTCTTTATATATATATATATATATATATATATATATATATATATATATATATATATATATAGATATATTCTTTTGGGAAAACCTTAAACAAAATGTACTCGTATTAATAGCAGATCTAAAATGAATACGTCTCTCCCTCCCAAGTTTTTCCAGGGAAGATAACTTTATGTATCATGGTATTTTGGAATTAAAAACATTCAAGTAATATAAATTTCTGTTAATGGATATTAGTGATGAACAGTTCGAATATTTTTAGTAAATCAAACCAGTTAATTCACGCCTTCAAAATCATTCGTTCACTCTTACACTGCACAAAAGGAAGTAAATCTTCCGAAAGATGTACAAATCCCGATATTATAACATACAATGTTTAATATCGATTTTAAATACTTTATGTTTTAAAATATCAAAGTATAAGATAGCCCATCATATTTCCAACAATCAAAAACAGAAACTGACATTAACATAGACTTTTAAATACAAAATAGTAAGCCATCAAAAATAAAGCAACATTTAATACTTTCTTTAAAAAAAGTTGTACTGAAAACAAATAATCTTGATTGCTTTTTTGGAAGGTAAGTAAATAAGCTGTATGATATTTCTGCTTTATGTAAATTAATACTAATATTTTTACGATTTTCTCTTTCCCAATATTCTCACTAGGTTCGATTAAAAAAATACTTTTCCACTACTAAATAACAACCCTTTAATAACCATTTGTTAACATATTCACATTTAAATACAACACTAAATTAATCTAAATCAATTTAAATATTTATATACACCTACAGAATATACTTAAAAAAGGCTAGAATTCTACTAGAGATATGAAAAACAATAATGATTCATTGATATAATATTTCCCTAAGGACGCGGCCGAATTCTCCTAGTCCTTTGTTACACTGTCCCTAATAAATCTGATCGTCCCAATCAGCTTCGATACGTGCATGGTACATGTGGAGATATACCTGTTTTTCATTATGGCCTAGAGGCTTCATTGGATTCTATAAACAACTTCATTGATTCTTTTAGAACGATATATAATCCTTCCCATGAAGCTAGGGGATTTACTTTTCTTCCTTTGTGGATTCTATAAACAAACTTGATTACTTTGCTGGCATCCTGGCTAATTTGACTTGATCTCACATTTTGTCTGTGGCCAGATCCATGCGGTCTCTGACTAGTTCATGAACTTCTCGCAACTTATCTTGTAAGCACCCAGTATTTAATCTTTAATCGCAACGGTACCAAATAGTATATCATAAGGCAATCTAAGTTTCTTTTCAAATAAGACCTTGGCTGGTATAACTCCAGTAGTTTCATACGTTTCGGATCGCCAGACCCTTAAGGAGACTGGTAAATATTTGTCATAGTTTGCCTGATGACTGTTCACAACCTTTGATTCAGAGGTCCAATTAGATCGTTCAACCATGCCATCTTACTGAGGATGTAAAGCTGTTTTCCTGGTTTAACGAATCCTAAATAGCTAGCAAAGCTTTTGAAAAAGCTTGGCCAGAATACAGCTTCAAAGGAATTCCAAATCGGCTGAGTACATTGTTGACTAAGATTTTAGCTACTGTTGAGGTCTCCTGGTTACGGATGGCAAATAGTTCAGGCCATTTACTGAAGTAGTCAACAGAAACAAACATGTATTTCTGGCCTTTATCGATTTCTGGAAATAGTCCAACTATATCCCTAGTCATCCGTTCAAAAGATATTCCAACATTATACTTCTGTTTTCTTTGGATCTTGTGCTTGAACCTTGGCTAGCTGCACATTTAGAGCTTTGTTTACATCATCATTTTACATCTCGACAGTAGTTAACCCAGTAAAATTTTTCCTGAATTTGTTAACTCCTAAATGAGCATCAGATTTTTCATTGTGAATTTCTTTTAAAATCACTGGAATTTTGTTTCTAGGTATCACCAACTGAATTTTGATTTTCTTGCCATCGATACTTTCCCAGGTTCTCTTCAGTAACCGGTCTTCAATCAATAAAGAACCGTATTGAATCGTTCTTTCTCCGAAATATTTTTCTAACTAATATGCTATTAGCTTCTTTAAGTTGAATTAATAATGCCGATTGTTGTCTTCAAGTTGTTTTTTTTTTATCTGAGCTAGTCTACTCTGGATCAACGTGAAAACTGATTTTCTGAATAGAAAACTCTTTTCTTTGTTCTATTTTGCTACAATGCGTGCATTCTTCCTTATAGGGTCTTCTTGATAAGGCATTTGCGTTGTAATGCAGTATTCCTGGTCCACTCATATATTTGAATATAAAATTGTAGTGTTGCAGTTTTTCCTGGTTCTCTTTTTTGCGGTCCCTTGATGGTGAATGAGACATGAGTCGCACCCGACATCACCTTCTCATGTGTCCAGTTTGTCCACTTCTGCAGATTTATATCTGGTTTCGTCTATGACTTGAAGTATTACTTATTGTGTCCCGTTTCTTAAGAACTTCTGATAATATTTTCTCCATTATTCTCTTTGTCAACCTCTGTCCATCCACTCCTGGATGTTGGTCTCTCTCAATTGTTTCCACCTTTCTCTCTTCTTCGCCAATCTCATCCACTGTTTGCCCGCCACTGTCCTTATGTCGTCTACCCATCTTTTTTGAGGTCTTCCCGTGCTTCTTGTTGTCTCCCTCGGTCTCCATTCCAGGATTCTTCGTGTCCATCTGTTGTCCTCATATCGGGCTATGTGACCAGCCCATTGCCACTTTATCTTTGCAACCTCCTTCACGACGTCTTTGACTTTCGTTCTGCGTCTTATCTCGGTGTTTCTAATCCTGTCTCTCAATGATATTCCAAGCATGTTTCTTTCTATCGCTCTTTGGACCGTTTCTATTTTTTTAGCGGACTTTTTGGTGAGGGACATGATCTCTAATCCATACGTATATACCGGTAATATGCATGTGTCGTATACTTTTCTTTTTAGATTTATGGGAATTGAATTATTTTTCAGGATGTATGCAAGTTTACCGAAAGCGGCCCATGTCAGCTGTGTTCTTCTTTTTATTTCAGCATCCTGGTTTGATTTCCCTAGTCTAATATCATGACCCAAGTATACATAGTGTTCGACGTTTTCTATCCTCTGGTTCTGTATTGTTATGTTTGCATGTTCGTGGCTCATTATTTTTGTTTTGTTGTAGTTCGTTTTAAGGCTACATATGCGGATACGTCATTTAGCTGTTGATTCGTAAGCCATACTCGAAATTCTTCCGTAGCTCCTGAGTTAACCAGATGGATACGGCGTCGGATATCTATTTCATATTCTTGCAAACTTTCTATATTTCTCTGATGTCTTGACTTGACTTGTGATGGGTATAACTGGCGCCGATATTAATCTCCAAATCTTCTTTCTAGTACATTACTAAGAATTTCATAATTTGCCTATTTAGTGGAACGAAAAAATTTATAATTTGGTTCGACGTTTGAAAGTTTGAATCTCAGATCAGATTCTGTACATAGTCCAGTATAACAGATAAGTACAAATAGAACTACTATGGATAATATTACAACGGCCATACTAAAAGTGTAGTTTAATTTTTGTTGATTTTGATTTATCTTTTCATTAAACCAACTTAATGCACACTCCACTAACATTTTTTTATTTATTGCTTTTATTATGGAAAAATTCCCAGTGGCCCTTTGCTAAATTTGCTGTGTTTTACAAGAGTAAATATTCGCGCAGGAAATAGTACAATGCCGCTATTTCCGAGTATGGAACTGATATTGGGCACGTGACCACGCTGTTTTTCAGAATTACGACTTGACTCTTCAAATCGCTTGTTCCTAAATTGCTTAATTAGTAAATCATGAAGCAAGATTTACAGGTTTGCTTTTCGAGTCGCATTTTCACGAATGAAATGGATTCGAGAATTAATTCGAATCATTTAACAAAATCGTTGGTTTTATGCGAACAGTTCGTGAAGGACACACCTTTATATGTAAGTCATTTTAAAACTAGAAAAGACATAACTTATTTTAAACGTTTTTTCTAATTCTGAATTAATTTATCTGTTTGTTTTCATGGATGTAAAACAAAAACATTGTTGCTAAATTACTAAATAATGTTTTATATAACGAAGCCTAAAGACTGCGGAAAAGCGATCTGAATAATGGCAAAAGAAAAAACATAATTAGCAGAAAATTCTCTCAACTGTGCAAACTTAAAGAGAATATTCAGTTACAAGCATACCGTTACAGGCATACAGTTACTGCGGATTTTAAAAGTGGGTTCTTTTGTATATTGCTGCTTATAAAATGTGGCAGGAGCGTATTAAAATGTTTAAATTAAATTATAATAATCTTTACTTAGGTAATAATTTTTGGTTTTAATGCAAAACTTTATAAAGGCTGGAATAAAACAAAGATGAAATTTTTAAATTGACATGAAATTTACTTTATTCGAAAGATAACCTTCTGGCATTATAATTTAAATATGACTTCTGGCATATGACCGCCACGGCTGGCTCAGACGTAGTCTAATCTGGAGGTCCAATTTTCGACGACTTTTTCCAACATTTGTGACCGTATATCGGCAATAACGCAGCGAATGTTGTCCTCCAAGTGATCAATCGTTTCTAGCTTATTGGCGTAGACTAGCGACTTCACACATCCCCACAGAAAATAGTCTAGCGGCGTTAAGTCGCACGATCTTGGAGGCCAATTCACGGGTCCGAAACATGAAACTATGCGGTTACCAAACATTTCCTTCAATAAATCAATTGTGGCACGAGCTGTGTGACATGTTGCGCCATCTTGTTGAAACCACAGCTCCTGCACATCATGGTTGTTCAATTGATGGACGAAAAAGTCAGTAATCATGGCTCTATAGCGGTCACCATTGACTGTAACGTTCTGACCAGCATCGTTTTTAAAGAAGTACGGACCAATGATTCCACCAGCCCATAAAGCACACCAAACAGTCAGTTTTTCTGGATATAACGATGTCGTAACGTACACTTGAGGATTATTATCACTCCAAATACAGCAGTTTTGTTTATTGACGTATCCATTCAAACAAAAGTGAGCTTCATCGCTAAACAAAATTCGCTTATGAAAATCTGGATCAACGGCAATCTTATTTTGGGCCCATTCACCGAATCTACGCCTTGCTAGGTGATCGTGTGGCTTCAATTCTTGCACAAGTTGGATTTTGTAAGCACATGAACCAAGATCTTTCCGCAAAATCTTCCATATGTGACATATCCAATTCCTGTGCACGATGGCAAATAGACTGATTCGGGTCTTCCTCTACGCTACGCTACGCTCTACAGCAGCAATGACTTCGTCTGTACGCACTGTACGACGTCTCTGTGGATGCGTATTATCATTTAGAGTAAACGTGGTGCGAAAACGTTCCATAGTTAATCGAGTTAATTGCTCTGATGGACGATTATGTTGACCGTAAAATGAACGTAGTGCGCGATACGTATTTCGAACAGAACCATGATTTTCAAAATAAATTTGCACAATTTGGAAGCATTGTTAAAGCGTCAGTCTATTCATGTTGAAATGCCAAACCAAACTAAACATAAATCACTTGACAGCTGACAAAATAGCCGCCAGTTAAAAAAGTGTTGCCAATTTAAAGTTTTATACCTCTATAAAAAACACCCTTTATAAGGTTATCCACAGTTAGTTGCCTATTGCATGATCTCGGGACGCAATAATGATAGCGTTTTGGAAATTTTGGCTATAAGCAAAAGTGATGTCGATCTGTTTAACTGAAATTTTTTTTAATTTTTGGTACTCCAGGTTGTATTACAGACTATACTATACTTTGGCGTTTTAAATGGCGTATTTTTGTAATATTAGATTATCCGCAAAAATTTTAATAATTTTTCATAATAACGTTTACTTCCTCAGTGAAACTTTTCGGCTACCCTACGTCTTCTGTATTCCAGATTCAAAATATACAGTGTGTCCGAAACTGGTAATGACAGCATTGTAATCTCAAAAACTATAAGAGATAAAAAGGCAATTAAACCAGGAAAATTCTAGGCGGTAAGTTATTGATGCTTGCAAATCGTTGTTTTATTGCGTTTTTCAAATATTTAAAAAAAGATCGACAATAACTTTTTTATTTCCCAATATTTTCGAAATCTGAAAACACTTTTATGTTTCTAAATTTTATTTACTACGTTTCGGTCTCTGAAAACATCATTTACTATATTTTTCTTTATGACAGCCATATTCCATTATTCATCGAAAAGTACTTAATTGCTTCTATAACACCTTATGACATACTAATGGAAAAAAGAGAAGATCCTTCATTTTAGAGTCTATAGTGTCTACTTTTTATTTCATCCAGTCTACTATTTCTTTCACCTGTTGTCGCAGCTCTCCTATCTTGCCACACAATTGATTCTATAATATTTTGCTTCATGGCGTGCCTTTCCTATGTCTTTTTGCACTTCGTCTATCTCTTTCATAAACTTTTGCGTTTGTCCTTGTCCAATTTGATCCGATTTTTGCTGGCCTTATACGATAACCTCTTGAATCCAATTGAAAAAAATTTATATTCATCTCTAATGCGACGTTCTTCTTCTTGCTGTTTCTCTTTTTTGTCAAGTCCCATCCAATTTATTATTTATTTGCTCCAATTCAGCTGTTTGCTGAAAACTTGTTTCTGAACTTCTTTGACAACAAATCCGATGCTGAAGTTAGTTTTTCGCTATCTCCTCTAGTTTCCAAATAGAATGTTTTAAAACTTTGTAGAAGCCCCTTCCTTAATGACAAATTCCATGCTGAAGTTAGTTTTTCGCTATCTCTTTTAGTTTCCAAATAAAATGTTCTAAAACTTTATAGAAAATTCAGTTCTGAGACTCTTTTTTAATGGCAAATTCGATAGTGAAGTTAGTTTCTCTCTTCTGGTTTCAAAATAAAATGTTTTAGAACTTTGTTGAAAATTTGGTGCTAAGCTTCTTTCTTAATGACAAATCCGATGGTGAAGTTCATTTTCCGCTATTCCTTTGGGTTTCAAAATAGAACGTTCTAGAACTTTATAGAAAATTAATCCTATCTTCTTTTAATTTCTAATAGAATTTTCTGGAAACCAGGAGATAAAAGTCACTTCTGATACCAATTGTTATGATTTTTTACTTCTTAAATCGCTCACTAGGTTCAAATAAAACACAACACTTTTAACTTAATTACTTCCAATACCATGTTAACTACTTCTTAACACTTTTACAGCACAATTACTACTGAATTCTATTTACTACTTCTTAACCTGTTCACTTTTCAAATAGAACTAACTAAACTAAGCTTATCCTATCCCTAATTATGTGCCTGTAGAAACTACTAAATATACGAGGATACAAGTCTATGATGACTCATGAATATAATGTTTCTTTTGTTACATTGTAAAAAAATTGATTTATCGCATCAAAATAATATTTTTATATAAGGACGTATTAAAAAGTTCTCCTGGTCCTTCGTAACAGTATCAATTGGCACCACACAGACGATGTGCTTGATATCGTACCTTGCGATTTGACGCTATAGCGTAATATTTTAAGGTGTCACTTTTTGCACTAAGCAATACATTTTATAATACCACCTTTTTATTACTCATAATATCAACAAAGTTCCTGTATTACTAATATTATTTTTGATAATATTCAATAGATGGGTAATTTATTCATATTTATTTTCACAGGAATAATATATTTTTTATTAAAAAGTCTAGAAGCTACATGGAACGAAACATATCTAGAAAGCTGTAGTTAAATCAAAAAAAACTTATAACAATCTGGAAATAACTTTTTAAATATTCTATTTCACTTATTTACTTGAAACAAGATGTCATATTTATTTTATTTAATATATTTTTATTTATCTTTCTCTACCTTGACTGACTAATATTATTAAATAAATAGTTGGCTTTCACGTTCAAATATCCAAAGATCAAAGATTTCTCGTGCTTATCTTTTGGATCTTCGACTGAAGTTTTATCGAATATTAGTATCAGACGGGCGCTCTTTTATTATTTTCCATTTTCCCATAATGCCAATGTATTAAATATATTGCCGAATAAAAATTGAATATCTTCGAGTTACTGAACTGAAGAGGAATGTTTATTAAATTTTGTTTTTAGTCTACATAGGCAAAATATTTAAATTCTTTTAATGCTAAAAATGCTTTGATTGAAAATTTTAATACTTACATCAATTCATAATCTGAGATGGTAGTTTTCATTTAAATACAGACAGTGAAAGTCTAAAGCACGTGCCCTATTATGTCGTTCTCATTATCTACTGAATATACATTATTATGCTAAATTGTGCTGAGGTGATTTAGAATATGTTGTTTGATTTGCTCTTTTCAAATTCTGACTATATAATACGTAAATTATCGCGTAAAAGCTCTAGTTCACTGTTTTTTAGTCCTAATTATTTGAGCTATAATATTGATAGATGCTAAGGAACCAAAAACAGTTAAAAAATTTGATGAAAATATTATGACAATATACACAATGACGGTAGAGATAAGAAGCACTTATTTTGTTAAGTTATTACTTATAAGGGTGGTTGTACTGACATATCAACGTACCGCCTAAACTATTGCAATTTTGGGAAAAGATTAGCAACACCACATAGGCACTCAGTAAGAGAGGATTTTTCGAAATTCGAACTCCAAAAGAGGGAGAAGGATATACTTTTGATAAATATTCAAATGGATATATGAAATTGTTCCTGATCTAAAAAGGAGGAAATAGGGTACGATGTAGATTTTGTTTTAAAATGCAACCTGAATTATTGCTATTAAGGTTTATAATTTGAATATTTGGTGCATTTCTTATTATTTAGCCACTAGTTACAGATAACTAATGATATTTATAAAAGTTATACGGGAACCATTTAAATACGGCGGAAAAATTGATTTATCGATTGGTTACAGCTCCACTGACGAGACCATAAAGTAGTCGAAACGCTTATGGAGAGAGAACCAGAGTTATATTTGCAGGTGATAAAACGTTTCTATGTATATTTTTCTTTATTTGCTTGAGAGGAGAATATATATATATATATATATATATATATATATATATATATATATATATATATATATATATATATATATATATATATATATATATATATATATGAAAGGTTTGGTTATTCCGGGTTTCAATCCGTTCGTTCAAAAAATCGTTTTCACGACGTTTCGCTAAAATCTCATTTGTCATTTTCAAGTGCGGTTCATTTCGTTACTCGCTGAGGACTGATGGTGGCCTCTGATGAATGTCGAGTTTTGTTTAGCTGGCTCGCTTTCTGGTTAGACGAGCGGCTTCGCAGGCTCCTCCCCTCTGCAGAGTGCGATATATTTGGTTCTTGTATACGCGTCTGTTGTGTATTGGTTGATCTTTGTTGTTTAGTTTCTTGTTTTTTATTAATGTTTTCCATGTTGTTGGAATGTGTACAGCATAGTCTAATTTATTCAGCTGTCCCGCTTTTTCGATTTCTAGGGCCTCTCTTATGACGCGTACCTTGTAGTTCTGTACGGGTGCTATTTCTTTTGTTTTTTCAAAGTCGATGGTATTTCCGGTGGTTTGGTGATGTTTGAATAGAGCTGAGGTTGTTTGTTTGTTTTTGAGGCTATTTTTGTGTTCTTGAATTCTTGCTGATATGCGCCGGTTTGTTTGTCCTATATATGTCTGCTGACAATCTGCACATAGAATGCGGTAAACGCCATGATTTTCAAGGTTGGTCTTCTCTTTGGGATTTCTTATTTTAAGATTAAAAGACGCCAATTCTTCTGACGTTTCGCTCTACATAGTAACCTTTTTCAAAGTTATGTTATATTTATGTGTATCCTTCATTTAAAAAATTACAATTTTTTTTTATAAAAATATATCACAGTAATTGTTTTACATTACATTCATATTTTTAAGTTAATATTTAAAATTTAAAAAAATAAATAGATTTTAGAATAGTCTTAAAATTAAAACAAACGATACGATGGTTAAAACAGCGAAAATTATAAAATAGTACATACCCTGTAACTAGCTTTGTACGTGTGTTAAAATAAATTCAATTATTATAACCTGGTATGCAATTGATATGGGTAGATTACTTATTATAACAGCAAAAAATAGAAAAAAGTATTATTTTTATTATGATTTACATGAGTTTATACGAAATCGTGTCAAGCATCATTACACTATTTCTAATATCTATTATAGTGCCTTTATTAAAAAAACTGGAAAGTTGTCGCTACTGAGTCCGGTCTATATTTGGGGAAACATTAGAGAAAGGCTTGGACATACTAATAATTTAATTCAAGAAATGCGAGAAAATGATCCTGATTTTTTAAAACTATTTTCCTATTACTATTGGTGAATTTGAAGCGCTCTTTGCTCTTGTTGGACCAATAATTAAGAAACACGATATGGAAATGTGTACAGCTATACCCTTATTACTTGGTTGGAAATAACGTTGTGATATTTAGTTGACGAAATTAGCATGTGAAAGCAACAGTGCGAATTCCGAGCATGTAAATAAATTGTTATTATATAATTGTACGCCTATGACGGCAAAATAATAATTTAAATACAGAAATAGAATATAACTAGGACATGAACATAGACACCAGGAGAATTAAAATTAAAAAACTACAATAGTGACATTAAATTAGTAAGAAGAAAAACTATTCTTACCTCCTGCATTTTAATAAAATATTAAACGTGATGTTAGAAGATTTATTTGAATTCATTGAATCCAGAGATATATCAAAAGCAGAACCAGTAAAGTTATAACATTAGTGGAAGCGAAAACCAACAATATAGACAGCCTACTTCTCTCTTTAGTCTACTATGCTCCCATTAATGACAACACTCGCTCGATATTCACATTTGGTGCCACATACAACATTCAGACAAAATGTCCGGATATTGACTGATAAGTCAGGAAATCTCATTATTACATCTGGTAACCATAGCTAAAGGCATGTCTGTGGATTAGCGTCTCGCCATCAGAGATTGTCGTTGAATAGAAATTGTATTATATAACGGCCTTATTTAATAATCTTTAATTTATATAACGAACGACTGTAGTATTTCAATTGTTATATAATTAATAAAAAAATGAACAAGAATTGTTTTTTTTTTTTTGAGGACCAAGCAATAACGATCTGCGGTATAAACATTTTGTATAAATTAAAACAATTTAACATAGTTCATAAATATCCATTATCTCAAAACTCAAATAAAAACGCAAAATAAAAAAATATAAACAAAACAACAAATTTTTGAAAAAAAAAGCATGGGTTATGTTCATATAAAATATTGAAAATAAACAGTTTCCACCATATTTAAAGCAGTCCACTGAAAGTATAACAATCATTTGGCGTAATGATCTTGGAAAAGACTTTAGATGGGAAATTTTCTTGTCGTGTGAACTCACTCTAAGAGCTGCCGTACGCACTGGGCTCCTTTTTGGCTAGTCCAGCCAGCGAAAAGGGGTTATACCTTTTCTGGGCAATATCAGTAAAAATATTCTCGGTATTTAGTAGCCAGTACTCTAGCGTAGCAAATATCTGAAGTTTGATGATTCTGTTCCTGTAAAATTGTGACTTCTGACATAATGAAAATTAAAGTGTCGGAAATTCTCTGGTGGACTACGATTCCTACGATATCACATGATTTGTGTATTTCTTAATATTTCATTTTTTGAAAAATTAATTAGAATCCGGTATGAATCCATTTACAAGAAAGTCATTTTTAAATTAAATTTTATAACTTTTTTATGCATTAAAATCTTTATATATTAAATTAAAAACGCTTTCCGGTTCGAAGCCGGCATTTTACCCTCCTTTTGATATGCTGTTTTTTTGGCAGATGTAATAAATTGGCTAAGAAAATTGTTTCCTTCTGGCGAACAAATTTAATTTTGTCGAGTCAAATCAATCTTAAAATTTATACATCTCGGTTGAATTTCGGTCATTAGTCATTCATTTAATTATTAAAAAGAAAATTAAAAACGTTTACTTTTGAATCTGTTAAAAATATATTTAATGGTACCAATAAGTTTAATAATGGAACAATTTCATGACAACAAGCTATATTGTATTCAAAGGTGGAGAGTTGGAAACTATATCAAACTCTATTCAGTAGATCTCGACTTATTAATGAATAGACAAAGATGCAGCCAAAAAGACATTGCTTCTTACAAATATAGAGGAATGGTACTAGTGAGACAAGGTAAAAGGAGAAAAAAATTATTATATTGTCACAAAGGAAAAAACATAAAAAGATAATATTTCATAAACTGGCATTTTCCAATTCTACTAATCTTTTATTTTAAATTTAAACAATAACAATCACGTTACCTCTTATAATTTTATAACCTTTTAATTATGAAATGTTATGGTTATTTACTGGTCGTCGATCGTGAAAATTCACCAAGTCACCAAGGCCGCTTTCCGGATCATGATGAACCGAGGTTGTAAGAAGGCGATTCGTGGACTTGATGAAAAAAAACAAAACAGGATCAAAAAGGCCGGATATGCTTGGGATAGGGTTCAATCGGTCCAATCGATTCAATCATCAATAAATCAGTTTAAGGGTCAGTTGATCCGATGCAGAGCAGCCAGTCTATTGTGAATTAGCCCGAAGGTTAGTGAAGCGAAAACCCCAAGCGTGTCCCAGTTCAGAGCAGGTCGACAAATAGAGTGACAACCCCCGTGAAGAGTGCCAAGATGGAGATAATCTTAATGTAAGTTAAAAATTTAATTTTAATAATGTACAGCTCAAGAGAGTTACTCAATATTCTATAACTTATTATAATTATTATAAACATTTATTTTAAGCTCTACCATTAATTTATACAAGGGTAACTAATCCCGGATTTTAGAACTAGGGGAAGAAAAAAGAAACCTCTGACAGGAAATAGCCATACCTATCACATATTTTTTTTTATATTTTGGCCTTCCCATAATACATTTTTTTTCTTTTTTCAGGCATCCCTGTACTATACAAATAGTATGTTTACTTTGTTATTTAAGCCAAAACTTTCGGTACCTTAAAAAGGTTATTGAATAAATATGATTGTAAATTACATAAACTCTAAAGTCTTAGGACAGTACCAAAATAAGGTATGTATATGCAAATGCATACAAAATATTTATTGAATAGTAAATATTGAATACGTTAATAATACGTAAATATATCTAATAATATATTAGGTACTTAAATATAGTACCACGTATCTAAAAATGATACATTTTTTTGGCGTAGGTAGGAGATAGGGGCATACAACCGATAGATGATTTTTCAAGTGCATCTCAAAATCTTACGCAGATAATTAATAAATAATAAATAAAAATACCACATTATGTATAAATCAAAAAAGTCTCTTAGAACCACTAATGTATTGTAAATTTATCATGTGACAAAATTGTTGAAATTTAGAAAATAATATTTTTTCCTTTATAAACTAAATTTTTACTTAGTGACGTTTCACCTTAGCTACCCAACATAGATAATGTAACAATGTAAGCATCTCGACATTTAAAATCCTTTGCCTTTTTGACCTGAAAACAATGCTTAAATTAAGTTATCATTCATTTTTATTGCAATCATTCATGTCATAAAAATACCATGTAAACAGTTAAAAATGTTCCTATTAGAAAAATGTTATGTGTGAAAATGTTATGTTTATTTACTGGTCGTCAATCGTGCAAATTCACCAAGTCAGCAAGGTCGCTTTCCGGGCCATGATGAACAGAGGTTGGAAGAAGGCGATTCGTTGACTTGGTGAAAAAAACAAAACAGGATAAAAAGGCCGAACATGCTTGGGACAGGGTTCAATCGGTTCAATCGATTCAACCGGTTGAATCGTGTTCAATCGCTGCAATCAGTTTAGAGGTCAGTTGATCCGATGAAGAGCAGCCAGTCTATTGTGAATTAGTTAATTGGCCCGAAGGTTAGTGAAGCGAAAACACCAAGCGTGTCCCAGTCCGAAGCAAGTCGACAAATAAAGTGACAACCCCCGTGAAGAGTGCTAAGATGAAGATAATCTTAATGTAAGTTAAGCATTTAATTTTAATAATGTACAGCTCAGGAGACTTAGTCAGTATTCTATAACTTATTATAATTATTATAAACATTTTTTTTAACTCTGCCATTAATTTATACAAGGGTAACTAATCTCGGATTTTAGAACTAGGGGAAAAAAAAGAAACCTCTGACAGGAAGTAGCCATTCCTATCACAGAATTTTTTTTATATTTTGACCTTCTTGTAATACATTTTTTTTTTCAGGCATCCCTGTACTATACAAATAGTATGTTATTGTTTCGAATTTAAACGAAATAAAAGTATTAGTCACAACAATAACCAAATATAAAATACAAAATACATTGAAATGTCCGAGTGTTAATGGAAAATTTAACATAAAATTGTGCAAAACAAAGTTGCACTAGAGATAAGAATCATTTATCACTATCTCCTTTTTATAATTAAGACACATAGTATGTCCAACTTGTCTTACAAAAATTAGTAATGTTAAAGTGTATTTTTACTTTGTTATTTAAGCCAAAACTTTCGGTACCTTGAAAAAGTTATTGGATAAATATGATTGTAAATTATATAAACTCTAAAGCCCTAGAACAGTACCAAAATAAGGTACTCATATGTAAATGCATACAAAATATTTGTTGAATAGTAAATATTGAATACGTTAATAATACGTAAATATATGTAATAATAAATTAGGTACTTAAATATAGTACCATGTATGATACATTTTTTTTTGTCGTAGGTAGAAGATAGGGGCATACAATCGATATATGGTTTTTCAAGTGCATCTCAAAATCCTACGCAGATAATTAATAACTTTAAACTGGTATAAAAAATACCACATTATATATAAAGCAAAGAGGTCCCTTAGAACCACTAATGTATAGTAAATTTATCATGTGACAAAATGGTTGAAAGTTAGAAAATAATATTTTTTCCTTTATAAACTAAATTTTTACTTAGTGAAGTTTCACCTTAGCTACCCAACATAGGTAATGTAACAATGTAAGCATCTCGACATTTAAAATCCTTTGCTTTTTTGACCTGAAAACAATATTTAAATTAAGTTATCATTCATTTTTATTGCAACCATTCATATCATAAAAATACCATGTAAACAGTTAAAAATGTTCATATTAGAAAAATGTATTAATAATTGTGATTTAGTATAGAAATTTAGGTACAAGATAAACATATTGTGATGATACGAAATCTCACCACCACTGTCTGCACGTATCAAACAAACTGGAGGCATGTCGAGTCCAATAAGTGGTTCACGAGTTCTAATGACGCACGCAGCTCTATACCAGCGCAGTTGGCAGACCCCGCTGCGACTTCATCTATGCCTACACATCCATGGACACTCATCTCTTACAGCTACAGTGTCTTCTACTACCAGACCAGAAGTCATCAGAATAAGAAAAATTAAGACAGGAGTAACATGTTACATGTAATCTCACTCTCATAGCTACTGGAATTTGGCAGAGAATAGAGTGCACTGCGGTCAAGGCAGGGGCTTATGCGCGTCAAGAGTCATTCGATGCGATGCCGATCATAGCTGGACAAACGGTGTTTGACGTCAGAGGATTCCAACCAACGGTAGGAGTAAGAAGTATCACATCAGCGTAAATGGTGTCTACTCTTTCGACTCACCGGATAAGGCGAGACGACAGCATCCTTCAGACAGACTCTTAAAAAGTGATTTAGTGCAGTGGTGCGAAGACTTAAAAAAAAAACTTTTAAAAGACTTCTTTTGTATAATTAGGTTCGTTTTTTCCTAGTTTAGTAAACAGAGAGTCATGAAATAGGAAAAAAGTAGAATTTTTTGTTTCTATTCAATTTTAAATCATAGTTATTTTACAATTTCTACTTTTTTTCTATTCATCGCTGGGGTCCAGCTCTCTAAGACCGGGGGATGACATAATATTTTATAAATTGGCATTTTCAAATTCTACTAATCTTTTATTTTAAATTTAAACAATAACAATCAGGTTACCTCTTATAATGTTATAACCTTTTAATTATGAAATGTTATGTTTATTTACTGGCTGTCAATCGTGCAAATTCACCAAGTCAGCAAGGTCGCTTTCCGGGTCATGATGAACCGAGGTTGTAAGAAGGCGATTCGTTGACTTGATGAAAAAACAAAACAGGATAAAAAGTACGGACATGCTTGGGACAGGGTTCAATCGGTTCAATCGGTTGAATAGTGTTCAATCGGTGCAATCAGTTTAAGGGTCAGTTGATTCGATGCAGAGCAGCCAGTCTATTGTGAATTAGTTAATTGGCCCGAAGGTTAGTGAAGCGAAACCCTCAAGCGTGTCCCAGTCTAGAGTAGGTCGACAAATAGAGAACTCTAGTGACAACCCCCGTGAAGAGTGCTAAGATAAAAATAATCTTAATGTAAGTTAAAAATTTAGTCATAATGATGTACAATCCAAAATGTTCCATGTCGCTTATTTTTGAATAAACAATTTTTTCTATATAATCCGAAGTTAAAGAGTTTATTTAGAGTGTAATCTCTGAAGACCAAATTCCTAAATGCTACGTCCCTAGTCACAACTGAAAACTGGGCGTGACAATATGAAAATCCGGCCACGGTCTCTTCCAAAACAAATACGATACAGACTTTCATAGGCGAGTAGTTATCCTCATGAACAAAAATATTAAACAACTGGTAACAAGGATGCAAGCCATATCAAACCGCGTCATATATGTAGATTTACAACTCGGTACAAAATATCTTCTGCAGGAAATTCCAGTATAATTACCTACAGACAATTTTGATGATGAGGAAGCCGAGTAACTGGTCACAGGAGCTAAAAACATGGAAAATGCATATTATTCTTTAGTAATCGGCGGCTTCAATACAAAAAAGATTAAAAATATTTTAAACATATTGGCACTCCTGTACAATGCAAACAAAATATTGTATATTAACCCAATAAAACTAAAATTGTAGAAAATATAATAGCTTTTGTGAAGCAAGAAAAGCGTTATATATTATATCGTATTTATTTAATTTATAGCCAAATTTAACAAATACTACGTAAACAGTAAAAAGCACAGGTGATCCATTTAATGCTGCAAAATAAATACTATGTCATAACAATACGGCGAACAAATATATGTGAATTATTTTACGCCAACGGGTAAAACAATATTGTACACTTTATCTTTCACATATACAGAATTAGAAAATTTGTTTCATTTTTCAGTATAAATTATTTTAAAAAAATAACTATCTGACTTAAAAAAAAATTGATATAGAGGGTGTTTATTAAACATACGGCAAAAATGCAAGGTGTTATTACCTGGACTATTGTAAGGATATTTTGTTCTTTGATGATTTGTTTCGAAGATACAGGGCGAAACAAATATTCAACAATAAAAACAATTTATCACCAAAAATTACATATAACGTTTCTTAATCTACAAGAACTGTTTAAAATTACTACCTGCAGCTTTGATGCATTAATTCAATCTTTTAAGTGAACTCTTTCAAAAACACCAGAGTCATTTCCTATTGAATTACACCCAGCAGTTATCCGATTTCTTAAATCTTCCTCATCTTCCACTGGAGTAGTATGAACTAATGACTTTAGATGGCCCCATATGAGATAATTCAGAGGGTTTAAGTCTGGCGATCGAACAGGTTATATGCGAGATCCACTTCGACCAATCCAGTGATTTCCATGTTACTGTTAAAAACTCTCGAGCAACCACACTAAAATGCACTAGTGCACCATCGTGCATAAACCACATTGCATTTCTTGTAACCAGTGGCACCTCCTGCATAAGGTAAGATAGTGTTTGTTCCAAAAATTTGCGGTATACCTCACCGGTAAGTCTTCCTGGTAGAAATACCTATAGTTTTGAGATATTTTGTTATATTATCTCTCGACCGGAGTCGGGGTCACCCCAGTGGCCTTCTCCCAGTCGGTGCTTCCTCCCAAGCTAGTCTTATTATTCTGTCGTCAGGAAGCCTTCTCATATGTCTTGCCCACTGGAGTCTTATGGCCTTTATTTCTTTTACTACATCTGTATCTGGGAATAGTTCTTCTAGTTCCTTGTTAGTTCTTGTTTTGTATTGTTCTGTCGTCTCATCTATCGTTGGTCCCGAGATTTTCCTCAAGATTTTTCTTTCAAAGACTCGTAGTCTCTCTTCGTTCGCTACCGTTAGCGTTCATGTTTCGCAACCATATATAACTATTTTGTATAGGTCCATCTTTGTTCGTCTTGTGAAGTGTTTCGATTTCATCAGATCTTGCAGTGCATACATGCATCTATTTCCTGCTTGTATTCTATTGTTTATTTCCTGTGATCTTTTGTTATCTTCGCATATTGTTGTTCCTAAGTATTTAAATTCTTTGACTCGTTCAAAGTTATATTCATCGATGGTGATGTTTTGACCTATTCTGTCTCTGTTTCGGATATTCCGACTCATGAACATGTATTTAGTTTTGTCTTCGTTGATTTGAAGTCCCATCTTCTTTGCTTCCCTTTCGAACCGTATTAGAGTTTCTTTCATTTTTATTCTACTACTACCAATCATATCGACATCATGTGCAAATGCCAACAGTAGATTTGGTCCATCTTGATGGAGTATAGATGTCGGTACTTCAATTTTCGAATTTCTGATTATATATTCCAGCGCTATGTTAAAAAGTTGTGGTGAAAGCGCATCTCCTTGCTGAATTTCAAACATTTCAGAGTAGTACTGTCCCACTTTTACTTTGCATTTCAGCCCCTCCATACACATCCTTACTAGGCTGACCAGTTTCTTGGGAAAGCCAAGCTCCTGCATTGCTGTTCAACAGTTGAGCGATTAGGTCTAAAGCCGCATTGGTAATCCCCTACGATTTCTTTTGTATATGTTTTGGTTCTCTACAGCAGAATGTTCGAAAGGACTTTATTGGTTGTGTTCAGTAGGGTTATTCCCCGGCAATTGCAGCATTGTTTCTTGTAGCTCTTCTTATGGTAGGCACAATGACTCCCTTCTTCCATTCATCTGGAAGAATTTCTTCCTGCCAGACTCTTTGTATTAGTTTATGGATGGATCTATGGAGTGCATCCCCTCCGTGCTTTAGACATTCCGCTGGTATATTATCACTGCCTGTGGCTTTATTGTTTCTCAGTTTCTTGATAGTGCGCATCACCTCTTCGTATGAAGGGCCTCTGTCTTCTATTTCGGCTGTATGGATCTCTGGGTTTGGCAGAGTGCTGTCAGATTTTTCGTTCAACAGTTGGCTAAAGTATTTTTTCCAGGTTTCTAATATTTCCTTCTCATTGGCGATAAGGTCTCCGTCCTCTCGTTCTAAGACGTTTCTTGTCCTGGGCTGGTATCCTGCCTTGATACGTGATACTGCCCTGAAGTGTTGTTTTACTCTGTAGTTGATTCGATTCCCCTCAATTTCCTTAATTATTTGCGTGTGGTATTCTTTCTTTTTTCTTTTTATCAATCCTCTTGCCGCTGTTCTTGCATATTTGTATTTTCCGACATTATTATCTGATGGGTTCTGGAGCATGTTTCTTCTAGTCTCATTTCTTTCCCTTATGATATCTTGGCAGTCCTGATCATACCATTTTTTGATTATTCTCTTCTTGTTTCCCAGAGTTTCTTCCGATGCGCTTATCAATGTTGTTTTTATGTTCTTCCATATTACGTCTATGTTGTCTTCATCTTTCGTTTGTTTTAGTTTTTCGTGGATACTTGTTTGTAATTTTTCTCTTGCCTCGTTATCTTGTAATCTATCTATTTCCCATCTTTTTGTTTAAGTACTCTGGAGATTCTTTTGAGTCGATATCCTTATTCTGACTTTAGCTCTCACCAGGAAATGGTCCGTGTCTCCATCCGCTCCTCTTAGGCTTCGTACGTCTAGGCAGTTGCTACTTCTCCTACCATTTACTAGGACATGATCTATTTGGTTTCTTATGACGCCGTCGTTTGACACCCACGTTTCTCTGTGTATTCTCTTATGGTCAAACATTGTTGATTTTATGACCAAATTATGAGATGCCGCGAGGTTAATCAGTCTTATTCCGTTGTTGTTACTGTGGTCATGGAGGCTATGATTTTCTATGGTTGACTTGTATGCTGTTTCTTTGCCCACCTTTGAATTGAAATCTCCCAGGATAATTTGTATGTCTTGTTTAGGGAGTTTAGAAATCATTTCTTTCAGTTGTTCGTAATCCAGTCCAGTCCCATTACTTACATTCAAAGTATTTGCAATTTTTCAAATAAAAGTACCTGGATCTTGTTCTAGCATGTCCAGCACATTATCTTCTACTTCTATCATTCTTACTGTCATTGGTCTTCCTGGTCTTCCACTTCGCTTCAATTTTTCTGTTTCACGAAGACGTGAATGAATATTTTGAGAGGTTTTTCTATCGGGAACATTACGTTAGGGAATCATTCGATATACAGCCGCCTAACTTCTAATGAATTGCAAACAGCAAGTTCATAAATGAAATGCATATCAGCCATATCGGCGTTCGTCTAGCGAGTTATGATAGAGGATTTCACTAACAACAGTTTCTATACTAAAGACAGAAAATACAATAAATCAATCTCATCAAATTCGACACATATAAAATGATCAATCACGTATTCAAATTCCATGTCTGCAACCGTTCGCAGTAATCGGAATGTTGATAAAAGATAACAACGCATTTTTATAAAATATTTATTTCTTGGTAAGTCCAGTGTAGTACGCCATATTTTTATTTCGGTTACATTCATAATTTTAAAAATATCAAAATTAGATTTGTCGAAAATGTGTTTCGCCCTGTATCTTGAAACACAACGCCTTTTCACAAATCATCAAACAACAAAATATCCTTAAAATAGTCCAGGGAATCCTTGAATTTTTGCCGTATGTTTAATTAACACCCTATATATTAATTATTTTACATTGCAATTAACTTAATATTTGTAGATTTATTTATTTATGTAGACCATTTATGTAGAAAGCGTAATAATAGTTGAAAAGGTTACTTTACATTAAATTTTAAGCAGATTGATATTTTTTCCACATCAGTATTAATTTGTTTTGTGTTAGATCCCTTATAGCTTTAATTAAGTGTGTATTTGTCTAGTTTGTAGGAATTTTCTAAAATAGCGTTTTCTAATTTTTTTTCTTCTTCCTTCCGGAAATTAGAATAAATTAATTAATTAAAAATTGGGTTATCAAAATTTATTTTTCGTATTGAATAATAGTTCGAAAGAAAAACTAAAACATTATCAAAAAACATTTATCTACAAATATTATTAAAATTAAAGTGGTAGTTTTACCTATAAAAAAGAACTAATATAAAATTAATACATTAATACAGAACTTGAAAAATGCCGTCAATGGGATACTTGTGTCTGTTTAATGAAACAAAGAATTTCAAAATTTGGTTTGATCTCTGAAAACTCGAGTCTTAGATAAAGTTGTGCATTTAACCTGTTCCTGTACTTATCTTTTAGGTAAGTGTATGTTGAAAATCCTTTCTCATATATATATATATATATATATATATATATATATATATATATATATATATATATATGTGGTACAAAAGGGAATAAAACTTTAATGGCTTTTTCCGCCAAAACAGCATACTCATTTCTTACACTGAGCCAAAAGTCAATTAATGGGTGATTTTTAAAAACAGTTTTTGGTGAATTGTCAGAGGTTAAATTAATAAGTTTCTCTTTTTTTTCCGGTAAAGTTGAGGAAGAATCCGAAGTTATATCTCTTTGAAAAGAATTACATATCCAGTTGTTCGATCCAGCTATTATAGATTATTTAGGAAAATAGTGCTTGAACGTTAATTGAAGAAATGTTCAGTAATATCCCTTTAAATGTTTCCGTTAAGTTGAATTTAATTTTTTAATAAAATGGTGCTGAGGGAACCAAAACATTCGTACTCATTCACCTCCAGACATTAAGTCAGACTTCAATTCAATCAAGCGAGTTAACACGTTGCCACAAAAAAGCCATCTTACTTCTATAGGAAATAGTAAAAAAAAACGTAGAAGCTTCTAAAGTCCTCATAAAGTGCACGGAATAAACGAGAATTTGTAGCAAGCCATTTTATAAAATTTATAATTCTTATAGCGTTGCCTAAAGTAATGGATAACTCTGCAAGAATGCGCTTACATGCTTGTCTATGACTACAGCAATAAGTTTATTCAATATTCACGTTGATCTTTACCCACACCATGAGACCAGAAAATATTCCGGTCATCGATTTTGCACCACCAGTGCACACAGCCAAACAACAAGGCGAATTAATTTCATTTTTTCAAAATGACATTGATGATATCGAAAATTGCGAGACCTGTCGTTTAGGTTTTAAGTGGTTTTGTAAATAATATGTATACATTCTTGAATGGAATTCGTGAAAATTTATTTTTTATTTAAACAAGTAATACTGCAAAGTATATTACATCGGTCGACTCTCCAAGCTGAATAGCGAGATAATTCAATTTTATTACTTTTAAAACTCACACCTCTCACATCATTTGACAAATCATTAATTCTCCTTAATACTGCGCTGTTTAATAAAAGAACAAGGATAATTTTCTTTGCCGCTTTTTCTCCAAGCATACACTTTGTAATGTATTTAGCATTTTATCTCACTGT
Source organism: Diaprepes abbreviatus (assembly GCA_034092305.1). Classification (NCBI taxonomy): domain Eukaryota; kingdom Metazoa; phylum Arthropoda; class Insecta; order Coleoptera; family Curculionidae; genus Diaprepes; species Diaprepes abbreviatus. Next base: position 766,754 of record JASJET010000225.1, on the reverse strand, counting down.
ATGGGTTTGTACAGCAATTTTCTATCTAACTCGTTTAACTTCGCTTAAATCTAATAAAGAACGAAAGCTACGGACCGCCTAAAATACATAAAGAAAATGTACCCCTACATCCAATCGTCAGCGTAATAGACTCACCAAACTATAAAATAGGTAAATATTTGGCCAAACTTTTACATCTCTTTACAGGAAAAACAGAATCCTCTGTTAAAACTCTGGACACTTTATCCAAAAATTAAAAATCATCCAATTAGAGCAAAGAGACATATTGGTCAGTTTTGATGTAGAATCCCTGTACACAAATGTTCCTAAAGATGATTCGGTTTCCATAAAATCGGATATATTACGAAACAACATGGACTTAATTAAAGGATGTCTGTTTCCACTTATTTTACTTTTCAAGGAACTTTCTACGAGCAGACTTCAGGAGCGGCCATGGGATCTCCGCTATCACCTTTGGTAACTAACGTCTTCACGGGAACTTTCGAAGAAAACGCCTGGTCTTCTGCTCCTCTAAAACCTAAATTTTGGTGCAGATATGTAAACGATACGTTCGTAGTTCGGCCGCATGGCGCAGATAACCTCCATAATTTTTTGGATCATCTAAATCAGCAATACCCTAGCATAAAATTCACTATGGAAACTGAATCAAATATTGTCTTTTCTTTCTTGATGTACGAGTATAAATGAAAGAGAATGGCAAATTAGGACATTCTGTGTACAGAAAACCAACACATTCAAATCGATGTCTCAATGCAACGTCACACCATCCTCTTTCTCAAAAACAATCCGTCATAAACTGTTTAGTACATAGAGCACTTTCAATATCTGATGAACAATCACTGAAATTAAAAACATAAAAACTGACTAATGCTCTTAGAGGCAATGGACATTGCGCGAAAAATATAAGTCGCTCTATTAATAAATATAAAAACCCAACTCCTCAACAAAATGTCATAAATGTACCTCCTATAAATGGATTATCTTACCTTAAATACACAGAACCACCGACAACATTGCCAGATTGCTTTGAAAATCAAACATTCGGACAATTTTCAGCATATGTAAAGATGGATAAGGTTTGAAGTTTCCAAAGGACGCTCTAGTGGTAAAGAGTATGTAAGTAAAACAGGACGATCTATATCCACTAGGCTTAAGGAACATAAAAGATTCATACAAAAGAAACAAATTGTAGAATCTAACTAACTTGAACACCAGCATGGCTCAGATCACACCTTTAATGTAAAAGAAATTAAGGTGCTAGCATCAGTGTCTGGTTTCTTTAAACGTAAAATTAGAGAATCAGTCGAAATTTGTAAATATCCAAATAATATTAATAGGGATGCAGGTTACACTCTACATCACACGTGGAAATCGATTGTAACGCTAGATCACGGTTCGCTGAGCACCAATTGGGTATAAATACCAGGCCGTAAAGATCCGTGGAGAAGCCTCGTGCAATCGTAGGCGAAACATAGGATAACTAGAATGAGAAAATGGACCATCTGGAAAAGATGGAGTTCGCAATTGAACCGTATGGGCCTCAACTAATTCTACCTGTTCCAATTGCCGTGGTAACATGAAATTTAAATTTTTGCTGGAAAGTAAATTTATTGAATCGTCGAGAGGAGCTCCTGGAATGAGGTGTGCCAAGGAACATATAACTGGATCCAGCGCACGGTTTACTAGGGAGCTTCTCTCCTTAGGAAGGAAAGAGCTCCGAATTGGGGTGGTACTGTTGATTGAACATTTTCACCTCTGGGACCGTCTTCACGAGATTGATATCGTAGATGAGACGACGTGCAGATAGTGTCTGGATGGGGATGAAACTCCTTAGAGGGCGCCCAGCACTCAACAGACTAAGACAAAGATAGTTTGGGGATAGAATTTTGTTACCGGAAGCAGTTAGGTCAGTTTAATTAACGAGGTGGCTGGGATTCGAAAAGTCGATTAGCCTCGAGTGACCTTCAGCTATGGCACGATGTAAAGGGCCCAACGAGGCCTAGGCATTGATGATCAAGTATCACCACCTTTTGTTCATTAATTCATTCATTCACTCATTCAAGTACATAATTAAATAACCGACATTTAATATAAATTTTATGCTTCAACTCTTTATAATCAGTAACAATTTATTACCGAAAGTGCCCCTCCCCTTGCCATAGTAATAAGTTTTTATAAGACAAAATTGGTGAACAGTAACAATTAATACTACCCATTCTTTAACAAATTAGCTCCACATTTTTATGTTCTCTTCTCAGCGAATATGGATCTAGATGATGTATGGGTTCTAATTTTATAAATAATGCCATTGAAGTTTTCAAGCTTCATCATCTGTCACGATCTTCGGAAAAAGTCAAAGTTCTCATGTATATATGTCAAAATGCTTAATTTAACAATAAATGACATTTTCGAACAACCATTTTAGAGAACCAGTGTTTTCACATTCCTCTAAATATTAGATTGGTTGCGCCTGAAGATATTCCATTCGCAACCAATAATTAACTTTAAAATATGATGGAACTCCGTCGTTATGTGTGGCTATTATTCGTTCGTAAATAGGAATTATGTTCTTCTGTTAGTAATCTGAAGGCACCGTAATGTTATAATTTGAAAAGATTCATTTTTTGTCGCGAAATACTTCTTAAATTTCAGTATAATCAACGAATCAATCTGACATATAAATAGAAAAAATTGTAATTTTTGAACGTTATTATTGCTCTTCAGGTTCCCTAGTACTATAACAAACTCAATAACTTCATATGGTGGCCCTAAAAATTGTACCCATAAAAGAAGTTGTTAGTGTAATACAAGATTTGTTGAGAATAATCACCATTTTACTTCACATTTCCAATATTGTTTTCTAATACTAATTAGTACAATAATTCAATCAATTAAAAACCACATTTATTCATCAATTCACAAATTCCAAGAACTGAATAGCCTCCTTATAGAATAAATTTTCTCCAACACTAAAGCTCGGGAAAAGCGCTTCTATTTTTAGAGTATAATGCAGAATCATTTTAGAATAGCTTATTATTTGTCTTCAACGGACCAAACAATTTCGGGAAATTGTTAATTTTATTACGATTTGGACGACTCGAACAGAATATTAAATGATTATATTAGAAGCATAAGTTTGTGGGACACGTAAGGTTTCGAGCTGTTAAAATAACCTATAAATTTAATTCACGAAAATGTGGTTGAATTTAAATTGAGAAAATCTTATCAAAAAAAGCTTAAGAATTTTAAATTATGGAACTTTGTATAAAAGTTAATAATAGGGATTCAAAGACGAAATAGAATTATTTACTTCCTAAAATACAATATGAGTTGAATTTAAAACTAGATTTTTTAAGATGGTACTGCTAAAAGTGAGTTTAACATTTCTTTATTCTTCCTAACTTTATTTAGGCAATTTTTTTTATTAGGTCCCTTAATACTTCATTCATCCACCTAAGTTTTTTAATGTACGTTGGGTGCCTGAATATGAAATCCTGGGGTGAATCTCTATCAGATGGCGCAAAACAATTTTATAATAAATTATGTTGCAAAAATAAAAATTATAATTTTATTGAAAATAAAATGTTCTATTACTTATGACTCAGCGTGTATAAAAGTATTTTATATAAATATTTTATTCCGAATTTTATTAGGTTCAAATTTTGATGTAAAACCAACCAATAACACAGGTTTACAAAAAAAAGTGGATGCCTATTTGACCAGATCATGTTATTCTTATGTAATAAGACGCACTGAATTCAAATCTGAGGTCAAATAACTTCTATCACGTCAGATTCAAGATCATTTAAAGGTCAAATGAAGCAAGATTCACTAAATGAATGTGAAGAATTAGATATATACATTTTTGAGGTCGTAAAATCTTAATTTGTGATTTGGTTACTTTCAGGGCCATTTCAAGGTCAAATTGAGAAAATCTACTAAATAGATCTGGAAAAGAAGAAATATAGACTTTTGGATGCGCTATATCTGTATTCGTGGTTTGTTTGACACCTCAAAGTTAATCAGAGGCCATTTCAAAGACATTTCAAAGTCGAATTGAAAAATCCTCTAAATAAATCTGTAAAAAAGAGATTATACGCGCAGTTAGAATGATATCCGTTATACAGCAAACAACTCAAGCTTCCAAAACCACCTAACTTACCCAGGCATGAGAACGGAGCCAGTTTTCATGACCGATATCCGTTACATAACTAGGCTAGAGAAGTCAGTTTTTATAAGTGTATAACACAAAACTTAAACTTTCACACATGCTTTGCCTGGGGTATATGGTTTTAGGAGAGATTGGGTTTTATTTCATACACTCATAAATCCTTGTTTTCATCTCTGTTTGCTGAGTAACGGGGATTGATCTCGCTGCGCGTGGGATATGTGGTTATGAGAGCTTATGTTTTGGCATGTTTATAAAAACTTGGTCCGGTCACTTGTGTGCTATATAGTGGCAATCAATCTAGCTGCCCATAGAGTGTGTGGTTTTGGCAGCTTAGGTTTCGCCTTAAAAACTCGATCCGCTCCCCTGTCTGCTGTGTAATGGATATCAATCTAGTTGTGTGTGGGTTATGTGAGTTTGGGAGTTTGGGTTTTGAATTACTATTTCATAATAACTAACTCCGCTTGCATAGCTGCTGTGTAATGGATATTAATCTAGCTGTGCGTAGGGTACGAGGTTTTAGGAACTTGACTTTCGGCTCAAAAATGTGATCCGTTTGCCTGTCTGTTATGTAATAAATATTGATCTAACTACGCGTGTGTTCTCTTGTTTACAGATTTAATTTGACCTTGATATGCTCTTGAAATTACCATAGGTTAATCTTGAGGTAATAAAAAACTACAAGTTCAGACTCATCGCCCTCAAAAGTCTACCTATCTTCTTTTACAGATATATTTAGTATATTTTTTTCAATTTGACTTTAAAATGACCTCTGACTGATCTTGTAGGATTAGACAAACTACGAATTTGGATTCAGCGACCCCAAAGACCTACATATCTGCTTTTTTAGATTTATTCAGTAGATTTTTCTCAATTTGATCTTGAAATGACCATGAAACGACCTCTGGCTGACCTTGGGGGATTAAACAAACCACGAATTCGGAGTCAACGACCCCAAAAACCTACATTTTTTTCAGATTTATTTAGTGGATTTTCTCAATTTGACGTTGTAATGACCCTAAAGTGACCTCGAGCCGATCTTGGGGGATTAAACAAACAAAAAATTCTGATGCAGCGACCTCAAAAACTTCAGATTTATTTAATGAATTTTACTCTATTTGACCGTAAAATTACCTTGAACCTGACATGATAGAAGTTAGGGGACTTCAGATTTGGATTCAGGGCATCTAATTACATAAGAAGAAAGTAATCTATTCAAACAGGCATCCAATTTTTTTTTGTACACCTGTGTAATCGACACTACGATAAATGGGCTTGATTTTGAAGACCTTTTCACTTTTCCTGATCTTGATTATTTATTTTTTTTTAATAACACAATCAGAAGTGTTAATAACAAAGATAAATTTAAGCCTTCGAAATTGGGGGCAAAATTGTTCAAGTGATACGGTGTTAAAAATTCGTGAAATGGCATTTTTTAAATTTTCACCATTACTTTTGTTGAAAATAAAGCGTTGTAGAGAACAACGTTATAGACCATTTTCTGTTAAATCTCAAACAAACAAATTTAATATTATACTGTTAAAAGTGAGTTTAATATTTTTATATTTTTTTCTATTTGATTAACTACTTTACTAATTAGTCTAGGCGCCAAAGAGATTTCCATGGCCTCTTGGTATTTTGTTCATCCAGCTAGGTTGTTTATGTATTTTGGACGCCTAAACTTGAATTCTTTGTGCCATCTTCGTCGGATTGCATAAAACATTGTTATAAACAAATTATATTGCAAAAGTAAACATTATATATTTTTTTTTGGAAATAAAATGTGACTATTATTTATAATTTAAAGAGTATGAAAGCATTTTATAAAGATATTTTATTTCGCGTTTTATTAGGTTCAAAAATTGATGTAAAGCCAAGCAATAATGGCACTACGGTAAGTGTGCTTGATCTTGATTATTTCTTTTTTTTTTTAATTCTACTATACACAATCAAATTTGTTGGTAACAAAGATCAATATAGACCTTCAAAATTGGTGCAAAATTGTTTGAATGCTACAGCGTTAAAAATTCATTAAATTGAATTTTTGAAATTTTCACGATTTCTTTTGTTGAAAATAAAGCATCAATATATACTGTAACGAACTTGATAGTATTATACATTTCATAGTATTAGTTTTTATTTGTAGGTTGTATGGTTTTAAGTTTATTTTCTACTAGTTCATAATTTGTTTAATTATCTTTTGTTAATTTTCTCATGAGACGTTGATAAAAGAAGGTCTGGAACTATTTAGTAAATTCTATTTTCTTATTCTGAACATGGAACACCCATGACAGAAGGTCTAGAAATCGCAGGATTACTTCTTTTTCTTATTTTTGCTACACCATGTAGTATGAAAACCTTTCTAGAAAGATCCGTAATCTTCTGGTATCGACCAAAAGGGTATTTAAAGGTCCAGATCGGCTTTCGTGGACAGTTTAGTTTGAGAGCTCGTCGATGCAACTTGGAAGTGTCAGAATTGAAGTTGACAATAAAAAGCTTTTGAAATAATAGAGTGTGTTCAACAATACAGTGTGTGGTATAAATAACATTCGTCTGGAACAATACTTTAAGCATAAAACATTAATCGTATAATTACTGATAAATACGTTTTGGGTTCGTACGTGTTACCACCTGATTCAAACTGCAAATTATACCTATATTTTTTTCAAAACTTACCTAGTCGACTTTTAGATAAACTACCACTGAGTCTAAGACAAAATATGATGTCCATGCATGATGGCGCTCCAACGCATTTTACTAGACCTGTCAGCCACCACCTGAATATTAATTTTCTTGATTGTTAGATAGGTCGTAGGAGTCAGACGGATGGATTTTTGAATATGGGAGTATATAAAATTTCTTGTGTAGGAACACATAATAAATACTAAGGCAGAATTATGGAAGAAAACTGGAAATGCGGCAGATTGATTTTAAAAGAACATTTATTTTTTGCAATCAAGATGTATTAAAATAAATAAGAATCATTGCGAAAATTTGCTATTTATAATAATTGGCTCTTTTGTTCATGACTCTTTTTTTTAAAGATGATATTTATATTTAGAATATTATATTTTTTAACATATCCTCGTTTGGTTAAAATCATTGATTTTTATAACTTTATCAGTGTTTAAATTGAATGAATTCAATGCACCAAAGAAGAACAGAATTTAATTTTTTATTAGCTTTGTTCTAATTATTCTGTAAATCAAGTATTAGTTGTTTTTTTTCCTTTGTTATTTAAGGGGAGAAGCCACATTAAAGGTTCAAAAAACTGAAATTTTTTTATAACATAAATCGAGAGCCATAACTAGTCAAAAATATGGTTTACCCTTGGGCAAGGAGTAGGTAGCAAGAAGAGATCGCTGGCAGACAGGGCGGGACCGCTTAAGTAGCCTCTTACTTACCAATCTTACTTTGTATATTTCTGCAGATTACAGTATGGTGCTGGAATCGCACACTGAAACTTAAGTACTTCATATAATTTATTAGTTACTTTAATTTTTAGTTTCCGGTATTATTTTTTTTAAACGCGTTTTTCTTGAAATGCTTTTTTTTTCAATTTGCGTGCACTGTAACCCGGCGAATTCTTAACATTTTTCAGAACCAAAGTTTTCATTACTCAACAAACAATTATCAACTGAACTAAATTTTGAAAGAATATACTTGGGAGTATTTTTTTTCTGCAAAAAAGTGAAAACTCCAATTTTTTTTAGATGCCTCTTAATTTTTTAATTTTTCAAATTCTTAGCTAGAATATAGTTCAACTGATAAGAAAATATGTAAGTAATGCAAAACATTCTCATTGGTTGCTTTGAGATCAAATTTGCAGCTTGCACAATGTACTCTGACGACGGAACTCTATGAACACCAGCTATAAATATGCTATTTTCAACAATAAATACTTAATAAAATTCTGAGACATATCTTATTTATTTATTCAATACAGTATCTACGGCAGTTAAGCCAATTACAGACATCTTTCTTAAAGTTAAAAACATTAAATTAACAGTCCTAATCAATATTATTGTCAATATTACATCTGAGTTTGAGAAGCAAGCAACTTGGTCAATAAAATTCGTATATTTACGTAAAGTCATACTACTTAATTCTACATCACTAACATATGTATTAAACTTATTACATATTTTATATAGCAGCGAATTATTAGTATTAATTCTAGGAAACTCTAGATAAAATGTTGGTCTTTGTCTTTTTCCACCATTATTTACCACCAATGGAAGTTGCAGCAATACTTCTGGGCTATTTATTTTATTCTTTAGGATTTTAAATATATATGTATATATTAAACATATTTTTAAACGTTTGTTTTCCAACGAAAGTCTGTTAAATATATTTAATAAGTTTAGGTGATTATAACCCTAATTGAGATAGTACTCAAATCTTTTAAGAAACATATACTTTAAAAACTTTCGCTGAATACGTTCTGGTTTTACTCCACACTTCATATTGTGGTGACCATATTATGCTACAGTATTCAAGTATTGGCAGCACAAGTCTGTTAAAAAGTGTCTAGCAAACATCAAGATTGAAATGTCTAGTATACGTAATGATGAAAATCATGATCTTGTGAGCTTCATTAATTTTATTTATTATATGCTCATTAAAATACAATGAACTATCAAATAATACTCCCAAATCTCTCTGACAAGAAGTTTTTTTAACACTATATCATTAACAGAATAGGCTTGATTTAAAATATGTTTATTAAGAGTAAAAGACATTAACGAGAACTTGCTATCATTAAGACAAAAACCATTTATTCCACACCATTGAACAACATTATTTAGATCCTGCTGTAAACAGTCACAATCATCAACAGCCAATACTTCCCTAAAAAGTTTAAAGTCGTCTCCAGACAGTAATGCTTTTAAGTGTTTGATCACGTTACATATAATATTAAAGGCAATTACGAACAAAAGAGGTCACAAATTAGACCCCTGAGGAACAACAGAAGTATTTCTATATACATAAGATTTGATGCCTTTTATTTCAACGTAATGCTTTCTATCAGTCAGTTAAGAGACAATAATATTTATCAGATTCTCCATAACACTCAGTTGCCAGGGACTGTATTATTAGGGTATGTTTTATTCTGTCAAATGCTTTTGTCATATCCGTGTAGGTTACATCAACTTGAGCTTTTTTATTAAAAGAGTTATGCATGTATTGTGTAAAAGTAATTAAGTTAGCCAATGTTGACTTATTTGGTAAGAACCCAGGTGGGCACTCAGATATACTGTGCTTTTATTCATCACATATTCTGTTAAAAATCACTATTTCTAATAACTTTGATGTTTAATTTACTTTGGTAATAGGCCTATAATTAGTTTCTGAACTTTCTAACGTGGTTTCCCCCTTAAAAAAACGGCATTCATTATTAAAATTCAAAAGAGTTATAACGTATTAAAGACACGCTAACTGACACCGGCAGGTATAATTAACAGTAAAAATAAGAACAGTTGAATTTTCTGCCTCCAATCGTTAAATTGTATTCAAAATTTGACTGATTTCAAAAGTTATTTATAAAAATCACATTATGACTAAATCACAATATTTGGCGATGTGCTGTTGCTTTCTGTACTGATGGGACACCTTATACTATTCAAATTGTTACAATTTTGTCCTCTTATTTTTACTCACTGGATCCGATCAAAAATACAAGTTTTTACTAATTACTTTCAACTCTTTACTAACTACTTGTTTACACTCTTACGTTACGTTCAAATATAACTGAATCTTATAAACTATCCTCCTTATTTATATACACTAAAATATACTACACTAAAGAATCTTACTTGAAACATGACTAACAATGATGATTAATAGATATAATATTTCATAAGAACGCGGCCGCAATTTCCCCTATTCTTTGTTTTAATGTTCCTATAAGGACGTGTCCTAATTCCTCTAGTCCTTCATTACACTGCCCCTTCCTAATTCTGATCATCCTGATCAGCTGCGATATTTTTGTGGTATGGCCACAACATATGGATATGTACTATTTTTATTTTGACCTTGCGACTTCGCTGGATTCTATAAACAACGTCATTGATTCTCTTAAGATCAATATATGGTTCTTCCCATGCTGGCATCAACTTAGGTGATTTGCCTTTCTTGGTTGTTGATTTTATAACTAAACTGTATCATATTGCTGGAACCCTGCCGAATTTGTCTTTATGTCATGTCTTCATCCTGTATGTGACCAGATCAATGCATTCGCTAACTAGATCATGAATTTATCGCTACTTTTCTTGTAAAGAATCCTCCCAGTTTTCAATCTCCAAACTTTCAACAGTTGAAGAACCGAATATTATGTCGCAAAACAATCTAAGTTTCCTTCCAAATAAGATCTTAGATGGTACAACTCCGGTAGTTTTATGAACTGAGGATCGACAAGCCATTAAGAAGATTGGCAAATATTTGTCCCAATCTTTCAAATCTCTTCCATCATTTTTGAGAGGTGCTTTTCAATGATTCTGTTAAATCGTTTAATCTGACTCTAAATGTATAGTTGCTGTCCTGATTTTATGATTGCTTAGTAGTTAGCAGAGCTTGAATAAAAATTACGTCCTTGGTCCTTCCTGTAGCTCTACAGGAATTTCAAATGAGCTGAACACATTGTTGACCAAGACTTTAGCTGTTGTTGAGGTCTCCTTGTTAGAGATGACAAATACCTCAGGCAAGTTACTGAAGTCCAGCTATATCAATGGCCATCCATTCAAAAGGTATTCTTCCCTTAGATTTTGTGCTTGGACTTTGGCTAGTTGTGCATTTAGAGTACTGTCTATAGTACAATTTTACGTCTTGACAGTAGTTAACCCAGTAAGATCTTCCTCGATGTTAAATTTGATTGATAATTCTGTTTTTCGCTATCTCTTCTAGTTTCCAGAAAGAATTTTCCAGAACTATGTTCAAAATTCGGTTCTATGCTTCTTTTTCAATGTCAAATTCGATAGGGAAGTCAGTTTTCCGCTATCTTTTCTAGTTTCCAAATAGAGGGTTCTAGAACTTCAACGAAAGATTCGGTTCTAAACTATTTTATGATAAAAAATCTGATGGTGAAGTAAGTTTTTCACTATCTTTTTGGTTTTCAGATGGAACATTCTACAACTTTACCGAGAATTAGTCTTGTCTTCTTACTTGATCAGAAATTCAAACGTGAAGCCCGTTTTTCTATATCTCTTCTAGTTTACAAATAGAATTGCCTGAAAATTCAGTGATAATTTCCAGTTCGGACAACAATTGTTACGATTTTCTCTCCTTATTTCCACTCACTGGGTCCGAATAATAACAACAATTGTCACTTACTTTCCACTATTTAATAGCTATTTGTTTTCACCCTTACTACGAGGGGCGGATCCAGCTTCTCTCTTTGGGGGGGGGGGGGGTGATCAGGGAGGATCCAGCCTCACTCCTTGGGGGGGAGGGCTGGGCGGTGATATCACAAAACTACAGTATGACAGATGAAAGCAAGTTGTCGACGGGGGAAGAGACGCCAGCAACATTCCCATTTCTAGTGAAAAAGTCAGGGTCGGATCTATTTTTCGAATTCGAAGTTCTTGAGGAGGGTGATCGCAAGAAAAAACAAGTTGTCAACGGGGAGGTGGAAGCCAGCAGCATACACATTCCTAGTATGAGCCAGAATCGGGTCTATTTTCCTAAACTCACAGCTCTTGGGGGGGGGGGGGGGACGATCGCAAGAAAAAACAAATTGTCGACGGGGGAGTGGAAGTTAGCAACATACACATTCCTAGTCTAAGAGCCAGAATCAGGTCTATTTTCCTAAACTCAAAGCTCTTGGGGTAAGCGATCGTAAGAAAAAACAAATGGTCCAAGGAGGGGGACCGCATTTGCTTACTATTTAAACATAACTGAATCCTAAATCTTATCTTACTTATTTATATGCGTCTAAAATCTTACATGACTCACAATAATGGCTAATAGATATTATAATTCTATAAGGACGTAACGGAACTCTCCTTCGTTAACGTATTTTTTTAGGGATGCGCCCGAAATCCCTTTTACTGGTAGTTATTCTAGAGATACTAGTATTTACATTATCCTTCCACTCTTTATATGTATGAGTTAGATTAATAAATATTTATCATATATTTTTAAGCATTTAATTCTGTATCAAATATTCTCTAAAATTTAATCTTCTGTTTTAGCCCGAAATTCGATTTTAATGCTTTTCCATTTTGAGCGTATAATATTCGGCCATTCTGTAGCCGGGTATTACTTGTACTTAAGGGACTAAACAATTTCGGGATATTGTTAATTTTATTACATTTTCGGCAACTCAAGGGGAATACTAATGGATATTATTACAAAATTACTTGGGATGGTAGAGCAAATTTATAGTTTTCCTTATTCGGCAACGTTTTGATAATCAAATTAAAAGGGAATGATGCAATAAGCGAAAAAAAATATTTTTTCAGGATAAACGATTTTTCTTTTTAAAAAAATATGGATTGTTCAACATAAACAAAGAAGATTGTTTGGAAATTATAAGTAAGCAAGTAAACGCATTCGGAAAGAAAAAAAATTACGTATAAGGAATCAATTGGAAATCAATTCGTGCAATTTTTTCATCCTGATGGACGAATTGTGAAAGGATGGTTTCGTGCCAAATAAAAATATACTCGATGGATATTATCTCAATTCTTTAAAATTTTGCATTTTTTAAAGAAAAAAGTTTGCTATCCGTAGAAATATAACTCTGTTTAGCTGATTTTGGAAAGGCTTTTGATATAGAACAAGGTGAATTTATCACGGAAGGTGTATTTCAAGGATGTGTTTTGGCACTTCAACAGTATATCTTGTTATTAGTACTTAGGTGTGTGTGTCATAGAAAATACTGAACAAACAAAATAAATCTAAAAGCGAATCGAAAATGTCAGAGCTGTTTTTATTCTATTGAAAAAGTTTTTTAGTAATCGAGAAACCAATATGAACGGAGTATGTGTTGCTACTTCTTTTCGATCCAATTAATGGATGTTTCAGTTCATAATGTCGATTTTACTAAGAGATGGCGTTGGTATATAGTATTGACATCTATAGTGTTTAGAAAGGCAAATATACGTAATTAAAAGCGAGTTCGTTATCAATTGATATTGTGTAAAAAACATAGTTCTTTATAGGTTTGAAAAAGTCGAACTTTGTTGAAGTTTTGCGAGGAAGTTTAATAATCTTCTTTCATTTAAAGAAAATAACTGCTGAAAGTTACTGGTTGTTAGTGAGAATTTTTTAACCCAATGATTCAAAAATTGCGATTTTGAGGTAAAAAACAATAAGCTTCTAGGTCAGCCAAAAAAGTTTGAAGATGCAGATTTGCGAAAATTATTGGATGGAGACTCAACTATATCGACAATAACTGATAAAATTAAACCAAGCGCTGAGGCAGAAATGACCAATATACGCCGCAAGACACGATAAAGTCATTTTTCAATATGACAATGCTCGGCTTCGGACTGTCATTCATTTTGATCAATGCATGAACTTTCAGACTTTCAGAACAACATTTATATTCTTACGAAAAACCGAATGATTGCTCTCAAAAAACGAACAGTTTTTGACCCGAAATCCATTCTTTGACAGAAAGATGAGAAAAAGTCATAGCTTACGATGGCCAACACTTTAATTTTTGCGGTATAATGGAACAAATATAAATTATTTTACACTGTTCAATGTGAACTATATTCCGTTAAAAAGAATCATTAAATAATCACTCTGTGAAGAGATTTCTCGTGGGAATAGGGTAGTTATATTTTTTATCACTATCCAAGAAAGTGTAAAGGAAAAATAAATCAGTTATCGAGCTTAACTTTTATGATCTTTGTCGTAATAAGACCCTCTCTTAGAATTGCCTATAAATCTGTCTAAGTAATCCTGCCCTAGTTATGTAAATAAAACCGAAAAATAAGGGAGGTTTATAACATATGGTATATGCACAAATCGTTAAAATGTCTTAGAATATTGAACGATTGTCCCATTATTAGGTAACAAAAGAATGATCAAATAAACTCACTATAATAAAAATATATCGTTTGGCCATTTGTAAAAAGAATTTTGATTAATCACTGTTTTTTCTATTCTCAAGAAATAACGAGTTAAGATGTTTATTACCAAAAAAGCCAAGAAAAGTGAATAGTTTTTTTTACAGTCTTTAACATATATTATTTTGTTAAAAGAAGACGTAGGTTAGATTGTTTTACTACTCTGTTATATAAAAATTAGGATTTAGACGCTCAGAGGCCAATTCGGGAATCAAACATCCGGTATAGAATAGCTAACGCCCTCAGCACGTAACGATTGAAACCTTAGAACTTTAAGGGAAAGAAATTGACGTTTACAGGATTCCATCGGCTAATATGGGTACAAACGGGAATCAGAGGGGTATCGAGGGGGCGTAAGATTCTAAGACACTATTTTAAGGAATAGTAAATTTCAGTCATAATTTGAATGTCGTTAGAACGGTACCGTGAGTACCAGTGCCGTAGAATAATTACGTCACGGGTATAATCGTCAGGAAAAAAGGTTATCTTTGTTTGATTTGGGATATTAAGAGATTATCGCGTGTTATTTTAGTGGGGCATTTCGCGATCTTCATATGGTTTGATAAAGTAATATAAGTAGCTGTTTTTCGCGTTTTATTTCTTTTTTCTGTTCAATATTTTACTAAGCTATTTATACGTGTTTTTTCTAAATTGGGTTTTATATTTTTGGTTATTAAATCGGCCAATAAGAGCAATTCTGTTAGTTTTTTTTTTTGAATTGTTATTAGGTTTAGGTTTCTCATAGTAAATAGTTCGTTTTTCTATTTTCTATTTCGTTTTGTTAAATAGATTTAAGAATTTTGAGAAACTTGTTTTATTCAATTTAATTAAAACCTTCACGCGAATTAACTTGCGGGCGCGCTGTTGCGTGTCCTACAAAACAAGAGATGTCTTCTGACCAACTAATTAGCAGCCTTTCCTGAGTCCTGAAGTTCTGAGTCATGGTCTTGGTAAGCTTAAATAACCGTAGTTGTTTGTACTAAAGCTGCAAGAGAGAAGTTGAACGACCAGACTTTCAGAGTGTCTTTATTACTGTGAAATTTAATTATAGGTTATTAAAATAGTTACAAATTAATGTGTGGCAAAAAATTGGGTATAGATAGACTGGCGAACGCTACCTCAATATGTCATTGGCAGGAGTCTATGATCAAATTTTGTCACACCGGTAATTAATTTTATTCTGGAAAGAAATGCTCAAATTTTGTTAAAAAATCCACATTACTAACCGGAACACCTATTATATATAGATGGATCAAGTAATAATTGCAAGCGTATTCCTAGCAAAGAACAAAACAAGATACATAGTAATAATAAGACAATCCAAAAACCAGTCCAACAACTCACAATACGTTAGTCCATTCGGGTTAAAGAAAATAAATGAAAGACGGGTTATGATCGAAAATTATTCAAAGAGAGAACCATTTTATCTATCTAACACTTTTTCAAAAAGAAACCTAATAAAAGTGAACTAAGATTAGTCAAGGATGAAAACGAGGAATGAAATGGATTATTTATTAACATCTCACAAAGATGATCAGGATGTCGACATTCTGGGAATCACTATAGAAATGTAATTTGACAATTTTAATAAAGATTATGCCGGGGCGATTAAATTATATGCATAAAGATAATTTACATTTGTTTATTATCTATGGAGAATGTAACAAAATTTTTTATCAACGTCCAGACATTTACTGATAAATATACAGATAAACAGAACCCGTCATGGAATAATGTTAGGAATATGCGAAAATATCAAAAATTAAGGCATCGTTAAGGTAAAAATGCATAAAAAGAAGCCTATTCTCAATGATGAAAATGTCTATATTACAATTTTGGAATATTTTGCGACACAACCTTAACAATTTAAGGCAAGTGACCCACAAACAGGAATCTCGAAGAGCTCAATAAATAGAATTCTGTCGAAACACAACTTTTACACTTATTAATTATCTTTGGTTCAACAACTAAAAGATACTGATTTGCTGAAAAGAGTGCAGTTTTGCGAATTTATATTAATGATGATAAAAGACCTCGATTTTTGGACGAGATAATTTGGACTGATGAAGCAAAATTTACAAAAAATGTTTTTTTTTTTCACAGACACGATTCCCATTTTGCAATAGTTGAAATACTCATGCAATAAGATTGAGGAATTTTGAAAAAACCTGTCAATTGAACGTATTTTGTGCTAAAAGAAATGATGGAACAGTAAAATTTAAATGACAATTCATTAATAATATCAAGCAAATTATGTCCCTATTTTAAATTATGTATTAACTTTTGTAGATGAAAGATATTTACATATTCCAGAAGAGTCAGACAATCAATTTACTTCTAGTGAAACACAGGTAAATTTTTACTTCTTACAAGCAAATTTGATGATAAGTCGATTGCCAACAATGGCTCTTTCCTGTGATCTCTTTATTTTCCTGATTTGACTATCTTAGATTATTTTGTATGGGGAACAATAAAAAACATAGTATATTGTAATCCAGTGACAACGATGGAGAACTGTATGGAAAGGGTAAGAAACGCGTTGGAAAGTTTATCCCCAGAGTCAATTAGAGCGAGATGTGAGTGAAAAGTGTTTTGAAATTCAGAATGGAAATTTTGAACATTTAATAAAATAAGTTGTTTCCCTGTGTAGATAAGCCATTTAGCATTTTTACAATACAAAAATATTAAAATGCCAATATTTCAAAAACTGCAAATATTTTGACTAGACAAAGACAAATTATACAGTGTCACTCTTATTTTTAAGGCTAAATAAGATAACATTATATAAATAGGTTCTAATGTTAGTTTTTGATCATCCTGTATTTATTTGTTATCAAAATATCAACATAGTATACTAAAGTAAATTTTCCTAAGTCTAATTTCCGAGAAATCGATAGCGGCATTTCATTTTGGGACACCCTGTATATAACAAAGTAAAAAAATTTATATTTGGAAATATCGTTTTTAATATTATTTGTTGGTTATCTTTTCTTGTCTAGATGAAACGTTACAATTGTAAAATGTTTCTATTTAAATATAGCTAAAATAATTTTCAAATTTTTCTGTATTTAAAATAGGCTTAAAAAATCTAAATTTTAATTTTCTTTCAATTTTCTTTATTCTACCTTTAATTAAACCAAAAGAAAAGCTTTCGAAATATTATAATATCTTTTCCGTAGGTGTTGAGAGAGTACTTGTCTTGTTACCTTTCCTTCGCATGTGTAGAGACAGAAAAAGTGTAAACGTCAAATTACAAAACATAAACGAATTATCCTTTGATATCTTAATTTTAATATTTTTATTACCTAGATGAGATTTTACAAGAAAATTATTTTTTTTTTCAGTTTAGCATATTACACAAAACTGATTTTCTATGTAAGATCGAAACTCAATAAAACCTGCTAAATGCCAGCCAACAATTTTTCAACAAGAAATGAACTTGTGCCATATACGTTCAATTGCCGAAACTACAAAAACTCAATTAGCCCTGTTTCGCAATTGCCTAAAACGACGTCAAACTTTTGCTGTCCGTGACAGGTTCTATTCTGTACAAGTGACGTGCGATTACGTGTGCTATAACGTAACTTTATTGTAAAAGACAAATATCTGTCGAAAGCAGATGTACCAAAAATACATTTAGCTACACTAAAATGTTCAAATTATAAAGCTGCGGTTTTGTTTACTACTTTAGGTTGTTTTTATTGCTGATAAATTTAGATAAATTTTACTCTTTTTTTGGTTAGTGTCTTTTATTATATTGTTTGCAATTTTGGACATCTGGCAACAGAACAATGGCTTAAAACACGTAGAATTTTATATAATTGCAACATAGAATTGTGCTCTTTTTTGATACAGAACATAAGGGTATCCTCAAAAGCAGTTAAGACTTGGCGGGTTATTTTGGCAAATATTTCACTACAATAGTAAGAGAGAAATTGTATAATTACTTTATAAATAATATTTCTACAGAATGTACGGTGATTAAGTTTTCCATGACTAATTCTATGTTTTGCGAGCCTTGAAGCTACTAATAATCTAAACAACGTATTTTCCTGTGGATCGGATGATGTGCCAGTAAGAGTTATCAAAAAGATTGCAAAATTCATAAATAAACCGCAGTGTTCTTTAATAAACTAGTCGATTTTGGATGGCATTTTTCTGGATAGCCTAAAGCTGAGCAAAACACTGACTGTTTAAAAACGGTGATAGACACTTAGCCGATAATTGTCGACCAATAAGTATTTTGAGCATATTTTATAACGTGTTCGAGTGTGTAATACATGATAGATTAAGGAGATATCTTTTCAAGTATAAACTGATTACTAAGAGTCAACATGGATTTCAGTCTGATAGGTCAACGGAGACGGCGGCGACAGAGTTTATGAGCTATTTGGAAAGAGAAATATATAGTAGGCGTCATGTCGCTGCTGTTTTCTTTGATCTCTCAAAGGCTTTTGATAGCATTGATATCAATTTTATTAGATATAAGCTTTCCGACTTAGGTATAAGGATGAGTGTGCATGATTGGATTGTTAGCCTTTTTCCCGATTGAAAACTGTTCTTTTAAATGACTGTAAGTCCAGTGAGTATGATATTGATATGGGTATCGCTCAGGGTTCTATACTAAGGCCACTAATTTTTACTCTATTTATAAGTGATTTGCCTTCTTATATAACTAGGGGTCTGCTGGTGAACTATGCGGTTGATACCTCAGTAGCTCTATCAGAAGCAACTCCTGAAGAATTTGGAGCATCCATTAAACAGGTCGTTAGTGACATGTCTAAGTGATGTAAAAAAAATATACTCATATTAAATATAGATTAAACTATATGTGTATATTTCGTATGCCTCCTATTGCAAGTTTTTGGGTCTGACAGTGGATAGCAGTACTACGTGGGAGTTGTATATCGGGGAAATTGCCAATAAACTTAGTAGGGCATATTTTGCTCTTTTAATTCTTCGACGTGACTTATCACGCACTACACTGCTGCAGCTGTAATATGCTTTGATATACTCGGAGATGTCTTACCATGTGATTCTCTGGTGAGCTGCATCAAAAACAAATAGAGTATTTCTAATACAGAAGAGCATTAAGAGTATTTCTAATACAGAAGAGCATTATTAGACTTATATTTAATTTAAAAAGGAGAGAATCATGTAGGGATGTTTTAAGAATCATAAGATACTAACTTTTCTATGTGTATATGTTCTTGAGTGTTATCTTTATGATAAAAGCAACATTAAACATTTTGAAACGAGTTCGACTTACCACCAATATAACACCTCAAATGCAAATATTCCACTTTACATCTCGCACAATACGTCTTACTTTAAAAGATCTGTCAATTATCACCCTATTCGTATATACAACAAACTTTCTCAAATTATCAAGTCAGCTAATAGCTACAATATTTTGAGGATTCTTGAAGTGATAGGATAATTTACTTTCCGTTTTTATTCTTTGTTTTCTTATAGGTAACTTGTTTTTAATTTTTAATAAGTATAGCTAGTGTTTCATGCATATTGTATAATTTTGATATGTATCTCACTATATGACGTCCTCCACGTCAATCTTAATTGATGTTAAAGGTAAATAAATGTTTCATTTGATTTGCTAATATTGCCAATAGCCTTAAGGATAAATTTTTTAAAATTCTCAAAATAGAAGGTGTGTTACTAAAGTTGTATGTCCCCATTTTATTATTTATTCTTGCTTAATACTGTGTAACTAGATTTTAGTTCTTTAACCCCCTCTTGCTAATGCTATTTTACTATATATTTGGATATGTGATGTACCTAAATGTCAATGTAAATTGATCTTTAAAGTGGATAAATAAAGTAAAGTAAAGTATATGAGCCAAAAAGATGGAATTATGTTTTCATATGTTACGTATGACAAAACTTGTGTCAGACGCTAAAAATAATATATTTTAAATTTAGTTGTGGTTAGTTATCCTGTCTTTACTGAGATATTTACATAATATTTATTTTTCAACGCCAATTTGTGTTTTTGTTGTGGTACTAAAAGAAATTTTATATGGCGCTATGACTACAAGCAAAGTTAATTTTTCGAAGAATTATTTTAGTGCGTTCTTTGTAAAGGAAATACTCAGAACAAAAGAATCAGAACAATTGTCTGATGTAGAGAAAAGTCTCGCTGTCAAAAATTTAGTAAAAATATTTTTTGTCTGTTGTTTGGAGTTGACGAAATTGGATCGAAAACGGGAACAGATTGTCTTGTTCATATTACTCTTGAAATATCCATTGTAAACATAAATAATATTCTTAGCTATTCTGTAAGATAAACATCTAACAGAGATAAATTATTCTTACTGTGACTGTACAAGGTGATTCACCGGGTATTTATCAATCGATTGTGAAAAAACTATAATTAGGAAGAATCTGAAAATATCACAGTGTTTTAACGTACATGGGGGACAGCCGGCTAGAGTATTTTCAAGATGGCGGCACTTTCGGTTATACCGGAAGTAGATGTCAACTGACTTATTTTAAATAGAACATCCTACATATTATTACATTTTTGATATCTACATAAAATTCCAAACCTATTTCATATATAACTTTCTATGCTTAAATCTCTCTCTCGCTAGTAGTTATCTCTAGCCGTTTTCAAATGAAACTAAATAAATCCCTTAGCTACATAACTATTTATACAAAAAGTAAATGCAGTGGAGTGTGACTGAGATGCGTACAGTCATGCCTGCTATGGCAAAATCCCTTTTTTTATGTTGCATTTAGTTTTAGTTTAAAATTATTAAAAAGTGGTTTCCACACTTTTCTTATATCTAAAGATGGTTTACTAAAACAACTCGGGTTCTGATTCTTTGAATTTCCGTTTTCTCCAATGTTGTTCTCGGTATAGTATTTTAGCTTCAGACCATTTTATGTGGTGTCCATGAGTTCAAGCATGATTGTCGACACCAGATTTTTCTGTTTCTCCTCGAGATGTGCATTTTTGGTGTTCTTTGATCCTTACGTCAAGAGGTCTCTTTGTTTCGCCAATGTAGGAATTGCCACATTCATATGGTATTTGATATACACAGTTCTTCATGCCCCTTTGAGTTGTTGGTTTGACCCTAGTGAGCCGACTTCTCAGAGAGTTATTTGAATTAAAAACAACGTTGATTTTATATCGTTTTCCTATCCTTCTAACTTTTCCTGAAATGCTTTTACCATAGGAGATGTTCAATACTGGTTTTCGTTCTTCATTCGTTGTTGATATTGTCCTATTTCTGCATTGTTCTAGAAATTTATCCACTAGATATACTGGGTATCCGTTGGCTGTCAGATCATTTTTAATGTAATCTATCTCTTTCATCAAGTTCTCGTTCTCGTCTACGAGATTTCTTATAATTCCTTGTTTGGTGTTGGTGGAGTGATTAGATGAATAATTAACGTATTGTCCTGTGTGCGTAGCTTTTCTGTAAACTGAAGTTCGAATTTGTCTGCGACTTCTTTCAACCAAGACATCTAAGAATGGTAATTTATTTTTTAATGGCAAGAAATAGCGACAATTCTGTAGAGTTCGGTTGTTTTATTTTCGCCACGCCTCGCCATCATGGCCAACTAATAACAAAACTTAAAAGCCGTATAGCATTTTTACAACAGAGAAATATTTAATTGCCGATATTTCAAAAAATACAAATTTTTGGAATAGACAACCTTAATCAAAGTTATACTTATTTTTAATGCTTAATATGAATTATAAAAATAGGTGCTGTCTATTGATCAATCTAAAGATTGACTTTTCACGATTTTTTAAATATAATTTTTATTCTTCTTTTTTGACCACTCTACTAATAATTTTCAAAATATCATAAGAAGACTACTAAAGTCGATACTCGTGTACAAGAAAACTAATCTAAATTAAATAATAAAGACTTCTTTATAAGAAAAATTTATAGTTAAGCTTTGGTTCGCAAATGTCATTTTTGGCATAAAAATTTAAATATGTCCAAGACGGTGAGACTTAAATATAGAACATTATACATAACATATGTCCAGAAGTTTACGTAGAAATCAAAAATGCAATAATATATAGGGTATTCTATTTAAAATAAGTAAATTGATATGTATTTCTGTTATAACTGGTAGTGCCGCCATCTTGAAAATATTTTAGCCGGCTGTTGCCCATGAACGTTAGTACACTGTCAAATTTTCAGATTCTTCCTAATTATAGTTTTCCCACAAGCGATCGACAAAGTTCCCAGAGAATCATGATTCAAAATTTTGTTGCAAGAGCATCAACCAAGATGAATAATAAATAAATAAATTTTAAATATGCTCAGAAATCACTGGTAACATTACTAAGTTATATAAGATAAAATAAGTTAATTTATTAGTAATAATATACAAATAGTACTTTTACAAGTCAAATAAATAAAATATTAAAATTTCGTCAATTAATTATTATCATTAATACCAATAAAACATTACACGATATTGATTCTTCCTTAAGAAGAAAGTTTTGGTAAAAAAAAGCTAAGAAAAGCTGACAACAGACAAAGGCAATACTACAGATTAAAATTAGATTCGAAATACTCCTCGAACGAAAAAAATGCGTTCAGCACAAGGTAGCTCTTGATTTGTTTTTTTATACTGATTGAAGTTAAGAGCTTTAATTCTAGCTGGTACGCAGTTGTAGAACTTTATTGCTAAATATCTTGAACCATTTCTGGATCTCTAAAGCCGGCCAAAGTCTGATACAAGATTGTTGTTGTTTCTTGTTGGATAGTTGTGAATATCTTCGTGTGATCTGTATAGATCAAGATTTCGTTTAACGTACAACAAACACTGCATAATGTACACACAATGTAAAGTTAAAATTTTTAAATTCTTAAACGAATTTCGACAGTCTTCTCTATAACCAAACCCAGAGATAATTCGAATGCATTTTCTTTGTTGTCCAAACGCCTTATCAGGATAACAAGAATGACCCCAGGAAAGAATAGCATAAGCCAAAAGAGAATGAAAGTTACTGTGATATGCTGACAGAAGAGTTTGTTTGGAAGTTACCCGTACAAGACTCCTGAACAGGAACAGTTGTTGAGATAGTTTTTTTGAGAGATTAACAAGGTGTTGTTCCCAGGTTAATCCTGCATCTAGGTGTACTCCCAGAAATTTAACCTCCATTGCATATTGAAGTAGAAAGGATTGTACTATTTCACTGTTATTCCTTAGAGTAAAGTTAATATATTGTGATGTGATTTGGAGTTGTTCAAGGATAGGCGATTGGATCGAAACCATTGAAATAGTTCTCTTTCTGAAGTTTTGTAATCAAGACTGTCAATCTATGAAGGGTGATAACTTATATAAAACGTTATGTCGTCAACAAACAAAACAGTATTGACTCCCTTGCCCTTACAGTATGTCAGGTCATTTATATAGATGAGGAATAAAATCGGACCTAATACCGACCCTTGAGGTACACCATACCTTAGGGATTGTTTTTTAGAATTAAACTGCCCAAAGTGAAGATACTGATCACGATCCGATAGATATGAATTAAGTAGTTGAATAGCATCAGCCTGAAAATTGTAGAATGGTAGTTTTTTTAGAAGAATGCTATGTGTAACGCAATCGAATGCCTTTGTGAGGTCTAAAAAGGATGCAAGAGTATCAAGATACTTTTCAAAGCAATGTAAAACATTACTAGTGAAGTGATCAATAGCTAAAGTTGTGGTCCTGTTCTTTCGGAATCCAAACTGGTTCAAGGCAAACAATTTGTTTGACTCAAAGTGATCATTAGCCTAATTTTTCAAAATTCGTTCATAAACCTTTGACAAGATTGGTAATAAAGATATGGGGCGATAATTATTGCAGTCATCAATGGAGCCCTTATTCTTGAAGAGGGGTAGCACCTTTGCAGTTTTGAAAACTTTAGGAAATGTACTGCAAGCTATAGATTGATTTATCAATATTGTTAGGGGCTGAACTATTATATCCTTAATTTTTTTAATAATTTTTGTGTTAATTCCGTCAATATCTTTGCTGTTACTATTTTTTATTTCTGAAATGACCTTGTCGACATCACTAAAACTAACTGATTGAAATTTAAAGGACGGAATGTTTTTCAGTGGCATAGATTTTAGGTAATCTTCAAAAGGCTGTTGAGAACTTTCAAGTTTATTCATCACACATTCAGCAATTGAACAAAAGTGGTTATTAAAATCATTTGCATTTGGTTTTGAATTAGAGTCAGAGGTATTATTGTTTCTTTTATTATTAATAAGTTTCCACATAGCTTTTTGAGGGTTGCTGGACTTTTTTATAAATTCGTCATTAGCTTTAATTTTTGCAAGTCTAATTGATTTTCTGTAATTTTTTCTATATTCAATTATGGTACTCGTTGGCATGGTAATAGAATCTCTTTTATTTAATGCTATCATAAACTGAAGTCTATTACGCATCTCTTTTAAGTTATTATTGAACCAGTTTACTCCTTTATTGGGATAATTTTTATTGAATAGTCTGGATTTTTCTGGAAAAGAGATATTTATGCAATGTGTTAACGCATCAATTAGCATTTTTAATTTAAGGTCAATATCCAAATTATCATCATTAACAAAATTAAAATTGTATATAACTTGCTTTTTAAGTTAAGGTACGTCTAATTTAAATAAGCCAATTAACACTGATCTTATAAATATTTCAAGAAGGACCAGATTATACTTACATTTGCTCTCTCATTCGAAGTAATTTTATAATGTTACCGTTTAAAATTCCCCTTAAGTCGCCCAAATTGTAATAGCATTAAGTTCTTCCTACAGCCGTGCCCTTACAAACAAAATGACAATGGACTCTAGAATAGCCCAATACCGTACCCCTTAAGTGGGTAAACTTTAATAGCAAATTTCGTCGCTGGTTTAGGGGTTACATTTTATAGACGCATTAATATGAACAAGATACAATAATAACAATAACAAGCTTTAACAGGAACAGAATAATTTTTAATATTGAAAAAGTTGTCATCTTTGAAGTAAAGATAATTAGTAATGAACTGATTTAAATAAGTTATAGATATTGTGATAACTATTGGGAAAAAAATTGCACACATCCATGTAATTTCACCTCCCTTAGAAATAACCACGTGTGAATCCAAGGGGGGGCGGTGGGGGAGATCGCCCCCTCCCCTAAGTGCTTTGAGTTCAGGAAAATAGACCCGATTTTGCCTCTTATACTATAGTTTATTCAAGAACTAGAGAGAGTAATAAATTATTTTTTACCCTTTTTTTCTCCACGATCTACCGATGTTCTTTAGTTCGGTGTCTTTGGCAAAATCTGTTAGACACCTATATTTTTCATAGGAGTGGGTTAGAAATTTTATAAGCAAAAATACCGGTTTAAAATAAAGGACTATTTGGATTGGATAACAATAGATATTTGGAAGTGTGATGTATTAAAAAGGATTTTAATCCTTGTCATAGGCGTCGGAAGGAGGTTTATTTTATCACAAAGTATTTACAGCATAGAAAATTATTTCGGTAATAAACTTGAAATAAAAAGTTTTTATAATATTATTTTATTTCTTATGATTTCTTAATAATTCACATACATTACAAAATGTAGATAATATTGACATATTTAACACAAATCACAACTGTATTTTTATTATTTTTAATTTTGGCATAGAAATCGTTTTAGGTACATTCAGACTAAAACGTAGCCTTGTTCTCTCAAAAAATGCTAAGTTAAAATTTAAATACTTACAAAATACCCATTGTCAAAAATACCAGATATTAAACATATCTAAAAAATAAATTCGTCTATATAATATTAAAATTTTTTTGGGGTTATCGGTCAGTTTATTATTAATTAAAAACATTTTAAGGGCATTTGACGTTTCAGTTTATTTATTTCTTAAACCATCTGCAGAATTACAATTAAGCACTAAGAAGGGATTTCAATGTAATTAATTTTTATGTTACAGTTAAAATTTGACCTACTTATTTTTATTTCTATTGCACTGAGATCTTAATTTAATTTACTTTATTATATGGAAATCCGATAGCCCCAAAAAAATAAAATAAACGTGTTAATTCTACACGGTTAAGAAAAAGACACAAATACAATAATAAAATAATAAAAAAAATATGTCTTTTTGGCATTAAATATATATATATATATATATATATATATATATATATATATATATATATATATATATATATATATATATATATAAAATAAAAAAATTGTGTTTATGCTGGTAAACATTACGTATCTAATTCGTAATCAAAGTCATTGAAGCTATCTTCGTTCAAATTAATTATAATTGGTTCCTCTATCTCACCGATCATAAGATCGAGTTTCCATATCTTGCTTTATTCTTTTATTATATGGATTTTTCCCAATTTTCCGCAGTAACTTTCTTCAAAAAACCCTTTCAAAAATTCAGTTAAATTACTAATTTTGTAAGTTATGTTATTTCTGGCAACTCTACCTTTTACTTGAGAGATATATTTTATATATTTCCTTCTCCAACGGACAGTTTCCGGACGATTATAAAAACAGATTTCCTATCTGGTCGTTTTCCAGCAAAAATCAAGTTCCCTGAGCAATTTACAGAGCTCAGATCTTTTAATTTCAGGTAAATCCCGATCGTCATTGATTTTAGTTAGAATTTTGTCGACGATTGGGACCTGCTTCTCATAATAAAATGTATGTACAACTCCTTTTATTGCAGTTTTCATCTCTTCTTCCAACGAGGGTTTTCGTCTGCCTGTGATCGAGTGTGGCTTGGAAGTACAAACAATTCCAGTGAGTTTTTCTCCTTCAAGATTCGGTACATAGTAGATTTTCCAACTCCTGTCATTTTGGAATTTTATATTATTATGTATATGGTGCTGGCACCCCCCCCCCCCCCCCGTTGTTTTTCTTGCGATAGCCGCCCCCTAAAACTTTGAGTTCAGGAAAATAGACCCGATTCTGCGTCTTATACTAGGAATGTGTATACTGCTGGCATCACCCCCTCTCTAAGAGCTTCAAATTCAGAAAAATAGACTCGACTCTGCCTTTTACACTAGAAATGGGAATGTTTCCGGTGTCTCCCCCCCCCCCTCCCCGTCAACAACTTGTTTTCGCTTTCCATACTGTATTTTGTGATATCACCGCCCCCCAAAGAGGGAGGCTGGATCCGCCCCTGGTCTATACTAATGACAGAAAATAAATAATTTTTAAGAACTCAAATTAATTAATAAACTTGGACTGCGAGAGGCATACTTAAAAATCAACGATTGAACTCATCTCGATCCGGAATAATTTATGCTAGTGACATTAGGCCAATAAGAGGTCGTTCACAACCAATAACTGTTCATGCAAGCATATCTGATATATGTTTAATACAGTTTAGTTTAAAGAGAATGATTAATTTCATTCAATGCCAGCTCTTTCAAAACTACCCAGGCTCTGGGTGGGCTAGCATTATCATTTAAGAATTTGAAATTGTGCCACAAATTTAATAATAATTACACACTATACTATTAATGATGTTATGGGCACAAATTCAACCTATCATTATACGTTTACAACGATTTTCGTAGAAAATTCCATCCTTTACCATCATATCTTCACCACCGATCGAATGCATTTCTACCGATCATTAATTCCTGAATTTCTCGATCCTCAGATACGAACTGTATGTCTATCAGAACAAGTTTAAAACGTACCTTTACTGCTGAATACATCATCAAAGGATATCAATGTAAACAGACATCATTTAAATAATTTAGAACAGTTTGGTACTGTTAGCAAAAGGGTCTTGCACAGTAACGTGCAGTTTCTTGTAGGCACCATTCTCATCATCCTAGCTCCTTTTGCTATAATTTTGTCTTTCCTGGCATTCGCTGACCCTGCATTACCTTATTATCCTGTCTCCCTAATAGTTCCAATCACACAAAATTGATTGTTCAGACCGAAAATAAGATGCATTATAATAATGAGCTGTCATGCACCTCCAAGTTGCAACCCAAGGACTTGACTAGTCTTGACTTTCGTTAAATGGTGTTAAATAATCCTATTTTAACAAGAATGCACTGAGAAAGAATGAAACAGAATTAAAGTTCCAAAGGAACAAAAGTTCACATTCTAGATTTTTACTGGGAATTTTGTTAAAGTACAACTTTAAATGTGTATAAACATTTTCTTCCTAAAACAAAATTAGTCTACTATTTTTTTGAATACTTTTTTTTTAGAGAAAATATAATATGGTTAACTTATGTTCATCAGTTCAGCTGTTTTATAAATATTAAAGATGTGAAGTTCTAGTAGATTAGAGAAAGAGTCTACTACTGCAGTTTAGTCAACTTCGGTAGCACTGCTGAAAACTATGAAAATAATGAAATTTTTGGCGTTTGTAGATAATTTCTTTAGTTCAAGATATCATCTTTGGAAAATTGGTTTTACAATAATTTGGCCTCTTTCTGTCAAGTCTTTATATTCCTGGTACAATAAGGTGTAAATAAGTAATTCTAAAGAACATCAACTCCACCAAAATCACCCTAGTAGCCTTCACAAGGAAAAGAAACCTCAACCTGAAAACCATCAAAATGGATGGGAATTTTATTGAGTGGAAGTCAGAGGTTAAATATCTGGGACTGACCTTAGATAATAAACTCCTCTAAAACAATCACGAAAAAGAAGTAATTAATAACGCTACAAAAGTTTTAATCATCTATAGACACTTGGCGGAAAAAAGATGGGGTACAAACACAAAAATGCTGCAGCGGATGTACACTGCAATAGTAAGACAAATCGTCACATATAGGGCAGTGATCTGGAGCAAAAGAACCAGTCTGGCTAACACGAGAGCTAACCTCTCGAAAGTTCAAAGGCTGGCCTTTGCATGCATAATTGGGGCAATGAAAACTTACCCAGCAGCCGCCATGGAAGTATTTCTAAACCTCATATCTCTACATATACTTGTAGAGAGTATGGCAAAAAGGGCAATTTATAGAATGATGAGAGATGAGGTCATAAAACGAAGGCTCAATCTCGTATCCAGAAATCAACAATTCTGGGATGTGCCTCAAAGTGAAATGAAAAAGAAATTTAACTTTGTGAAAAACTTCACCATAAAGTTGAGTCGCGAAAGCGAATAGGACAGAAACACCGTTAAAAAACTCAACAAAAAAGTCCATTATATGATATACAGATAGCTCCAAAATAACGGAGGAAACTGGAATAGGAGTGTATCGACCCGACACCAGACACTACTAAAGCTTGGATAATTCACCAAGCATTTTTCAGGCAGAAACACTTACCATTAGGAAATGTATTCAATTCAACAAAGAAAAAACTCTCACGGCCAAGAGATTTTCATCATGTCATATAGTCAAGCAGCCATCAGTGTGCTGAGCTCTCAAGTTATCGGCTCCAAGATGGTCTGGGAATGCTTCGAGAAATTAAATCATTTGAGTAAGTATAATAAAGTCACCCCCATGTGCGTATCGGGATACACCGGGATAGAGGGGAATGAAATAGTAGATAGGGCTGAGACACCATTTCTGGCGTTAGTACCTTTCTGTGGAATCAGTAGAAGCATAATGCTGAAAGAACTAAAAATAGAAGAACAAGGCAGGCAATCCAATGGTGGGACTGAGCTGCAAGGATTGAGACAAGCGAAGATTCTTCTGGGGAACTACGACCAAAAGAGATTCAAAGAAAGCAAGGCATAAGTAAAAACTAAGTCAGAGTTCTGACAGGGGTCCTGACAGGGCATTGTCACCTGAAGGGACACCTGAAGAAACGGAGTGGTAGAAGGACAAGAGTGCAGATTCTGTGAGGAGGAGGACGAAACCTCTATTCATATTTTTTCAGAGTGCAGCGCTCTAAAAAACCCTAGGATGCTGGTTTTGAGAATACACCAAATTGAAAAAGGGGAGCTACACACCTTGAAGCCGTCCTGAGGTCCTGCGGGAAATAGGACTGGAGGACGTGCTTCAGCCGATAAGGTAACTCTTACAATTTAGCAGTGGGGGGCACAATAGATCTATTAGGTCACAATGGCATACCACAATTATACGCACATACATACAAGTAATTATAAACTATCATTTAAAAAATGCATTGTGATGACATCATAATCCTAAACAGACACCTTGATTCATAATATAGTTTTGTATGTTCAATTTTAAATGAAATGGCCTTGAATACTTACTTAAATTACAAATATTTTAAAAAAGTGTTTAATAAAATTAAAATCAATTTATTCAAAAAAAACATCCTCGTAAGTTTCCTTTTGATTTATATATATATATATATATATATATATATATATATATATATATATATATATATATATATATATATATATATATATACCGATAGAAACTCAACGTAACCATACAAAGAAGGTTTCCTGAAAGACTACCATAAGCTTAGATTTAATCTTTAAATTAATATTTGTCTCGGACATTGGGTAATTATAGGAAGTTGCTATGAAAGCTTTCACAACTATTGCTTGAAAGAATCCAAAATGTTTTCATGTAAGGTAATAAATACCAAGTAGAAAACTTTCATAACCTTACATGAATTTTGACTTACGTTTGCAGAGAGTTTTACATCATGCTTTTCTGAGAGGTTATCGTAAGCTTAGAAGTAATTTTTCCGTTAGTATTTGTCACAACCATTACGTAATTATTGGAAGATTCTACGAATACTTTCAGAAATTTTGTTTGAAAGATTCCAGAAACTTTTCGTGTAACGTTATATATATATATATATATATATATATATATATATTATATATATATATATATATATATATATATATATATATATATATATATATATATATATATATATTAAGAGGAACCTTTTAGAAGAACTTGAATCTTGAAGTCAGCTTACAAAATGTCTTACGTTATCCTTTCCAGGAAGGTTATAGTAAGCTTTGACGCAATCTTCCCGTTAGTATTTGTTGCGAACATTAGGTAATTATCAAAGCTTTTTGTAACGTTCCAAGGTTTCAAAACTTTTTCGAAAACTTGCTGTAAGCCTACTGCAATCTTTGATGCTATATGGGCTGTGTTATTTATTTACAGAAAGTAATTTAGGAAAAGGTGTCGATAAATATTTTAGTAATATTTTATTTTAATTTGAAAAAAGAGAATAAATCCAAAATATTAATTTAGAAAATGAATCTTTACATCAGAAAACGAACAATATACATATCCCACTGTCGTCTGGTAATTGAATAGCATTTCAAATGCATAGAAAATCAGCAGAAGGAAAATTATACATTTTCAGTCAAAGATGTACTCTAAATTAAATTATGAAACTTTTTTATTTGCTTTAGACTATAGGTATTATAAAAGTTCAGAGACGGGACAAAAAGTCAAAACGTGCTGAAAGAAAATCTTATCGACGACAACCTAATAAATATTGAAGGGGCGTAGGAAACTTTTTGTCAAAGAATCGATGTAAACATAATTTAGACGAGAATATATTACCATAATTGTCATCCAAGCTAATACAATTTTTTGTCATTGATAAAATTATAATATATAGAAAATTTGAAATATTGTTAATTATACTACGGCAAATAATAACAGGCATTTTATAACTGATAACAAAAAAAATTGATATTAAAAATCTATATTATTCTTCTGTCACAAACTCTAATTCATTCACATTCTTATACACAATTTTTTAGTTTATTATATACATTTCTTAATTACAATAGTTTTAGAAACTTGAAATGTAAGGTATTGTATTTAGTGCCAAAATTTCTCTTTTTAGATTAGTTTGACACATTTCTTAATCCTGTCCTGCGCTTCCATTTAGTTGATTGATTGAATGATTTAATAGGCTATTAATTTTATTTTCTTTTTTGGGCTTTCGGTCATAGTATTGCTTTATAAGAAATTAACACATGTTTTTTTTGACGTTTCGGTTTACTTTATCGATTAAACCATCTTCAGAGAATTACTGTAAATATGAAATAGAATTCGTAATTTTTTGTTATATAAATTGAAAATTTAATTACTTATCTAATGTTAAAAGGTGATTTACTTAATTAACTTACGTTTAACATTTTTGTTATTTTACTATAAATATTAATATAGAAAACTGATATTATTTTATTAATACATTTTTTACACATCTGTTATGTTTAGCTTTTACCAGTATACTACTAAAGAGTTCTGGACCATCTACAATTTTATTGCCCTATTATGTTGGTATTCACATTACTCAGGTCATTTGTGTCCGTTCTGAAATTCATTGTACAAGGTGTTTTTTTATATGAATCATTTCTTTAATTGTTCTTTTTTTAAAATTATTTTTGTGTCTAAAATCTTAACGTTATTAAAATCGATGTTGTATATGTTATCTATTGCATGTTTGGCTAAGGCGGTTTTGTTATCGTTATTGTGATGTCTAATGCTGTATTAGTGCTTTTGTATTCTATTATTTAAGTACTGTTTGGTTTGACCGACATATGTTTCGTAGCAATCTAAACAATTGATCTTGTAAATGACATTTATTTGTTCGTCTTTAGGGCTATCGGGTTTAAGTTTTGTATAAAGGCTTTTGAAATTATTCGAAGGTTTTTCAGCTATTCGGATATCATATGGTTTTAGTACTTTTTTAATGGGATTACTAGTTTCTGGTATATACGGCAAAGATACTACTCGGCTTTTTATTATGGGTTCAATAAATTTCTTTGGGTAATTGTTTTTTACTAAAGAGTCTTTAACTTTTTTTAAATTTTGAAGTCTAAATTCTGGATGGGAAAATTTGATTGCTCTCTCGGTTAGTGGTGTTACAACGCTCTTTTTGTATTTTTTTAGGTGCTGCAGAAGAACCTACAGTGGAAAAAGTGTCACGAGCTATTCAAAAACTTAAAAACAACAAAGCCCCAGGAAACGACACTATACCGGGAGAATGTTTGAAAGACGCAGGAAAAACCTTGAAACGTGCTTTCTATCAACTCATCTGTCAAGTATGGAAAGAAGAAAAAATACCAATCTTCTGGAAAGAAAGTGTGATAATACCAATACTTAAGAAGGGCAATAAAACGTCCTGCTCAAATTATAGGGGTATATCCCTTATTAACTCAGGATATAAAGTCTAATAATCTTAGAACGATTGACTGCGTGTGTGAAGTATCAAATAGGAGATTACCAGTGTGGATTTAGAAAAAACCGCTCAACTGTAGATCAGATATTCACGATTAGGCAATTAATGGAGAAATGTTGGGAATAAAACAAAACATTGCACCAGCTATTTATAGATTTTAAACAAGCATACGATAGCATCATAAGAGTGGATTTGTGGAATGCCATAGCAGAAATGGGCATACCGAAGAAGCTAATTAACCTCACCAAAATATGTGTAGAGGGATCTACAAGTGCAGTAAGACTTGAAGGAAGATTGTCAACCTTCTTTACAATCAACAGTGGTCTTAAACAAGGCGATACGCTATCTCCACTCCTCTTTAACGTTGCCTTGGAGAGCATCGTGCGAGAAACCAACACAAAAACGCTCCTCTTTAGAAATCAAGGTCCGCGCATCATATTGGCGTTCGCTGATGATATCGATATTGTAGGTAATACAACTACCAGTGTCAAGGAAGAGTTCTTCAAACTGGAAAATGCCGCAAAGAAAGTTGGCCTACGAATCAACGAAGAAAAAACAAAATATATGGCTACAACAAGAACGGAACGGCGAGACAGAATAGGACAGAACGTGACTATGGACCACTACAATTTTGAAAGGGTCCATCAGTTTAAATATTTGGGAGCTACGATCACCTCTGACAACAACATTACACAAGAGATTGACAACAGAATACAAGGAGGCAACCGCTGTTGGTATGGGCTGCAAAAGATAATGAAATCGAAAAATATATCCCGCCGCACGAAAATAAGAATATATCAAGTAGTTATAAGACCGGTAATGACATATGCATGTGAACCATGGACGTTGACAAAACAAAATAAGAATAGACTGAAAATCGCAAAAAGAAGAATGATTAGAGGGATATACGGACCAGTCAGGGACAACACCACACAGCAATATAGAACGAGAACAAACAAGGAATTGGAGGAACTATACAACCAGCCAGATATAGTGAAAATAATAAAAGCAGAAAGATTAAGATGGGCCGGCCATGTTATGAGACAAGATCAACGTATCGTCAAGTTGGTATGGGAAGAGAACCCAGAAGGAAAGCGGCCGCTAGGAAGACCAAGGATGAGGTGGAGAGATCACGTTGCAGCAGACTTACAAACCCTAAACGTCGAACGCGCAAAGGAACTGATGATGGATCGCAGCCAGTGAAAGCAGATTGTGAAGTCAGTAAAGACCCACCCCAGGTTGTAATGCTAGAGAGAGAGAGAGAGAGAGAGAGAGAGAGAGAGAGAGAGAGAGAGAGAGAGAGAGAGAGAGAGAGAGAGAGAATTGTAATTTAGGTATTTCCCTAACCATACCGGTTTTGTGTACCAATTTGTTTTTATTTTACCATTGTGATCATAATGAATAGTAATGTCAAGGAAATTAATGGCTTTATTATTTTCTTTTTCTAATGTAAATTGTATTTTGTTATGATAACTATTGAATTTATTGAGGGCGTACTGAACTTTGTCTTCAGGTATGCATAGTATACAGTCGTCGACGTGTCTTTTAAAGAAAAAAGGTTTGTAATTTTATTGTTTAATTACATTTTCTTCTAGAAGTTCTATGACGAGGTTTGCTATTGTTGCAGATATTGGTGAACCCATGCAACACCGTAAATTTGTGGGCAGAAGGAATCTTGAAAGCGAAAAAAGGTTTGCGTTAAACATAATTTTAATGGTGTGAACTTTTTAATTTTTTCACAATATTCTTCTATACTTTGTATAGCTAAGTCAATGGGGATGTTAGTGTATTCTATGTTAGTAATTAAACAATTAAATTACAAACCTTTTTTTCTATTGTTCTTTAACATGGAGTGCCAAAAATAGATGAGTCGCTCTGGTTTAGCAGTGCTGATCCAAAACAAAATAGTTTCATAATTAACATGTTTGTGACTATCGCTGGTAGTAAAATTGTGAATTTTCATTGAAAACTAACGAAACGGAGAACGTTTAAACAAAAACTTACAAAAAAGGAGTTTTTTTTTTTAAATTTCATGCCGCCTAAAATAGTAAATATAAATCTTTTGCATTCGTTTTTCTACGAGATATAGATATGTCCAAAATACGTTGTTAAAATTTAAGTAGGAAGGAGCAGTCAAATAATTTTTCAAAATTCCTTAACGAGGTATACAAAAACGTTGTTTCAAGAAAAACGTGTCTAATGTTGTTTTTCTGAAAAATCAGCGATGCCTTCTTCCTTTTCGTAAAACTAATATTTTTATGATATAGCATCTCTTTGCTGGATTTTGGAATACCTAGAAACTTGAGAGCTACGTCGATTTAGAAACACATGCAAGATGGGGAACACGCGCACGCTCAGAACAGCGTTCACAGACCCATTCAATAATACTCTTAAAAATATAGAAGGACTACTTGAAACTTGAATCAAATTTTCTGAGAACATTCTAGAAAGTTCGTTCTTTTGAAAAATGCTTTTAAAAAAAAATAACTTTTTGGCGTTGCTTTTAATTCTTTTTGTCCTAGGCGTCTACGAACGAAATGGCGCCTGCGATTCGGGTGCTTTCGGTCCCGTATCTACGTCGGACGCGTTCATTTTCCGAATGATTCTAGCCAATCAGGTTGCGAGACGTATTGCGTTGTCGAGTTGTAATCTGTTTCGTTACTAAGTAGTATTGGTTGATGTATTGTAAGCAGATTTTTCCAAGTATTACGCACTCGCTGGCTATCATCTCTGCTATTTAAGTTGTTGCGCCTTTTTGCCATTTCAATGGCTTCCCTTATAACTTTTGTAGACAGGTTTTCACAACTCGATAGCATTTTTGTTTCTGAGAAATTTATCTTATGTCCTGTGTTTAATCAGTATTGAGCTAGAGCAGAAGAAGTTGTTTTTTGCTTGACAGCGTTTATATGTTTGTCTCTTCTGGCGCTTATTTTACGGTTGGTTTTGTCTACGTAAGATGAGCTGCATTCTTCGCATGGAATTTCGTACACTCCCTGGTTTTCTAGAGAGATTCTTTCTTTAGGTGTTGGCAAGAAATCTTTTACATTACGGTCTGTGGTGAAAATGGTTTCAATGTTGTGTCTCCTGAGAATTTTTGCGTTCTTGTCTGTGGTGCCCTTTACATAAGGAACAAAAGCTTTAAAGCTATTTTCTTGGTTTTCGTGATTTTTTTGGGGCCAAATGGTTTTTAGAGTCTTGTCTATATGTTCTTTTTTATAACCGTTTTTTGTTAGGACGTCTTGCAGTATGTTCATCTCTTTGTAGTAGTTTTCTTAATCTGTAAGGGACTGCGAACGAAACGCAAGTGATTTTACTACTGCAAATAATTGGGCGGGGACGTGATGTGAATCGGCGTTGAGATATCTGTTGGTGTGAGTGAGCTTTCTGTAGACAGTGTGCGAAAGCAATCCATCTAGAAACGGTAGTTTTCTTTCCTGTTCTGTCTCCATGGTGAACTTGATTTTTGGATGTACCCTGTTTATGTGATTTAGGAAACTTTTGAGATTTTGTTCTCCATGTTGCCAGATAACGAATGTGTCATCTACGTAACGCAACCATAGTCGTGGTATAGTCCTGCACTCGCTAACTTATTTATGGAAGACTTTGAATTAAAAGCTTTGGAGACCTCTTCACACAAACCAGTCGAATGGCATCTATACATTTACTAGAATAGTGAGAAACTTGAAAATTAAGATTTCAGTAAGAAATAAATACATCTTATTTTCTTTTATTCTTTTGTTACATGCATTTTTGCAAATTTTCTGCAGTAAGTTTATTCCAAAAAATCTTTCAAAAGTTCTGTTAAATTGCTAATTTTGTAAGTTGTGTTATTTCTAGCAACTCTACCTTTTACTTAAGAGAGATAGTTCCTTCTCCAACGGATAGTTTCCGGACGATCTATAAGAACAGATTTCCTATCTGGTTTTTCCCAGCAAAAATTAAGTTCTCTGAGCAATTTCCAGAGCTCAGTTCTTTTAATTTCAGGTAAATCCCGATCTTTATTGATTTTAGTTAGAATTTTGTCGACGGTTGGGATCTGCTTCTCAGAATAAGATGTATGTACAACTCCTTTTATTGCAGTTTACATCTCTTCTTCCAATTAGGCTTCGTCTGCCTGTGATCGAATGTGGCTTGAGAGTACTAACAATTCCAGTGGTTTTTTTTTCTCCTTCACTATTCGGTACATAGTAGATTTTCCAACTCTTGTCATGTTGAAATATATCTCAACTGAATTTCTAACATTATTATCTAGATATTGATATTTTAAGGCATCATAAACATTCATAGTAATAAGTTTTTCATTGAAGAAATAATGCCCTGGTTTAATAATTTTAGAATAATTATAGATGTGGAACCCATATCTTTTGCGTATATCACTAATCTCATATGATATATAAAAACAAGCACAAATAAGATAAATCTCTAAGGATACACTGTAAGGCGTACTTTGCTCACTGTTCTCAGTTACCTGCGGCACTGGAGCAGGTAAGTTGGAGGTTTCGGTAACAGTTTTATTACTCTCTCTAGTTCTTGAATAGAGTATAGGAATGTTTATGTTTGCGATCGCCCCTCCCCTTTCCAAAAGCTTTGAGTTCAGGAAAATAGAACCGATTCTGCCTTTTCTATTAGGAATGTGTATGCTGCTAGCACTCCCCTCCCGCTGACAACTTGTTTTTCTTGCGATAACCACTCTCCCCAAGAGCTTTGAGTTCAGGAAAATAGACACGATTCTACCTCTTATACTAGCAATATGTATGCTACCCGCATCCTCCCCCACTGTCGACAACTTGTTTTTTCTTGTGATCGCCCCCCTCTCCAAGAACTTCAAATTCAGAAAAATAGACCCAACCCTGCCTTTTATACTAGAAATGGGAATGTTGCTGATGTCTCCCCCCCCCTGTCGACAACTTGCTTT
The DNA here is from genome assembly GCA_034092305.1 of Diaprepes abbreviatus. NCBI lineage: Eukaryota > Metazoa > Arthropoda > Insecta > Coleoptera > Curculionidae > Diaprepes > Diaprepes abbreviatus. Next base: position 728,494 of record JASJET010000225.1, on the reverse strand, counting down.
CGCTTGCCATACTATACTTTTGTGATATTACCCCTCCCCCCAAAGAGAGAGGCTGGATCCGCCCCTAGTGCAATCTATTTTGACATTTACGTGTGCCATAGTGGATCTACTATTTTGCCATTTAATAATTTTAGTCTAGAATAAGTCATATTGACCGAAATACAATCTTTGAGTGAACAATAAATTAGATTTCCTGTGAATTTTAGCGATTTTTGACCCCTGTAAGGACCATTATGGATTTGTCATCTTAAATTTTTTCAAATAATTTACGGTAACTTTAAGATTACGTTAAATGAAAATATTTTAAGCCTATGTTCGATTGGATCGACCTCAAAATTGTTTTTACAACCATGGTTTTCTAATGTCTCCTTATCCGTACACTTCTAGCCAATATATTGAGTTATCATTTTAAATTTCCTAAAGAGTTAATAGCGATTGGAAAGAGGGATTCTTAACAAAAGTTTTGAAGTCTCAATTGTTCAATTCCGTTTGATGTTAATTCGGGGCACAGCTTTAATCTGAATTTTTGGCAAAGCTTTGACATAAATTGACTCATGTTTGTAAGTAAAGATTAAAATAATTTTTTTAAATCTGGAGGTAAATAATTTAATACAAAAATTGTTGCTAAGTTTCATTATTTCAAAGTTTACTTTAATAAATTTTTCATTTTCAACTGATAAAAAAGAATTTTTTTCAAAGAAAAAAAAATAATAAATCTGCGTATCCCTAGGCAGCCTAATAAATATTGAAAGGGTCTGTCTAGCATATCTCCCTGCTAAAATATCGTCATAAACATAATTTAGACTGAAATACATTACCATAATTGACAGGAAACAATACTAAGCCTGGTTTGTGTTAGACATATAATGTAGGTTATAAAAAATAGTAGATTTATGATTTAAATTTCAGGTGAGATAATTCAATTTTATTTTTTCTCACATATTTTGAGGTATTTTGAAGTATCTCTATACAAAATTCATTTTGTATCATACTTATATCCTTAAAATTACCAACAACGAATTTCGTGAGCTGTTTCTTTTCAACAGCTTTGTAAACAAGAACCTAATTTCCTGAATCCGTTGATTATATGACAAAGCCAATTTTTAAATCGAATGGAAATTTCCAGGGTCGTTGACGAAAGACAATCGCATCCCATAAAATGTACTCTTTGGGGTACGTCAGTGTATGAAACTAAAGATTTGGACTTGGTAAGGGATAGAGGGTCATACTGCAAATTTTGTTCGTCCAATTTCTCAGAATACACCAGAGATATAGTTGATGTAAGATTCTTCTTCTTCCTTTTTATATATAAGCAATTTGCTTGTTATTCTTCGTCTCTTTGCCTGGTTTCAGTCTATTGCGAGGATATCACTCCACCGTTTACGGAGTCTTTCGGTACTCCTACGTCTTATTGGTGATTTGTCCCTCGTGATCTTTACTATTCTGTCGTCGGTCATGCGGTTGATGTGTTCGTTCCATTCCCTTTTTCTTTGCAATACCCAGTCATTGATGTTATCGAATTTACGCGCTCTTCTTATATCCTCGCTCCTATTCCGATCCATAAGTGTCCTGCCAGCTATCCTACGCACCACTCTCATCTCTGTTGTTTCCAGAATTTCTTTTGTTTTCGAGGTTTCTGGTCTGGTTTCTACAGTGTATGTTAGTATGGGTCTTATTGCTGTTTTATAAATTCTGGATTTAACTTCGATTTCTATATGTTTATTGCTCCATATGGTACAGTTAAGACTTGCGGCTGTTCTTGCTGCTTTTATCGCTTGTTCCCTTACCTCCGTTTCAACATCCCCGTATCCGGATATGTCTATTCCGAGATACTTGATTGAATCAGCTTTTAACAGAATTGTTTTGGGAACGAATAATTTTAAGATGATGCGAAATCAGACATTTTTCTTTGGGGTTGTAGGTATATGTACGTAGAGTTGGGGGTCTGTACACTGCAACCTGGTAGATATATTATGCCCCTCTACTGCTGTCCAGTCACAAGAATCACTCTATCAGCTAGAGCAGGTCCTCCAGTCTTATTTCCCTCAGAAATCTTAGAATGTTGGATGGCTTCAAGGTTGGCAGCTCCCCTTCTTCGATTTGGTGTATTCCCAAGAACCGCATCCTAGAGTTTTCTAGAGCGCTATACTCTGCAAAAATATGAATAGAGATTTCGTCATCCTCCTCACAGAATCTGCACTATTCTGTTTCTACCAGTCCGAGTTTCTTGAGGTGTTCCTTCAGGTGACAATGCTCCGTCAGGACCCCTATTAGAACTCTGACTTGGTTTTACTTAGGCTTATGCATTCTTGGGCTCTCTTCTGGTCGTAACTCCCCAGAAGTATGTTCGCTTGTCTCAATCCTTACAGTTGCGTCCAATCGCAGCCCCTTTCCTCGCGAGCCTATCTACGATTTCATTCCCCTCTAACCGGTATGTCCCGGTACTCACATGAGGGTGACTTTACTATTCTTACTCAAATCATTCTCAGACCATCTTGGAGCTGATTACTTGAGAGCTCAGTGCTCTAACGGCTACTTGACTATCCAACAAGATGATAATCTCTTGGCCGTGATGGTTTTTCTACGTGTTAAATCGAATACATATCCTAATTGCATGTATTTCTGTCTGGAAAATGCTTGGTGACTTACATAAGCTTTCGTAGTGTGTGGTGCCGGGTCCATACACTCCTACTCCAGTTTCCTCTGTTGTTTTGGAGCCATCTGTATATCATATAATGGATTTCTTGCTGAGTTTTTCAATAGTGTTTCTGTCCCATTCGCTCTTGTGACTCAATTTTGTGCTGAAGTTTGTCACAAAGCTAAATTTCTTTATCATTCCACTCAATAACATTCCCATCCATTTTGATGGTTTTCAGATTGAAGTTTCTTTTCCTTCTTCCACCTATTAGGGTGGTTTGGCTCTGGGGTTATTTAAAGTAGAAAGTTTACATCAGTGAATCTAGAATCCGCTAAAGAACAATATTCGAACAGAGGCTATTACAAAAAGACATTTTAATTTCTGTCACGAAACACACGTTACAAAGAGCTAGAATGTGTGGAATTGAAAATGAAGGGCATTTGTGAGATATCGTCTTTAGTTGATAATGTACAATAAACTCCATTTATAGCACTAATTTCGTGTTAAGCATATTTCAAAATAGAATATTTTCAAAACGTTGTTAGCTCTGTAAGTCACTTAGGATCTAATCGCTTTTTAGTGCGTTTATTTGTATAATTTAAAGAGAAACTTATTTTCCTCCCGTCCAAAATGTTCAAATCTACAGGTCAATTACAAAAGCAAGTATCCTTGTAATTTTGAAGCCTGAAATTTTAGTATATGATATTTAGTTTTTACAGGATGTTAGAAAAATTATTTCGATTCTGCACATTATTTTACAGAAATTCCTTATAGCAAGGGTCCTAAACCTAAACTTCTCCCTGGCGATATCTCTGCCAAATAGAGAGGATTTGGAGGGAGAGAAAAATCTTCCGAAAAATGGATCCTGGTGGTATACTGGTGGATCTCGATAAGATGAAAGGTATAGAGTGGGAGTGTTCGGCAGAAGCACAGTAGTCAGAGAGCACTATATTTTCGGACAACGTGCGACAATCTTCACAGCGGGCATACGCGGGAATGAGGTAGCAGATCGTCTGGCAAAGTTGGGTTCGGTAATTGAACCATATAAACCCCAACAAATTTTACCTGCCCAACTGCTATTAGCAAAAGGGAATTTAAATCGTTACTGGAAAGAAAATTTGTTGAATCGTGGAGAGAAGCTTCTGGAATGAGGTGTGCTAAAGAACATATAACTGGACCTAATGCACGCGTACTAAGGAGCTTCTCGCCTTAGGAAGGACAGAGCTGCTATTTGTGATGGGATTGTTGACAGGTAATTGTCACCTGAGGGACCATCTTCATAGAATCAGTGTCGAAGACGACCCGACGTGCAGATGGTGTTTGGAGGTGGACGAAACTGTTCATCATGTCCTCAGAGAGTGCCCGGCACTCAATGGACGGAGACAGAGATATTTCGGAGATACGATTTTGTTACCGGAAGCAGTTAAGCAAGCTCAACTAACGAGGCTGCTTGGATTCGCAAAGATGATCGGCCTCGAATGACCTGCAGCTATGATGGGATGTAAAGGGCCCAATAGAGGCATAAGCATCGATGATCTAGTATCACCATCCCTTTTCTTTCATTGATTCATTCAAACTGCCAATAAATGCACTAACATTATTAAAAGCATTTTTTTTAAATTAAAGGATATTTAATATTCATCTAGAAATGCGAGAGATCAACAAAGGCTATTTAACTAATTTACTTTGCCCAAAGAAGTATTACATAATTCTTAAATTCGTTTGGAAATAAATATAGCACCGATCAGTGCGTGTATTTTTTTCAAGACGTGAATCGTTTAAAAAGTGTGTTATGAAAAATTAATGCTAGTATTTCGATTTTGACGATGAAAGACAATAATAGATAAGTTTTCCTTCCAGTTTTTGAAATAAATACTTATAATATTTAAAATACATTTTATTTGCTAAAAATACTTTAACAGATCAATCAGAACAAGGAAAGTTACGATCGGCGTGTGAAGAGCTGAGTAGTTATAGAAATAATTGTGACGTTACCAATTTTTAAGTAAATCTGAAATGTTCGCATGTTTTAAGAAATTTTTTAATCAAAATCTGTAAAATTACTGGATACAAATAAGAAAGTTTTTTCTTTAACACCCTGTTTATTTCAAAATTGATAAAATTGGTTATTTTAATTTTTGTTTCTTCTTACTATGGTGAGTACCAAAAAATATGCTAATAGTTCAGTGGTGTACCATTAAAAATTGGTCAAATACATTATAGTATCATTTCATGATATAATTAAAATAATTAAAATTATTTTTAATGAATTAAACTATAACGGTATAGTTTGTTTTCTTTTAAATAATTCTAGTATAAAGTTCTCTAAACAAAAGGAAAGTTTTCGAAAAGAGAAAATATAAAATCGACTAACGAATTCTACGCCAACATTTTAAAGATTTTAAATCTTATTAGGGTTTATCTTGCGGTTTACTTTAACAATTCAATTTGGAATATCGGCAGAAACTTGGTATTCAATAGCGAGGCCTATAAATATTTATTGGAACGAAACACTACCTTTCTTCTATTTTTCACCTTTTGGGGCAAATAATTTCCTGGATATATTGCTTTTCTAAGACGTAAGTTGGTATTAGTTTTGTGAGAACGAAATGTATCAGGCTTTGTGTATAAAGCCTAAGAAAATTGAAGTTGTCTTAATTTAGTAGTTTTCAATTTTGCATAATATGAATTAGTTTGTGTAGTTTGGTTTTTTATCGATTTGTAAAACTTAAATTATTTGAAGTTTTATATTAAAGCTAGAATAATATTCATATTCTTGTATCCGTAATGGTATATGTCTAGTTTTTTTTTCAAGTTTCTTTATAGACTTAAAGGTCCAGATATTTATTTTGTCTTCGACTTAATTTGAAACTATCATCGTAGCTTGGCTACTTTATATTATATGTCGACGTATTATACTGAAAAATCTTCTTTGGGGACCGCCTAATCAATAATAAATCTAATTTCGTTAGATAATAGTCGAGATTATTCTAGACAAACGTGGCAGAGGAACGTGTTGTCCAAATTTTCTGAGGGATACAAGATATACCTGGTTATGTTAGAAACACTGACTGTGCGCTGCCTGGTAACATTTAATAGTTACTATCTTTTTCTACTTGGTTGTGAAATTTGATTTTGATTATTTTGGGTTTAGAGGTGGGGAGCTAGCGACAGTTTTTAGTGCGACATTAGAATTAATGCGCTTTTTAGACTATTACGAAGATGCTTAACATGAAAAGTTAGTACTGCCAGTGCACACAAGGGCCAGCAACAAACAGCGGCGTCTAGAGTATGTAACAAAACAGGTCTAAGTGTTTATCCGAATTAGGCTATTTATTTGGATCAGTTAAAATACAAAAATGCAGCAAGCCAATCTGCCGACGGATCAATATTGTTACAGTTCAAAATTCCGTTTAGGTTCAATATTACCCCAGGAAACGGAATGTTAAAAAAACTCAAATACTGCCTGCGATCTGATTGCAGAAATGGGTAGAAAAAAGTAGTGGAAATGACGTTTCATCTCGTGTTTTAACAAATTTTGGTTGAAACATTGAATTTTTTTAACACGGTTTTTTGGATTTTACGGAAAATCTAAGGGATTTAGAGAAAAATGTTCCACAGACGAATACGCCTTGAAAATATCTTCAAAATGAGTTTTTATTTGTCCAAATCGGTTTGTAAACAAAAAAGTTATTGCAAATTAAACATTAAAAATGGCTTATTTTTCAATTGTTAATAACTGTCTTAATATTTATTGAATTGTTTTCAACTTGTACCAGAATGTGAGTTTTAAAGTGCTTAAAAAGTATACGGAAGTTGGGAGCTGTCGGTTCAATAGTTTTTGTAAAATTGCAATTGTTTGTTAGAAAAACTAAAAAAGTGACTACTTTTGATTGGCTGTACCGTCGTCTAGGAAACTGCTACAGAGTTGTGTCAGTGCTCATTCTCTTCGTAAAGACTTAAGCTATCATGTAGTAAAAAAAAGTGGATATTTTTAATATTTTGTTTATGTAAAATCGTCATGAAGAGATGGGTAGTATGGTAGCTTATAAATAAATTAATTAACAACCGCATTTTTTGTCCGATTTATTAATGGATCATATCATTGGAAAGCTGGTAAAAAAACACGAATTTTAAAAAAAGTTAGCAATTTTTTTTTTAAATCACAGAACGATTGTTAATTTATATTAAGAACTGAATTTTTTACAGTTCATTAATAAGAGCCTAAAGTATACGAAATCATTCAACTGAGGTTAATTTATACACAATCAACCCTTCAGGAGATCGCTAAACTAAGGGTACGTGCTGGAAACGAATCTCACTGAATACAAAGTGAGAGCGCGTCTTCAAATCGGTGCGCGCTGGAAAAATTAGCAATATTTCCGCTTTTAAATAACGTAGAGCTTTCACTTTTCGATTTTTTTAGAGTAGCTCATCGAAAAAATAATATTGGACACATGTTCATCTTTCTCGGACCTCCCCCACCCCCCCGAAAATTGAATTTTTTACGTTTAAAATTTTTTTACTCGTTCTACATGTTTCTTCATTGAAAACGATTACATACCTTATTATATATATATATATATATATATATATATATATATATATATATATATATATATATATATATATATATAGTATCAGATAGATGGAGAACCAGCACAATAATGCCTATGTTTAAGAAAGGTGACAAACAAGAACCAGGGAACTACAGGGGTATTAATCTACTGGACACAACTCTGAAACTCGTTACGAAAGTAATCAAAAATAAAATTAATTCGGTTACAATACTGGAAGACGAACAGCAAGGATTTAGATCAGGAAGGTCTTGCGTGGATGCAGTATTTATTCTACGACAGATAGTCGAAAAATCTCTGGAATACAATAAACCAACATTTTTATGCTTTATAGATCTAACAAAAGCATTCGATCGCATAAAGCTAGATGACGTAATCCACCTGTTATATAAGAGAAATATTCCTATCAATATAATTCAGACCATCGAAAACATATACGCAAACAATAAAGTTCAGATTCGCACTAACGGTAAATTATCTACACCCATACCAGTCAACAGCGGTATTAGACAGGAAGACTCGCTTAGTCTTTTGTTGTTTAACATGATAATGGACGAAATAATAAAGGAGGTGCGACTTGATAGAGGATATAAAATGGGTGATACAGAAATAAAAATTCTCTGTTACGCTGATGACGCTGTGATATGTGCCGAAAATGAAGACGACCTCCAGAGATTGTTAAATACCTTTAATCTTATGGGAAGAAAATATAATATGATTATCTCAGCCGAAAAAACTAAATGTATGACAACCTCAAAAGAACCCCTCCGATGCAAACTAGAACTAGACGGTCGAATAATATAACAAGAAATGACTTTCAAATATCTAGAAATCGACATAACTAGTTATGGCAACATCGAAGATGAAGTAAGAGGGCAGGTGGCCATAGCAAACAAAGTGGCGGGTTGCCTCAACGACGTGATCTGGCGAAACAAACACTTACAACAAGAAACAAAGATTCGGATCTACAAAACCACAATTAGACCTATTATGACATACACCTCAGAAACACGGCCAGAGACGACAAAAACGAAACAACTATTGGAGACTACAGAAATGAGAATACTTCGATGAATAACAGAAAAAACGCTACTAGACAGAGAAAGAAGCGATAACATCAGGCAATCATGCAACACAGACTGCATTATTGAGTGGGTCCTACAACGTAAGACATAATGAAACAAACACATAAGCCGAATGACAGAGGACAGACTGGTAAGGATCGCACGAGATAAATCGCCTAGTGGTACACGCAGTAGAGGTCGACCGCGGAAAAGGTGGAGCGATAATTTAAGTCCAGAATGAGGAAAATCGAAGAAGGAACAGGTCAGGGACCTATTATAGAAGGTAGAAGAAGAAGAATATATATATATATATATATATATATATATACTTATATTCGGCCTCCTCCTTCCCCCAAAAATTATATTTTTCCCATTTTTTGCTTTTATTACATATGTATGAACTAGAAATAATAATATCGTGCTAAAATTTGAATTTTCTTGTTACTGTATTGAAATAAAATAACTTGAATAATGTTATTGTTAAAAAATAAGGTTGTATTAAAAGTTATACAATAATCAATTAAATCATAATTATCCTTTTTTTTAGTACATGACAGCTTAAGTCTAAGATAATGAGCACTGACAGAACTCTGTAGCAGTTTCCTAGACGACGCTACAGCCAATCAAAAATAGTCACTTTTTTCGTTTTTCTAATAAACAATTGCAATTTTACAAAAACTATTGGACCGACAGCGCCCAACTTCCGCACACTTTTTAAGCACTTTAAAACTCATATTCCAGTAAAAGCTGAAAACAATTCAATAAATATTAAGAAAGTTATTAACAATTGAAAAATAAGCCATTTTTAATGTTTAATTTGCAATAACTTTTATGTTTACAAACCGATTTAGACAAACAAAAACTCATTTTGAAGATATTTTCGAGACGTCTGTGGAGCATTTTTCTCTAAATCACTTAGATTTTCCGTAAAATTAAAAAAAACGGGGAAAAATCATTTTTCGACCTATTTGTTAAAGAAAAAACAATGTTCCAACCAAAATTTGTTGAGACACGAGATAAGACGTGATTTCTACTACCTTCCACTATTCCTTTCTGCAATCAGATAGTAGGCAGTATTTGAGTCATTTTTACTTCCCAAAAATCGCTTCGTTTTCTGACCTATATAAGTAGTTGTGTTAATTTTGCCTTAGTTATGCAAATACTCACGGTATGGCCAATCACTGATATTTTTCTTTAGAATTTCTAATTAATTCCTGGTATAAAAATAATCCATTTACAATATTTTGAACCCTGTTAGCTCCATTTCCTGTTTGATTTCTTTTAAAGCTCTGATTTATAACCTACTTTCTTACACTACAAATACAATTTTAATTACGTTAATATCCTGTTACATCGTACCTGGCTGTTTTCTTTATAGAAGTTTATTTACCGTACCTTCATTTTTTTTCCTAGATTTCGGTTTAACATCTTGCCGGGAATTATTTTAGTTAATTTCGCAAATTCTATTCACCTTTTTTTTGTATTAGGTTATGGGTTCATTCTTTTCTTTTTGCATCGTTCGGAAATTCTACACCGCCTCAAGAGTATTCTCTTGGGTCATAGTGATGCTTTGCACAGATTCTGCTCTGTATGTTCCGTACTTGCGGAAGGAAATTTGGGCAGGTAGCTCATGCTTTGCTCGAAATGGCCTAAAGAATAGAGGTTTGTTTTATCGACTAGGGTTTCTTTCTTTATGGGTTAATGAACGGAATGTTATTTGATTGTATCGAAATTTAATAGTATGTGACGCGTTTTTATGTAGGCGGGGAGCAGGTCAAGTCGTGCTCTTCGGCTCTACTTCGTTCACGGCAGCGGAACATCGGTCAGTGGATATTTCTCAGATCATCGGTGAAATGCTCAGCGCAGGGGTATCGGGTCGGCGGTATCTACTTATATTCGGGATATCCCTGCTCTCTGAAGGTCAAAACATCCACTCGGTGGTCGGTTCTCGTGCGCCACCCTCGGGATTCATGTGGTCGACGGCCCACTTATGCACCGGGTAGCTTGTGACAGTTTAGAAACGGCAAGCCAGGGGTCAATTGTGCATATTAGTGCTGGCCGCCGGCTGCCAATTGTTATATGTAATGTTAAAAATGGGACTGTGTAATAAAACAAACGGTTATAAAACATCCTGTATCCTGGATTGCATTATTTTATACAAAGACATGGCCTAAAACTAACTTACAATCTAAAATGTACAACAAACTAACAATTAAACGGTCTGGGGGGCAAGAGTATGTTTTGAGAGCGGATCACGGTAGCTCATACTGATCGGTTGCGCTAAAGACGGTAACCCGGCGGTATCATTTACGACGCTATTGACGTACCTCGTACTATACGGTTGCGACGCTATTCACGACGGCTTGCACGCAAATTATCGCGCCTCGTATCTAAAATCCGCGTTCACAGTTCACGGCGCTTCGTATTAAAATTGGATCGACGGCGGTATACACGGTATGTAACAATAACTCGGCATCGTTCGCGATAGCGGCGTCTCTACAAGGCGACGGTGATCTCTATACGCGGCGGCGGCGACAAGCGTCGGGGCGGCAGTTGTTTAGCGCCCTTGTCAACGGATATCGGAGGGCACCTGGCGGTTAAACACATTCCTGGTCAATACGGAAACAAAAATAATATTGACGGCATTTAATGCGTGTGTGTATCGGTGACGGTAGGAAGGAACGAAAGGCGGCCCGTTCTTATAAGGGTCCTCGACAGCGTCAGCAGGATGGAACGACATTGCCCGGTCTTATAAGGGTCCTCGACAATGTCGACCAATAGCGGTAGGAAATTAAGAAAGGAACCGACACTGCCCGTTCTTATAAGGGTCCTCGGCAGTGATGGTAGGATGACACAACATTGCCCGTTCTTATAAGGGTCCTCGGAAATGCTGGCCATTAGAGGGGTAGGACGTTAGGAAGGAAGTGTATGGTAAAACACCATATACACACAAGCCTAGCCTCACCTATATTGTTAGACCAGAAAGGCGCCGTCCGTTTGGACTAGTCAGGCTTAAATAGACGGCCCGGGCTCCCACTACGCTGACGTGTGACGGCGTGCGGTGATCGCGCATACAATACTGCTGTACGCGGCGCGCGATTACTATGGTCGGGCGCTCTGAAAATCTCGGAAAATGATATTTCCCGGCATAGCGCGATAAATCTAATTATATTCCGGTAATATTGAAACTTTAAGCAATCTTTTCCTGCAAGAATCAGATTTTTCGGATGTAAAATAATAAATTAAATCCCGGCAAACATACTCATGCCCAAAAATTCAGTAACTTCGTTACAAGTATAATAATTCTTCTAACTTTGATCTGCAATAGGATGATGTTAATTATGTTCTGTTCATCCAGAGCTCACATTAGTTTCGGGAGATATGCCGGCAGATTAATTTTATTTTTTTTTGTTGGTTAAGTTACTTTGACGGTTGCAATCGTACTTCAATATTGTACTACGTAAAATTGTTGTCAAACTGGTCAACTCCACCATGAGTAATATTTTCTGTCCTGTTTTTTCTATTTTTTTTTTGGAAATGAATATTTTACTTGGGAGGCAACGTGAGTCCGAGATTTTTAATCCAATATTTTGGGATATTCGACCAAAGTTGCCCATTGTTCATTAATTTCTATTATTTTGTTTGATTACCTTACCTTTTGTCTTTACTGTGTTAATAAACAACCTCTCCTTGGAAGGATTTATTCACAAGTAAATACACACGTGGTGCAGCCTTTTCTTGCTTTCCTATTGTTTTATAAAATTATTTGCCCCATTGTACCCTTTTAGAAACTGTTGAGAAAACTTTCGAGGATTAAGGGTCCTCAAGAACCACATCGAGGCTCTCATTTGACCAGAACTCGTAAGTTTACCGGCCATCAACCTTATCCTTTTTTTTATATAATAATTGTTTTGCAGCTAACTGCTTATTTGATTAATTCAGTTGTATTCATCTTACTTATGTTTTCATCATTTTTCCTTAACGTTTTTTTTTTGTTTAAATGGGAGTAATTTATATATTTTGGTATTTTTCTCTTACTTGGGTGATGTTCGAGTATGCGAGTAAAAATAGCACAGGGTAACAGAGCTAATTTTAACTATGGAAGTGCGATTTTTTTGTTATAGATTTGTCAAAATTTTACTTGTAGCCTGAATTGTATGATCTCGTAATCTGTAAAATTTAATTGTATAATTTGATTCGTAATTTATTAAGTGAAATTTGATCGGAGGCTTCATGTCGCTAAGTATAATTGTGTATTATTATGAGTATTTTGTTATTTTGTTAAATAAATTTACTAATTGTTATGGATAGACTGAATTTTGGGATTAATTACTCTATTTTCGACTATTTATTTCTATTTATTGTTATTTTTCTGATCAGATTTTGTAATTAATGATTAATTTTATATGAGTCAAGTCGTTTGCTTAGCTTGACATGATTTATAACTTGACTGGGATGTATAATTGTATTTTTTCTGTATTAATTTAATATTACATTCATAACGTTACAAGCTGGGCAGCGACTCTGTAATTTATTAATATTATACCGAGTGTTTTGAATTTATAACCTCGTCATTTTGTTATTTTGCTTTGTGGATTTTGATTGCAGTCTAGCTGGTAATTTTATATCCAACCCAGTTAGTTTTCTTAGACGCTCTGTTTTTTTTCAGGGTTCTTCTTCTTATTCAAGTTCTTGTTCATCTTCTTCTTTTCTTCTTTCTCTTCATTTTCTTCTTGTTCCTTGGTTCTTCTTTTCCCGTGCGGAGATCAACTTACTTCCCTCCATCACTAGCTGCTACCTGTAGACACGACAACTCAGGAACCGGGAAGAATCACATAAGGAACACAGATAAGCCGAATGCTCATTTGCTTTTAATTTACTTACTTTTTTTATTTATCTTGACTACTTATCTATTTATTTAATTGCAGGAAAAGTACCGCGACCACCTTTGGCAGCTTGTAGCTCAGCTGGTTTAGAGCTACTGGCGTCCTAATTTGAACCTCCTCTCCTGAGCAGCCGGTGGTTTGCTTACTGTATCAAACTGCTTTTTCCTGCCAGGCCACTTTGTTTTATAGTACCTTATAATCTATTATAACCTACTCTCTGCTTTCAAACAGAGGAAGAGTGTAACAATATACTGCTGCCAGATACGTAGACATGTGAAAATAAGTTGACCTTTCAAACTCAATTGTATCATTATAAAATTCAAACTGGGCGAAAGATAATCATTTAATAACTCCTTAAAACTATTACTGTATCAAAATAGCAGTCCAAAAGTATTGGCAGCAGGTGTCATAGTCGCATGTAGAGCACTCGATGGCTTTAGGGCGTGACATGAAAAAAGATATAAAATTTATACACTCGTAGATCGAGATGGCAGATTTATTGTTTGCAGTCACGTTGTCTCTTTATTTCTGAGTATTTCAGCAATGGTGATATTTTAAGTTTTTCTTGGTCTTCCTTGATAATCTTTTCCTCACTTTATTACTTCTCAAACCGTTTTGGCTTTGTCTATTTTATTGATCTCACCTTAAGTTTCTTCTGATTTTTTGATTTCTTTTTCTATTTATTTGTGTTGGGAAATTTTCTGAAAAATTTTATTTATATGAATAATCCTTATATGAATTATTTTTATTATGTTATATTATTTAAATAATAATTTTATTTTATGAGAAGTGTAAAAAAATAGTTTTCTATATATTTTCTTCATTTAACGTCAATCTACATTTTGTCTTAAACATTTAGTTTTTTTTACTTTAAGGATAAACCTTTCTTTATCGTTTTCTAGGGAAAATTTAATTTAAAATACCTCACCGTTATTTTTTACCTTTATTTCACAAAAATCAAATAGAAAACGTCTATATTTCATGTTTCTGACCGAAAAGCTCTCCTTTCATCGTTGAAAGTCCGATTTATTTTCACGTTGTTCGTTTTCTTATTTACTTTTGAAGGGTTTGAAAAAGTATTGACGAGTTTTGTACGTGTTTCTAAGCGGATATGACCACTACAAGATAAAATTTTATTCTATTTTGGTTTATGTTAGAAAAGTAACATGCCTGTGAGATAATTAAATCGTATTAGAAAAGTAAACATGTGAAGATAGATAGAAATAATGCTCAACATGGATCTATTTTATGTCTTCGTTTTTAAATCATATATATATATATATATATATATATATATATATATATATATATATATATATATATATATATATATATATATATATATGTATATATAGTCTCACCGTTTTGGACATAAATTTTTATGTCAAAAATGCCGATTGTGGACCAAAACTTAACTATAAATTTTTCCTGTAAGAAAGTCTTTATTATTTAATTTGGGTTAGTTTTCTTGTAGACAAAATCGACTTTAGTAGTATTTTTATGATACTTTGAAAATTAATAGTACACAGTGGTCAAAAAATAAGATTAAAAATTATGTTTAAAAAATCGTCAAAAGAATATTTTTTCAAATAGAAAAACCCTTATTTTTATAATTTTATCATATTAAGCATCAAAAATAAGGGTAACTTTGTATAAGATCGTCTATTCCAAAAATTTGTAGTTTTTGTTGTGTTTTCTATTGTAAAACTGCTATACGGCATTTTTTGTTATTAATTGGCCATGACGGCGAGGCGCGGCGAAAATAAAACAATCCAACCCTACAGAATTGTTACTGTTTCTTGCCATTTGACATTCTTTAATAATAATCATGCCGGAGCAATTAAATTACACGCACGAAGATTATTTAAACTTATTTATTATTTATGGAAAATGTGAGAGTTATTTTAAGAACATGCGATACATTCGCGATCTGATATCCGAAGAAACAGAAACCAACACTACCAACTGTTAAAAAGATTATAAAAAACTTCAAAAACTTTGGATTTATAAAACGCTAAAAGAAATAGAAATAAACTAGTTGTTGATAAAAAAAAAGTTACAAAAATTATTTGAGTAAATGTTGAAATGGACGTCCTTGAACTTCCAAACATTTTTCACACTTAAGCAGGAACTCTTCATGGGTGGTTCTTCTTATTGACTGAGGATTAAGTTCTTCAAATGCTATTCTGATGCGCTACATTCAATCTTTCATAATGCGGTGTTGTATACTTTATTTTTGATTGTCTCCAAAATAAAAAAAAAAATCAAGTAATGTTAGGTTGGGGGAGCGAGGTGGCCAAAGATGGGGTACACTCTTGGCTATCCATTGATTTTAAAACAAGTTTTGCAAATGGTTATTAACTAAATGACTATTATGTTGGGGCGCCCTATCATGTTGATAAAATAGATTTCTAGGATCAGCGAGCGGCAAGTTATCTAAATAGTTCACTTCCAAATTTCTCAAGATGTCGAACTAGCTCTCACCTATAAGTTAAAAAACGTATTTTGTATCTAGAACTTTAGAAAGAAAAGACTGGCCGTTCATATTACTGAGGTTTAATAGAAACGTTACCATAGCCAACCTCCTATTTTAAATTTCTTAACGGCCACAATAATTTCTAAATTATTTTGGCCGTTTTCTCAAATTCTAAACCACTAAGCCCGTCAGGTTAGTTTGGGACAAAAGATCGTAGGGAACGCCTACGCCCAATATTACCTCCTAACTTCCGTGCAATACGAAGACGAGCAGTACCTTGAAACGAATGAGAGGGTGTAGTTACTTTTCGTCTAAACTCATAACGTAATCGACGGAATTTGGGATATTTAATGACTATACATCAAATAGTCGAAATACAAAAAAAAATAGTTTTTGTTGGTCATTGAGCGTAAAGAAAATTGATATTTCTATTACAAAATAAACATTTATTCCAATAAAAATAATAGTGAAACGCAACAGTAATTTCTAAGTAAATAAGCTAATAGACCACTTTAAAATTAAAAATCATTCTCAATATTAAACTTTTATTCTGGTAAAAAATAAAGGTAACACGTTCAGTAATTGTAAATAAATAAACACCTAAAAGTCTACAAGAGGTGTTCAAACAGGCCTCCACTTTGAGCGAGACAATAACTCCGTCTATTGTAAAATACGGTTCGTGTATTTACCAAAACTTCAGGGGTTATATCCCTATTAGCCCTTTGTATCATGTCCTCACAAAACACCATACGTGTTTTCTGGTCTTCCGGAAAAATTTCTTCAGTTATTCGCAATTTGTAACAGCGATATTTGTTCCTCTTTAAAATATTCCGAACTGTTCGAGCGTTCACATCAAGTTCTTCGGCAATTACGGTACTATTGCAAGGAAAATTAATTTCTGCCTAACTACAAACGTCAGTCTCCCGATTTGTTCGTTCTTCAGTAATTTGAGGAACCGGTTGCTCCTCATTATTATCAGTGCATTTTTTACAAATTTTTACAACTGGTTGTTTCAAATTTTTTAATAATTTCCGATATTCTAAATTTTCAAGGTACAGGAAGATTTTCGCACGTAAATGCAAATCTGCCGATTATCTCATCCATATCTTTACCAGAAAGTACCACTTAATAATCTGCTCTTTTTGTTCTGTAGAATAAACTACCATTTTAAATACAAAAAATTTTGCGCGAAACTGAAATACCAATACACGATACTTACGCTTCGACAGCCTGAAGGAAAGCCAATAACTTGAAATCATCTTGTGTGCTAGGACGTGGCGTATGCTGCCGCCCGCTCTCACCGCGCCAGCATTGTATTACCCCTTACCCGAGGGCCAAACTGGCAATTTACACGTATGTCGATGCTTACGATATTTATCTTCTGTCTCATTCTGATTTGATGAATAATATAGTATTTTCTTTATCATACTTAAGAAACGTCGAGTTTCTGGTTTGGATTTTCTAGACCTGTATATATATATATATATATATATATATATATATATATATATATATATATATATATATATATATATATATATTGTCACGCCCAGTTTTGAGGTGTGACTAGGGACGTAGCATTTAGGAATTTGGTCTTCAGAGGTTGCACTCAAAATAAACTCTTTACCACGGATTATATAAAAAAAATAGTTTAATTAAAAATAAACGACATTAACATTTTGGACTATACATAATTGTGACTAGATGTTTGACTTACATTAAGGTTATCTTCCTGGCACTCTTCACGGGGGTTGTCACTAGTATACTCTTTCGTCGACCTGCTCAGAACTGGGACATGCTTGGGATTCTCGCTTCACTAACCATTAACTAAGTCGCGATAGACTAGCATCAGGATTCAACCGATCGAACAGATTGAACCAATTGACCCGATAGAACCAATTGACCCGATAGAACCAATTGACCCCCGTCCCAAGCATGTCCGTCCTTTTTATCCTGTTTGCTTTTTTTCATCAAGTCAACGAATCGCCTTCCTACAACCTCGATCCCTCATGACCCGGAAAGCGACCTTGCTGACTTGGTGAATTAGCACGATCGACGGTCAGTGAATAAACATAACATTTCATAATTAAAAGGTTATTAAATTATAAGAGGTGACGTGATTGTTATTGTTTAAATTTAAAATAAAAGATTTGTAAAATTGGAAAATGCAAATTTATGAAATATTATGTTTTTATGTTTTTCCCTATGTGACACATCCCCCGGTCTTAGAGAGCTGGACCCCAGCGATGAATAGAAAAAAAGTAGAAACTGAAAAAAAAAATATGACTTAAAATTGAATATAAACAAAAAATTCTACTTTTTTCCTATTTCATGACTCTCTGTTTACTAAACTAAGAAAAAAATGAACTTAATTATAAAAAAAAAAAAAGTCTTTTAAAAGTTTTTCAAAGCTTCGCACCACTGCACTAAATCACTTTTTAAGAGTCTGTCTGGAGGATGCTGTCGTGTTGCCTTGTCCGGTGAGTCGAAAGAGTGGATACCATTTACGCTGATGTTGTAGTACTCCTTACTCCTACCGTTGGTCGGGACCCTCTGACGTCACACATCGTTTGTCCAGCCGAGGTCGGCAACGCGTCGAATGACTCTTGACGTCTATAAGCCCCCTGCGTTGACTGCCCATACCTACAATGCACTCCATTCTCTGCCGAATTCCAGTAGCTAAGGTTGTGAGATACATGTAGCATGTTACTCCTGACTTAAACTTTCCTTATTCTGTTGACTTCTGGTCTGGCAGTAGAAGATACTGTAGCTGTAAAAGATGAGTGTTCATGGATGTGTAGGCATAGATGAAGTCGCAGCGGGGTCTGCCGACTGCGCTGGTATAGAGCTGCGTGCGTCAATAGAACTCGTGGACCATTTATTGGGCTCGACATGCCTCCAGTTTGCTTCATACGTGCAGACAGTGGTGGTGAGATTACGTATCATCGTAATATATTTGTCTTATACCTAAATTTCTATACTAAATCACAATTTTTATACAAGAACATTTTTAACAGTTTACAAAGTATTTTTATGGTATGAATGGTTGCACTAAAAATGAATGATAACTTAATTTAAGCATTGTTCTCAATGCAAAAGGCAAAGGATTTTAAATGTCGACATGCTTTAAACTTATATTAATTATTACATTACTTATGTTAGGCAGCTAAGATGAAACGTCACTAAGTACAAATTTAGTTTGTAAGGAAAAAATATTATTTTCTAACTTTTAACAATTCACATGATAAATTTACAATTCCTTAGTGGTTCTAAGGGACCTATTTGATTTATATATAATGGGGTATTGTTTATACCAGTTTAAAATTATTAATTATCTGCGTAGGATTTTGAGATGCACTTGAAAAACCATCTATCGGTTGTATGCCCCTATCTCCTACCTACGCCAAAAAAAATGTATCAATTTTTTGATACGTATTACATGGTACTATATTTAAGTACCTAACTTATTATTACATATATTTACGTATTATTAACGTATTTAATATTTACTTATACAACAAATATTTTATATGCATTACATATGCATTTACATATGGGTACCTTATTTTGGTACTGTCCTAGGACTCTAGAGTTTATGTAATTTACAATGATATTTATCCAAAAACTTTTCTTTTAAGGCCTCGAAAGATTTGGCTTAAATAAAGAAGTAAAAATACACTCTAAAATGTTACTAAGTTTTGCAAGACAACTTGGGCATACTATGTGTCTTAATTAAAAAAAGGAGATAGTGATAGATGATTCTTACATCAAGTATCTCTAGTGCAACTTTGTTTTGCACAATTTTATGTAAAATTTTCCGTTAACGTTCGGACATTTCAATGTATTTTGTATTTAGTTATTGTTGTGACTAATACTTTTATTTCGGATAAATTCGAAAGAATAACATACTATTTGTATAGTACAGTTAGATGCCTGAAAAAAGAAAGAATAAATAATTATTACGGGAAGGTCAAAACATTTTTAAAATTCTGTGATAGGAATGGCTACTTCCTGTCAGAGGTTTCTTGTTTCTTCCCCTAGTCCTAAAATCCGGGATTAATTACCCTTGTATAAATTAATGGACTAGTTTCGTTGTGTGTGACTTACAAACTGCCTTGGCTTTGACTTCTATGTAGTAAAATTGCAAATAAAGGAAATCTATATTTAAAAAAAAGAAGGAAAAAAAATTATTAACTTTAGTTTCAGTATATAAATATCCCTCGTTGTTTTGCTAAACCATTCATTAATGATAAAATTTTATACCTTGATTGTTTATGCAGTCTTATGAAACTTATGTTTATATTTTTCTATTAGGTGTTATTATAAACCCAATAAATGTGATGATAGATGAAATTTTTATACTACAGTTGGTATGTATAAATATATGTACATAGACATTTGTTTTATTTTTCAATATTTAAATTTCTAAATATTAAGGAACAAAACCTTATTTAATTTAAAAAGTAATTCTTAATTTCTCAAATTTTTCAATTTTTTTTTGTATTTTATGAAAAAAAAGTTTACATTTATACGATTAAATTTTAGTTTTATAAAATAGAATAAATAAGAAACTACCCTATTTATTTGGAGCAGTTATTTACATTTGACATATATTATTTACAAATTTTTTAAAAATTGTAAAAAAACTTTTGTTTGTAAGAATTCCATTTCTCCTGACATTTTACGAACAATATTAACTAGTAATTACATATCGCATGCATTTCTATTTGCTTGTGTAGCAATAAGTTAACTGTGCCTGACTCTTAACATTAGCGATATAATTTGATGCAAGAGATAGAAGTAAAAATTGTAAGAGATAGGTTTTTGTGCCACGACTGAGTATATAAATATTTTTATATATGTAAAAATATGTATCAAATTCCCTAAATCCTATATTTTAATAGATTAAATTTAACCCTAAAGTTTTAAAATCAAATAAGTTTTCTTTTTTAACCTAGTTATTCCCAGTATTATCGTTTAAATGTTTTCCATATTCTTTATATATTTAAAATCTTAATTTGTTTTATAACAAAACGGTTTTAGAAAATTTTAACATTCTAACTGGAATAAGTAGGGTAAAAGAAGCTAAATCTAAAACATATTTAAATAAACAGCCCAAAATGTTATAGTTAAATTAATAATAATAGTGAAGAGAATATCTTAGAAATAAGTAATCTCGTTTAGACCAAATTCTTAATTCTATAATTACGTAGTTAAATGGTATGTAAAAAATGAATAAGTTGGTTTTAAATCATAGATGACATGACGTTTGCTGCTTTTTAAATACGGCATTTTAACTACATTGTCATAGCGGAGTTTTATAAAAAAAAATATTTAGAATAATTAATTGCGGTATTAGAAAAATTGCAAGCCTCCACCATGTCATGGTGTAAGGATGTTTACAAAAAAGTTACTTAGAATTTATAAAGACGCATCTAAAACATTGTCATGGTGCGTGGAGTTTTACAAAAAGGCTAGTTAAAATTGCAGAAAGATCTGTCACTAGTTTTCCACCACATTGTTATGGTTACGGTAATCTCACTTAGACCAGATTCTTACTTTTGTTTCTTTTTAATTACACAGATAAATGGTATATAAAAATTGAATAAATTGGTAATGAATCATAGAAAATATGGCACTAGGAATAAACACGGCACCTCCACCACATTGTCACGCCCAGTTTTGAGGTGTGACTAGGGACGTAGCATTTAGGAATTTGGTCTTCAGAGGTTGCACTCAAAATAAACTCTTTACCACGGATTATATAAAAAAAATAGTTTAATTAAAAATAAACGACATTAACATTTTGGACTATACATAATTGTGACTAGATGTTTGACTTACATTAAGGTTATCTTCCTGGCACTCTTCACGGGGGTTGTCACTAGTATACTCTTTCGTCGACCTGCTCAGAACTGGGACATGCTTGGGATTCTCGCTTCACTAACCATTAACTAAGTCGCGATAGACTAGCATCAGGATTCAACCGATCGAACAGATTGAACCAATTGACCCGATAGAACCAATTGACCCGATAGAACCAATTGACCCCCGTCCCAAGCATGTCCGTCCTTTTTATCCTGTTTGCTTTTTTTCATCAAGTCAACGAATCGCCTTCCTACAACCTCGATCCCTCATGACCCGGAAAGCGACCTTGCTGACTTGGTGAATTAGCACGATCGACGGTCAGTGAATAAACATAACATTTCATAATTAAAAGGTTATTAAATTATAAGAGGTGACGTGATTGTTATTGTTTAAATTTAAAATAAAAGATTTGTAAAATTGGAAAATGCAAATTTATGAAATATTATGTTTTTATGTTTTTCCCTATGTGACAATATATATATATATATATATATATATATATATATATATATATATATATATATATAGAGAGAGAGAGAGAGAGAGAGAAAGAAAATTTCGTCATTTTGTTAAGAATTCTATTTCTTTCACAGAAAATTAGGAATACACTATGTGTAGAATGTATATATTTACAAGCGAAAATTATTAAGATATCCATCATATTGTGAAAGCTTTATCTACCTTTAAACAGATGTGTTAAGAGCTTAAATATTTACACTTAAAGATATTCAGTCAAACATCATAAAATTTTTCATTAAAAATAAAAACTTCTTGTATTGTAAGGCGATAAATCTGCAACATCAAGAGATGTTTTATTTGAGCACTCTATTTTCCCTCAACTGGAAAACAAGCGAAGTGATTATATGGCTTTAAAGCGATAAATAAATATTTCGTTTAAATAAATGAATTTAAATTGATATCAATTAAACAATTTTACTTTAAAAGAATGAATTATGAAAACGTATTTCAGTAAACAAAGTTAAATTTTTAATGACGAGATATTAATATGGGGATTTATTACCGTAATTATGATATATTGATATTTTTACTTCTGTATGTAATAAATATTAAAATTATTTTGAATATGTACTTACAATGTAGATTTGATTTAAAAAACTCCATTGTAACGGTGACGTAAAATAATTTTCGTGTCGGTCAACTGTATTGTGCTTACCTGAAACAAGAAAAAATTTTTAATATAGTGTAGTTTTTTAGAACCTCAAAATTTCAGTAAGAAATAAAGAAATCTATCTGCCTTATTTAAACAGTTGTTTATATGTATTACCCTTTCAAGCAGAAGAAAGGAAAGAATATATATATATATATATATATATATATATATATATATATATATATATATATATATATATAAACGGTTTTTCTCTTGCAGATACAACTCTGATCCTCTGTCCATACGCGTTTCGACCACCTTATAGTGTCATCAGTGGAGCTGTATCGAACCAAGAGCAACATACGGAGGAAACAATTGCTATATAAAATATAAATTCCAAAGTATGTCGGTAGGATATTATGGAGTATGTAGAGAGTCGGTTATAGAATTTGTCTCTGAATGATAGAATAGTACTACCGAGCAACTCTCTAACGTACTTAAATATTTGTTTATATGTATTATTCTTTCAAACAGAGAAAAGGAAAAAATATATACAAACGGTTTGTCTCCTGCAAATATAATTCTGGCCCCCTCTCCATGAGTGTTTCAACCACCTTATGGTCTCATCAGTGGAGCTGTATCAAACCGTCAGCAACATTCGCAGGAAACAACTATTATATAAAATATAAATTTCAAAGTATGTCGATAAGATATTATGGAGTATGTAGAGAGTCGGTTATAGAATTCGTCCCTCTGAATGATAGAATAGTACTACCGAAACTACGAACGACTCATAGAGACGTTAATATAGTTCAGATTTATGATCCAACTAGTGGCAGTTCAGATCAGGAGATCGAAGAATTTTACAACAAGATAGATGAAATTATGCGACTAACAAAGAGATGAGAGATAACGATGATCATCAAGACTTTAATGCCAAAATTTTCCGTGGTGCTGAAGGTGACAACATAGAGGCATACGGTCTTGACACAAGAAACATCAGAGAAGATAGACTTGTACAATTCTGCGTAGAGAACAATTTACTAATAGCCAACACCTTCTTCAAACCACATTCCAGAATGCTATATACTTGGTGATCCCCTGTAGACAGAGGGGATATATTTGCCAGGAATCAAATTGATTTTATTCTGCTCGACGTAAACTTTAAGAAATACATGAAATCCGTTCAAACCTGACCCGAAGTAGATATTTATAGCGACCCCAATCCAGTTGTAATAAACTTTAAACTCAAAAGATTTCTGAAACTCGAGAGAGGAAACCCAGCAAGAAAGAGAGATATCCCGCAACTGAAGAACCCTACCAGGAAGAAAGAAACAAGTCTATCGATCAAAGAAGAAATGGAAACTATAGCAGAATCGGTAGAGAATGAAGACGTCCAAGAGACATGGAAAGTTTTAAAAAGTAAAATAAGAAAAATCTCAGAAGAAGACATCGGAATCACGAAAAACATCAAAAAACAAGAATCGATAATGCAAGAAATCCTGGACCTCATGATTGCTAGACAAAAACACAAAACAAACCCAACAGATTACAAGTAATTCAATAAAACCATTAGGAAAAAGTGCGGAGAGGTTAAAGAAAATTGGATGTCAGCAAAGTATGAAGAAATTGAATAACTTCTGAAAAAATATGACACCTTTAATGTCCACAAGAAAATAAAAAAGATGACAGGCAGACACAGAAAGCGGCAGCAAACAATCTTAAGAGATATTTATAACAAAGTAATTCTGGGGACAGAAGAAAACTTGCGAGAAAGAAAACATCCAAATACTTTTTCTACGATGACAGACCCTGTGATCCACCATGCACAGACAAGCAAATAGATGTTCAGAAATAACTGAAGGAGAGGTTATTCACGCAATAAAAACATAGAAAAATAGAAAAGCAACCAGCCCTGATAAAATCAACGTCAAAATAGTTAACTTGATCACAGCGATGCAGAAACATGAATGTGGATGTATTCGCATGTTTTATAGACAACCGAAAGGCGTTTGACTGGGTTAACCATCAAAAGATGATGGAAATTCTGAGAACTACCGGTGTAGACGAACAAGACCTACGCAGTATTTCAGAATTTTATTGGCACCAAACGGCAACAGTCGAGATGGAGCAAACAGCATCGGAATTTATTCTGATTAGACGAGGAGTCCTACAGAATTACGTCTTGTCTCCGCTTCTTTTTAATCTATATACATATATATATATATATATATATATATATATATATATATATATATATATATATATATATATATATATATATATATATAAAATAAAATAGAATAAAATATTGGCGAAGCGGACGTGAAAATTTGTCAATCTACATGATTCTCGTATTAAAAAGTGCGGAGCACTCCAAAGTATGGAATAACTCCGGGTCCGACAGATGGCGACAGCGCTGTTTCGTCCTAATATGGGACTCGTCAGGCCACCGCAGTCGGTACAAACCATCATCTCGCCTTTGCATCGTATAAGCCATACTTATAATCAAAATACGGCAAATAAGACGACAAAGGCGACATCTCGATGGTCCACTCGATAATACAAGAACCATACAGATTAACAAAGTTTGTAAGAGAACCGTCATATGGTGGCGCGACGGTGAATTAAAACAGAAATATGTAAAATCGAGTACACGAAACGCGCTGCCCAAAAGATAGGGGTCGCATTTTTCGGTACTGGCAAGCAAGCATACCGCTATTTACATGTTTGTACCGACTGCGGTGGCCTGACGAGTCCCATATTAGGACGAAACAGCGCTGTCGCCATCTGTCGGACCCGGAGTTATTCCATACTTTGGAGTGCTCCGCACTTTTTAATACGAGAATCATGTAGATTGACAAATTTTCACGTCCGCTTCGCCAATATTTTATTCTATTTTATTTTAAATTACACGGACAAAAACTTATCTACATATTTGTTTACTTGTTTGGCTTTGAAACACGCTAAACGATGCTCTCTCATGGTGGGATCGTTTGGTGCGGCACGTGGCGTTGGCTGCTTAAATAGCGGTATGCTTGCTTGCCAGTACCGAAAAATGCGACCCCTATCTTTTGGGCAGCGCGTTTCGTGTACTCGATTTTACATATTTCTGTTTTAATTCACCGTCGCGCCACCATATGACGGTTCTCTTACAAACTTTGTTAATCTGTATGGTTCTTGTATTATCGAGTGGACCATCGAGATGTCGCCTTTGTCGTCTTATTTGCCGTATTTTGATTATAAGTATGGCTTATACGATGCAAAGGCGAGATGATGGTTTGTACCGACTGCGGTGGCCTGACGAGTCCCATATTAGGACGAAACAGCGCTGTCGCCATCTGTCGGACCCGGAGTTATTCCATACTTTGGAGTGCTCCGCACTTTTTAATACGAGAATCATGTAGATTGACAAATTTTCACGTCCGCTTCGCCAATATTTTATTCTATTTTATTTTAAATTACACGGACAAAAACTTATCTACATATATATATATATATATATATATATATATATATATATATATATATATATATATATATATATATATATATATATATATACATGTATATATATGCCTGTATTTAGAGAAGCATTAGACAATGCCCATGGTGGAATCAAGATCAATGAAACTATGATAAATAACATTAGGTACGCTGATGATACCGTCCGAATAGCAAACAACGTACAAGAGCTACAAAATATAATAAATTTCGTAGTTCGTCATAGCGAAATGCTCGACTTACATCTAAATGTCCCGAAGACCAAAACACTAGTCTTCTCAAAGACATCAATAAGCGTACATCTACATGACAAAGGACAAACAATAGAACAATTAAAATGCCAAAGGATGTTACATAAATAATTGTTCACAGAACGGTCTCAGTTTCTTTCTTTACGTAAAAATATCACAATTTATTCAAAATTACTGTGTGAATGGTAAAGTTAATTTTTTATTTAAATCTTTTAATATTTTTTGAAAAAACTTGACAAAATTTAATCATAAATTTCTTGAGGCGAGGAATCCAATTCTATATATAGTTCTGCTTTTAGTTGTGGAAGTTGAGACGTGCGGTATTATTCGTGTCTTTAAAGTTTATTTTTTTTTGGTGTGTACTTATTTTTTTAGTTAAAAAATCCATATTGCATAAAAAAGCTGTACTTTGTAAATATCTCTCTATGGAGACTATTTTGCCTTGATTTTCACTTTTTCCTGATTTGATTCAGCCGAAGCAGCTGCAAACTTCAATATTAATTTTTATTTGTCAAATTTTTGGGATTCTGAGATGAAAAGTTGTAAATTATCCTAGTAATTTTGTTGAGTTTTGGAGTACAGTATCTTCTGCCTGGTTAGTAGTTATGGGGTTTTCCACCGGAATAAACCTGTCAACGCGAATTTTAGGCAGTTTGCACGTGTCAACGAAGGAATCAGTCGAAACTCGAAAGACATCGGCGTCCTTTCTACTGGGCAGAATTGTTAACTGCCATCCTTTCTACCAGGCACAATTGTTAGCTGCCGTTTCTCCCTACCAGGCAGAAATGTTAACTGTCACCTTTCTACTGGGCAGAATTGGTAACTGCCATCCTCCCTAGCGTATAGTACATTGCATCTGGTCACCGCCTGTTGTCCAACCTACGGGCAATTACATCTACACATAACAGTATATGGTTTGACCTCTTGATTGAAAATATTATTTTGTATAGTTTTTTTTAAAGGTTAATTGATTGAAGGTTTTATTTCAATAATTCTAATTTTAATTAAAGACTATCATTAAAAGTTTAGTAAGAGTTTTATTGATTCCCAGGCTACTTGCTTTTGTTTTCTTTTGTTGTTTTGAATTTTTGACAGTGTAAGCTGAAAGCTACGTCAACACAACAACGTGGAGAGTTTCTGCGTTCTACCTGGCTCAAACGCAGTGGCGCTCTTAGTTATTCACCCCTACTTTCCGGCATTTTGCGCGTTGGTGCTGCCACTAGCATTCAGTTCTGTTCTAGCTAAGTTACTTTTATCTTACACCTTTTTACGAGATCTAGCGCCTTTTAAAATTCCAGTATGACACTAAATTTTGTTTAAATTTTACAAAAATATTGTGAAATATCACTAACATTGTGAGAATAATAATTCATTAAAATTGGATCAGAGCTTATATTTTTCTTAATGCAATGAAATGATTACACTTTGTTGCTTAACTTTCGTAAAGTAGTGTATAGTTGCTAACACATGCGTGCCTGTAAAAAAGCGAATAAAATACGAAAATAATATAGCCCCCAAAAGTTCCTCACTGTATTTCCACTTAACTGAAACAAGATATTCCAGGAAAATAAAATAGCACAATATGTTGGTAAGTTTAACAATTTTACCTGTTCTCCGATGATTATAATTGTTATTTCTTTTTTTTTTTCGTCTATTAATTTTCAGGTATCTGATTATGAACAATGTTGTATTGCGGCTAAAAATAATTTTAAATATATAGCAAATAATAATTTGTTTATACCAGATGTAAAGTTTTCGAAACAAAATTTACATTTGCGTGGGATCTTATTAAAAGAGTTGTTTTGTTTAAATATGGGATAAAATTTTAAGAAATAAAATTTTAGCCGGAGCCGACCTACAAATATAAGCCACAACAAACTCTTCATCATTTAATTTAACAATGCCTTTTGAAACAAATTGTAAATTAGTTTATAACTCTCCAGGGAAAAAGTAGGTATATAAAACATTGTTAAAGGTATAGGGTGAAAACAGATAATTAACAAGTTATAAGAAGATTAAAATACGTGAAATTGAATACTATTCAAGTACACTAATGTGCTGTATCAATACAATAGAAGGGAAAAATGATGAATGTGTTATATCGTTAAAATTTAAAAACTATATTTTTTAATTAACTCTTCTTTAAGAGCATTTATTAATATTACATTAAATTTTCACGACAAAACCCATTTAAAAGCGAATCTTTAAAAGTAGGGATATATTTTCCTAAATTGAACCATCTACTACAGCTAAAATTCCTGATTCTTTTTCAGCCTACGAAGAAGTCCAAAGAACCATAACTAAACTTAAATATAACAAGGCGCCTGGAGGTGACAATATTCCCGCCGAATGCCTAAAATATGGTGGAGAAGTCCTCTATCGAATCACTCACCATCTGATAGAAGCTATATGGCTCACAGAAGAAATACCAAATGAATAGAAAGAAGGGGTCATCGTCCTCATACACAAGAAGGGTGACAAGATGAAATGCGCCAACTATCGAGGCATTACTCTGCTTAATACGGTCTATAAAGTACTCGCAATTGTACTCTTAGGAAAACTGAAACCCAATGCAGAGGAAACTATAGGGGACTATCAGTGTGGTTTTAGGGGCGGTCGCTCCACCGTAGAAAAAATATTTACCATTAGACAGTTAATGGAAAAATGCTGGGAATTCAATCGATACCTGCATCAACTATTTTTGGATTTTAGACAGGCGTACGACACCATCCATAGGGTTAAATTGTGGTAAGCAATGGCTTCCCAAAGAAATTAATCAGACTAACCCAGGTGTGTGTTGGAGGCTCAAAGAGCAAAGTGAGAATTGGATAAGACCTTTCAGAGGTGTTCAGTATAAATAACGGCCTCAAACAGGGTGACGCTATATCCCCATTGCTTTTTAATGTAGCTCTAGAATACGTCAGAAGAAAGGCGAAAATCCAACCGCCAACAGCGATGTTTTATCATAACGGTCCCAACTTACTTTTCGCTTTTGCAGATGATATAGACATTGTGGGAAACAGCACGCTGAATATCAAGACGACCTTCAATAATTTCGAAAAAAGTGCGGGTAGCATTGGGCTCTAAATTAACGAAGAGAAAACTAAATATCTGTATTCCACTAGAAACAACCAACACAGAGGCAGACTAGGCCAAAACATCACAATGGGGGACTATAATTTTAACGCGTCAAAGAGTTCAAATATCTGGAAACGATGCTTACTGAAAACACTGACGGAACGACAGAAATTAACTGTAGAATCCAAGCAGGTAACAGGTGCCTCCTAAAATCCACGTTAACAACAAGACGTACCAAGATAAACATATACAAAACAATAATAAGACCTGTAGTGATGTATGGGTGCGAAGCTTGGACACTAACGGTAACAAATGAAGAACGACTCCGAGTCTTCGAAAGATGAATTCTTAGAAAAATATATGGCCCAACAGTGGATGCAACAACAGGACGATACAGAATCCGTACCAATAAAGAACTGGAGGATCTATATGGAGACAGTAATATTGTACGAGAAATAAAATCTAAGCGACTGTAGTGGACGGGACACGTAAGAAGACTACCAGATAGTCGCACAAACTCGCGTGGGAGGTAGCACCGGTAGGGAAAAGACCACTGGAACGCCCTCGCCTCCGATGGAAAGACAATATTGCCAAAGATCTAAAGGCAATGAATATTGATAATCCGCTAGATGCCATGGCAGATAGGCAGCAATGGAGGACTATTATGAAGTCGGCAAAGACCCAACTAGGATTGTAAGCCATGGAGTAAGTAAGTAAGTAAGTAAAGTGATGTTATAGGTTTTAATGAAATAACTAGAAGGTATCAAATATCAAAGGTAACTTGTAAATTCTCTATTTTAATCTTCGTGGAAATGAGAAAAAATTTGGACTTGCCACAGATCTTCCACTAGAAATAGAGCAAGAGATAGCAAATTACATACTACAGCTTGAGGGAGGTCTATTTGAAATCAGTAGTAGTGACTTAAGAACATTCGTATATGATGTCGCAGAATCTAATGAAATTCCTCACAGGTTTAAGAATGGCCAAGTCGGAAAGAAGTGATACTATTGTTTTATGTCTCGACACAAAGAGCTATCCCTCCGCCAATCGGAGGTAATTTGAGCGACGAGGGCTGTAGAGTTCAGCAAAGAAAAAGTTAAAGCTTTCTTTGATTACTTCACTGGGCTTTAAGATGATAACTGATTTAAAGTCGATGAGACCGCTCTCTCCACCGTCCAGAGACTACTAGACAGAAGGGTGAGCATCAAATAGGACCTCTTACAAGCGGGGAGCGTGGAGTAAATACGACAAATATTTGCTGCATGAATGCTGCTGGTATGTACGTTATTCCGATTTGCTTGCTCAGAATCGGCTGATAACGACTGAGTTGGTTATTCGTAAAATGACTAACGTATTTTATCAGTTTTACGAAGCGATCTAAAGATAAGAAGGTACTTTTAATAATGGCCGGTCATAGCAACCGTACAAAAATTTAGAAATCATGTCACTAACAGCACACACTACTCACAGGTTGCAACCCTGTGACATCTAATTCTTAATGTCCCTTAGTTCGTATTACAAGCAAGTAGCTGCTAAATAGCTGTGTGTGCATCCTGGCTAAAATATTGCGCAGTTTCAGATTTTAAGAATACTTCGAAAATCATATGCCAAAGTTGCATCACTAGGAAATGCTGTAATTGGGTTGCGAAATGTGGCATATGGCCTTTAGATTAAAATGCGGCGTCCCCTTTTTACAGGGTACGGAAACGGATGCGTACGGCAGCTCAATATGTCGGAGGCTAGGTTCGTATCTCTTTTAGAGATAGTTGTGCTCTGCTTTGATTACCCAATAGGCGCCACCTGTTTTACATTATCTGTGTTACTTACCTAGTGATTAAACAGGAAAACACTTAGGTATGAGGAATGATTTTAAATTATTGACGGTAGGTGTATAGCTCCACAATAAAACGACTTAATTAAAACAAAATAGCAATTCCATTTTATTCCCAATAAAAAAATTATTATTTACATAAATTTGAATTGTGCTTACAATGTTTTATTTTTACTCTCTTGATAACTATCACCTCGGTTTTAAAAGGTTATACAAGATTTGGCCGCAAACGTTCTAGAACCTTAGTCGCCAATAACGTACGTTTTATTGAGTTATCAAAAGTTCTCACATGTTATTACTTTACACCAAAATATAATTATGTAGTTTTGTTTGTGTTATAAAAAAATTGAATCACAACTCGAATCCCTAACTTAAGGTTTTTCTCCTACCTGGTATATGCTATGGTACCTCTCACTTTATCGCTGTTGCTAGGATTCCTGTTGTGTTGTGGATGGATTGTGGCTTCACAGGGCCACTTCCAACTCACCAATCAAACGCAGGGCAAGGTTGAAACAGTCGTGGTCACCTGGACAGGAAAACTAGGACCCGAACCATCAAGAAGTCATGACAGCAATATCAAGATGAAAAGCCCAAAGATAAAAAAGAACTGGCTTCAAATATTCACATAGCCAAATAGTCAAATAGCCAAGTAGCCGAATAGCCGAATAGCCGAGTAGCCCTCATTGATTAGTGGACTTAACGAAAAAAAACTTGACCGTCCGCCCTTTCAGAGCTGGTGGCAGGATTGGTCTGCTGCCTTCGGCGGTTCAACAGGAAAGGGAACGAAAATACAAATCTCTCTTGCAACCAGACGTGACAAATCTTAGTGATATTTATACTTAGTCTTGCCAACCTTATTCTCAACCTGGAGCACTTTAACCTAGTTCCGAACTTACACTGACCACCAGTTAATACGTCAAGTATGGGCAGGCCATGGAAAATTATCAAAAAGAGAATTATGATCAAACAGTTCGAAGTCACTAATCACGATAAAACAAAGTTCAAAAAAAATTGCCACAAATCCATACTGCATACTCAACCTTAAATGATCGATCTCGACATGCCGTGTTCGTGTCAACGAATGGGTATACATTCACAGCAAATGCTAACTGAACTATGTTACCGACTATAACCTTATACTTTTAATACTGAAATTGAATGTAAACAAATGAGAGTTTATTAAAAATAAAATATTTACGACTTTTAAATTCAAACCAAATAATGTGATATATAAACTACAGCAATTTACGAACTGTGTAAAAAAAATAATGATAAGTTACAAGACCAAAAGAGATGTAAACCAAAAAAATAAATTCTATGTTTACTATTTTAAACTACGGGATAAATAATTAAATTTAATCAGGTAAAAATATACAAATTATATCATATTACTAAAAACATGTAGCATTGATGCTAACTGGTAAATTTAAATGCTACATTTATGTGATTGACGATAGTGAATTAGTTTGTCTCCCCAATGTGAATAGATTCTACGAATGCTTCAGAAGATACCTCTTCAACTAGTGAAGTGATTCGAGTACTCTTATTAATATCAACAACTTATTTCAATATGCATTAACATATACAGACACTTCGGCAGCAGGAGTATTAAAGGAAAAATTCTCCAAATCTGTTTCCGAAATATCTTCCCTTGCAATTTTAAAGCGAAAATCGCGCACACCTGCTTCTAGTTCTACTACAGTAATAAATAGCAGCCTCTACATGCTGGTTATTAAAACCACGTTTTCTTTTTATTTTAGTGGTGACTGAATACCAATATGAAAATCATACACAAACTTAAAGTACTATCTATTGAAAGGAAAAATTCTCATCAATAAATTAAAAAATAAAAAAACCATAAAATTAATAAAGAAAAAAACGATGAAGGAAGACGAAGAGAAAGGATAATGAGAATGAATGGACAATAAATGGATAGAGATAACATGCGAATAGAAATTATGGAGAGAAAACAAGGACGATCGCTAGAAACGCTGAATAAAAAAAAGAAGCGACTATAAGTAATATTCAGTCATCATATATTTTTCTTTTGGAGGCTGTTAGATATGTTTTTATCCGTTGATATAAAGCTCAGTTTACTAAAGGTAGTCCATGATAATTCTACCATCGGAATAATTTCCACATTTTCTACTAGTTTGTTATCGATGATGATTATATTTGGATTAATTCTAGTTAATTCGTCACGTTCCACAAGATTGCACAATTATCTGGTATTTTAATATCTTACTGAAATATCTAGTGGTTTAATCATTAATATTTGTTAATTTTGGAGCGCTAAGCACAAAAATTACAATGGAATTAAAAACTTAGTTGTAATTTTTAAGAACTAGTTTTTCTATTTTATTTTTTACAAAATAAAAAATACATACTATTACACTTGTAGAGACACTAAATATCCTGTCTTTTTTATTTTCTTTTGTGAATGGTTTCTGGAGCATCTGTAACAAGAGTACGACAGTAGTCGGCAAGCATGGAAGCCGTCCACTTATCGGTGCCTTTTCTTCATTGTTGATATATCTGTATGGAAGCGTTCGCCGTGCTCATCACATACAGCTTCGCAGTTGTTAGGAAAAAAGTCCAAATGTGAGTATAGGAAATGGATCTTTAGAGATATATTGCAACACATTTTTTGATACGATGACAGTATATTTTCGATAAGAGTAACATAATTGTTAGCTTTTTAGTGGCGAAAGTCATTCCAAGCATTTTTCAATATCTGACAGGGTAATGTCTAAATGTTTGTCTTTTAGAATATTTCGAGTCTGTGGCCCAACAAAAATACCTTCTTTAATTTTGCCTTACTTAACCTTGGGAATTTCTGATGCAGGTACTGAAAAGCTGATCCATCTGTATTTAGTGCCTCCACAAAATTTTTCATTAGGCCCAATTTGATATGCAGCGGTGGCAACTAAATCTTTTTGGGCTCTACCAATGGCATATGATGTACATTTTTTAATCTGGTGCTAATGATTGTTGAACGGACCAGTCTTTTCTCTTGGAACGAAGTGCATTTGCCCGACTGACCCATTCACACAAAAAACAGTAAAACTTGGTGTAGCCTAGCTGAAACCCAAGATCTGTCATTAGTGCTCGTCGTGTTTTATACTTCTCAATAGGTACATCATATTGTCTTATGATCCTTTCATATGAACTGCATATTCAACAGGAATGGATGGTTAAATATTTCCCATATGCAATTGTACTGCTTTTAAACCGAATGTTGACCTGTTAATAAGAGAGAAGTTCGACACTGTGAGGCACAGGTCCATGGCAGATGGTATATTTGGAGAGTTGATCACCGACTTTTTCTTCTTGGATTATTTCCAGACTATTGGGATAGCAAACCGCATAGATCATTTTTTACTATTTAACCAGTTCCTCAGACTTGAAGCGCATGCACTACAGCAGATATGTGGCGCCCACTGTTTTTCTTGATCCCCAATATTGCAGTCAAAATAAAGCTGATATGCCCTTTTTATCAATGGGTTAATAGACCGCTTCTGAGACCCAAAAGTGACCTCATCACAAACATACCAGAAGTGATTTGGATTGTTTACACACTTTCGAGATATCTTACAATCTCAACTATTCGATTCGACTCACTAAATTCGTCTGACTAACCCTTCCGCTTGGTAGCTGCTTATATACCCAAACACGGCTTCTACATTTTTAGAGAATATTCGGGAAATTTCTCTTCAATTTCATAGTATTCCCAATAGTGGCGTTCCTCATTTGCTTGTATACATGGGCTGTTCAGTACAAAGCAGACATAATAGTCGATTTACATGGATTTAAATGGCTATCTCACTTATTTTAAGCCCTGGGGGTTGGGACTTCGTATATGAGGTTCATCCCTGGAGATCCCCCATGCAGTGTTGCCAAGTTATGCGAAAATGGTAAGATTTAGTCGATTGTATTTTAAATACATTTTGGCTGCTGTCCAGTATTACTAGATCTTGTGGAATATAGTCAACTAACTAGGAATCTAAATAACTTCATGATAAAAATATTCCGTATCAAAATATAATTGTTTTTTACATTTTTGTTTCTTTTAAAAAATCAATGTCACATTTATTGAACATACAAAAAAAATTTCACACTCTCCCTAATCGTTAAAATTTTCATTGTCCAGTTACAGAGTTATTATATATTGCAAAGAAAAAATAATAAACATAATCAAATGATTTTAATAGATATGGTTACGTCTTTTATTATAAAAAAACTAATGAACTCCATTAAACGAGAGACTTTTATTTTGTTTTAACTGGTAAAGTTTACTTTAGCTTTATGAATATGGTAGTTACCAAACAGGTTATTTACATGAAACTGTGTTGTTTGCTGTTTACATTAAATTTATTACGAGAGTATTTTCAGAGCGTTGTTTTAGACAACGTCTTATGTAAAGTATCTTGAATTTTGTTCAAAAGTTGTACAAAAAGAACAATATTGAAAGAAGCGAAAAAAATACTGTTTGTAGCCTGTTTTTGTAAGGAATGTTTAAAAATTGGGTAACATATTTCGTAATAAAACGATTTATATATGAAAACTCAAGATATACGGGGGTAACGTTTACGAGTATATTTCGGAAATTAACAACACTGGCATGGCTAAATGCCATCTGGCATCAAGTGCAGATCCAAGGCAGGGGGGGGGCGATCGTCCCCCCCCCCCCCAAGAGTTTTGAGTTTAGGAAAATAGACCCGATTTTGCCAATTATACTAAAATCTATTCAAGAACTAGTGAGAATAATAAATCAATTTTTACCCTTTCTCTTCGCAAACTACCTGTGTTTTTAAGTCCGGTGTCTTTAACAAAATCTGTTAGACACATATATTTTTCATAGGAATGGGTTAGAAATTTTATAATCAAAAATACCGATCTATAATAATGGACTATTTGGATTGGATAACAATAGATATTTGGATGTGTGAAGTGTTAAAAAGAATTTTAATCCTTGTCATAGGCGTCGGAAGGAGATTTATTTTATCACTAAGTATTTACGGCATAAAATATTATTTCGGTAATAAATAAAATAAAAAGTTTTTATAATATTATTTTATTTCTTACGATTTTTTAATAATTCACATACATTACAAAATGTAGATAATTTTGACATATTTAACACAAATCACAACAGTATTTTTATTATTTTTAGTTTTGTCATAGAAACCGTTTTAAGCACATTCAGACTAAAATGTAGCCTTATTCTCTCAAAAAATTCTAAGTTATAATTTTAATACTTACAAAATACTCATGGTCAAAAATACGAAAAGTTAAACATAAAAAAAATAAATTCGTCCATATACTATTAAAATATTTTTGGGATTATCGGTCATTTCATTAATAATTAAAAACATTTTTAGGACATTTGACGTTTCAGTTTATTTATTTCTTAAACCATCTGCAGAATTACAATTAAAGACTAAAAAGGGATTCAAATGTAATTAGTTTTTATATGTTACAGTTAAAATTACACCTACTTATTTTTATTTTTATTGTACTAATATCTTAATTTAATTTACTTTTTTATATGGAAATCCCCAAAAAATAAGATAAACATGTTAATTCTACACGCTAAAGAAAAAGATACAAATACAATAATAAAATAATAAAAAACTTACGGCTAATTGGAATTAAATATATAAAAAATTAAAGAGTGAGAGATACATTTACTTCTCCAACGGACAATTTCCGGACGATCTACTTGGACAGACTTTCTATCTGGTTTTTCTTAGCAAAAATTAAGTTCTCTGACGAATTTCCAGAGTTCAGTTCTTTTTCTAGTAAATCGCGATCTTCATTGATTTTAGTTAGAATTTTGTCGACGGTTGGAATCTGCTTCTCATAATAAAATGTATGTACAATCTCTTTAACTGCAGTTTTCATCTTTTCTTCCAACGACGTTTTTCGTCTGCCTGCGATCGAATGTAGTTTGAGAGTACTAACAATTCCAGTCGTTTTTTTCTCATTCAGTATTCGGTACATAGTAGATTTTCCAACTCCTGTCATTTTGGAACACATCTCAACAGAGCTTTAAACATTATTATCCAGATATTGATATCTTAAGGCATCATAAACGTTCATTGTAATAAGTTTTTCGTTGAGGAAAAAATGTCCTGGTTTAACGATTTTGGAATAAATATAGAGGTGGAAGCCATATATTTTTGGTAACTCACTTATCTCAAATAATATATAAAAACAAGCGCAAACAAGATAAATCACTAAGAACAAACTGTAAAGTGTACTTTGCTCACTAACAGAAATTAAATTGAACTACCAGAAATTTTATTGTTGCAGTAAATTTATAAAAGCTTTTAATATTTAAATATAATGAAATATAATTAGATTTACGGCAGTTCTCAGTTACCTGCGGCACTGGAGCAGGTACGTTGGAGGTTTCGATAACAGTTTTATTACTCTCTCTAATTCTTGAATAGAGTATAGGAATGTGTATGCTTGCGATCGCCCCCCCCCCTCCTTTGAGTTTAGGAAAATAGAAACGATTCTGCCTTTTATATTAGAAATGTGTATGCTAATGGCACTCCCCCCCCCCATCCCCGTTTAAAATTTTTTGTCTTGCCATCCTGTCCTTTTGTGATATCACCGCCCCCCCCCCAAAGAGAGAGGCTGGATCAGCCCCTGTTTGACATCTATTGTAAAGTTGGACATTTTAGACGATGTACGTACTTACAAAGTTTTATATACAAACACTGAATGAATGAATTAATAATAGTGGTCCTTGACGCTTAGGTCTCGTTAGGTAAATTACATCTCACTATGGCGGCAGGTCATTCGAGGCCTATCGCCTTTGCGAATCCAAACAGACTCATTAGGCCTTGTCTAACTGTTTAGGCTGATATTACCATATCCTTGAAATATCTCTGTCTCGGTCCATTGAGTGCCAGGGGCTCTCTGAGAATATCGTTTTCAGTTTCAACGTCCTGCAGGCACTATCAGCACGCCGGATCATCCGCGACATCAATCCTAAAAAGATTACTTCAGTAATCCCATCACAATCTGCAAGTCTTTCCTTTTCAGAAAAATAAGCTCTCTCACTTATATATTCCTTGGTACATCTCACTTCTGCAGCTTCCTTCCAATATTCAGTTAATTTGTTGTTCAGCAACAGTCCCATTTCTCTCTTAGTATATTCTATTCTTTTTTTCTTGCAGGACACTACGCAATTTTCCGGTATTCCATGATCATGGTATATACAGAGTTTGCTTTGTTTTAGCACTAGTATTTTGTATTTGAATCTCAGCTCTTTGAGCACAATACTTAAATACGATTTATCCAAAGACACAATCTCTGTGTTGGTAAGTTCAGAATTTAAACTTTTGAGAGTAACATGCTTTTCTAAAAATAAAAAAGATACTAGGCTTATTAAATACAGATCGGTAATACTACTTTCAAGGTTAGCTTATAACGGAGATACTCTTACTTTTTTAGTACTTATTGCACAGTATATTTCGAAATTCTACTTTGGATCTTTCGAGAAGATTTGTGATTTTTTTGGCAAGGTCTGTTTTCCCAGGAGAGGAAATAATTGGATTGTATTTTTTCCTTTTGCATATGGCATATAAAGTTTTTCTTGAAATTTTAAGAGCCGTGTGTACTCTCTAAAAATAATTATATCCAATTGAAAATGTTTTTTCCCAAAATAAAATTATTTTTTAACCTCTCGTACAGATAAAACTGATTCCACAGGACCACTGCTTCTTTTCTCTAACTCAAATACTCACATAAATTAAGAACAAGCTGTTGTTCTTGTCTCTGAACAGTTTCACCATCCATTATCTAAAAGGACAAATCGACTCTCATTACTTTATTTCAATTTTTAATACCTGATACACTTTAAATTTATGTATGTTTATCGGGCATTTATACACCGACTACGGATTTGAAGGTTAGAAATATTTCTCTTGGTTTAGTTTTTTTTTAACAAAATAATACATACCGATAATAAATTATTAAACAATAATTAATAGCTTTTATATAAAACAATCTTCTGTTTTCAATTCACTTGAGTGATCAAAATTTCTTAAAAATACATTACAAATAAATCTTTGAAAGATGACTATTAATAAAATAATGTTTTAATTGAAGTCAAGAGAAAGTCTGTATTCATTGAACGAAATGACTCGCTTGTCTCCGATGTCTCTTCCTATCTTGCTCTACTCATAATGTCAGATTTTCTGCGACATATGGCTTGGATTAGAAGAGTAATGTTTGGTTTTTTGTTCTTTTATTATTTCTATACAAATTAAATTGAACAGTATTATATATATTCTTTCCTCCTTTCTGCCTGAAAGGAGAATGCATATATAACAACTATTTAAATACAGTAGATAGATTTCTTTTTCTTACTGAAATTTTGATTTTTTTTTTAATTTTCACTACTGCGGTGATTCACAGATGTCGTTTGACTAGCGACATTTTTCAGTCTGACATCGAGGTCGGTAGGTGGCAGGTTGCAATATCCTACCGACGTACCCTGGAGTTTATATTTCCTATATTAGTTATTTCCTGCGAATGTTGCTCTCGGTTCGATACAGCTCCAGTGACGAGACCATAAGGTGGTCGAAACGCGTATGGAGAGAGGACCGGAGTGGTATTGACAGGAAATAAATTGTTCGTATATATTATTTCCTTTTCTCTGCCTGAAAATGAGAATACGTATACAGGTCTGGAAAGTCCACACCAGAAACTGGACGTTTCTTAAGTAAAATAAAGAAAATACTATATTATTCATCAAATCAGAATGAGACAGAAGAATAAGCATCATAAGCATCAACATAAGGTTGGCCCTCGGATGAGGGGTAATCCAATGCTGGCGCGGTGAGAGCGGGCGGCAGCATACGCCACGCCCCAGCACAACAAGAGGATTCCAAGTTATTTGCTTTCATTCGGCCGTCGAAGCGGAAGTACCGTGTTTCGCGCCAAATTTTTTTGTTACAATGGTAGTTTATTCCACGGAACAAAAAGAGCACATTATTAATTGGTACACTATTCTCGTAAATAATCGGCAGATTTGTTTTTGGGTCCGAAAATCATCCTGTTCCTTGAAAATTTAGAATTTCGGAAATTATTAAAAAATTTGAGTCAACCGGTTGTCTAAAAATTTGTAAAAAATGCACTGATAATAATAAGGAGCAACCGGTTCCTCAAATTACTGAAGAACGAGCAAATCGGGGAGACTGACGTTTGTGGTTTAGCAGAAATTAATTTTCCTTGCAATAGTAGCGTAATTGCCTAAGAACTTGATATGAACGCTCGAACAGTTCGGAATATTCTAAAGCCAATAGGGATATAACCCCTGAAGTTTTGGCAAATACGCGAACCATATTTTACAATAGACTGGGTTATTGTCTCGCTCAAAGTGGAGGCCTGTTGGAACACCTCTTGTAGACCTTTAGGTGTTTATTTATTTACAATTACTGAACGTATTCCCTTTATTTTTTACCAGAATAAAAGTTTATTTTTGAGAATGATTTTTAATTTTAAAGTGGTCTATTAGCTTATTTACTTAGAAATTACCGTTGCGTTTCACTAGTATTTTTATTAGAATAAATGTTTATTTTGTAAGAGAAATATCATTTTTTTTTATGCTCAATGCCCAACAAAAACTTTTTTTTTGTATTTCGACTAGTGGATGTATTTAAAACAATCAATTTATCAAATAGTTATTAAATATTCCAAATTCCGTCGATTACGTTACAAGTTTAGACGAAAACTAAATACACCCTCTCAGTCGTTCTAAGGTACTGCTCGTCTTCGTGTCGCATGGAAGTTAGCGGGGGTAATATTGCGGTAGGCGTTCCTTACGATCTTCTGTCCAAACTAATCTGAAAGAATTTAGACGGGCTTAGTGGGTTAGAATTTGAGAAACGGCCAAAATAATTTCTAGTTAAGAAATTTAAAATAGACGGTTGGCTATAGTAACGTTTCTATCAAAACCTCGGTAATATGAACGGCCAATCTTTTCTTTCTAAAGTGTCGTCTCAGGTCAAAGGCAACAGTGTTGTGGTTGCCTCGCGTCCAGTTATATTTATGCGCCGCTCTCCTATTTGACATTGGATTGTCGGAAAACAAATATCAACGATTACAAAGTTGGGCTAAACAGAAAGGCAGTAATATATTTTCGCCATACTCTGGTATGTCTACTACGAATTGCGGGCCTCTGAAATTTGAATTTGTTAAGAAAACCGAACAAAAGTCTTTAACGAAAATAGAAAATTATGAACTCGAACCAGACAACTTGCACCATATAATTGCGTTTTCTTTGCCACTCGAGCTTCAGTACAGTACAACTTATCTATGAGGATGATAGATGGCTAGGTGAATGCTTTGGCTGGAGCGAAATCGGTCCAACTTTGTTACCTCTGCCAAACAACATCGCAATTCAACAACATTGATACTGTATCCCAGTAAATACAGAGTATTTCAAACTACAGCCATTATAACAAGAGTAAAGCGAAAACTGATCCTCCGGTTTCCCATCATTTTGCAAACTGTTGGAAGCGGACATTAAACTGCAATAGAGAAGATTTGGGAATACAAACTTCAAATAGCAAGATTATTCTTCAAAGGATATTCTTGGTACAACATTCCAACAGGAATCCACAAATGACTTATTCCATTGACCAGATATCATAGCATTTGCAATATTACCGATAGGTAAACTATCGAAAGATGCACAAAAATCAACGGACAAGTTGATAAGAAACTATCGTCTAGACTTTGCCCGAAAATCTTCTCGAGGAAAAATATGTAGGATGTGTTCCAAAACTTTTGGCGTCGATGGATCCTTACACTGTTTTTGACATAGTAAGGATTCGGATAACAATTCATACGTATTGGAGAATGAGAAAAGAGCTGTTAACAAAGAAGGCAGTCATAAAAAAGTTCTTTTTATTATTTTTATTGCAGTCGTATTATTTATTCATTTAAGTGAATCAATAATTATTATATCACTTACAAATTATTTGCATTGGTATTTATTAAGAAGTCTTAAGCATAGAGGAAAAAGTACTTTCGGCTTTTTAACGATTATCGATATCCATGTATTTATTATTATAGTATTATATTTAAATGTACCTTGAAGTCAAGCGCAATATTTTATTCATGGAAATACAATTGTTATTTTTATTTTATTTTTAAAGCGTTGAACCACATTAGACGTTTTTCGAATTTATTTTCATGATTTTATTTTTAATTTAAATCCATGCTTTCGACCCACTGTGTTTTGACGACCCGAAACCAGCGAAAAGTCCTTGCCCGACGCCATTTTTGCTAGAAACCAGGAAGCAAGCTACGATACAACAGTATGCTTTATTTCACTTCTTCAACATGACTAAATGGATTGTCTGTTTGTTACGTTCCCTCTTTTAAGAGGTTCTGTTCTCGACTTTCCACACCTGTATAGTAACTACGTTGTAGATTGATGTCGCATAGATATACTTTCACTTGACCACCTGTATATAGGTACATATTTCCCTATATTTTTTATTTGATTTGTGCGTTTATATTTTTTTTTAACTCCAAGATATTAAGAGTAATCTAGAAGCTCACAAAACGATTAAAATATATTAAAATTCCATGAACCAAACCGAACCCCGATAATTTAAAGTCTATTTTAACATTATATTGCCTGAATCCAAATTTATTTTTTAATACCTCTCCTTATTTATTCCTGAAAGACGTAATTAGATATTGACAAATTCCGTACGTGTTTGTGCCTGAATATCACCTTTGCCAGATAAAATTTCATCCCATTCTGACTCATGTCGAGAAGAAATATCCTAAAGGATAATTAAATCATTTTAAGAAAGTTGGGAACACGAGATAAACAGAAAAAATGCTTTTTCAGCAAAAAAAATGAGCGCAAGAAAACTGCTAAGTGTTATTTTTGCTTTTAATCCTTAATCAGCGAAAATTTGATATTAGGAAATGATTTGGGAGGGACGGAATAGTTTCAGAAACACAAATAACTTACTAAGTAATTTAGGAAAATAGGGCTTAAGAAGTTTTTTGTTGTTAACATGTTTTATAATAATCAG
Organism: Diaprepes abbreviatus; assembly: GCA_034092305.1. Classification (NCBI taxonomy): domain Eukaryota; kingdom Metazoa; phylum Arthropoda; class Insecta; order Coleoptera; family Curculionidae; genus Diaprepes; species Diaprepes abbreviatus. The sequence goes on along the minus strand of JASJET010000225.1, from coordinate 685,132 downwards.
AAATAAAATATTATGTAAACAGTGTCTCTCAAGTTATTAATAAAATTATTTAACCAATTGTGATAATAATATAATTCTCAAATTGAGAATTATAATAAAAACAAATTTGTGTGTGTTCTACAGAGCGCGCGGCAAGCCTGTATCATATGAAAACATTTTTTTCATTTCTTAAGTTTTTAAAAAATGATTTTGTAGTTATTGCTTCATTCTGCAAATATCATTTTGACGGTGACACAAAACAATGACAGCTAAGTAGTATGCGGCGAAAAATATTACGTTTCAAAATGTGCGGCATAATCTATGATTTTATAAAATTTTCGTTGTAAAAAATTATATTTTTGTAATTTCGAAGAAAATAATTACGCTTCCAAAAGTGAGCTGAAAATTATTATGATTCCAAAACTGCAGGCAACAGGCAACAATCTGTAGTGGGACGAGTCACTACTTCTAGTTCGGTGAACCAAGACTTTTCTGGAATGCGCACGAAAGAATGAGAATAACGTCTGTCAATAAAAATGCCGGAGTTATATATAAGGAAGCATAGTGTCGAACTGAATCGTACGATCAGCTTAAAAACCTCGAATGAATTCAAAAAGGTAAATGAGTTAGTAGCTGAAGCGCCTTGTCTGATATAGAAGGGGCTTTTGACAACACACCACATGAGGCAGTCAAAAGAGAACTCGACGACAGGGGAGTGGACGAAACGACATCCAAATGGATAGCACGACTTCTCTCCACTAGAATAGCAGAGAATGAGATAAGATAGTACACTATCACCCTCTATACCATCAGAGAATGCCCCCATGGGGGAGTAGCCTCTCCACTTATGTGGAGCTTGATTGTAGATCGACTATTCTGAGATCTGACCGACCTCGGCACATCTTGTCAGGGCTATGCCGATGACGTGATCATGATCGCAAGAGGAAAATTCGAGAATACACTAGAGAATGGTGCCAGATGATGAGACTAAACATAAACCCCACCAAAACTACCCTAGTAGCCTTCACAAAGAAAAGAAACCTCAATCTGAAAACCATCAAAATGGATGGAAAAGTTATTGAGTGGAAGTCAGATGTTAAATAGCTGGAAATGTGGACTGACACCTAAAGTGATATTTTGGATATACACTATGGCGGTCCCCCCATGATAATGAACGCAGTTATTGTATGGTGTCGTAGTGCAACAAAGCGCAAACATATTCTTCAACTTGCCAAAGTTCAAAGAATGGCTTGTGTGGAAATATTGAGTGCGATGAGGACTGCTCCCACCAGGGCTCTTGAAGTCCTGCTGAACCTGCCTCCTATTCACTTATACAGAGACAACCAGGCCCTGAAGACTGTTTATTATCTCCTTTCCCTAGGACATCTTGGAATTGGATCGGGTGGCTACTGTCTGGGAAAACGCGGTGGAGAAATGTCCATCACTTACCATGCGGACAGATTACATGACGCCGCTTTTAAAACCCATCCTCTCTCTGGAGAGATTTCTGTCAAGTAGAGAGGATTGAGGGAGAGAGAGCAAAATCTTCCGAAATGTGGATCCTGGTGGTATACTGATGGATCTCGATAAGATGAAAGAGCTGGACCCAGAGTATTCATCAGGAGCACAGGAGTCAGAGAGTACTACCCCCTCGGACAATGTTCAACAATCTTCACAGCGAAAATTTATGCTATTTTGCAGGGTGCCCATTTCTGCGAGAGGAATATAGACAGGGATAGGGTATTAAATGTATGCTCAGACAGTAAGGCTGCGATATTGGTGCTGTAGTCCATTGTCGTAACTTCGCGACTGGTATCTGAGTACAAGGACATACTGAATGGTAGGACAGGGAACGACTGCATAGTCAGACTTGTGTGGGACCCAGGTCACTTGGGCATACGCAGGAATGAGGAACCAGACCGTTGGGTTCGGCAACTGAATCGTATGGACCCCAACCAGTACTACCTGTCCCAATTGCCATTGGTAAAAGGGAATTAAAATCGTTGCTGGAAAGTAAATTTATTAAATCGTGGAGGGGAGCTCCTGGAATGAGGTGTGTTAAGGAACATATAACTGCGCCTAGCGCACGGCGACTAAGGACCTTCCTTGGGAAGGAAGGAGCTGCAAATTATGGTGAGATAGTTGACAGGACATTATCACCTCAGGGGCCATCTTCATAGAATCGGTATCGAGGACGACCCGACTTGTAGATGGTGTTTGGAGGGGGATGAAACTGTTGACCATGTCCTCAAAGAATGTTCAGCGCTCAACGGACTGAGACAGAGATATTTCGGAGATATAATTTTGTTACCGGAAGCAGTTAGACAAGTTCAATTAACGGGGCTGCTTGGATTCGCAAAGGCGAGGTGCTTCGAATGACCTGCAGCTATGGGGGGATGTAAAGGGTCAAATAGAGACCTAGGCATCGATGATCTATTATCACCACCTATTTTTCATTCTTCATTTATTCATTCCGATTCGAATCAGGCTCAGATAGAGAATTTCGCTAGGGGGGGGGGGGTTCTGTTCGATTTTCCTCCTCGTCAAGAAAAGTTGCTCTTAAGAAATAAATTACTTTGGTTTGGCTTGAGTTAGAGGAGAGGCAATTGTATCCCCACCCCAAATTATATCTGCTCCAGGTTCCAATTATTCGAGACATGAAATATATTCTATAAAATATTGCATTAAGTTATTAAGTTTTTCGAAACATCCTGTATCGTTAAAAATAATTTTTAAATCTACATCATCACTAGCTCATAAAAGCTAGTATTTGAAGTATTCCTGTGTATATAGCAGCTCAAGAGTTACGAAGAATAACACGCTAAATGAGCAATTTCAAAGGAAAGAAACCTGCAAAAATATGAGACTTATTTTAATAAAAAAGGAATAACGGTTTTTTTTTCATTTGTACGTCAAGAAAACCATAAAAAATGTTACTTGGGAAGGTCGAAGTACAAAAATCCAATACATTTTACGCTTTAGAAAACTAATAAAATCCCACGAGGTTCAACGTCTTAAGAAAGCAATTATTTGCTCCAAAAGGTAAAAGACGAAACAAAGATCTGTTCCCTCCTTCAAATAAATTCCTTTTTACCGCGCTATCGAATACCAAGTTTTTACAGGTCTTCTCAATTTCTTTGTTAAAGTTAGCCCACGAAAGCCATAAAAAATCATTAATTTCTTACATTTACCTGTTATAAATAAAGTCAGAAATCCGTTTTACTACTTTTGTCGGACCTGATTTCGCTCAATGAAAAATTATTTTAGATACAGTGAACAGCAAAAGTTTGAAATGGATAAAAAAAATGTATTATTTTTAAAACTCCTGGTTGATCGAAATTCTTAAAATTGTAAAATATTTTTTTGTGAAATAAAAGAGAAAGCATTTGAGACTTCCTCTATATGGATATCAATTATGAACACTATAGAAAAAAGATATATGTCACCTATTCCTATACATTCACGGTGTGGTGTTATAGGAAAAGATTGAAAGTTAGTTGGGCAGAGAGGATCTCAGTTCAAGAAATATCGAATTGAGCCAAAGAAGATGGACTCACATTGTTTTATCTAAAGCAGCAGATGATTTTATGGCTAAACTTACACCTAAATATATACCCTGCTTCACTAGTAAAGTATACTTTGATCTAGTTTACGATTTAGAAGTTAGAGATGGTAAGACCTTGATAACTAGTATGTATCTGATATCAAAATTGATATTACTAGACATCTTGAGTCAGGCAACGATTCTGAACCAGGTTCTGATGGTTCGGTTTAACAAATTAATTCAGGAGTAGCCTATTTTTCTATCTTTATATAAATATTCTAGTATTTGTTATCAATTTGACTATTAGTATAGTGTTAGAATCCTATTGTGTGAATAGGTACCCCTGTTTTTTCTTTTTGGAAAACATAGCATCTTACTTTTAAGCATCTGAAATATATATATATATATATATATATATATATATATATATATATATATATATATATATATATATATATATATACATATATATATATATATATATATATATATATATATATATATATATATATATATATATATAGATATATATATATATATATATATATATATATATATATACTTTTAGTACGTCTTATAAGTTTTAGAATTTTTTAAAAAATGATTTGATTTAGTGGTTCAAGAGATAAAAAATTTGAAGAAACTTCAAATTTCCCTACCGTTACAACGAGAGTGTGATGCGGAATTTTCCGGCATTCTATTTTTTTAACACTCTAGTAGTTCCAGCTGTATAATCAGCTGATATGATAATCGATCGCAAGTAGATGTTGTTCATTGAACTATTTTGACATCTGTCAGTGTTTTGTTGTCAAAAAAGTGTTTTAGTGATAAGAAAAACTATTGGTAATTTTATTACTAATTAAAAACATTTTTAGGACATTTGAAGTTTCAGTTTATTTATTTCTTAAATCATCTGCAGAATTACAATTAAATGCTAAAAAGAGATTCAAATGTAATTAATTTTCATATGTTAAAAATATTTAAATAATAAATGGTGTTTACGCTGGTAAACATTACGTATGTAATTCATAATTCAAGTCAGTGAAGCTATCTTCGCCTCAATTAATTATAATTGGTTCCTCTATCTCACGGATCATGAGACCAAGTTTCCACATATTCTTTTATTCTTTTATTATATGGATTTTTCCAAATTTTCTGCAATAACTTTATTCCAAAAATCTTTCTAAAGTTCTGTTAAATTACTAATTTTGTAAGTTGTGTTATTTCTAGCAACTCTACCTTTTACTTGAGAGAGACATTTTCTTCACCAACGGACATTTTCCGGACGATCTATAAGAACAGATTTCCTATCTGATCTTTCCTAGCAAAAATTAGGTCCTCTGAGCAATTTTCAGAGCTCAGTTCCTTTAATTTCAGGTAAATCCCGATATTCATTGATTTTAGTTAGAATTTTGTCGACGGTTGGGATCTGCTTCTCATAGTAAGATGTATGTAAAACTCCTTTTATTGCAGTTTAAATCTCTTCTTCCAACGAGGTTTTTCGTCTGCCTGTGATCGAATGTGACTTGGGAGTACTAACAATTCCAGTTGTTTTTTTTCTCCTTCAGTATTCGGTACATAGTAGATTTTCCAACTCCTGTCATATTGGAACACATCTCAACAGAACCTTTAACATTATTATCTAGATATTGATATTTTAAGGCATCATTAACATTCATCGTAATAAGTTTTTCGTTGAGAAAAAATGCCCTGGTTTAACAATTTTGAAATAAATAGATGTGGAAGCTATATCTTTTGGGTATCTCACTAATCTCAAATAATATATAAAAACAAGCACAAACAAGATAAATCACTAAGGACACACTGTAAGGTGTACTTTTCTCGCTGACAAAAATTAAATTGCACTATCAGAAACTCTACTATTGCAGAAAATTTATAAAACTTTATTATGTTTAAATATAATTAGATTCACGTCAGTTCTCAGTTACCTGCGGCACTGGAGCAAGTAAGTTGGAGGTTTCGGTAATAGTTTTATTACCCTCTCTAGTTCTTGAATAGAGTATAGGAATGTGTATGCTTGCGATCGCCCCTCCTCTTCCCAAGAGCTTTGAATTCAAGAAAATAGAAACGATTCTGCCTTTTATATTAAGAATGTGTATGCTGCTAGCACTCCCCTCCCGTTGACAACTTGTTTTTCTTGCGATAGCCATTCCTCCCAAGAGCTTTGAGTTTAGGAAAATAGACACGATTCTGCCTCTTATACTAGGAATGTGTATGTTGCCCGCATCCTCTCCCCCTGTCGACAACAGTTTTTTTTTATGATCGCCCCTCTCCCCTCCCCAAAAACTTCAAATTCAGAAAAATAGACCCAACCCAATGTTGCTGAGGTCTCCCTCCCCCCCATCGACAGCTTGTTTTCGCATGCCATACTGTACTTATGTGATATCACCGCCCCCCCCCCCATAGAGAGAGGCTGGATCCGCCCCTGCTACAGTGTGGGTACAAAAAGAATTCTTTTTTTTTAACCTATTAAAAAATTTCAACTTTAAACTTTGATAATATTGTGTTTAGTTTCCAAGTCGAAGGTACCAACCTTTTAGTATGTTATTTTAATTTTTTTGTGAATAGTCACGTTCCATACTTATTCTTGATAAATTGTTTATTGTTCTTCCTGACTTTTATTTTGGACACAAACTGTTTTTTCCTAAACCTACATTTTCTAAATTTAAACTGAAACTCTACTGAGCTTTACTATCGGTAATTTGTAGGGAATGCAAATTTAAAAATAATGTTCTTCCACTATTTTAAACTTTATTGTGTAGGAATAAAGTTGGAATTAATAACCACAAGTTCGTTACTAAAATATAAATTTTAAAATAAAGTGTAACAGTGCTGTAAAGAAAACTCATAAATATTTTATATAAAACTCTTCCTTATCTTTTCTTGTGAGGAGTTACTTTTGAATTGAATCTAGCATGTAAATCTAAAACAATTCGCTTTTCTTATTTGATATTTCACTATATCGGTCATATTGCTTCGGCGATTGTATTAATGAAATTCAGTAAATTAAATAACATTTCCAAATGTATTGTTACGATTTTATGTCATTTGTGTGTGTTCGCAGAATAGAACATAACACCTCTCACTAATACTTCCAATACTTATATTAAATACTTCGTAATACCTTCACTATTCAAATTTAACTATACAACTCTGCTAAAAGTCTTATGCTATCTATATTTATATACCTGTAAAATTTTCTATACAAATATAAAACTTACTAACATAAAAAGTGAGATCTATCTAGAAATATGACTCATCGATATAATATTCCTTTTAGCACATTATAATACTGACTCATCGTATCGGAATATTTGTACTCGAGGTCGTATAAATAAGTTTCTCCTAGTTGCTCGTAACAGTATTTTGTTCAACCTTAACTTCGCCTATCAGAAAAACACAAGTAAAAATTTTAAAAATCATACTCTCAAATTACTCCAAATCCATTGTTACCATATTACAGTTTTTCCTACAGAATCAGTTAGATTGAACAATGAAATGAGTGTGCTTTACAAGATATTTCCATTTTCAAAAGATTTCAGCCTTTCCTTATTATGTATATAATATCTTATACAAAATGCTCTTCAAATCCTAAATACAAAATAAAACTAAATGTAAAATATACGGATGTTTTTTCTTTATGGTTTTGAGAGTTTATTCTATTTTTTTCATGATACTACGCTAGCGAACGGCAGTTTTTGATTGGTGAGCCCGTGGCGTGGTGTAAAGAGTACTTGTACCAGGACGCCACTCAACTCATGGTAGGATTTGCTTTTTTATTATTAGAGTTAAACCACTGAGTTGAGAAGAGCGGTTTAATAGTATTCACTGTTAGTATGAAAATGAAATAAACTAAGACTAACTTTGATCAATTCTATTAAGTAAATCCTTACAAAATAATTTACAATATTTTGAAATAAAATTTTATATGAAACTTTTATGCCTCAAAGTTATAATAATGATACTACTTCATTAAATAGATTACAAACACATATAATCTTGGCCAGAGATCAAAAAAACCTACAATATGTAATAAAAAAAAAATATCTCGACTGCATCGCAGAACGGATACTATAATTAATGTTAAATTAGGTGCTATAACTAATTTAGCAACGAATATACAAATTAATTGGCAAATGTTCAGAAAATTAACATGTTCTTCCCAAAGGATTTTAGTATTTTGAGGGAGAGTTAGCAGCTTGAAAAGACATAAGGTAAAGTTTGGAGCGTTTTTCTGTTGGGTAAAGATCATCGCACTTCTGTGGAGAACGAGGCGACATAACGGACACTCCGTCAATAAGAAAAATTCTTAGGGACTCGGAAGTGCAGGATCTTGGGACGATAATAATCCTGGACTATCAAGATATGAAACCATATAACAATATTTCTGAGCCTTAATATGCTTCTTAAACAAATAAAATAAGAAAGACACATCTCTTGTCTGGAGGATATCACTAGAAGCCAGATTATCAAGTAACACTACATGGGGAAGGTAATTCCTCCGAAAACTTAACTCGTGCTGATGTCAAGTGAGAAAATAAATAATTTTCATATTTTATATCCTAATGTCGGTTATGCGTTCCCTTCCAAGGAAACATTTTCGCTTCGCTTAATTGCTAACAGCTGTGCGCGCCATTTTACGATTGCCACGTTGAAGTTAAAGTATTATTATCGATAGAGATCACATACGAGGTGTGACATTTAAGTCCCGGGAACTTGTCAAGAAAAAGAGGAAAATTTTATTATAGAGCTTCACAATAGTCTCCCGCTAACTCTACACAACGATTCCAACGTTGCTCCCACGATTGGAAGCACCCTTGGTAATCCTCCGAAGTTAACCCGTTCAGGACCACCGTTACAGCTTCTTTGAACTCCTGTACGCCGTCATGATAAGTTCCCTTAAGGTGCGACTTTACCTTGGGGAATAAAGAAAAGTCGCTGGGGATAATATTGGGGCTATAGGGTGGGTGCAAAAATGTTGGAATGCACTTTTTGCTAAAAGCTCTTGCACAATAAACGAGTAATGGGCTGGCGTGTTGTCGTGGTGCAAGATCCAGCCGTTCTCGGATCGTATATGGAAAACGCGTGTCCGCAACCGCTCCAGAACGCCAACATAGAACTGTCTAGTCACTAACTAGCCGGCAGGAACATATTCACGACGAATGAGGCCGCATATATTGACAAAAATGATTAGCATTGCCTTCTGTCACGACTTGGACATCCTCGCTTTCGTCAAATGCTCCCCATCTATTTCCACTCACTACTGACTTTGTTTACAGGTCTCGGGATTATACTCAAATATCCAGGTATCATCTCCAGTGACTACCCAACTCATCCAGTCTCGGCCGTTGCTCCGAATGCAGGACAACAAATCCTTGCAGATCGGTTTTCGCATTTGTTTCAGTTCATGGATTCTCATCCACTATCTTGGCGAAAAATTTTCGCATGTTCAAATCCTCGTGTAATATCTTGCGAACGGTTGCTTGGTTCATGTTTAACTAGTCAGCCAACGCACGAATGCTTAGGCGTCGGTCAGACGTGATCAGCGAGCGCAAATGGTCGACATTTACGTCGGTACGAGAGGGGACGGGAGCTTCTTCACGTGGATCGTCTTCTAGCGATTCACGCACCTCCTTGAACCGCTTCACCTATTCAAAGACGGGTATTTTCGACATGCACTCGTCTTCGTACACCACCTGCAATTTTTAGAGGATTTCCGAGGGTTTTCGCGAAATTTCACTAAAAATTGAATTACAACACGTTGCTGGTAATGTGAATCACTCATTTACACGACGCTACTAAAAAAGTTACTTTCGAAAAATGCACATAAAACACAAACCAAACATGCTATCGATTTCAACCTTGGACTGAAACTAAAAGGAAGGCCCCCTCTCTAGGCAAATATTGACGAACAACGCAGTATTGCCAGTTCCCGAGTTGTAACTAAATTCCCGAAACTTAATTGCCACAGCTCGTACACTCAAATCTACATTCGAATGGTAAAACTTTGCCTTCCGAGGGACTGGACGTTCAAGGTCGAACCTAAACATCGTAATTACATATTTGTGATATAAATTAAAGTTATTTTTATAGCTATTTCTCGACTGACTTACGTGATTAATAATTATACTGCTCCCATAAATAAAGATGCTACAAACCTTTCAATCTTCAAAACTAATACTTTAAAATATAGTTTACTATTTACAAATGCTCTATAATTTTATTTTGCTATGATTTCTAAAATTATCAGTTATTTTACTCTACTATTACTCATACTGCAATCTATTCCCCCATCCATTAACTAATAACTATCAATTTAAAAAAAAATTAAACCAAACGAAACGCTAAACCGACAGTAAACTACTTCAGATTGTAAGATAATTTATCCTTAAAACTCTGTAATTTACTAGGTGAAGTTGACCTAGATTTAAAACTCTAGTTAAAATCCATTTTATAATTAGATATCATACTGAACCAAGACAATACATCATAATATATTTATTATGAGTTATACATACGTTTATTAACCTGAACAATAGATTAAAACAACAATAAATTTGTTTAAATGTTGTTCATAAGTAGGAGAAGGACTTTTATGATGTTTCATAATCATAAATGTTTTTATTTTATCTTGCTTTCAGTGTTTCTGCTTGTCGTGATTTCTTTCAGTGCTTCTATGTGTCAGAAATTACTATAACTGCGAAGTTTACTATTAATATCAACCAAAAAAGGATTTAAAAACCTATCTTTAACGGTATATACAGGGTGTTCGGTAAGTACCTCCTAATTTCTCTGGAACATACAGGGGAGATCAAAATAAAGCTACTTTGTTCTATAAAAGAAATTTCTAAAGTGCCCCTTCACGGAGATACAGAGACCTAAAGAGGTACCCAGCGATTTACCTTATCGGCTCTAAGTTTTGGACCGATTTGTATAATTTAATGAAATTTTTATATTTTTTAGAGGCTGTAAAGACTCATTGAACCATACTGCTAATAGATATTTTAGATCATCAGGGAAGTCAGGAACGCACTTGCAGCCACACTCGTTGGGCCTAATTGTTGACAGGTGTCATTTTATAGAGCTGAAAACTGATTTTTTAAATACTTTGGTCATTTCTTTTCAAAAAAGGTACTCTAAATTTATTTCGATACAACTAGCGGTTTTCTAGATACATGGTACACTCACAAGTTACTATACAGGTGTGGAAAATCCAAAACGGAAAATCTAAAAAAAGGGCATATAACAGAAAGCGACGGACAACCCGTTTAGTTATGTTGAAGTGAAATAAAGCACACTGTTGTATCGTAGCTTGCTTTCTGGTTTCCAGCAAAAATGGTTGGCGGGGTCGTCAAAACACAGTGGGTTGAAAGCACGGATTTAATATTAAAAATAAAAATCGGATCCAACATAGCAGACTGAATCTTTAAAATCATGAAAATAAATATCTGTTAAATATGCAGTTTAAAACAAAATAAAAAAAATAATTGTATTTCCATAAATAAAATATTGCGCTTGAGTCTAAGGTGCATTTTAAAAATAGTGCTATAATAATAAATACGTGGATATCGATAATCGTTAAAAAGGCAAAAGTGCTTTTTCTTCTATGCTTAGGACTTCTTAACAAATACCAATGCAAATAATTTGTAAGTAATCTAATATTTATTGATTTACACAAATGAATAAATAATACGACTGTAATAAAAATAATTAAAAGAATTTTTTAATCATTGTCTTCTTTGTTAACAGCTCTTTTCTCATTCTCTCCAATACGTACGAATTGTTGTCCGAATCCTTACGATGTCAAAAAACAGTGTAAGGATCCATCGACGCCAAAAGTTTTGGAACACATCATCAATATTTTTCTCGAGAAGATTTTCGGGCAAAGTCTAGGCGATAGTTTCTTATTAACTTGTCCGTTGAGTTTTGTGCATCTTTCGATAGTTTATCTATCGGTAATATTGTAAATGCTATGATGTCTGGTCAATGGAGTAAGTAATGTGTGGATTCCTGTTGGCATGTTGTACCAAGAATATCCTTTGAAGAATAATCTTGCTGTTTGAAGTTTGTATTCCCAAATCTTCACTATTGCAGTTTAATGTTCGCTTCCAATAGTTTGCAAAATAACTGAAAACCGGAGGATCAGTTTTCGCTTTGCTCTTGTTATAATGGCTGTAGCTTGAAATAATCTGTATTTACTGGGACACAGTATCAATGTTGTTGAATTGAGATGTTGTTTGGCAGAGGTAACAACGTTGGACCGATTTCGCTCCAGCAAAAGCATTCACCTAGCCGTCTATCATCGTCATAGATAAGTTGTTCTGTACTGAAGCTCGGGTGACAAAGAGAACTCTTTTATATGGTGCAAGTTGTCTGGATCGAGTTCATAATTTTCTATTTCCGTTAAAGGCTATTGTTCGGTTTTCTTAATAAATTCAAATTTCAGAGGCCCGCAATTCATAATAGAAGAGGGTTTGGAATTGTGCAACACAATCTGTTCTTGTTGAGTTTGCGTGTTAATACCTGCTAATTGAAGTGGATATGAGAGGTTAGGAATAAGTTTGTATCAGAAATATTCGGATCAGTGAATTTCATCTTGTACTGGCTATGACCTGACGTTCCATCGAAGTCCCATTTGCAAATGAAACTCATATCTACAAATCTAATTTATCGATTTGTTCAAGGGCGTCTAATTGAAGCAATATAATTCAATCCACTGTATGATCCAGTAAGCCTTGGAATTTAACCTCTGCTTTTGATTTAGTAATAGTTAGATACTCGTCATGTGGATAACTTGCTTTTTTTTTGTATTTTACACTCCAGAGTATGGCGAAAATATATTACTGCCTTTCTCTTTAGCCCGATTTTGTAATCGTTGATATTTGTTTCTCGACAATCCAATGTCAAATAGAAAAGCGGCGCACAAAAGTAACTGTGCGCGACGCAACCACAACACTGTTGCCTTTGACCTGAGACGAAACTTTAGAAAGAAAATACTGGCCCTTCATATTACCGAGGTTTAATAGAAACGTTACTATAGCCAACCTTCTATTTTAAATTTCTTAACTAGACATTATTTTAGCCGTTTCTCAAATTGTAACCCACTAAGCCCGTCTAACTTCTTTCAGGTTAGTTTGGGACAGAGGATCGTAGGGAACGTCTACGCGCAATATTACCCCCGCTAACTTCCGTGCGACACGAAGACGAGCAGTACCTTGAAAGAAATGAGAGGGTGTATTTACTTTTCGTCTAAACTTATAACGTAATCGACGGAATTTGGAATATTTATGACTATTTGATACAGATTGTTTTAAATACATCAAAGAGTCGAAATATAAAAAAAATTAGTTTTTGTTGAGCGTGAAGCGTAAAGAAAATTGATATTTCTGTTACAAAATAAACATTTGTTCTAATAAAAATACTAGTGAAACGCAACGGTAATTTCTAAGTAAATAAACCACTTTAAAAATAAAAATCATTCTCAAAAATAAACTTTTATTCTGGTAAAAAATAAAAGTAACACGTTCAGTAATTGTAAATAAATAAACACCTAAAAGTCCACAACAGGTGTTCAAACAGGCCTCCACTTTGAGCGAGACAATAACCCAGTCTATTGTAAAATACGGTTCGCGTATTTGCCAAAACTTCAGGGGTTATATCCCTATTAGCCCTTTCTAGCATGTCCTTTCAAAACCCCCATACGTATTTCCTGATCTTTCGGAAAAATTTATTGAGTTATTCGCAATTTGTAACAGCAATATTTGTTCCGCTTTAAAATTTTCCGAACTGTTCGAGCGTTCATATCAAATTCTTCAGCAATTACGGTATTATTGCAAGGAAAACTAATTTCTGCTAAACTACAAACGTCAGTCTCCCGATTTTCTCGTTCTTCAATAATTTGAGGAACGCGTTGCTCCTCATTATTATCAGTGCATTTTTTACAAATTTTTGGACAACCGGTTGTCTCAACAGGATGATTTTCGCACGTAAAAGAAAATCTACCGATTATTTACCAGAATAGTAGCACTTAATATCTGCTCTTTTTGTTCCGTGGAATAAACTACCATTGTAACAAAACAATTTGGCGCGAAACACGGTACTTACTCTTCGACGGCCTGAATGAAAGCAAATAACTTGGAATCCTCTTGTTGTGCTAGGGCGTGACGTATGCTGCCGCCCGCTTTCACCGCGCTAGCATTGTATTACCTCTCACCATAGGGCCAAACTGGTAATTTACACGTATGTCGATGCATACGAGTGTCTTATTCTGATTTGATGAATTATACTATTTTCTTTATCTTATTTAAGAAACGTGCAGGTTTCGGTCTGGATTTTCCACACCTGTATATAGGCTCGACATAGTTAAATACATTTTCTTATTGTTCGGATATTTTCCCGCCGCACAGAAAATAATATTCCGGCTAGTATTTCTTCTCTAGTATTTACTGGTGTTAAATAAACTAGTTCTTTTAAATATTCCCAGAAGTAGAAGTCTAAGGGATTTAGGTCTGGAGACCCTGGTGGTCATAAAACAGGCCTATTTGGACCTATCCATCGAGAGCTAAAAACGTTTTGTTAAGTATTGACGCACTGTACGGTTAAAATGAGGTGGAGCACTATCATGCATGAACACATTTGCATTCTTCTATCAAGAGGTACGTCTTTGAATAAATTATTTCAATTTTGCTACAAAAATTGTAAGTAAATCTCATTCTTGAGTCTTCGTTTAAAAAAAATGGACCTATAAAGTTAATTTCGATGATGCCAGCCCACACATTTAGGATAAAGCTGTGTTGGTGTTTGTTTAGAATTATAGAGTGCGGGTTTTCATCAGCCCAAAAATGTAAATTGTGTGAGTTTATTATGCCATCTCTTGTAAAACTGGCCTCATCGGTAGACAAATAAGGTTAGAAAAATTTAGATTTAGGTTATGTTGCTTGATTAACCAGTTCGAGTCTTGCGGAACAATCATCCTGTGACATCCAATTAAAAAATATGCCTAATGGTTCAATATTTATATGTAAAAAACACATTTTTCCTGACACCCCGTAAAGTCAAGCATCAATTAACTCATAAACTATAATCTAGCAAAAGAATTTTTTTTTTAATTTCAAACATTAATACCGAAATAATCGAAATAATGCCTAATTATAGTATTCTACAAACACGTCTTATGATATCTGATGATTCTAATAAGTACGTCCAAAAACTGCAAGTTCCCTACTATGCCAAAAAAAAAATAAGATTCCATTGCCTTATTTAACCTTATATCCCAAAAAGCAGAAGTAGCCATTTTTTCCCATATTTCAATTTGAAAGTTCAGTCATGTATTAAGATTTCACCTTTCAATCTCAGCAAAAAGTTTACTTATCAAGGCACAAGCGATAACATAAATTCACTTTAAAAGTTTTTGGCTCTATATTTTTTATAGCAACAAAAATAATTTAGCTTCCGTTGTCGCAAACGTAAAATTTATTAAATAAATCGTGGGTAATAAAATAAAAGCAGACGACACTGAACAGGAGATAAATCCTCGTTGCTAAGTTCTTTATCCAAATTTTTCATTATTTCAAACTATTTTTGGAATATATCTTCGGCATTAGCTAAAAATAAAATACGATCTGGCTCTACGAGGGCGGTTTGATAAGCCAGTGACTTTAGAGTGTAATAAACATTTTCTTGATAAGTTTTAATTTTTTAACATAATCTCCTTTCTACTCCATACATTCATTGAAACGATACTTAAGTTTTTTGTTTCTTTTAAAAAATAATCTTAATCAAAGGCCTCAAAATACTCATTCACCTGAGTAATTACTCATTCAATAATTTTTCTCTTAGATATTTTTTCATGTTGTTACGATTTCATCTCTTAAAAATGGTTCACTGGGTTCGCAGAATTAAACACAACACTACTTACTAACTTACTTTCAACACTATATTAACTACAAATTCAACTAAATCTTCTTCTTCTGCAAGTGCCATATCAGGTCCCCCTGACGTTGGCAATTACATTGGCAAGTCTTTCACGGTCCTGCGCCAGCTGGAACAGTTCCCCCGCGCTACGTATACCTGTCCATTCACGAATATTCCTCAACCAGGAAGCCTATCTCCTTCCTACCCCTCTACGTCCCTCCACTTTACCCATCATGATTAGCTGAAGAATTCTATCTCGCTCCCCTCTAAATATATGTCCAAGATATGATATTTTTCTACACTTTACAGTGTTTAATAGCAGACGAGTTGTATCGGCCCTATTGAGTACCATTTCGTTGGTCTGTCTAGCTGTCCAAGGTATTCTCAGCATTCGCCGGTGTAACCACATTTCGAGAACCCCCAACCGATTAATCGTGGCAGCCTTAATTGTCCAGATTTCTGCCCCATATAGTAACACTGGCCAGACGTATGATCTTATCATTCTCTGTCGTAGTTTTAGGTTGAGGTTATCATTGCAGAAAAGTGGTTTCATTTTTTTAAATTCTACACTCATCTCTTATCTGGGTTTAAATTTTCGGTGATATAACATCGAAGATATTTTAAATGAGTCACCCTGTCTATACTTTTTCCTTCTATTTGTATTGAAGCGTTAAGATGAGGTTGTCTATTAAAGACCACAAATTTTGTCTTTTTGATATTTATGTTGAGCCCCATTTCTTGACCCTCAGTGTTAACACAGTTTAATAGATGTTGCAGGTCTTGTAGTTTATCGCTTAGGATAACAGTGTCGTCAGCATATCGTATTGTATTTATATATTCTCCATTGATTTGTACTCCCATTCGTTGTCCTTGAGTAGCCCGTTTAAAGATTTTATCTGAATATATATTAAAAAGCAGTGGAAATAGAATGCAGTCCTGTCTGACGCCTCGCAGAATTTTACTTTCTTCTGTGAGTTTTCCATTTAGCCTTACTGTTGCTTTTTGCCGCCAATATAGATTTTTAATAATTCTTACGTCTCTGCTGTCTACCCCTATGTTATTTAAAATGTCTATGAGTTTTCTGTGCTGTACTCTGTCGAAGGCCTTCTCGTAATCGACAAAACATACGAATACATCCTTGTGTTGCAGAAGTATATTTAGAGCGAATAAAGCCTCTCTAGTACCTAGAGCGTTTCTAAATCCGAATTGGGTTTCATCTAAATCTGCTTCGCATTTAGATCTCTAACTAAATCCCAAATATCTAATTATTACTTCTTAATATTTTCATTATTCAAATATTACTATACCACTATACAACTAACTCATATCCTATCCCTACTTATATGCCTATAGAATTTCTTATATAAATCTAGAACATAAAAATTGAGATCTATCTAGAAATATAGTATTCTCATCATATCGAAATATTTATATATGAGGGCATATCAATAAGTTTCTTCCAGTCGTTCGTAACAATATTGAGGAACAGAAAATAGTCATAAGGTGCTAAATCTCGCAAATAAGGTGGATAAGAAAGTAATCCGTAATGTAATTCCAGCAATTTTTCCTTTGCAATAGAACCCGAATGAGCTGGTGTATTATTGTGTGGACAGAGCGCTTTTTTTTGCATCAGATGTGCCCACTTTTTCTTCAGTACAACATCAAATCAATTCAACAGTGATTTATAATATTTTCTTGTTATCGTATTTCGCTTCCGTAAGTAATCGATTAATATTTTGCCAAGTGGATCCCCCTCTTACCGACTGATGGAACTGTCTTTGTGTTTTTCGAAGCTCTCAATCTGTTGTTGTGTTTCCAGGGTGTAGAAATATATTCACATTTTATCGATAGTAACGTTGCGTCACAAAAATTCGCTGGTATATGTTTAAACACTGCTGAGACATGATCACACAATATCACTATTGAGCGACTGTTAGCACACGCAGCACCCATATTTTGGAAAGCTTTGTCATGCCCGAACGTTCAGGCAAAATATAGGTTCAATCGAGATATTCACAATATCACCTATCTTTAATCGGTGATCTTCAAAAATAATATCATATATTTTATCAATCATTTCTAAAGAATTGGCCTATTTTGAGCATCCAGGATACTCAGCTTCATATGTACTCATACAGCCACAATGTAATTCAGTAAACCACTTGTGAACTGTTGCATGCGATGAAGTACATTTCCCATAATATATAAAGCTTCTCTTCCGTTTCCTTGGTAATTTTTCCCTGCAATAAGGGCATGAAAGTTATCTTCCTCCGTAATCTGGAAGATACACTACTATACCGAATTAAAGACACTGCCAAAAAATTTCTATGTAACAGAGTGACTGCAAATGTCGAATACATACTGGTATAAGATGAGGCTTGTTTATAGTGAATTCATATTTGTGATCGTAGCGTCACCTTGTGAGAAGTCACGGAGTTCATATCATTTTAGAAATATGGTTTCAAATGCTCGTAATATAAAGTGTATAATGACAAACTTTTAAAAGATCGAAGAACGGCTGTTACTGATAATTTTATTGATTTCAAGCGATTGTAGTCATGAGTTTGATTGACACTGGTAAAAACTCAATAATTTCATTAACTTCATTAGTCAACCAATTGGTCATTTTTGGCTGACGACTGAAAGTTAATAAATTATCTGTTTATCGACTTCTGGTTTTCTTTTTACTATACTAAAATCCTTGCTTTAACTAATTTTCATCATACAGGGTGTTAGGATGTTCTACCGACAATAGAAAAAATAGAGGGAGTTAAAGAATTAAAATAAATATGTTTCCTTTCTCAATAAATCTCTCCAGTGTTACGCAAGATCTTTGGTTTAAGATAATAACATTATCCATCTAATTCGCTCACTTAGCCTAACTTTAAAACCTTTTTCTAAATAGATTGTTTAATTACATTTGTTTAATTGTGTAAGAAAGTAAAAAAGTTAATAAATTACTTTTAATTGCTTTCTATATATAAAGCACTGATAAAGGTTACGCTGGCGTTAGAGACTATATGACAAGATTGAATTGTGTCCTTTGATGAGTGAGTGTGGTTGGTGAGCACTAAGAATGCTTATTTACTGATCATATTCTCTTGTTCTGTGACGCGTTTTTCCTAGAAGGGCAGGAGGTCGTGCTCTACGGATCTACTTTGATTACGGCAGCGGAACATCGGTCAGTGGATATCTCTCGGGCAGACAGTCATCGGTCCAATGCTCAGCGCAGGGATATCGGTTTGACGGTATCTACTTATAATCGGGATATCCCTGCTCTCTGAACTGATCAACGGTTTGACCGTGCGAAGGTCAAAATATCCATTCGGTAGTCTGTTCTCGGGCGCCACCCTTGAGATTTATGTGGTCGAGGGCCCACTTATGAATCGGGCAGCTTGTTACAGTGGAGAAACGGTAAGCCAGAGGTCAATTGTGCGTATTAGTGCTGGCTGCCGGCTGCCAATTATTATTTGTAATGTTAAAAATGGGACTAGGTAATGAAACAAACGGTTATAAAACATCCTGTATCCTGTATTCCATTCTTTTATAAAAAGACGCTGCCCGTACTTATAAAGGTCCTCGACAATGTCGACCAATAGCGGTAGGAAATTAGGAAAGGAACCGACACTGCCCGTTCTTATAAGGGTCTTGGGCAATGTTGGCCATTAGCGGGGTAGGACGTAAGGAAGGAAGTGTATGGTGAAACACCATATACACACAAGCCTAGCCTCACCTACATTGCTAGACCGGGAAGGCACGGTCCGGCAGGCGACCCAGTCCAGTCCGTTTGGACTGTTGACCCGGGTGGAAAACGTGCAGTTCTCAGCGAAATAATGGTCTGCTTGAGCTTAAGTAGTCGGCCCGAGCTCCCATTACGCTGACGTTTGACGGCGTGCGGTGATCGCGCATACAATATTGCTGTATGCGGCGCGCGATTACTATGGTCGGACGCTCTGAAAATCTCGGAAAATTATATTTCCCGGCATAGCGCGGTAAATCCCATTATATACCGGTAATATTGAAACTTTATGATTTTTGCGGGAAAAGAATGCTTATTTTTCGGATGTAAAATAAATAAATTAAATCCCGGCGAATATACTCATGTCCAAAAATTAGTAACTTCGTTACAGTTCCTAGGGTCCGAGCTCTGAGGATGGTAATATGGAAGTAAGACCAAAAGTGTTTGACAAAAAATATACACTGAAATACGCAGTATCTCTCTTTTTCCACACACTGATACACCTTAGTTTCTTTTACATTAAAAGTGTGACTTGCTGGTGTTCAGCTACTGAAGACTGTATAATTTATTCTTTTTTATTGCATCTTTTATATTGCTTGACCAATGTTTTATATTTATTAATATAACGCCGATATCTTCAGCGCAATATTCGTTGCCTTTCAGAGCACTAGTTAGTTTTTCTGATTTCAGTGATTGTTCATCACATATTGAAAAAGCTCTATGTACCAAAGAGTTAATGACGGATTGTTTGTGAGAAGAATGATGGTGTGATGCTGCATTGAGATATAGATTTATATGGGTTGGTTTTCTGTAAACACAACGTCCAATCGTCAGCGTAACATACTTATCAACCGACAAAATAGGTAAATATATGACAAAGCTTTTACCTCCATTTACAGGAATAACTTAAATTTTGGTGCAGATATGTAAATAATACGTTGGTAGTTTGTCCACATGGCGCAGATAACTTCCATAAATTCCTGGATCATGTAAACCAACAACATTTTGGTACATAGAGGTCTTTTAGTGTGTGATGAACAATCACCGAAGTCGGAAACAAAAAAACTGACATGCTCTGAAAGGCAACGGATATTAGATGTTCTATTAATAAATATAAAAAGCCAACTCCTAAAGAAAATGTTATAGATGCACATTGTTGTCTTGCCTTACATGTACGGAAACACCGACAAGATTGCCGGATTGAAGCCACCA
Source organism: Diaprepes abbreviatus (assembly GCA_034092305.1). Lineage (NCBI taxonomy): Eukaryota > Metazoa > Arthropoda > Insecta > Coleoptera > Curculionidae > Diaprepes > Diaprepes abbreviatus. Next base: position 664,724 of record JASJET010000225.1, on the reverse strand, counting down.
AAGGACGCAATACCATTACAAAGAGGACGCGTTTATAAGACATCTTATTCTTGTGGTAAAGTGTATATGAGCAAAACAGGATGGTCTATATCCTCTAGGCTTAAGGAATATGAAAGATGTATAAAAAATAAACAAATTGTACAATCTGCAGTAGCTGAACATTATTAAGGCAATATCTTCAATACAAAAAAAAAAAACTAAGGTGCTTCAGTGTCTGATTTCTTTAAAGGTAAAACTAAAGAATCAATGGAAATTAATAAATATCCAAATAATATTATTAGGGATACAGGTTACAGTCTATATCACATGTGGAAATCGATTGTAACGCTGTAACGCGGTTGGCTGTGCACCAGTCGGTTATGAATACCGAGCTGTTGCTCCTCGAAGGTCGTTGAGTGCTTTAATCTCGTGGAATAAACATCATTGAAGATGTCTCATGCAATCGTATGAGAAATGTTGGATAACGGTTCAAATTTGACATGGTCTATACCCAAGAACCATGATTTTCAACTAGACCAAGGCGGCGAAAGCTTTCGCTCTTGACTATTCACACTTTTTGCTAGATATTATAAAACGTTTAATGTTAATAAGACTTTTTCTCTAAAAAAATGCAATTTAAAAATCACAATGAATAGACTTAAGGAGAATCATGATTGTATCATTGTTAAAATAAAAGCGATTGTTTTAATTATGGAAAAAACTGAATTAACATAACAGTAAAAATTAAAAAAAAAAATGCATTGACAACATAATCACTAAACTTGGTATAGTTTAATAAAGAATATTTCAAAAAATTCGGAGTGAGACCTTTCCAAGGTCATCAGAAACTTCAGATGTCGCGAAGTAAAGTAGACCTACTGTTTAATTCAGTTCTATTTTGGCACTGTGCTGTGTTGATTCTCACAATGTTGCTGTCATATGTCTAATTAATGAGGAAATGCTCATGTACTTGCCCTTTCTGACTTTTTACGTTCACTCCTACATACTTGGTTGAGCTTCAAATGTTAAATTCATAGAATAGATTGCACGTATAAACAGTATTTCATTATCGATCTTAAGACACAAAATACAATTTGAAATTAAAATGGAATATAAAACGATCAAATAAATACTAAAAAAAAACATTTTAATGAATAAATTATTTATAAATGCACCATTTAATTTTAAATACATAAAAATAAGTTAAATATTTACATTGCAGCATTTAAAATATTTTTTGTAATAAATATTCAAACAATAAAACGTTCAAGTTATTGTTATTTATTTTGTTACATAACAATTGTTTAAAAATCCTTTATATGGTGTTTTATTAAAAATATGTAAATAATATTTTTTTCATCAGATTATAACACATTTTAACAAAGAAAAAAGATAAAATAAACAACAAAAGTGTATTATTTTATATAATTTAATTAACTATTGTTTAATGCAGTTCATAAAAATAGAGCTGCATATATTTTTGTAAAAAACAAGGATTTAATAATGCGAAAAGCCCATAAAAAAGAAAAAATGTGTTTTTTTTTTCGTAGATTTATTATCAATAGTGCGCTGACCAAGTGTGAACAACAGAGTTACAGTTATCACAAAAAGTGAGTATCAAATGAGGATGCCTAACGGAAAAAGAAAAGGAAAATTAAAGAAAACACACCAAAATTCAATACTGAAAAACCGAAAATCACTTATCTGAAAACAGAGATGGAAATCAAAGACAACTTAGCGTAAAATATTACCGAAGAAAATAAAAACATCGCATAAAATTCACAAATCAAAAAAAGCTCAAAAAAAAGAAAAACTTCAGCAAACTATCAATCAGAAAGAAAAAGAATATAATAAGATATTCATAGAAAACATGGACTTAACAGTACAAAACGCTAGCTTACTTAAAGAAAATTCAGAACAAGCAGTATTGAAAAATAATATGATTATCGAAAATCTCAACGGTCAACAAAAAATAATTTTTTTATATTACAGCTATTTCATGCATTTAAAATAATCAATGTATCAAATAGTCATTAAATATTCCAAATTCCATCGATTACGTTATAAGTTAAGACGAAAAGTAAATATACCCACTCGTTCGTTTCAAGGTACTGTTCGTTTTCCTGTCGCACGGAAGTTAGCGGGGGTAATATTGCGCTTAGGCGTCCCCTACGATCTTTTGTCCCGAACTAACCCGAAAGAAGTTAGAAGGGCTTAGTGGGTCAGAATTTGAGAAAGCGGACCAAAAATAATTTCTAGTTAAGAAATTTAAACTAGAAGGTTGGCTATAGTAACTTTTCTATTAAAACTCGGTAATATGAACGGCCAGTTTTCTCTTTCTACTTCTCGTCTATTTTATTAATAGAATTTGATATTAATTGTGATAATCTACATTGAAATTATTTATGTTATCCTAAATTTCTCTTTTTAATTGAATTAAATTATCACTTCGTTCTTTGGAAAATTGTTTCTTCAAATAGTCTCATAAAAAAGCATCCAAGGATCAAGATCTGGACTATTCGCAAGCCATTAAATAATTTCTCGTCTCCCAATCCATTGATTATACATTTTACTTAGATAATTCGTAACTTGACCTGCATTACGAGTTGCAGAGACATCTAGTCGAAATACTATGTTATTATATTCTACTACCGGGAAATATTCTAATATATTTTCTACATTTTGTAAAAAACGCAAATATTAGTCTACAGTTAAAGAGCTTCCATAAAAAATTGAACCAATAATTTTGTTTCTAAGAATTCCACACCAAATATTAATATGCCTACGTCCTGATATTGAATACTATTAGGCCATGTGAATTTTCAGTTGCCATACATAAGACTTTCTGACGTTATACATTCTAGCTGTTAACAATTTGCTTCGTCGCTACATAAAATTATTTTCAAACAAGTTATAATCTTGTGATTTTAAATTTGCAAACCAAACGGGGCGATGTTTGTTTTTATGAAGTATTTTTAAAATTTTCTTCCTTCATTTCTTTAAATATTTTCTAGCGATGCTGACTAGCTTAGATTGTTTAAAAATGAAAAATAAATATATTTTATTTTAAATAATCTATAAAATTATTTAAAACTTTATCTTGAAAATATAATAATATATTAAGTTCCTCTTCTGGATTTGCAATAATTATTCTTTTTTTATATGAAGTGTTTTCCGCTCTCTGAAACATTTTTCGATATAATAAAACTTTCCCCTTGATGGCAATCCACGTATTCGATCGTATTCCGCTATTACAGGCGTTACAATATTATTATTTTCATAAAACAACTGTAGTATTTCACATTTTTTAGCTTCACTGAAATTCATTTTTTAAAATCACAACGATATAGAAACTCCAATTTTGTATTTATTAATTTTGTTTGACAGTTTATTCGAAGTTTGGAGCAAATGTAGGCAATTTATATATTTATGAAAGGGGAGTTTTAAACTCTACCTTAATATTTAGTAATATTTAAAAAAATGAATTTAATAAAAAAAACATTTTTTCATAATCATTTCTTTTTTCTAATAACATATTCTTGCGATATGGAAAAAATACAGATTATTTTCCAGTCCCTATCATAAAATTACTAGAGCTTGTCAAGATATAATATACAACTCTGTATATAAACTAGTAATAGAGTTTGTTTTTAAAGTGTTAAAGGGAAAAGCAGTCAGAGTTTGATAAAAGATATATTACAGCCAGTTTATTGTATTAATTTTGAAAAGTTATAAGGTTAAATATAAACTGTTAGTTGAAAAGTATCTATATACTTCTTACAAAACTTCCTTGGCTTTATTTCAATAATAAACTGAGAATTTTCTCTAGATAATAGGAAGTTATATATAACACAACGCAAAAGTGGGCAGGGGCAAAGTGGACAATGTGGTGGGAAGTTTTGGACTGGGGGAGAGAAACGACCGCGGAGATCGCCTCATTCGCTTTTGTCAAGAACATAATATGATTCTAACTAATACCTTGTTCAGGTTACCCGCTCGCAGAATATACACATGGAAGTCGCCAGCAGACACACCAGAAAACATCGTAAGAAATCAGATAGACTACATAGGTGTACCAGTAAGATACAAGAACGCTATTAAATCATCAAAAACCTACCCGGGGGCCGATGTTCCGTCGGACCACAACCCAGTTGTCTGCAAAATCGAAGTCAGATTAAAGCGTGTTAAGAAGAAAATCAATAACAAGAAAATAAACATAGGAAAGCTCTCTGATGTCAAAATTAAACAACAGGTACAAGATTCTCTAAACAAAGAAATAGACAAAATTAACGAACATACATCAGAACCACTATCAAGATGGGACAAGATTGAACAGGCTATCCACACAACATGCACGCAACTATTAATACACGATAGAGAGAAGAAGAAGGATTGGATGACGGAAGATATCCTTGATATGATGGAAGAACGAAGAAAATATAAAAATAAGAAAAAATTAAAATATCACGAAATACACAAAAAAAATAAAAACACAAATTAGAAAGGCGAAAGAAGGATGGTTGTCTGCAAAATGTATAGAGATCGAGCAATGCGAGAAGAAATATGATTATCAAAACATGCATAGGAAGATCAAAGAAATGACAAAGAAGACAAATTATAATGGTACAGCTACGTCCATAGCTGATGCTGACGGTAACCTTACATCAGAGCCGTCGAAGATACTCGAAACATGGAAATTATATGTGGAAGAACTTTTTGCATCAGACCGCCATTATGAATATACCATTAAAAACATCGAAACCGGACCTCCCATTCTTAAGTCAGAGGTACAGAAAGCCATATGGTCTCTCAAAAATAATAAAACTCCAGGCCCAGATAACATTCATGGCGAAATTCTAAAGATGCTGTGCGAAATGGATAATCAATTCTTGGATACTCTGACTTCACTTTTAAACAACATATATGACAGCGGCGAAATTCCGGAAAACTGGCTTCAATCAACCTTCATTGCCATACCTAAAAAGCCGTACACCAAACTTTGTGATCAACACAGGCTGATAAGTCTAATTAACCATATTACCAAAGTCCTGACCAAAGTCATATACAACAGAATATACAATAAATGCGAAGAAAACATAAGCGAGTCACAATTTGGGTTCCGAAATGCTCTCGGCACAAGAGAGGCTATATTTTGCCTGCAAGTACTATTACAGCGGTGCAGAGATATGAATAAAGATGTCTACATGTGCTTTATCGACTACTCTAAAGCATTTGACAATGTGAGACATGACCAACTATTACAAACGCTCCAAAACATAGGTGTTGACTACAAGGACATCCGAATTGTGGCAAATCTCTATTGGGGACAAACGGCTAGGGTGAAAATAGGCAATATGCTCACTGAAAACGTCCAAATTAAGAAAGGCGTACGACAAGGATGTATCCTGTCTCCTCTACTTTTCAATATCTATTCAGAACAAATTTTTAGAAAAGCACTGGAAGAAACTGACGTAGGCATCAAAGTAAATGGAGAGATAATAAATAACATAAGATACGCTGATGATACAGTTATACTTGCCAACAGCATAGATGAGTTACAATGTCTCATGGAAAAGGTCCAGAAAGCTAGCAAGGAAAAAGGACTCGATCTAAATATAAATAAAACAAAATGGATGCTAATTAGCAAAAATCAACAACCAGCCAGACAATTGATAATAGATAATAAAATAATAGCGCATGTCGACTCATATATATACCTCGGCACAGTTGTTAACACAAGATGGGACCAAACCACCGAAATACGATCTAGAATTGAAAAAGCCAGAGCGACCTTTAACAGAATGAGAAGTTTGTTCATGAATGGTGACATATCTCTTCCATTAAAAGTAAGACTTGCTAAATGCTACGTATTTCCTGTCTTGCTGTATGGCGCGGAAGCATGGACAGTGACGGAAACTCTATTGAAGAGGCTGGAAGCGTTTGAAATGTGGGTGTATCGACGTATCCTGAAAATATCCTGGACTGAACACATCACCAACGTGGAGATAGTTCGCCGTATACGGAAAGAAAAGGAAATTATACCGACGATCAAGAGGAGGAAGCTAGAATATCTTGGTCATGTAATGAGGCATAACAAATACCGTCTCCTTCAGCTAATACTCCAAGGAAAGATAGATAGCAAACGCGGACCCGGAAGAAGAAGACACTCATGGCTCCGAAACCTACGTCAATGGTTTGGACTAACATCCGCCGAACTGTTCAGGAGCGTCGCAAACAAAATCAAGATTGCCATGATAATAGCCAACGTTCGCAACGGACAGGGCACATGAAGAAGAAGATATAATAATATTCTTTAGATTTTCCAATCAGAAAACTAAATTACATTTTTTGATATTCTAAATTTTTCTTATCGGATAAAAATGCTTAATGATAAAAGTCTAATTTTTTTGTTTGTATTTAATACTTCCTAATTTATTTTTCATGGCATGCAAAGGGCGAATATTCCCCCTATAGAAAAAATATTTATTAATTTTTAACAAAGGTCGTTTACTTAAATAAAGCTATTAAGTTAGACTCCCCCTTTTCTAGAAATATAACTTCAGTTATGGACTATTTTTAACACTCCACAATTTGCTTGACAAAGGAAACTTAATTATCAGAATATTATTTTAAACCCATAATTTATTACTAATTACTTACTAGCTTTGTTCATCTAAAATCGTTACATCCAATCACGCAAGTTTTTTACATTCCGTGACGTCATTGAACAGTCGATATTAGTATATGAAGCTCGTTAAAAATAACACATGAACTGTAAATTTTTTTTCAAAGCTTTCATATAATTAGAACGCTTTTTAACAAACCTAATAAACCTTCTATTTCATGAAATTGAGTTAGACACTGAAAGTGAAAGTGTAATCTTTTTCTTTAGTATTTTACGAGAAATGTTTTTTTTAGCATCACACGCAATCTTATATAAAATTGAATTTATTTGGTTTAATTAGTAATTTAGCACATAATAAAGTTACACTTGTAACTAGAAATGATTAATTGTTTTAATTATGTAGCAAATTTCTTAGTTGTACCAGTTTTTGGACTAGAAAAGAATTGGAAGGTAATGCTGCTACTCTGGTATATCTAAAAAAGAGGCGCGATACCTTACAATGGAGGTGAGAGGCAAAGTTAATCAGATCCAGTAAAGTACAGTTGAAGGCAAGCACCAGCGAATAAAAAGGCCGAGCTAACTCCCTATGCCGGAGAGTAAGGGCAACTTATTCAGGGCGCCACTGCATCGAAAGCTAGGTTGAATGCAGAAACTTGCCACGATGTTGTTAGGAATTATCTTTAAACTTTACTTCACAGCAAGCCCATAAAAACCAAAGAAATATAAACGCAAATAGGCTGTCAGTCAAATGAAACTTGTAGTAGATCATTATAATAAAATTTTAAATTAAATTATATATATATATATATATATATATATATATATATATATATATATATATATATATATATATATATATATGCGATTTCATAGCGTTCTACGCCTTCCGGTTCCCAATCTCCATTGTTTTCGGTCTTCCCAATCCCCTGGAAGTAAGTTTCTTTCGGACATGACTCGGTTAATGCCCTTAATCCAGGTAACTTTTGGTCTTCCTCTTTTTATTTTTTATTTGATGTCCATTTTAGGATTTGCTTTGGTAGACGTTCATTCGTCATTCTCTCCACATATCCATACCATACCAGCTGACGTTGTTCGATTTCATCGAGAATAGTTTTCTTTACGCCCAAATCTCTCTAATTCTCTCGTTGGTTATCCGCTCGATCCTTGACTTTCCGGCAGATCTTCGTCACAAGTCTATTTCAAGAGCCAGCAGTTTATGTTGTAAAGTTTTATTTATCTACCCTGTTTCACATCCATACAATACAACGCTTTTAAATGTTGCATTGTATAAAAGATGTTTTCTTTCCTTGGAGAGGTTTGTTGACCATAATAGTGAGTTTGGGCATCCGATAGCTTTTTTCCCTTTAGTTATTCGCTCCAATATTTCTTCTTCAGTTCGTCCACTTTAATTGATCTTTGTTCCAAGGTAGGTATAATTAGGACAATATTTTACTATGATATTGTCATCCACTTCCAAATCTGTTTCTTCTCAACCGATACACATATATTTAGTTTTACTGGAGTTGACGGTTAATCCCTATTCTGCTTATTCTTTAAATAGTTTCCTCGTCATAAATTCGAGGTCTTCTTTATCTTGGGTTACTACCACTTGGTCATCTGCAAAATGAAGCGTATATAAATGGGTGTCATTATTTAATTATATTCTCATTCTACTAGATGATCTTCTCCAATTCTTTAAAGCTTCATTGAGGTAGATTTTAAAGAGAGTTGGTGATAGACAACATCCCTGGCGAAGGCCTTTGGTCACATGAAAGCTTTCTGATAAGTTATTGCCGGTTAATTCTGGAGAATGCTTGGTCGTATAGCTGTTTGATGGCTTGGATTGCTGTATTGTTAATTGGAGACTTCTCCATTACGGGCCATAATTTTTGGATTGGCACCGTATCATATGCTTTTATGAGGTTAACAAAAAGCACATGAACCTCTCAATTTCTAGCCACCTTCTTTTCATTAAGTTGGGTTAAACTAAATATATGATCTACGCACGATCGGCCAGCTCTAAAACCTGTTTGTTCTTCAATATCTTGGGGGCTATGTTCTGTTTCGACGATGTTTCTAAGCAGTTTTCCGTATACTCTACTCATTGTGCTGGTTACAGTTATACATTTATTGTTTGAGCATTCGTCGCATCTTCCTTTTTTGTGGATTGGTGTTATCCAGCTTTCTTTCTATATAGTTGAGATAAGATCATCATTACTTAGGAGTCTGTTAAATAGTTCTTGAAGAAAGGGCGTTAGTATTTCAGTACCGTTCTTTAACAGTTTAGCAGGTATTCCTTTCGGTCCAGCTGCTCTCCTATTTTTCAATGAATCCACAGCCTTACCTCTATATAGTGGTCTTGTACGTAGTACCGTCTTGGGGAGTTAACGAGGTACTCTTTTCGGTCTTTGGTAAGCTGCGTTTGATAATGGGTTATCCACTTTTTGATTGAGATTAGTTGTAAGTTAATCTTGTTTGTGGTGTCTGATCTTTATTAATTTCCATGCTTCTGATGATCTTGTACCTCCTACATGTGTATTTAGTCCAGTGAATTTCTTGTCCCATGTGTCGTTTTTGTTTCTGTTAATCATGTTTTTAAATTTGGATTGTTCATTTTTGTATATGTTTTTATCTTGTGGATCTTTTGAATTTAGTCATTTGTTGAAAGCTTTTTGTTTTATATGTTTTTGTTCTTCCAGTGTCTTGTCCCATGTAACATTGTTGTTTCGTCTGTTCGTGTCTTTCGTCTTAATTCCTAGAGCTTCTTGTGCAGCGGAGTGTAGAGAGGATACAATGTGTTCATACAGTTCATCAGTGCGCCCTGACAGCAATTCAGTTTGAAGTTTGTTATCTAATCAAGTCTTAAATAGACATTTTATACTAGGTATATTTGTGGATATCTTTATGTTGAAAGAATCCATTCAGAATTTTTAGTTTATGTTGTATGCAAAGCTCGATCAGCTTTCGTCCGTTGTTGTTAAGCGTATACCATACGGTGAAAATTAAATTAGATTATTAAAATAAAATATTCATCCAAAATTATAACTATAGTGAAAGTAAAATCGAACTTGAATAAATTTACAAAAAAAAAGGAGGAAATAAATCCAATTGGTTAACAATTCAACCTCAAACTAAATAACCTACTAGCTTTAAAATCAGTACAAACCCGTTCCTTTTATTTATGATCACAGATGCCGAATTATTGCACAACGCCTTCCGTCCTTCCATAATATTCGCAATAGTGGCGTTTGTCATTTCTTTGTATATAGGGGCGGTTCTGTATAAAGCAGACATAAAATTCTGGTTTAATGGCTATTTCCCTTGTTTTAAACCTTGTGGGGTTGGGATTTAGTATACGGTGTTGCTAAGTAGTATAAACTTTCCTTAACTTGGGGAAACGTATATTTGACAACGTCGCGCCCCTCTATTGTTATAACAATACAAATATACCACGTGCATTCTTGCGGTTAGATTGTTAATATATAGGGGACATGACATCACGTATCTCTAGAACTCGAATTAATATTAAAAAGATAAGTTTATTTTCGGTTTTAGCACACCAAAAATGGTAGGATTTAGTCGATTTTATTTTTGATAGATTTTGGCTATTGTCTAGTGTTATTTACCATCGGACTTGGACACATCTGATTCAGAGAAAGGAAACAGTAACGAGGAACCACGATAATGATTTTACATTAGTTAAATTTCCCATAGAAAATTGTTCAAAAAGCAAATTTTATGTTGCAAAAATTTAAAACTTGGAAGGTCAAAGTTATCTTGTCGCGTTTCTTCGAAAAAAGAGATGTGCCGATATTGTTTTCTGTCATTTTCCAAGCGTGTCCAATGAAAGTAATATTGGAATATATGAAATTGTTCAAAGGCTTTCTTCTTTACCTTTTTGAAGAGATTACTGTAATATCAATCTACCTGATTCAATTAAAGAATCGACCATGGCTGTTTATGCCACATGATAATTTGTTTTTTGAGAATAGAATATTTCTTTTTTTAGATAAGGAAAATATTTAGTTTTATTTTTACAACAAACGATTTTTTTATATGAAATGGTGTTTTTGTCATTAGTATCAAATGATTTTCTTTTCTTTGTCGATTTAAAAAAGGAAATTTGTGCCTAAAGTTATCATTGTACGAGGTAGAAATCAGTTTTACGTAGTTTTATACCGTTGTCCGAAGTCACCACACTACATGAGATGACTTCGGACAGATTTTAACTAAAAAAAAGGCTAATGCAAATATGAAAAATTTGAAATGGCCAATATGTTACTAAATATTAGGGATATCTTTTATTATTTTGTTTTTTTCTCTGTGCTCAAAAAAAGATGTAAAATTTGGTTGACGTCACTCCATTTGACGATCCTTTCCTTGCAAATGTAAAACGACATTATCGAAATCTAAAAGACAAATATAAATAACATTACTTTTAAATATTGCAACAAAATGTTAAAAATAAGTTCAAATAAATTTAACAAGATTTTTAATAATTAATAAGTTATTAGGCCAAAACATTGTATTATAATTATTTACTTCTCAACAATACTTGCTGGTTGTAATAATTTAAAGTACACAAAGTAAATTTTCTATTAAAAATATCCATTAAAATTTGTTATAGGAATTCTTAAAGAATAATGCACCACAAAATTACGGCAAACATCCCTTGAAAACAAGGAATTTTCAGTAATAAGGGGTTCTAAAGCTTGGAAATTTGCCTACTAAATATCGTTTTACTGAACAAGCTTTTCTAGAATAATTGGCTATAATATTACAGCAGTCATGTTGGATGGCTCTTACTTTACCAGTTTAATAACACAACATCCGATGATCCAAAAAAAGACATAAATTATCCAATAGCCTAATAAAACTAACAATGTTTTATTTTAGGTTGTACAAATGTTTCAAAAGCCTAATTATTCGAAAATTTGGAAATATTTTAATTTCCCAATAAAACGCCTACCATTAAAACACTTTCAGAGACAAAAAAAATTTCATCAATACTACTGATATTAGATAGTACAGGAGCCGGACCGGTTCCAATTGCCTTTTAAATTTAGATGGACCCTAAGTTTTTTGTCATTTATTATTTAGTTCTTTTATATATACAGTGTGTCCGAAATTGGTGATGATAGCATTGCAATTTCGAAAATTATTAGAAATATAAAAGCAGTCAAAAGGGACAAAAAAATTCGCCATTTTCACTGATATAAGATTGTACAGGAGCAGGAGCGGCTCCAATTGTCTTTTAAATTTAGATGGACCTTAAGTTTCTTTATATTTCGCTGAACATGATTTTTTAGGATGGAATTTTATTCTAGTGTGAATCAGGCGCGGATCCAAGGGGGGGGGGCGGTGGGGGCGATTGCCCCTCCCCCCCTCAAGAGCTTTGAGTTTAGGAAATTGGACCCGATTTTTCCTTTTATACTACAGTTTATTTAAGAACTAGAGAGAGTAATAAATCATTTTTTACCCTTTTTCTCTTCGCAAACTACCTGTGTTCTTTAGTCCGGTGTCTTTAGCAAAATCTGTTAGACACATATATTTTTCATGAATGAGTTAGAAATTTTATAATCAAAAATACCAGTCTATAATAATGGACTAAAACGCAGCCTTATTCTCTCAAAAAATTCGAAGTTATAATTTAAATACTTACAAAATACCCATTGTCAAAAATACAAAAAGGTAAACATATATAAAAAAATAAATTTGTCCATATAATATTAAAATATTTTTGGGGCTATCGGTCATTTTATTATTAATTAAAAACATTTTTAAGGTATTTGACGTATTCAAATGTAATTACTTTTTTTATGTTGTAATCAAAATTAGACCTATTTATTTTTATTTCTATTGTACTGATATCTTAAATTAATTTACTTCATTATGTGGAAATACGATTGCCCCAAAAAATAGGATAAACATGTTAATTCTACACGCTTAAGAAAAAGACACAAATACAATAATAAAATAATAAAAAACTTACGGCTAATTAGAATTAAATATATATAAAATTAAAAAATGGGACACACTTAAATAAATATATATATAAAAAAATAAAAAACATATAAACAACATTACACAATAAAATACAACAAAAATTTAAATAATAAATTGTGTTTACACTAGTAAACATTACGTATCTAATTCCTAATCAAAGTCAGTGAAATTATCTTCGCTCAAATTAATTATAATTGGTTCCTCTATCTCACCGATCATGTTTTCACATTTTGTTTTATTCTTTTATTATATGGATTTTTCCCAATTTTCCGCAGTAACTTTATTCAAAAAAATCTTTCAAAAGTTTATTTAAATTACTAATTTTGTTAACTGTGTTATTTCTAGCAACTCTACCTTTTACTTGAGAGATATTTACTTCTCCAACGGACAGTTTCCGGATAATCTATTGGAACAGATTTTCTATCTGGTTTTCCCAGCAAAAATTAAGTTCTCTGAGCAATTTTCAGAAATCAGTTCTTTTAATTTCAGGTAAATCGCGATCTTCATTGATTTTAGTTAGAATTTTGTAGGCAGTTGGGATCTGCTTTTCATAATAAAATTTATATACCATCCTTTTAATTGCAGTTTTCATCTCTTCTTCCAACGAGGTTTTTCATCTGCCTGTGATCGAATGTGGCATGAAAGTACTAACAATTCCAGTCGTTTTTTCTCCTTCAGTATTCGGTACTTAGTAGATTTTCCAACTCCTGTCATTTTGGAACACATCTCAAAAGAGCTTTTAACATTATTATCTAGATATTGATATCTTAAGGCATCATAAACATTCATCGTAATAAGTTTTTCGTTGAGGAAAAAATGTCCTGGTTTAACGATTTTGGAATATATAGAGGTGAAAGCCATATCTTTCGGGTATCTTACTAATCTCAAATAATATATAAAAACAAGCGCAAACAAGATAAATCACAAAGAACAAACTGTAAGATGTACTTTGCTCACTGACAGAAATTAAATTAAACTATCAGAATTTTTATGTTGCAGTAAATTTATAAAATATGTTTAAATATAATGAAATATAATTAGATTTACGGCAGTTCTCAGTTACCAGCGGCACTGGAGCAGGTACGATGGAGGTTTCGGTAACAGTTTTAGTACTCTCTCTAGTTCTTGAATAGAGTATAGGAGTCTGTATGCTTGCGATCGCCACCCGCTCCCAGAAGCTTTGAGTTCAGGAAAATAGACCCCATTCTGCCTTTTATGTTAGGAATGAGTAAGCTGCTTGCACTCCCCCCCCCCCCCCGTTGACAAATTGTTTTTCTTGCCATAATGTACTTTTGTGATATCACTGCCCCCCCCCCCCAAAGAGAGAGGCTGGATCCGCCCCTGGTGTGAATAAGGTTGTTAAAAACAAGTAATTATTAAAACATTTAAAAAATGGAACTTTATAAAAAATCATTTATAATTTAGTTATTGTATATATACAGTGTGTCCGAAATTGGCGATGACAGCATTACAATCTCGAAAACTACAAAAATATAAAGGCGGTTAAAGGGGACAAATAAATTTTCATCGATACGACTAATATCAGATGGTACAGGAACCGGAGCGGCTCAAATTACCTTTTAAATTTAGATGGACTCTAAGTTTCTTTATATTTTTTGAGTCCCTGAACACGATTTTTTAGGATGGAATTTTATTCTAGTGTGAACAAGGTTGTTAAAAACAAATAATTGTTTAAACATTAAAAAAATTGAACTTTATAATATTATCATTTATAATTTGGTTATTTTATATATACAGTGTTTCCGAAATTGACAGCATTATAAATTTGAAAACTATAAGAAATATAAAGGCGGTTAAACGAGAAAAAAAAAATTTTCATCAATATGACAGATGGTACAGAAATCGGAGCGGCTCCAAATGTCTTTTTAATTTAGATGGACCCTAAGTTTCTTCATGTTTTTTGAGTCGCTGAACATGAATTTTTAGAATGGAATATTATTCTAGTGGGAATACACATTTAAGCAAGTAATTGTTTAAACATTTAAAAAATCGGACTCCATAAAAAAAACATTTAAAATCCTATCCATAAGAATAAGACACGGTGAAATCCTAAGTCAAACACTTTTCAATGTAATCATGGACGAAATCGTTGATGAGGTAAAAAGCACAAATATTGGATACCCAATAGGACACAGCACCATTCAGATTACATGCTTTGAAGACGATGTTGCCTTGACAGCAGATAGCGAGGACAACTTACAAACAATGATTTTCCATCTCAATCTAACAGCCATACAGTACAATATGAAGATATCTGTGAAGAAAACCAAAGAAATAGTAATAGCAAAAGAACCGGTAAGATACAAACTAATGGTTGATGACAAACATATCGAACAGGTTGGGAAGTTTAAATACCTGGGAGCACATATAACAAGTAACAGAGCAGTAACGGAAGAAGTACGCACACAAGCCAACAAAGCGGCCATGATATCAGGCCAACTAAGAGACATAATCTGGAACAATAAACATATGACGGTTGAGAGCAAAGCAAGAATTTACAAGGTCTGTGTAAGACCGATACTGACCTACGGCGCAAAAACAAGAAATGAAACAACAAAGACAAAACAAATTATGAGAAAAACAGAAATGAAAACGCTGAGAATGATCACGGGAACAAGTTTAAGAGACAGAATAAGAAACGCAAAAATACGCGAGGACAGCGGAGTGGGAGATGTTGTGAAGTGGGTTCGAAACCGTCGTAGGCAGTGGAGAGATCACGTGGAACGAATGGACGATGAGAGACTAGCAAAAACTGTGATGAGTGAGAAACCAAACACCAAACGACCGCCTGGACTGTCCCCCAAAAGATGGAGAGACAGCTGGATTTCGACCTAAAACGATTATCGATGAGGCATTGTGTAGATAACAGAACTTGGTTCTACCTAGAAGAAGAAGAAGAAGGAGCATTTATAATTTAGTAATTTTATGTATATAGAGTGTCTGAAATTGGTGATGACAGCATTGTTTCTTGGCAGCCTATAGATCCCTATTTTCGTCTCAGACTTGATTATTATACAAAGGGAGGGAGGCTTAACAGTCTCCATGGCTGCTGTTGGGGTATTTCTCATGATACCCGTGATACATAGGCAGGCCAGTCTTTGGAGTCTGGAGAGTTCTAGAGTGGCCCGTCTTTGTGTGGTTATCATGGATTTTACCACCGCCGTATACAGCCAGAGCACAATGTGTGGCTTTAATCCCCATGTCTTGCTCAGTTCCCTTTTTGCTGCCGTGATGGACATTTTTCCTTTAGATAAAATTTTTTGCATGTGTGAGTTCCAGGTAAGCTTTGCATCCAGGATTACACCTAGATATTTAAATTCTTAGTTCATTTCCAGTTGTGTATTGAAGAAAGTTGGTAATTTTAATTCACCCAACTTTCTTCATTTAGTGAAGGGTAGGAGTGTAGTTTTTTAAGGGTTTACCCGAAGATGCTCCAAAGTACACCACTCCTCCACTATAATCAGAGCTCCTTGCATGAGATCTGATAATATATTGCCATATTTCCCCACAATGAGTATGACTATATCGTCAGCATATCCGTGGATATAGTAGCTTCGGTCACTGAGGTTTTCTCATTGTCCTGGTTTTATGTTTGATTATCTTAAGCTTCATTCAGTTGGCGGTTGGTACCCACATCTTGTCACGAGCCTGCCTTGAAAAACTCCGGATGGATATCACTTCATGCGTCAGCTACAGACATGAATGGCATTTCATTTCAGTTAGAAAGCCAAACAAAACTTGTTTAAGAGAAATCAATAAAAAATTTCTACTGAGAATGATTTAATGACGGCTTAAATGCAGTCATAAGATCGAGAATATCATATGAAATGAGTAAATGAGTAGATGAGTAAAAATTGTTACAGTTTTGTTATTTTAAGAACAAAACTATAAATATTTATACAAATAATACCAACAATGAAGCTTATACTCACCGTAAATTAATCCCTTATTTTCATCAACTAACCTGAACTAACCTGTCACATCAAAAACAGGTTTTGTAAAAAAATCAAGTGTGACTAGAAATGCATCAAACACTCCACTTTCACCATTTTCATCAAGGGTATAGTTAATATTTGTTTTTTTTTATTTTGTTTTTGGCGCTCTGTAGATTTCTAGAAGCATCAGTAGACAAAGTCTGGGCTAAGCCTTAGTTGTGAAAATTGGAAGAAATCCAGAAAGCAGATTTTTTGCTGATTTGCTAAGAGTACAATACTACTTTTATTCCTATTTGGAGCTAGAACCATTGTTTAGTGTGTTAAGGCATCATTTGCAAGATAGTAAGGATAAACAAAGTTTTTATTGTATTTGTTTTTCGTTAAATACACCATAGTGAAAGTGATCACATCTAAGAAGTCAACTCACCATCTTTGTGACTTTTAATACCTGCCAGAGCCGGCATATAACACACCATTGCTCCCGTAGAGGTCATCGGCTATCCAGCTTGCTGAAAGTATTTGGATCTAATAACAAAACTGCCTTTCAGGTACTAGAACTTCATAATAAACAGTGATATCGTCGATTTTAAAAAATACTTTCATTTCCCCTGTGATTGGGAACTAATAAGACTTTCCGCCAGCAATTACAGGACACTTTATATTTAATTTCATTTAAAATATCTTGTTAGCCGAAGGTGTACGTATACACTAGGTAGTTTAAAACATCATTTTAAGATACGTAGACATATTAATAATCCAACATTTTCAATTAAGTTTAATTACTATTTCAAAATAAATGTAAACATTTGAACGAAAGCGAAAGTAAGGTTATTCAACGCCGCTTTTCCAGTCTAAAGCTGGACCTAAAACTAACCGACTTGACGTTTGGCGCAGATGACGTTATACTTGCCATAGTGTTGTTGTTTATTGTTTCTTGTTTTTTTTTTGTAATTCACGTAGCAAATAGGCACATATTTCTTTTAGATTAAGTTAAAATACCCCTAGTTTGTGAATCAGAATTACTTTTTTTTTGTACTTGTTAAATATAGATTTTAATTGTTTTTGGAATCTGGGTGTTTTATTTTTGGATCTGGTTGCTTCCTCTTTTCGATAGCATCATCGCTTCTTCTTACCGACGGGCCTAAAAACAGGTGGCGCTTTGAATATGTATAACCCCCCCTCCCTAATCTTCGGCAAGCTAGCTTAGACATTGCCCTAAAAGAAGGAGCGATTAACACCGAAAAAAATAACCACCTGTACCGGAAGCAATATTTAATTCATTTTCGCCATAGCACAATGCCTTATCTCTGTTATTTAAAGGTTCGGAGAGGCATTAATCCCTGACGTCCGGTAAGCCTTATTTCCATATTCTCAAAAAGATCCTTGTCAAAGGAAAAGTACGCAGTGTATAATGCTATTGACTTTTTCTTCTTGAATTCAGTTTTACACTAACTAAGTTAGAAACTATAGAAAATATTAGTCAGGTTCGGGGACAGAGTTTTGATGCAGAACAGTGTGAATAATTTCAATCAGTTTTACCTATCAAATACAGATCTCTTACCATTTTCATTTTAAGGTTTGGGTTGAGAATTTGAAATTTTATCGTTTAATAGTTACAGTATAGAAAATATTTTTTCCAATCATAAATATCTCGAAAACGCATGTGAACGCATACAAAATGTTGAGAATTTAGAATAAAGTTTTTATTTAATATTTAGTAGAAATTCGGTTTTACTATTGAAAAAAAATCAGTAGAATTTTTATATATTGCAAATAGTTCATTTTTATATATCAGTCACTGCAATGCAATTTCCTTTATCTTTGACTTCATGCTTATTTATAAAAAAATATGAAGAACCTTCATGGGCGAAAAGTATTATCCATGTTCAATATTTTTTTATTGCTAGCTTCAAAATATTGTAATATTTTTATATCCCTTGATAAAACCCATCTTCGTATTTTTTATCATAAAAAAACCTTTTTATCTTTAGAATTATTACGCTTTTACCAACAGGATATACCGAAAACACAAATCTTCTTCACGGCATTTTATAGTTTCTCTCCACTCTTTCCAGGGCAATCGACTTCTCGAGATAACACCGTCACGCAATAGTTGGCTGTGATTGAGGACCATCAAAAACTGCCAATTTCCCCAGATCCCTTCCTCTTTTTACGATGGAACGGCGGGCTTTACGCCCAGAAGACATATTGGCTACAGGGAAAAGACGCACTTTGGGCTTTTTACAAGTGCGGAAATACAGAGTGAAATTAATTATTCGTTTGTGTGAGTGCTTGCGTAAATAAAGCAAATAAAGCAATTAATAATGAATAGAAAAACGAACGTAGGCTGGAAATATTTAGAATTTACGTCCTACACGTAATCTTGTCTTATATTCTTCTGTTATAAAAATGTTATATTTTCTCATAATATAAGAAAAACAACTTTTCAAAATATCCCCAATTAGTAAAATGTAAAAAATTTAGCAGCTACACGGTAAAAAATATTTTCTTATATTGAGAGCATTTATTTTCTTCGAGAATAAAGGAATTTGTATGCAACACAGCAGAGAACTTTTGCTTAAAAACCATATTTTCTTAAAATCAATCCCTTAACCAAACAAACATCGTTATTTTATTCTTAGAATATATAATTCTAGCTACATACTCAACATTCACTTTACAACAGCAAGCTATTGTGGAAAGAGATACTATTCTTCTAAGTAAAAACGTTGAAAAGACCGTGATATTAATTATCTCCGAGTGTTTTAATCATATTGACAATCTAATCAATTATTTTCAGAATATGCACTTTCTGTCCCTCATATTATACCTTATCAACCTAATGGTTGTAAAAAATTAACTTCACATTCGTAATATACCACCCCGAAAACCCCCTAATATCAAATCTAAAAAAAAGCGAATAAGGGAAAATTTTCAACCCACCATACTGCATCCGCTATATTGAATTTCAAGAAAATTATTTTAAGTCTTAATCTAATCTAAATCTAAACTCTTCAAAGCCCCCTAGTGCCAGTTTTGGATGAAATCCGGAAATTTAAAATTTCTAGAGACCTATATTCGCTATTTACATCCTCAAAAACGATTTAGTCCCACCTTTGAACCAAATCGAAAAATGTAAAATTTTTAGTCCGCTACATTGGATTCGCCATATTGAATCCTGAAAAAATACTTTTAAATTCATAAGAACTGTATTAGTTTGAGAGAAAATCGAAAAATATAAAAATTTTTAGGACACCATATTCAATCTGCCAGATTGAGTTTTTCAAAAAATATTTATTTAAATTCATAATTAACACTAACAAGAACACACAATACTGATTTTAGACAAAATCGGGATAATTTCAGATTCGTAATGTGCGCTCCAAAAAACTCCCCCATATCATTTTAAAAATAAATCGGACAAAATTAATTTTTTATCCGTCGTATTGGATACGATATATTGAATTTTTTAAAAACAATTTCAGATTCGTTATGTGCGACCCCAAAAACTCCTCCGTATCAATTTTGAAGAAAATCGGAGAAAATTTACTTTTTTGTCCGCCATATTGGATCCGGCATACTGAATTTTTTAAAATAATTTTAGATTAGTTATGTACGACTCTGAAAACTCCCTCGTACCAATTTTGGAGAAAATCGGACAAAATGGGTTATTTCGTCCGCCATATTGGATCCGCCATATTGAATTTTTTAAAAATTATTTCAGGTTCGTTGGGTAAGACCCCAAAAATTCCCCCATACCAATTTTGGAGAAAATTGGACAAAATTAATTTTTTTGGCCGCCATATTATCAACGCCATCTTGGATATTATTGCACCAATTTCATCCGAAAAGATATGAGACCACCGCAGCAATTTTCTGAACATAACGTAAAAAATTTCATTCAAATCGGTGCCTCCGTTCCGGAGTAATCGGTGTACATCCATAAAAATAAACATACATAGTAGACGAATTGAGAAACTCCTTCTTTTAGAAGTCGATTAAAAACAACTACTGGGATACTTATTAGATTTATTATTTTTGTTTTGACTGGAAAATGCTAATGATTAATGAATTGGTTTAACTAACAAATGCATTTTATCCGACTGTTGTTGCCCGGTCTTTTTTTTGAACTGTCATTTCTTTCACACGTGGTAATTGAACGCGCCTGACGGAAGTCGATTAGTGCGTAAGTTTTTGGGATTCTGAGATGGAAAGTCAAAAATGTTCCTGATAATTTTATTGAGTTTTGGTGTACCGTATCTGTTGCCAGGTTAGAAGTTAAGGTTTTTTTTATCGGGATAAACCTGGAAACAGGGATTTTGAGCAGTCTGCACGGGTCAACGAAGGAATCAGTCTGACCCCAGAAGATCGAGGTCCACCCTCGGGGTAGAAGAATACCCATATCTACCCTCGGGGTAGAAGAATACCCATATCCACTCTCTAGGTATAGGAAGGTCCAGATCCACCCTCTGGGCACGAGGAAGTCCAGATCCACCCACTGGGTCGAATACCAACATAGATCCAACCTTAGGGGTAGAAACCAGTGCACCCTTAGGGACATCTTTATCAGTAAATAAAGAATTAATATTAAGATTTATGAGTTTCATTTGACCCTGCAACTTCTTGTCTTTTGCAGTGCCTTACCTTTTTTTCTTTATTTTTAATATTTTGTGTAGCAAATTAGAGAGCTGAACTGAACGCTAGACCCAAGCAACAACGTGGGGGGTTTCTAGGTTTACCCGGCTAAATTCAGTAGCGCCTTTTCAAAATACCCACCCCTACTCTATGAGATAGGGGCTAGCTTGGCACGGTGCTTGCTGGTGCCGCCTCTAACTTTCAGCTCTGCTCTGCTCTCACAAAATAATCCTCACTAGCGCCTTTACATAAAATACCGGCGTAGCAAATTTCTGGCACTCCATCACCGTAACATTACCCCCAAAATACACCATTACCTTCCCCAGAATGTTTACTCTCACTGTCAGCTCTAAAAATGGAGTAGTCCTCAATAAAAATCTCTATAACAATTGTAACCAACAATATAAGAAATGTAGTAAAGCAATCACCGCTTATAGTCTTAAAACGAAAATTTATAACGATTTGGCACGAGAAAGATCGTCGTACACTCCTCAGAATGCGTGCTAAGAACTTAGTGGGGCTAGGTGTGCGAGCTCGGGGTGTAGTCACGCTACCCGCTTTGTATTTGTGCGTGTGTAGAAACGCAATAGAATGGAACAAATTGAAATTACCGCTACTACCTCCTGACCGGGATTACCCGTCTTTCCCCTAGGTATCATCGTGAAGAATATTTTAAAATACAATAAAACCATTACAAATATTTGTTGTTTGCTGTTCACGAAATATGAACGATTACCCTCGTATTGTATTAAAAGGTAAAAATAAATGTAAATTTACTAATAATCCACAGCCAGTACTCCAAATCATAACAGACTGCTTCCAAAATAAAGAAACATAGTAATAATAAAAATGGGGTTATAGTCCTTTCCTTAAAAAAAAAACAAACGTCTACCTTCAGAATTATAGCTACTTTTTAGAATCAAAGACATCCATTACTCAACAAGTTTCCGGTTGACAGGAAAACCTTTTTTTATACCAGCGTTGTGGAACAGCTTCCTTTTGTTTATAATTCTTTTAAAAGTTATAATATTCCCAAATTTTTTTGTATTAAAAATTTAGATGTAGCGAAAAACCAGACCGTTCTTCTAATATTGAGATTTAAAAACTATTCAATAAAAATGTATCTAAAATTATCACCTCTATGGCTCAGGAAGTAAAATACTCCACAATGATATTGCTTAAGCAGTATCATTAAATGTTCTAAAGCCTGCAAAAAGTAAGCTTTAAGGAATAATGACCATACTCGGTCTAATTGCCGTCATTAGCCTCTTTACTTTGTCCAATTTAATTAATTAAAGTTTTAGTAATTGCCAGTGCCTTTCTTTCGCTTTGAAATAGTGACTTGCTTAGATAGAAAAGACATTTAGAATTCAATTTACAGTTCGAAATGAAATTTTGAATGCATCGTCAGCTTCAAAATAAACACTTACAAATAAATTCACTAAAAACATTCGTCTTTTAAACCCAGCCTAGTTGCTATGGAAGTTTAATTTTGTAGTTTTCACTAAAAACATTCGTCTTTTAAACCCAGCCAAGTTGCTATGGAAGTTTAATCTTGTAGTTAGACAATTTTATTTTGCTGATAATATGTTATTAATAACACGAGTCAACAAATGCAAAAAAAATGCGACTGGTTGCGAATTCAGTTATTTTTATATAATACAAACATTTTTATATAATATTTATGCATAAGTTCAAGATAGTAAAAAAACGAGATATTTTAACGATAACAGGATTTATTTACAAAAATACCCATGAAAATAAATTTATAGTAAGTAACTTTTTGCAAATGTTGACTTTCGTTTATATTCCGGATCGCTTTCTCTCACAAGAAACCAATAATAATGTCCCATCATTGCTGGATCCCATCTGCCCTGGTAGCATTGATACATTATTGTAGGTCTTGGTAGAACCTTTCTCCTTGCTTGTCACTAACCGCACCCAAATTTCTTAGGAAAAAATTTAAATGGGAGTTCAAGAAGTGTATATTAAGGAGATTTTAACGAAAAAATCGGAAAGAAAGAGCAGAGAGACACACACTATATTGGCCACTTCGGGCTGGGTGATGGGAACGAGAGAGGGGAGATGTTATATAACTACCTGAACAACGAAAACCTATTTTGCCTCAACACCTTTTATAAAAAACTCAAACAATGTAAGTGGACCTGGACCAGCCCAGACAAAACAACTGAAAACGAAATAGACTATATCCTCTCTAATAGGAAAAACATATGTACCGACGTGACAACACTGAATAAGTTTTATACAGGAAGCGACCACAGATTAGTATGAGCGAAGATCAAGATACACATGAGAACAGAACGCAACAAGCTCACCAAACAATAACGCTACCCAACCACGGAAATCCTGACACTAGAACAAATCAACTATCAAAATGAATTAGAAAAAAGACTAACACCAATAGCAATAAAGCAAATGCAAATAAACAGACTAGCCACCTTGAGACTTCTCAAAGAAAGACGAGAAAGGACAGATCGAACAACAGACAGTTTCAAAACTCTAAACAAGGAAGTTAAAAAAGAAATTAGAACAGACAATAGAAATTACACCAATAAACTAATAAAAGACACAATAGGTGAAAACTGCAACATGAAAGTACTAAGAACAAAAAACTCAAGAGGCAAAACAAGAATAATAAAAATAAAAAACGCGAAAAACGTGACCGCCCAGGACGAAAAGGAAATAAGCAGAGCCATAGAAGAGTTCTACACCAAGCTATACTCGCCACACGCACAACAAGAGCAACAACGAACAAAAAGAACCATACCCAACATAGGCTCAGAGGAAATTGCAGAAGTAACAAATTCAGAGATAAGAATGACACTAAATAAATTAAAGAACAATAAATGTGCAGGAGAAGACAAAATTACAGAAGAGATGCTAAAAATTGGCGGCAGAAAAATAGAAAAAATATTGAAGATTTTATTTAATAAAATAATTGAAGAGGGAAAAATTCCACAGGATTGGTATAACTCCGAAGTAATCTTAATATTCAAAAAAGGGGACAATATAATTATTGAAAACTACCGACCAATATCTCTACTATCACACACCTACAAATTGTTAACCAAAATCATAACCAACCGCATAACAAACAAACTCGATTTTTACCAACCTGTCGAACAGGCTGGATTCAGAAAACACAGATTACCTACATACCATAAGAATACTAATTGAGAAGTGCACCGAATATAACGTATCGCTCCATATGGCCTTTGTAGATTTCCAGAAGGCATTCGACTTCGTCGAAATATGGGCAGTATTACATCCTTACATCCATCTTGATTCAAGATACATAAACATCATAAAGAACATATACGAAAATACAACCATACAAATAAAAATAGACGACAAGACGAAAACGAACTCCATAAAACTACAAAGGGGAGTGAGACAAGGGGACACTATCTCGCCAAAACTGTTCATCCTAGTCCTGGAGGACATTTTTAAGGAACTTAAATGGGACATCAAAGGTATAAACATCGACGGAATATACTTGAACCATCTCAGATTTGCTAATGACATAATCTTAATAGCAAGTAGTCTCCAAGAATTAAACGAAATGCTACAACAACTGAATGACGTATCCGCCTCTGTAGGCCTTAAAATGAACTACAACAAAACAAAAATAATGAGCCACGAATAAGCAAACATAACAATACAGAACCAGAGGATAGAAAACGTCGAACACTACTACATACTTGGGTCATGACATCAGACTAGGGAAATCAAACTAAGATGCTGAAATAAAAAGAAGAACACAGCTGACATGGGCCGCTTTCGGTAAACTTGCATACATCCTGAAAAATAATTCAATTCCCATAAATCTAAAAAGAAAAGTATATGACACATGCATATTACAGGTGTGTACGTATGGATTAGAGACCAAGTCCCTCACCAAAAAGTCCGCTAAAAAATTAGAAACAGTCCAAAGAGCGATGGAAAGAAACATGCTTGGAATATCATTAAGAGACAGGATTAGAAACACCGAGATAAGACGCCGAACGAAAGTCAAAGACATCGTGAAGGAGATTGCAAAGATGAAGTGGCGATGGGCTGGTCACATAGCCCGATATGAGGATAACAGGTGGACACGAAGAATCCTGGAATGAAGATCGAGGGAGACAACAAGAAGCACGGGAAGACCTCAAAAAAGATGGGTAGAAGACATAAGGACAGTGGCGGGCAAACAGTGGATGAGATTGACGAAGAATAGAGAAAGATGGAAACAATTAGAAGAGACCTACATCCAGGAGTGGATGAACAGAGGTTGACAAAGAGAGAGATATTAAGAGACATGCGACAGCTCATTAGCTTTCAAGTAGTTCTTCTACAAGTTTTTCGTAATTTTCTACTTTCTTATTTCCTAAAAACTCCGAAACAATTATTTTAAAAGAACTCCACGCAGCTAATTCAACATCACTCAATTTTTGATAAAACTGTTCATCCTTTAGTATTTTTTCAATTTGTCGTCCAACAAATATTTCTTCCTCAAACTTAATATTACGAAAAATTTGTTTAAGGTATTTAAACGCATTTCATTCTGTAACTAATGCTTTAACAAGATTTTTTATTAATCCCAGTTTAATATGTAATGGATGTAACAGTACTTTTTTGGGATCAACAAGAGGTATATTCTTTATGTTATCTTGACCTGGAATATATTGATCTCTCGGAAGACTTTTTTTACTTGGTAATGGCTTTATGTTAGTCTACCGTCTTAAAGACAAAGAAAATAGCAATATTTCATAAATTCACCCTGAAGCTCTAGTAATAGACCTATGACTTTTAGGTTACCACATATTTGCCACTTATACGTATGACAGTTTATTGCGTTTAGAACAAGTGATACACTTTCGTAAGTTTCCTTCATGTCAACTGCATACGCAAGAGGAATAGAGGGTCTTTTGTTGCCGTTATGGAGCAGAGCTGATTTTAAACTTATTTTAGAAGAATCTATAAATAAGCGCCATTCGTCCGGGTTATGTGCGAATCCTAATTATTCCGTAACACTATTTTGACTAACAAAAACACACATTTTATCCTGTAAAGTAAAAAACGATGGTAGCTCCTGATTACGGTCCTTAACTTTTGTAATTTTGGTTCCAGTGGCTAGTAAATCCCATTGTTGTAGTCTAAACCCTAATACTCCATCAGGCTCTTTAGTCAAATGGAGGTTCCGAACTAGATCATCTAATTCAGGTTGATATATTAAATGGGATGATTTTCCTTCATTGTCGGGAAAATAAGAATCGTCCTTTTCTGATATATTATCGGTTTCTACTTTATCATCATACATTTCTAAATCTTCCTCCCATTTTACCGGGGGCGCTGGAACTGGTAAATTTTGTCCATGAAGAACCGGTTTTATTGCTGAGGGAATATCCGGATCTTCAATACTATGTTTGTCCTTTCTTGAAAAACTAGATACTTTTGTCATGCAAAAGTAATAGTCGTTAAAATGATTTGTTGGGTCTCGCCAAATCTGCAAAAGACTTAGAAGAGCGTTTGCTATTTAACTAGTTACGTAGATTTGGGGCACAGGTTTGGCAATATATGTAAGGAGTCCAAACCCGATTTTGATCGCCAACAAGACATCCAAAATTCTTATGGTAAGCTACTTTGGTCATTTAGTTAATTGTCGTTTTGTGCGATTTATGGGTAAACTGACCATATATGTTGAAAAAACTCTCCGCGGGTACAACACAGCCAAGTCTCTGTCCTTTAAACAATTTTGTAGTGTCTCTTACGTCGGTCAGAGATATGACACTACGTTTATAAGCATCAACTTACTTTATTCAACATAAGGATAACACTAATATAAGGCTCTTACTGTTGGCTTGTTCGCGCACTTGGCTTCTCTACCTAATACTGACTACTACTCGTGCTAAATTAATACTGATGATACGACTGCCGGCCAGCTGCTTTTATAGCCATTCCGTACTAATGGTATTTTCTAGAAACATCGGGTATCGGAAGGTCGAAAACCGATGGTGTACTTCTAGTATACAGAAGCCATCTATAAGTCGATTCGGCTGAAGGACAGAGCTTTTAAGCCCTGGGAGAGAGAGCGTTGTAATTGTATAGAAATATTGATGTTACTGTTATGGTTTTTCCCTTTAACAGTTGATAAGTCACATTTAGATTAATTTAGAAGCAACTTGTGCGTAATTTTGTTTATAGCCGTTAGCTTAGGATCAGTTTTACCATGGAGTACAGAAATTAATATTTTCGGCCTATATTAATTTTTTTATTTCAGGGAGCTACTGAGACTCACAAGGAGATATGTGAAGGTCTACAGCCGAACCCGATCTTGGAAACTTGAGATTACTGCGAAGTAAAGTCACAAAAGCAAATACCTTAGGGGGCATATTGTAGTAAGAACATCCTACCGGTTAATTCCGATACAAAACTATTATAGTAAGCACGACAAGTGTATCTGAGAAAGGTGTCAGCGGACCCCACTGACGAATCCACCGCCTGTTATCGAGGACAAAATATCCTAACTTTTAGTGATGGTCGAAATTATTAGTAGTCAATTATATGTCCTTAACAATTAAGGTCTAGTTCGCCATTCAGAAACCTCACAGAAGATTACTAGGGAAAACTGCATCAGTATAATTTTACCATCAAATTTAGACCAGAAAGACTGCATAACAACGCAGATATCTTGTCAAAAAGACCATTTAAGAAAGAATATAAACGCTGTAGCAAAGTAAAACAAAGACAAAGATTTCCTATTCGAAGTTCCGATGAGAAAAGACCAACTGGCTGCAATTCTTTCAATTTGAAGGAAATGACTATGCTGCATTATTACCATAATTACTGACACTTGTGCTGCAGTATCTCCCATAAAGTCAAGCCTTGTTTATAAATTTCCACATATATAATATTATTAAAGATTAAATAAACTTTAAAAAAAAAAGCGAAGCCGCAATTATAGCGGAATTTTCAATATACAGTGTGGTCCTCCTGGAATGGGGGTTAGAACAACGGATCAACTCCTTGTTTCTTGGAAAAAAATCAAAATGTTAAAAAACCCAACACACAGAGTCAGAATCGGACACCAAACTTATGACGGACTAAGGCACGAAAACGTACAATGAACATTCAAGGTCTCTCTCGAAAAGTAAGCGAAGTTTTAAAAGAAATTGTAGTCTTGAGAATGGAGATATGGTATATATAACGAAGAAAAAATGAAAAAGATCAGAAAATCTCGGAGAATACAATCATTTTTATAACGGAGTGCCAAAGCATTATAGAGCAAAACAAGGAGTCTCGATATTAATTAAAGAAAAGCTTAGGAAATATATAACAAAAACCTCAGTTCTTCGAACAACTAAATGAAGAAATTATTAAAATTGGATCAGCTAGAGAAATTATCATAAAAAGAGACCTACATAGCCGCATTGGATAACATCACAATCACCAATATTGGGAAAACGTAGTGAATAACAACGTAAGCAGACGAATTGATCTATGCACACATAACAAACTCCGGATCATGGACGTATACTTCAAACACAGGAATATCCAGATGCGATAGAATGTAATTAATGTAAAAGTTGTATTGACTTATTAATTTTGATATAGTTTAGATGAATATTATTAATGACGCATGGGTGTATTCTTTCCCGGGAACAACTGTATTATTTTACTATCATATTCAAAGTATCTTCTAAATTTTTGACAAGCTATAATTTAATAAAGTCTTTTTATTTTAGCTATCAAATCTTTCTTCACAATAAGAAAAGGAAATTTTAACGTTCTCGAATTCTCACAAAGCTTTTTTATCCCTTCGGCACGGGTGAGAAAGCAAAAGTAATTAAACTTTTCGGTAATAAAGAGGTCTAGAAAATTTAAGAAATAAAGAAGAAATTTTATACAAAGTATGTTTTACCATTGTCGTTTATCTTTCGTGGCGAATCATGTAATAAAAATGTATTAAATTTATCTGTCCAAGATATTTCTGACTCTTGCAGTTTATATTTCAGCCCATAAACTTTTACGAGAGTTATTAATTTCAGAAACTTGCTAATTTACTGCTAGGTTATATAGCTACATTTGTTTTTAGTATCAGGTAGCCCGCATAAAGAGGCGAAATTATTAAAATTCGTGTTTATTAGATTGCCAAAGCAAGAGAATATTTCGTAATTTTGCAAGTTTTAGTAAACTTCATATAATTTAATAATAGTAAACCAAGAATAAAGCGAAATAAAAAGATAACTGCATTGCTGATAAAATTGAAAATTCCATTCAATTGCCATGTACCTACTCCATATAAATATGTTTAAAATTATTGCAGATATATTCAGGGTCTCCAAAAAAAATTATCGTCCGGGTCTCTCTTTTTTATATTTGTTGGCTTAAAAAAACACGCAACAGCTCTCTTAGGGAGATCGTTGGTGGGACACACTACGGAATTGGTGTTTAGTTTGGTTGCCGATGCCGGATAATGCGACCTCTATCCTTACAGTAACGCGTTCCGTGTGACCAGTTTTGATATGTTCCTTATTTAGTTTACCGTCGCGCCATCATATGGCGGTTTTATACAACATTGCTGATTTGTGTTGTTCTTGTGTTATTGAGTGAGCCATCGAGATGTCGCCCCTGTGTCTTATTTACTATTTTTCAACCGTGAAATCAATTTATGGGACATAGATGCGAGATGTTGGTTTGTATCGAATGCAATGACCTGATGAGTCCCATACTAGGAGGAAACAGTGTTGTTATATTTCCGACCCGGAGTTTTTCCATGATTTTGGAGTTCTCTGCATATTCAAACATGAGAGTAATATTTATCAACGGTCTTTATGTTCGCATTGCCGAGAATTTACTATTTTATTTTAAAATTGCACGGACGATAACTTCTATCTTTTATATATATATATATATATATATATATATATATATATATATATATAAATATATATATATATATATATATATATATATATATATATAAATATATATATATATATATATATATATATATATATATATATATATATATATATATATATATATATATATATATATATATAAATATATATATATATATATATATATATATATATATATATATATACATATATATATATATATATATATATATATATATATATATATATATATATATATATATATATATATATATATATATAGACGTGCCACACGTAGTTCCTTCCGGCCCTGAGTTATTACGCTGATATATATATATATATATATATATATATATATATATATATATATATATATATATATATATATATATATATATATCAGCGTAATAACTCAGGGCCGGAGGGAACTACGTGTGGCACGTCTCCACGGTAAAAACGACAATAGCGCCGGTGGTGAACCATCGAACATACTAGTCGAATCTGAGGTCTTATATTACTCGGAGTAACCTCCAAGCATTGTTTCGTAGATCGATACAGACGACCTGTAAAGACCGATGGTAAAAAATTATGTAGGGTTCGTAGTTACCTCCGAAAACGAAGGTAATTACGGTATATATGAGGCAAGTACGTACTGTATATAAGTATTTTGGAGGTACAAACGTTAAGTAAATAAATAAATCTGTTATTTAGAATAATGAAATTGACATTTACACACAAAATATTCACGTCAATATAAAAAACTAGCAGGGAATTCAAAACTGCCATACAAATATTTTCACTTAACCGTGACCAGAAAAGCGGGGATAAAAATTATGTTATCCGTCCAATTTTATACGGAAGACCAAAAATTAAGAAACCTTCTACCTTTATTAATAACGGGATATCCCCCAAATACACAGATAACTAATAGAGAACGAAAATTTGCATCACTATGGTCAAGTTGAAAATCATGGGTTTAGACCATGTGAAATTGGAGTTATTATATATTTTGCCTACTATTGCACGAGGCGTCTTCAGGTATCTTTACTCAATGAGATTACAACACTGAATTCATGATTATTAATACTCATATAACTAAATAAATACTTTGTGACATTCTTAATAGAGATGCTTGCTACAAGTTTTTTGAAAATTTTAAAAAATTATTTTATATCGAAAAATATGCTCTTCTGAAACCATTACATTTCATGAAGTCTCGAATTCGCTTCAAAGTGATTTTATAAGGAATGCTTATAAGGTGCATTTTGGCGTTTAGCTTTCTCTCCAATATACACTAGAAAAATTTCTTCCCTAATATAAAATGGAATGTTTGTAATTCCGTCACTTTATTTTTTTTTAACGCCCTCGTACAGGTTTATAAATCCGCTGATTGTCACGTGATGATTATCAATAGCTAGTAGACGTCTTTCTTTGAACCATTTTTTACATTGGTTAGAAATGAGTGTTCAAAAGATTGTTTTGGTGGAAACAAAAAACGGTAGTTATTTTTTTTTTATATGCGATAAGTTATTTAGTTTGGAAAAGTTTTGGATTATTTTTGTTTTTTAGTTTAGTCACCTTTTTAATTCGGTTGGTTAGTTTCGCCAAAAAGGAATCAAATATCCTTTGTTTGGAGGTTTTTTCTATGGTGGGAAACAGGAATTATGAACTCTATGTCTTCGTTCGCCTATTGCGAAAGAATGAGGTACGTTTATTTAGCAGATTATTTTCTCTACGATACAAATTACCTTCTGTTTTTGTTTAGGTATTTTTAAAAGTATCTGCAGAGCACACATATATTTGACTTTTAACGTTTATATTCATTTTACAGTAATTTTTTCTTAACTTATGGTAATTAGTTTTTTTTACCTAAACTACCGGTTGCTAAAGCTTTTAGGCAACCTAATATTGTATTAAAGGTTGACTGCCTGACCAGGGTAAATTATATCTAAAGGGTACTGGCCTCTGTACCATCTAAGGTTTATGAGCTGATCCTTATCTGAGGGAACTTGGCTGACAAAGACTCTACAAAATACACTGGGGTCAAAGTCACATGGAAAATTATACTCGAGTTTAAACCTGAACCTTATCTGTAGAATTTTGACTCCACCTGTTAATCTGCTCCAAGTTTAAAAAGCCCGACAATTCTTATTTTATCTTTCGTGTCTTTACAGAAGACACAATATAAAATACCTATAGCTATATTGTCTTGAAGTATCCGGCTTTATCTGATTTTTCTTATTATATCTTTTACCTATTGGTGTTTATCTATTAAAAGTATCTTTCTTTTTTTGTATTCAGCTAATGTTTGACCAACTTTCTTTTCTTGTTGTATTACTATTGTAATTTTCTTCTCTTGTTTATAACTATTTAACTACTATGAATTTTAATTTCTAAATGTCTTATAAATTTTAAGATTATAGACGGTCGACTTATTTACTTTTTTGATATCCTACAGGACTAGTACAGAAATAATTCTTTGCTTTTTTAATACCCATTAAAAATTTTTAATTTTGACGGCACGTGTTGTGTTGTAGGTTGCAGGTCTACTAGGGAGTGAGTATCTACTTCTCTCGGTTCCAAGTTTGTTGACCCGAAGGTTTGTTGTCATTTTTTTTTCCAGTGACTTACGATTACATATGATATGTTTTACCATTTCCTCGGCTTGGCCACAAAGTCTGCAGCCGAGCTCTCCGTTATACAGTTTCATTTTATTTAGATGTACTTTGAGGACCATGTATCCCGTCATTATACCTATAATTGCTCTTAATTGATTTCTGCAGGGTTCCCAATAAATAGCTTGCCGTGATGCAATCTCTGTCTGGTTTTCCAGTGGTTTTTGTGCTCTTTTCTGATCCATTGTTTGACCGCTTTCTGGGCTGCATACCGTGGCACCCCAAAAGCCGGGGACCAATATATTGAGATGATGAGCCAGCTCTCGCTAGCTCGTCAGCTTTCCGTTTCTATGTATACTTTCGTGTCCTAGTATCCTATTGTCCCTTCCAGAGTTGTAAATTCACTTTGACATTCTCAAACTAATCTATATGATACTATCTGGTCCTTGAGGGCCTTTAGGCCTTTGCAAGCTTTCCTTTTTATCTCATCTGTACATTGTAAAATTGCATATATTTCTACCTGGAACACTGTTGGTTCTTTCTTCGATTGTAATCCATATATTCCAGCTCCGGTACCCTCACTGGTTTATGAACCGTCAGTGTACCAAATAGTTGTACCCGAAGATGTTTCCCTTTTTCCTTTTTTACTCGCCATTCAATCATCTATTATGACCTCGAACGGTATGTTATAGTGGTAGCCCGAGGGCTCCTGATTTTGTTCTATATAGTTTTATGTCCAGTCAATGGCTTTTGCGTCACTGGCGTTAAGTGGTATAAACGATGGCACCCCATTTTGGCATCTCCCTGAATCATTAAGTATAACAGAGGTAGATCCAGAATGCACTCCATTGCCGAAATGGAGGTCTATTTCATGGCCCCCGTAATGCTCAAGCAGGCGACTTTCTGTATGCGGCTTAGCTTTGTCATGGTTGTTATTTGCATTACCTTGGTCCAACAGACAAAGGCAGTATATGTGATGACTGATCTCACCACACTGGTGTATAACCAATACACAATCTTCGGTGAGAGACCCCATTTTTTCCTACATAATCTTCTAATAATCATAGAGTTTCCGATTTTCTTGTTATATTTTCTACATGCTTGTTCCAGGTCAGCCTGGAGTAAAAAGTTACCGCCAGATATTTTACTTCCCTGGAAAGTGGTATTGTGTTTCCTTGGAGGATGATGAACCGAGATCCTCTAACTTTCCTCGTTTTATGAAGGAAATAGTCTTTTGAGAACTTATATTAAGTTTTTTTCTATTCTGCCCATCTTTTTACACCCCTGAGAGCCCGCTGCATTATCTCTTACAGTCTTATTAAATTTACCTTGGGTTAAGATTACCAAGTCATCTGCATATCCTAGTACAGAGTGACCCTCCCTGTCCAGGATTCGCAAGAGCTCACCCATCACTAGGCTATAAAGCAATAGGGAGAGACCTTCCCCCTATATGCACCCCCAGTTACCCGTGCCATCAGCGTTTCTCCAAGCAGTTTTGTGTAAATAATCCTGTCTTTTAACATGTTTTTGATTAATCTGCAACAGGTCTGTTCTAAATTTACGTTCTTTATTGCAGTGACACTTGATTGAAAAAACAAATTATTGTTCGCCCCCTGTATGTCTAGAAATGCTTCTAGAAGCACTTCTCCATTTTCCAGCTGTGCTCAGCAGTTCGTGGAGCGCTATCTCCCCTGAGGGTTACCATCAATAATTTGTAAGGGATGCAAATTTTAAAATAATGTCCTTTATGCGATTCTAAACTTTATTGTCTATGAATAAAGTTCGTTATTTAAATCATAAATTTTAAAGGAAGCGTAAAAAATAATGAAATAAAGCAGTTACGAATTATTTGATAATTAAATTTTTAATAAAATAATAACTCCCGTTAGTCCTTAACATAGGTATCAATATCCTCTTTAATCTGGTTACTGTATACCAAATTAAGTTCTCTAAGAGATTTTTTCAAATTTTTAGATGAAAAGATGTTAAACCGAGTACCTAGTGAGTACGTCTTTCATTAAGTTATATATAAATTCCTGTTTAATCAAAAAAATTTCTCGGTAAATATCTAAATAATAGTTTCGACCCTTCGACCACGAAACTCTCTATGTAAAATCAATTTCAAATGGACTTTGCTCTATGTGCGGTCTATCCGACACTACTCAAACCTATTCTCAATACTTCGGTTTAGCTTTCAACCTAATTTCATTAAACTTATTCGTAACTATCAATATAAGCCCGTTGCCAATGCCTTTCAAGGGAACTAGAGGACTGGCAATTAACCAAACTTAAATTAATTTAGGGGAGAAATTTAGCTAGCTATGTCATTATACTTTCAAGATTTCCTATTCGGAGATAAGCGATTTGGTTCACG
This sequence comes from Diaprepes abbreviatus, assembly GCA_034092305.1. Taxonomy (NCBI): domain Eukaryota; kingdom Metazoa; phylum Arthropoda; class Insecta; order Coleoptera; family Curculionidae; genus Diaprepes; species Diaprepes abbreviatus. The sequence continues at coordinate 629,631 of JASJET010000225.1, read as the reverse complement.
TCAACCCTTCCATAATTTTTGAATCAATATAAGGATATTCAGTTAGTATATTCATATTCCAAGTCATACTAAACAAAGGAAAGCCTATATCATATAAATTAGATTACTTAAAGAATAATATAGAATTCAAAGTTTAATTATTTTTATTAAAATACTAGATTTAACCCGCGACTTCATCCTCCTAAAACTCCAAATAAAAATTTGTTGAGTTATAAGGTTTCCCTATTTTTTTAAAGAAGCCTATTTTACTCCTGACAATCTCCTCTTCATTTCTGTACAATTTTATTGAAATCATTTATGAAAGATTAGCTTGTAAAGAGAGACAGACAAGCGGATAACTTTCTGTTCATATCTCTAAATTTTTATCGAAATCGGTTCAGCAGTTTCAAAGATTTGCCTATACAGACAGACAGCAGAACCGAAAAATGCGACAGCCAACATAACTCCTGACAGCATCTTCATGTCGGCTAAGTTTCATTAAAATCAATTCAGCCGTTTAAAAGATCAGCGCATACAAATACATAAACATACAAGCATACAGAGAAACAGAAAAAAAAGCCTATATCACTCTTGGCAACCTCTTCTTTATGGCTGTACATTGATCGAAATCGTTTCAACTATTTCGAAGATTAGCTCGTACAGATAGATAGGCAGACAAACAGAAACTGGCAGCCTGTATCACTCTTGATAATCTCCTCTTCATATATACAAAGTTTCATCAAAACTGGTTCAGAAATTTCGGAGATTGGGCCTTATAGACAGAAAAAGGAAAGACAAAAAACAGCAGCCTATGGTACTCCTGACAACTTTCTCTTAATATCTATAAAGTTTCAGTGAAATCAGTTCAACTGTTTCGAAGATTAGCAGACATATAATAGAAAATTAGCATATATCACTCCAAAGAACCTCCTTTTTATGTCTGTGAAGTTCCATCGAAATCAGTTCATGCGTTTCGAGAATCAGCGCGTACAAACAGACAGAGATAGACATACGAACAAACAGAAAAAATAGCCTGTTCACTTCTGACAACCTTCTCTTCATGTATGTAAAGTTTCATTGAAATCGATTTGACCGTTTTGAAGATTATCCCGGACAGATGGACAGACGGATATGTATAGATGTATAGATGTATAAATGTATAGATTTAAAAAAATACATTCAGTTAGTAATAGATTTCAGAAGCGACTACTAAATTGGTATAGAACGTTCATATAGTAGACTCCACTCCCTTCCTGTAAGATGAGTTCACTTCTCTTCTTCAGGTACCATCTATCGGAGGTTGGATATCATCATTGCTACTCTCACTCTATTTGCCGCTACTCGAAAAAGTTCTACTGAGCTACAATTGAACCACTCTCTCAAATTTCTCAACCATGAAATTCTTCTTCTTCCGATATTTCTTCTTCCTTCTATTTTACCCTGTATGATCAACCTAAGCAACTCGTATCGCTGGCCCCTCATTATATGTCCAATATATTGCAGTGTCCTTATTTTTATGTTGTTAATTATTTCATAGTTTTTGTCCATCGCTAGCAATACTTCTACGTTTGTTTTTCTCTCCGTCCAAGATATTCTAAACATCCTTCTACAACACCACATTTCAAGCGCTTGAAGTTTATTTATGTGTTCTTGTTTTAGTGTCCAGCCTTCCAACCCATACTGCAGCACTGAAAATACATAACATCTTAAAATTCTCATTCTTAGTTCTAGAGTGGTGTCTCGGCTGCACAGAATGGTTTTCAGTTTTACAAACACACTTCTTGCCATTTCTATTCTGGTTCTTATTTCTGTTGTTTGTTCATTACTTGCTGTTATTCATGTGCCCAAGTATTTGTATTTTTGCACTTTTTCTAAATTCACACCTCGCAACGTTATGCTTGTTTGCATGTTTTGTTTTTTAGTTATTACCATATATTTAGTCTTTTTGGTGTTCATTTTTAATCCGTATTGCTCGCAAACGTTATTTGTTTCGTTCACTCGTTCTTGGAGTTCTTCAGCGGAGCTAGCTATGATAGCAGTGTCGTCTGCAAATCTTATGTTGTTTATAGCCCTTCCGTTTATTATTATTCCCTTACTTTTCGTTAACAGTGCCTCTTCGAAAATCGATTCACTGTACACATTGAATAGTAGGGGTGACAAAATGCATCCTTGTCTCACTCCTCTTCCTATTTCAAGTTCCGGACTTGTTTCGTTATCTAATATTATTTGTGCGTGTTGATTCCAGTATAGGTTTTTTCTTCTTAGAATCTCGACTAGTTTTTCATGTCTAATTTTATTCAAAGCGATCTCGAAGTCAACATAACAAATGTGTATATCGGTGTTCATATCCATACACCTCTGTGAAAGTACATTAAGTGCAAACAACGCGTCTCTGGTGCCTATACCATTTGTGAATCCAAACTGACTATCATCTATCCCCTTTTCAAGTTCTTTATAAATGCGCCCGTGTATTACTTTTAAAAACACCTTGAGTACATGGCAGCCTTTTGCATTTTTGTTTTTTGGAATAGCGCGAAAGATGGAGAGTAACCATTCTCTGGGTTCGCTTGTAGCTTCCTTAATTCTTGCTGGTCACATCGGTTTTAGTCTCGTATCCCTCTATGTTGTGATACCCAGTTGAGAATTTGTTTTGGTAACCTCCTATTTTCCATCTTTTGTATGTGTTCATACAGTGATTTTGTAGGTGATTCATTCACCACGTCGAAAGCTATAAAAAATAGTACACTAAAATGTTCACGAATGAATTCCATTTTTTGCCGAGAAGAAATTTTGAAGTTACTGTAAACAATTCAAATAGCGTTCGTTTGTCGAAATGCTAACGCAACGCCAGTGTTGCCAATTACCGAAATAAAAACCACTACTCTAGTATTCTAAATTTTGGAGGAATGACATTTTACAAAGTGTCCTATATTAACAGATATTTAATACAAAGTTTTTAGCTTCTCTGCGAGACTGGTAAAGAAATACATAAACAATTTCAAATTCGCCTATATCTGTTGTTCTTCATAACCATACAGTTTCCGATTAAAATTTAACCTCTAAGGGACTTTATTTTATGTGCGGGTGATCCAACACTGGATCTGTTCCCAATACTTTGATTTAGGTTTCAACCTAATTCCATTAAACTTATTCCTAACTATCAATACAAGCTAGTTGCTGGTGCTATCGATGGAGCCAACAATTAACAAAACTTTAATTAACTTAAGAGAGAAACAGAGTAGATTGAGTCATTATTCTTTATAGATTAGTTTGTATTATGGGTAGTGTTTTTATCATATGATATTTTTAATATTCTTTTTTAAGTTTTAAGTGTAACGATAATATTAGCTAGATAAAAAAGTGCAATCTGCGCTAGTAAATTAAATTGCGACTAAATTAGAATTTTCAGATTAAGAAAGGATCTGGACTGAGTAAAAGGGGATGGAAGTTCAACCACATGCAATTTGAAAAATCAAATTAAAACATCGTTTAACATCGAATATCACCTGTTTTTTTAAATTGAAATGTTAATGTTGTGTAGTTTTATGCATTTCGCGGCAATACTTGAGCTAGGAAAATACTATATATTAATAGAAGGATATTTTTATATGTATGTATGTAGGTATGTGCATAGAGTTGGGGTGTGTACACAGCGACCTGGTAAATCTATTGTACCCGTCTACTGTTGCCATCCTCCAGTCCTATTTTCCTCAGGCAGCTTAGGATGTTCGACGGCTTCAAGGTATGTAGCTCGCTTTCTTCGATTTAGTGTGTTCCAAAGAACCGCATCCTGTGGTTTTCTAGAACGCTGCATTATGAAAATAGAGACTTCGTCCTCCTTCTCACAGAATCTGCACTCTTCTCTTTCTACCCGTCCGAATTTCTTGAGGTGTGTGCTCCGTCAGGACCCCTCTCAGAATTCTGAGTTGGTTTTTACTTAAGCTTATGCATTCTTTGAATTTCTTCTGATCGTAGTTTCCAAGAAGTATCTTCTGTCTCACTCCTTGCAGCTCCGTCCAATAATTGGATCTCCTACTGTCTTCTTCTATGTGTTGTTTTTCCAGTATTACGCTGCTATTGACTCCACAGAAAGGCTTTCACCCCAGAAATGGTGGCTGACCATTTCCTCGCGAGCCTGTCTACTATTTCGTTCCCCTCTATCCCGGTGTATACCGGTACCTACACGAGGGTGACTTTATTATTCTTACTCAAATCATTTAATTCTTCTAGACATCCCCAGATCATCTTGGAACTGATCAGAGCTTAGCGCACTGATGATTGCTTGACTATCCGTCATGATGATAATCTCTTGGCCGTGATCGTTTTTTCCTTGTTTAATTGAATACATATCCTAATGGTGGCGACTCGACTTTGCGCTGAAGTTTTTCACAAAGTTGAATTTCTCACGGAGAAGTCAATCTACACAATCTACAATTAAACTCCACATAAGTGAAGAGGCTATTCCCCCCAAGGGCATCCTCTAATGGTACAGATTGCGGTAGTGTCCTGTCTTATATCTATCTCTACTATTCTAGTGGAGAGAAGTCGTGCTATCCATTTGTATGTCGTTTCGTCCACTCCTCTGTCGTCGAGTGCTATTTTGACTGCCTCATGTAGAGTGGATATTTTTATATACTCTTTATCTTTTGTACGTAATGTCAAGTTTAAAAAAAAAAGAAATAAAAAAAGTATAAATTAGATTTTACGCGTAAGCGTAAGGATATCCCATAATTACACTGATTACTCATAGTTGAGATATCTCTATCAGCGCCGTTAACTATCCTGTGAACTATTCAATGGTTCGACTGTCTAGTGGTCAAGATGTCCACGAATTATCGGTCTCAGTCGCCACCCTCTGGATTAAGATGGTCGAGGGCCCACTTGTACGGGGCAGCCTGTCACGGCGAAGAAACAACAAGCTAGACGTCATTTACGCGTTCCAATTGTGTCAAGGGGAACTACCTAATGAAACAAATGTACCTAACAATCTAAGATAGATAACAATATTCAAAATTAAATAGACCGTATGGAGGACAAGATTATGGTGTTTGTGGTCCTAGTACTAATCAAGCGATGGCGGTATAGTAGTCAGTAAACCAATGGTATCATCCGCGACGCTGCTCAAGGCGCCTCATACTAAGAAATCATATCCTCACAGAGTGCAGCGCTCTAGAAAACCCTAGGATGCGGTTCTTGGGAGCACACCAAATCGAAGAAGGGGAGCTACCCACCTTGAAGCTGTCCAACATCCTAAGATTTCTGAAGGAAATAGGACTGAAGCACCTGCTCTAACCGATAAGGTAACTCTTATGACTGGGCAGCAGTAGGAATGCACAATAAATCTACCAGGTCGCAGTGTACAGACCCCCAACTCTACGCACATGCATACATGCATACTAGGAATTCGCAACATTATTTACAGCGCCTCGTACTAAAAATTCGCGACGCTATTCACGGCGCCTCGTACTACTCGACCGGCGTTATCTTGGTGATTACCCCACATCAATCGGCGATAAGCGACGCTTTTATACGTGGTTGTTCGCTATTCAGCGGCGGTAATATGAGGGCGGTGAAACCTTTAGCCAGAAGTCATAAAAATATACATTACAACAATTAATCTACACATTAACATAACACGATTGCATCGTAGATCATACGCTACATATTTCACAAAATTATTAATTAATAAGAAATTGGTGAGTTTTAAACCGTATTCATGTACAAAATTAATTACAACTTAACGAATATATCGAACATTCATATATCTCATCAGAAATTCTTACGTCTAAATGGAGGATTAACTTACTAGAGAGGCATGAAGCAGTTTGCGAAATGCATTACTGTTGTACCGAGACCACACTCCTGGCGAGAACAAATCGGTATGTTAGAGATCACAGTATTGTTAACGAACAAAATCTTTGGGAGCGTCTGTACTATGGACCCTAGAACAATATTTTCAAGCCTTAGTATGTTGCTCAGAAAAACAAATAATTGAGGCTTGCTTCTTTTCCCTAAAGGTACGACAAAGAAAGCACACCATTGTATAGTACGAGATGAGGAAAAAATATCATTGCATTACTTAATTTGATATGCTTGTCAGGAAAAATGTCAGAGATCGTAATCTTAGAGCAGAACATTGTTTCTTACTTCCCCCTTCAAGGTCGCATTACTTTCCTGTTGGCTGCTCTCGTTCTGTGAACACCACTTCGATGGTTGCCATGTTGAATTTAAAATATTAGGACCGGGAGAAATCACGTCTATCCAAATCTGCATTTGAGCGTACTGAATAAAGATGGCAAAAAAGTGGCTATGATCGGCGTTTCAAGAAACTTGACCTTCAGGAAACTAATACATAAGGAATTTTACAGCCCTTTTCTCAACTGCTCGATATGATTATTAAATTATGGGGCCATACAGAGGTTTTATTCACACTTCCTCGACACTTTTAACTTTGTTATCTTAAGAAATATTTTTAGTATGTAAGATGACGTTAAGAAGTCTGAAATCCTTTCTCTTTTTTTGGATTTTTAGTTTTAGGTATAGGTACTAAATATAGATTGCAGTCATTCTGCAGAGATAAGTATTATTTTCTATCTCTCTTTTGGAAGTAATCTTTTATAACGCCCATTTATAAATCAGAGAATCGAGGTAATGTAGTAAGTTCTAGAGGCCTATTTATATAATCAACTATCCTAAAATTTTTAATTGTCTTGTTGTATCCGTTTTATCAAGGGAGTGTAGACATGCTATCGTTTTCCGTTAGTAGGTCAACATTAACAAATTTATTAACCTATCAGGGCTATCTGTTGGATGCCTTTCAGAACAATCTTTAAGTAGACAGTATTAATACGAATTTCTCAACTGGCGGTATAGGATTTCGGCAATCACATTTTGGAGTAGATATGCATTTTACACTGGAAGATTTCAGAGGGTAAGAATTAACAATGGCGTTCCTAAAGAGATTAATTGTCATTCTGGAGTTCCGGAAGGGTCACATTGTAGATTCCTATTTTTCATTTTTTTTAACGATGTAGTTATTTCTGTAGCTGACTAGTAACTCGCGCCTAGCTCACCACATTTCAAAGATTTCCTTCTAGAGTTTCACAAATTTAGCTCCTAATAATAATTTGAATTCCATCTTCAGAACAATCTTTAAGTAGACAGTATTAATACGAATTTCTCAACTGGCGGTATAGGATTTCGGCAATCTCGTTCTGGAGCAGATATGCATTTTACACTGGAAGATTTCAGAGGGTAAGAATTAACAATGGCGTTCCTAAAGAGATTAATTGTCATTCTGGAGTTCCGGAAGGGTCACATTGTAGATTCCTATTTTTCATTTTTTTTAACGATGTAGTTATTTCCGTAGCAGACTAGTAACTCGCGCCTAGCTCACCATATTTCAAAGATCTCCTTCTAGAGTTTCACAAATTTGACTCCTAATAACAATTTTAATTCCATCTTCCGAGCAGCAATTAGAACAATTAGATTGGTTGGAGTCCCTATTGCTTAGCTGGGACCTATTCGAGTCTGATTATGTAGCCCCTCTTTGTCTCACTTTCCAGTACATCCTTGTAGTCAGACACCAGTCGTAAAGCTACGACTTCAGTGGAAATATTGCAGTCCTACTGTCTCAGCATATGTTTATTGTCTTTTTCCATTTTGCAGAGAGATAGTACAGGATAATATTAATGTATGCATGAAAGACCGTTGCATGTTGTACAAACAGCATAAATACATTCATAAATTAGATTTAAAAAGTTAATATCTAATAAGTAGTAAAATATATAGAAATGTTTATTATATGGCAAAACCTCCTATTTTCTGGACTAAAAAATATGGTTTTCATAAATTAATTTAAGAAAATGTATTTAAAAATGTTTTAATGATGTCAGTGAGCAAATTTTTTCCGATTAATTTAAATCCTCATGAAATTATAATGAGCCATAAAACAAAAGAAAAAAGCTTTACACAATAAACTTTCTATTTTAAAAAGATAATTGGGAAATTATTGAATGATTAGCTAACGAAATATAATTATGATTCGTTAAAAATAAAATAAAATTCTAATTTTAACGAGCATTTTCAAATATAATGCTCATTATGTTTTCAGCCAAGTCTTGAGGAACCTATTGAAAATCTTTTAAATTGAATTTAGTTGTTTCTTTTCTTTAATTTTTTTGCTGAGTTGATGAGATAAAACCAGAGCACAATAAAAATATCACTATACCTAAATTAATACAAAAAATGCATGTTCATTATCAGAAAGGCTGGACAGATTATTGCCTTACTTCTAGATTATTTTACAGCTTCAATTACACTATTCTGCATGAAAATCATCTCCACCAAACTAATGCACTCTTGCGATAATTTCTACCTATGTAAGTCTTACACTGACTGCAAATTGCCATATTACGTTGCAAAATCTTCTTCTTCTTCTTGTAGGTAGAACCAAGTTCTGTTATCTACACAATGCCTCATCGATCCTCGTTTGAGGTGGAAATCCAGCTGTCTCTCCATCTTTTGGGGGGCCGTCCAGGCGGCCGTTTGATGTTTGGTTTATCTCTCATCACGTTTTTTGCTAGTCTGTCATCGTCCATTCGTTCCACATAATCTCTCCACTGCCTACGACGGTTTCGAACCCACTTCACAACATCCCCCACTCCGCTGTCCTCGCGTATTTTTGCGTTTCTTATTCTATCTTTTAAACTTGTTCCCGTGATCATTCTCAGCGTTTTCATTTCTGTGGTTCTCATAATTTGTTTTGTCTTTGTGGTTTCATTTCTTGTTTCTGCGCCGTAGGTCAGTATCGGTCTTACACAGACCTTGTAAATTATTGCTTTGCTCTCAACCGTCATATGTTTTTTGTTCCAGATTATGTCTCTTAGTTGGCCTGATATTATGGCCGCTTTGTTGACCAGTGTGCGTACTTCTTCCGTTACTGCCCTGTTACTTGTTATATGTGCTCCTAGGTATTTAAACTTCCCAACCTGTTCGATATGTTTGTCATCAACCATTAGTTTGCATCTTTCCGGTTCTTTTGCTATTACCATTGCTTTGGTTTTCTCCACAGATATCTTCATATTATACTGTTTTGCTGTTCGATTGAGATGGAAAAGCATTCTTTGTAAGCTGTCCTCGCTATCTGCTGTCAAGGCAACATCGTCTGCAAAGCATATAATCTGAACGGTGTTGTGTCCCATTGGGTACCCAATATTTGTGCATTTTACCTCATCAATGATTTCGTCCATGATTACATTGAAAAGTGTTGGACTTAGGCTATCACCCTGTCTTATTCCTATGGATAGTGGGATTTCCTCTGTTAGAGTGTTATTTGTTTTAATTACCATGGTGTTTTTGGAATTCAGTTCGTATATTGTGCGTATGATTGCTTCGTCTACTTGTTTTCTTCGCAGCAATTCTGTTATGTGTTCCAGTTTGACTCGGTCGAACGCTTGTGTAAAGTCTACAAAACAAATGAACAGCGGTTTATCGTATTCGATAGATTTTTCAACCAGCTCTCTGATGATAAATATACCGTTGATAGTAGAGCGGTTATTCCGGAAGCCCTGCTGTTCTTCGCACGTCCCTAACTTGTCTACGATCCGTTGTGACAGTATTTTGGTTAACAATTTGGCTGAACTATTCAGTAGGCTGATTCCCCTGTAGTTTTCGGGTTGTTTCTTTGATCCTCTGTTGTGGATCGGAATTGTGATGTTTTTCCATCATTCGTTGGGTACTGACGTTATGCGGAGTATTTTTTGAAATAGAACAGTGAGCTCTGTGACAGGGCTGGGGCCTCCGTACTTTAGCAGCTCATTCGTAATTTGGTCGGTACCAGGTAGCAAAATCTAAAGAACATTAATATTCAGAGGGACGTCGGTGTTGACATCAAGGCATTTTGGCCATTCATAAATAATAGAAAGAGTATGGTTCGAGTACCAAAAAAGATGTATTTAAATAATACCGAATTCAGTAATGGTGAGGATATATGTGATGCCTCTGCAAGGCAGTTTGGTAGTGTTTATGCGGATGACCGCGGTGACAATCCAAATATTGAAGAGTTCCATTATGCTGGACAGATTATTCACAATGCCATTACTGATGATGATGTAGTGGATGCTGTAAAAAACTTGAGAGATGGTAATGCTATAGCGCCAGATAATGTGCCATCGTTCATAATTAAGAGCGGTACATTTCCAAATGACTGGAAAAGAATAAAAATTTCTCTAGTATATAAAAAAGGAGATAGGTCGAACGTAGCTTACTATCGACCAATTGCGGTACTCTCGGCACCGGTTGAGGTATTCGAGAGTATAATTTTCAAAAATATATAGTCTTTGGTCAAGGGGTGCATTTCTATACATCAGCATGGCTTTATAATAAGGAAATACTTAGTTAATTTCACTCAGGACGTGTCGAATGCTTTGAATAAGCGAGGACAAGTGAACGTTGTAAACACTGACTTCGCTAAAGCGTTTGATTCCGTGTCCCACATAATGTTGATATCAAAGCTTAAAAACGAGTTTGGATTTCATTTTTGTCTTGCTCATTTTGTTGTTGACTATCTTTCTAACAGGTCACAGCGGGTGGTTCTCGGGAGATTTTCTTCGGTGTCATTTGTTCCTACTTCTGTAGACCCTCAGGGATCCAATATCGGTCCATTGCTTTTCCTGGTTTTTATAAACAGTGTGTCTGAAGTTATTACATAAGATTCCTCTTGTTTGTTTTTGCAGATAATCTAAAGATTTATAATAATATGAGTACAATTAAAGATGTCAATGACTTACAGAAAAATATTGATAATATAGTTAAGTGGTCCAATGACAATAAGCTCTATATAACATATATAATGTGATGTCATCTTCTCGTAAACACCAATTAATTTCCTTTAATTACAAAATGCTGAGTGAGGCGTTGGATCGTGTTGGCGAGGTGATGGATTTTGGAGTGGTATTTGATCCTAAGCTATCATTTAACAATCATGTGGCTTTTATTACTAATAAGGCCGCTAAGGCGTATGGTTTCATTGCACGAAATACAAGACTTTTTAGTTATCTAAAACAAATGTATGTTTCACTGGTGAGAAGTATACTTGAATATGAATCTTTGATATTGAACCCATATTACCGATGTCGTGAGTATTCCAGACCGAGTCTTTACAGTAAACTTGTTTGTTGCATATATTTTAAGGAATGGATTGTCTATGATGCGCGTGTTTCTCGCATTATGTTGTTTAATAGGCACAATATTGTAAGTTTCGAAAGGTGTAGAGAAGTTTTTGATATTTTGTATATGTATATAGTTATACATTGTCTTATTGATGATGAAAGATTTCCATCGCTACTTTATTTTACTGTTCCAACCTATAGCATGAAAGCTGTCAATACTTTTTACCTTACTGGAGAGGCACATAGTAATAATCAGCTGAACTCACCTTTATACTGTATTTGAATGTCTTATACTACTGTGCAAAGTTTGTGTGATATATTTCATGATAGTTATGTCAAATTTAAAATTAAACTAAAGATATTTTTTAGACACAGTTTTGTTGAATGTAGGTGGTCGGTTTGTTGGTTTTTTTATTACTTTTGTTAGTTTTAGTTTTAGCGCTACTATATTTTGTAATAGGATATATTTTGTATATGTACATTAAGTACTGAATAAGTAAATAAATAAATATCAACAACATGTTTTGACTGATTGCAAACAGGTGTAAGGATGTACTTATGTGATATATAAATTGTTATAGCATACCAGACTGCAACGTTGCCAAATCTGCTGTATCTAAGTTTAGGGAAATTATGCATAATCCAGCAACGCCGCATTGGGGTTTCTGGGGATAACAACCACTTATGAAGTCTAAACAATAGGGCTTTAAATAACGGAAATACCCAATAATCCTCATGTAATTCGAAATTTCATCATAACCCGTAGTCGTCGAAAAGTCAGCTACTTATCGAAGGACACCTGTATACAAGAATCTCGCTATCGCAATTCTCGATACCCGATATTTCCAAAGAATACCAGATATATGAAACGGGTATATAAGCAGCGGGCTAATCGTCGGAGGATCAGTATTGGATAAATGAGCGATGTGTAAAAAAACTAGCGTTGTAGTAGTGATATTATTTTCGCCGTGTGTAAACGATATCGTAGCGATTCTGCGTAAAAAACAGTTTGTGTTATATATGGAATGAAGTGACACTGAGGAGAAGAAAAGCTTTGAGCCCACCTGTATGAAAAGCCTACGATTTATATTTTGGGTGAAAAGTTGGCGATAAAACAAAACTTGTGCTTCCAAAATGTGCTGCCACACTTGCTAAAGGATCTTAACAGAATGCCTACTGAGTACTCATAAGTCTATAAAATCTGAAGTACCAGTGATTTGGCGGGAACATTGGAATCATGTTGATGATTGCTACTTTTGCTTAACAAAAATCCTGGGGTTTTCTAGTGAAAGCAAACATAAAATTGAATTCCCTAATATCCCCATAGTCATAAGATCTACACTTCTTGATGTTTCTAGCATGCTTGTCTCTAAGTCTCCAAAAATATAAGATATCGAATCGGAATAGGATGAACTAGATGATTTAGAACCAATAGCCGGTCCAAGTTTTCAGAGGAAACAGCCTATATCTCATAAAGAGCTCAACCATCTTATTCGTTTACAGCAGTGGAATCTCTTACAAAAAAGAGTGGAACTTTTACACGTTTCGGAAAAGGCAGTCTATGCTAGCAGAATTTGTCAAATGACTTAGTTTACTGTTTCGATATTTCTAATTTAATCAATGAGCTTGGCCTTTCTTATAAACCTACCGAGTGGTGACTATTTATTGACTCTTTGAAGACAAGTTTAAAGACAATTTTATTGTTTAATGGAAACGAACAACCATCTCGTCCTGTGGGCCATGCTGTAAATATGAAAGAAACGTACGAGAACATGCGTATATTACTTCAAAGCATAGAATACGAAGATAATAAATCGAACATCTGTGCCGATCTAAAACTTAATGCTACATACAGGACTGCAGAGTGGCTACACCAAATATTGTTGTTTTTTATGCGAATGGGACAGCAGAGCTAGAAACCAACATTATGCCATTAAAGAATAACCTTTACATGAAAACATTGTGCCCAGTCTCAAAAAAAAGAACCATAATTAACCCTAAGTAGAGCAGCAAAAAATTTATTTACCCCCTTTGCACATAAAACTAGGACTTGTAAAAGATTTATTATAGCCCTAAATAGAGAAGAAAAGGCTTTCCTAGACTTACGATGGAAATTCGCACGTATAAGTGAGGCAAAGCTTAAAGAAGGAATGTTCATTGTAACGCAAATACAAAAACTTTTTAAAAACGAAAATTTTGAAATTACACCATTTTCAAAAATGCATGTAGCAACTTCTTAGGTAACAAGAAATCGAGGAACTACAAAGATCTAGTTGAAGAACTTATTCAATCTTGCAAGACGTTAGGTTGCAACATATCACTTAAGCAAAAAATATTCTTCACTCCTATTTAGAATTTTTTCCTGGCAATTTAGGTGTAGTTTCAGATGAACACAGCGAAAGATTTCACCGGCAAATTGTCCAAATAGAGAAGCGGTATAGTGGAAAATGGACACCAAACATGTTATACCCTCCAACATGAAACGGATCTAGGCGAATATAAGCGAAAAAAGACAACGAAATAATTTATTTGATTGTATAATTCTTTTTCAATACAAAATAAAATATATTTTGTAAAAAAAAAGTGATTTTGTTTTTTTTTTAATCTTTAAAAATTCACTAGATCGCCTATGGTTTGGGTTTCTCATAATTTATATTCTTATTTTCTTTTCTAAAAACTTATAGGTGATAGGTAAAAATCGAGCTTATATTTGAATTCAGCATATTACAGTAGATACAAAAAACCCAAAAAAATATCAGAGAGCGACACAAAATTTCAAAATGCAAAACAGTGTTATTGCCTTTAAATCAATAATACGGTCCAAAGTCCTAACTAAATAAGTTTCCGTTCTAAAACAATTAACTAACAAATAAAAGTTCTTACTATTAATATAGTAAGTTCGGCAATATATCATCAAAGAGGAAACACCAGCTAAATTGCCGCTTTATTGCAACAACCCAAGTTCGGAAAAGTCAACAATATCGAATCCTCCGAGCTAAATATATCTACCCCTCAGTTTATCTTTGAGTTTCAAAACTAATAGATTTGGAGATTATTTGCAAATAGCTGAATAGTTGCTATGTCCTTACTTCCGTTCTGAATCAAATTGGTTTTAGTTTGATGCATGGGTCATTATCCATGTGTTGGATCTCGTTTAGCGTAATTAAATGCAGCACATAGTATTACAGAATCTCATGACATTGTCAAGTGGTTTTTCTATTGCGTTAACACATTTTAGAAAATACCGATAAATAATTAGTTTAAATGAATGTACCTTATAAAGATGATAATATTTAAAATTTCTTCTTATCGACAAAAATTTGTTCATAGTTATGCGATACTTGCAGTTAGCCGTCGTGGTTTCGCCTGCATTCAAAACCCCGAAAATTTTAAGAAAAGAGGCCAATGAAACTCCATAGAACCTCATTCTTACGTACCTTATCGTGTATATTTTCCAGTGAAATAGTCTCACTTCAATAGCCTCGGCGCTAACAGATCAGATATATTTGATTACCTCATGCAGTTTATCAATAATTTATTACAATCAAAATAGTTCATTATACTGCGAATATTTTAAAGAGCATTAATACATTTTAAATCATGAAAATAGAATCATTCTTGTGCGATTGCGAGAAACAAAAATTTTTTGTTTATTATTATTATTTTCATCAATTAATGTGCCGTTTCTAGTTTTATCATTATACATTATTATATCTTTTCATTGAAAAACCACACAACTAACGAACTACACCAGGTTAATAAAAGTAATTAATCCTTAATGCTCCCGGGGAGCATATACGTGCCTTTACACACTTTAAGCTGCACTTTGTGCCCAGCTACCTAAGGAAATAGAAAGAGATAGGAGAGGGTAGTCAGGAACAGTTCTAAGCACTTATTACTTAATTACTTACTCATTGATTCACTTGCTGCAAAATATAAAAACAGTATTTCTTGAAGTTACTCGTACCAAAAGTTCAAATTTGAAGCGCTATCTATAGCTTAAAACTGATAAAATAGTAACTCCGGGAAGACTTAGACAGATAGACTCTTTAGGTTATTCGAATAAAACTCAAGATACTTGCAATAAATTATTAAACTTATTTTAATAAAAATACTTGATTGCTGTAAAAAAAATATTAAAGCAAAAATGGCAAAGATATGTTAGCTCTAACTATTAATAATAAAGGAAAAAATTTCATAGTTTATCAACAAAAATTGCAATTTCCTTTTGAATATAACTCTAGGTTCCTTTTTCTTACAAATTCAGATAATAGAGCTACTTATCTTTTGTGAGCTGAAGTCACTAAAAGATGATCTAGGCTAATGGAATACTTGAAAACATAACAGCTATCGGATGTTTTAATATCCCCTTGCTTTAAAACTAGGAAATGAGCTTGCAGAAACAGACGTTAAACTTGAATAAATAATTTTAATGCTTTAAATGCTGGACAAAACTTGAATTTTTTCTATATATGGTTTAAATAACTGTTATATGGTGTAAAAAGACGTTGTATGGGTTAAAAAACCGTTGTATGATTTTAAAAACTTGGCTATGATTTAAAAAAAAACTGGCATATGGTTGAAAAAACCTTTGTATGATTTAAAAAACTTGCTCCTAAAACAAAAAATAAATATCGGGATAAGTTTATGAGGTTTTGGCGGGCGTTAAATGGAAATAATTTATTTTATTGATTATAACGAAAAATGTCGAAAATAGTTACCTGTTTTTGGTGTAAATTGATAAAATCAAATAATAAAACACACAGATGATCAATGATTTAACTTTTTTAACAATTCTAGACTTACTTATACAGAAAACCCGCTTGAAAGCGTAACTCCAATGAAGAACAATGCCAATACATGGCAAGAGGCATTCAATCTTTTGTAAATTTCCAAATCTAAATTAAACTGGAGTAAAAGTAAAAAAAGGGCTATTACTATTGAGAAGCTAATAGACTATGTCTCAATAATATGTTTTTTTTTTGTTATTATTCTGCCACTATTTTTGAAAATTACCGCTACATATTAATAAAGCTTGAATAAAATCTATGCAATAATCTTAGCAAGATTGTATAGATACATTTTAACCTTTTTGAGCCTTACAGACAATACTACTTATAAATATAGATTGTAAATAAAAACTATACGTTTGATCTTATGGATTTAATGTGCATGTAAAAAAAACTACAAAAACTTAAATAAATAATAATAATTATTCCTTTTGATGGTGTACATCCGAGAGAAGGGAAAAGGTCCACCATCTCTGGAGATAAGTGAAAGACATCACCGAAAAATAATATTAATAATAACGTAATATTCACCTAACAACAACAACTTTAGGCCAAAATATAACGAGAAGATCACCAAATACAAGAGATCTTGAGGTGCAAATTCGAATACAATGGGCAATGAACAGCGTCCAAACGATTGCCATAATTTTATCACCAACGAGTTATATCAAAGAACCTTCTGCAGAACTCAAGAGACTGGGCCGTAGTAAGCATCTGTATAAGCCGATTCAGAAAGCAGTTCTTCTTACAACCGCGCGGACCATGCGAAAGTTTGTAGGAAATACAGCAGAGCACGTCACCTACGACCCTATAATATGGAAAGAGTTCCCATAGAGCTTCATACTTTTGGTATCCTTGTATACCTGGTATGAGTAAA
This sequence comes from Diaprepes abbreviatus, assembly GCA_034092305.1. NCBI lineage: Eukaryota > Metazoa > Arthropoda > Insecta > Coleoptera > Curculionidae > Diaprepes > Diaprepes abbreviatus. Next base: position 612,814 of record JASJET010000225.1, on the reverse strand, counting down.
TATTCCCTGCAGGGAGTGCGAAGTCGTTCGGCTTGTAATCAGAGACGTAATATACATACAGCATTCATAGACTACGGAATGACATTTGACAGGGAACGCATCCTTGGCTACTCGAACCGTTGCAAATGGACAATATACATCCTATAACAGTAAATTTCCTCGATACTATTAGCTATTAGTGACGTGCTAACCTACACAAAAAGTAGTCTATAAAAACTGAAGAAATTTATATCTGAAAAGGAATTCTCTAGGGTGATTCTTTAAGATCCCATACATCCCATGTCATTACCATCTTTGATATATGGATCGTCTTAAACTTTGCGCCGGACGATTTAATAAATACTGACACACACCTTTTCTAAAGATATCCATATGAATTTCGGAGGATAAATGTAATATTTTAATTACCAGAAATGCAAAAATAGTTAATGGTGACGTGATATTGTCAAATGGTGAGATCATTCGGGTCATCAAAGGATAATAAACCTGCCAGTATCTAGAGTTACAGTAAGCGCGGTTACTAGGAGACAAACAAGCAAAGATCAGAATTCGGGAACAATATTTTAAGCGACTTTTTATTTTACCAAAGTCTTAACGCAGGCAATTTTGCAATAGCAGTCAACATCTACGCTGTGCCTGTATTGAGGTATTCCTTTTACATTTGGGACTGGATGAACACCGAACTCGCAAACCTACATCGAGACACCTGCACAATGACTAAATATAATGCCCATCATCTCAAACCTACTGTGACGAAAACTGTGCTCCCTAGAAATGAAAGAGAGAGAGCATTAACAGATATCAAATCTTTACGCCATAATATACGAAAATACCAAATCCAGCCTGTGCTGGAGAACAATTCTCTTAAAATTTAGTCAAATCAGGCTATAATCACCGACAGACTGATGATGAATAATCGGCCTGAGAATGTGTTATTGGATAAGAAAGTCATATCTATATACTTGATATGTGTTGCTGGTCCCAACAATAATAATATGTTTAAAAAATTTCAAGAAAAGAAGGCTAAGCCTGTTGATTTGACTACAGAAATCCAACTAAGTGTGAGTGATAACGATCATCGTATTATCGGCGGGTTTAATACCAAAGAGTCTGCAAGCTAGGCCTCTTTAATATCCAGAAGGCAGTCATTCTGAAGACATGTCACTTAATCAGAAAATTTTTACATCAGACAGCTTAACCCTTCCGCTGAATACCTTGACCGTGACTCACCTGCTCCTTTGATGTTGTACATCCGGAAGAGGTTTGTTCAACATATGTTATCATCAAAGCAGAATATTATGCGCCTAGGAAATATTATTCTTAACAAAGCCGCTGTTGCATAGTCCATGTGACATCTAGCTCCGTCTTTTTGAAACAATATTGCTAGTTCATTACTTTCTGTTATATGAACTAAAAAGTTTTCCAGCATATGACGACAGCGTTTCGCAACAGCGGTAATAAAATTTTCTGCGTTATCCTTAAAAAAATTACTTTCAATTAATTACGTTCAATCTAAACAAACACCGCACCACACAGTATTTGACCAGAATATAATGGATGTACATGAATAGTAGGATCACTTGCATTGCTATGCTCTCGGCGCGTTTGCTAGTCCGTAAGCTGAAGTTCTTGTATCCGGTGATTTTTGTATAGATTTAAATCCGAGTCTCTTCTCAATATAGTCTGACGAAAACTTGCTTTTGTCTAGTGGGAGTCCGAGAACCTTTCTATACAATTTTACCAACGTTTTTAATATTCTCTAATGTACAAGCAGTAAAAGTATTGAAGCACTACAAGTTTGCTCACCAACTGACGATTAAGACACATTATTGCGACAAAAATCTTAATTTCGTAAAGTGATTTTTCAAGCGGTGTCTTAATTTCCGCAAAGTGCTGAAATAAATAACGCGAACATGATTAATTTACCCCGTGTATTCTACATGGTCTTTCGGAAATGCTTTCTTTCAGCTAGTCTGCTATAAACTGTCTATTTTGTTGAAGCCTATTAATATAACTTTACTTTTATAGCAATGTGTTAGATCTAAAAATAAAAGCCTAGCAAAATCTTGAAGAGGCATATGGTCTCTGAACTTTGTTATTTAAGTGTTCTTTTTATAGCCTTTAGCACTTACGCATTAGTGTTTGTCTTAATAAATTTTCTTAAATAATTGCAGCGACACACGCAAAGCAACTTTAATTTTATCCTCAGCGGTGTTTATTATAGTGTAAAAATACAAACGATATAAAGTAAATGGTTACAGATTGATTGTTCGACATTTTTTACAAATACAGCTTTGATAGATAGGTACGATGTCTGTAAGTGATCTGGTCGAAATACATTCTTAATTGTTAATAAGTATTGCCTTAAAACTCCTTAAATAAAAAGCTAGCTTCCTATAATCTTGACTATATTGTAAATCACCATTATTATAACCAATTTTAAAAACCTACCCTATTTTTGTTAAATTTTTCATATCAATTTTAGAACCTAACTTCACCTGAACTGACTGGCTGAGAGTGTGGCATTAGTGAAATGAAAAATAAATAAAAAAAAAACTTTCAGGATAAATATATTTCGAAATTTCCGTAAAAAATTTTATTGAACAAATACATGTGTATCATATACTAATATATAATGACAAAGAAAAAATTGGATTATCATAGTAACTTTTATTATAATAAACGTTTCATTATATTAATACTTGTAATTATTTGAAAGTAAAACTTGAGTACATGTTTAATAAAAATTTCACAAATTTATACTCCGGTAAGTACTTCAACTTCCAGTTTTTTATTGTTTATCGAGTGCGAGATGTAAAACAATACTCTACTTCCTCAAAGAAAACTCAATAGAGACGTTGACTATTTTTCGGAAAGTATTTAAAACCATACATAAGTTTGTAATATAGCCCAAAATATTCAATAGTATTTTTTTAATACAACTAATACTCTATAAAAGTATGTATTTTAAATCCCGTTTCGCTTCAATTTTCCCCCATTAAGCCAATACTTGACTAAAATGTGGTTGTCGGACTTAGATTGTCTTTATTTTTATTTATTTTTACGACGTTTCGATTAAGTAGTATCTCTAATCGTTATCAAGTATAAACTGAATGTTTCGTCTTAAGACTACGAGCTTATATAGGGACTGTGTCCATTGAAACGCAAAGTTTCGCTTCAGTGTACACATCTCAATGATTTGATGTTACAAAGTAGTTGTTTGCCAAAAATTATGTATTTCAACACTCGGTTTACTGAAGATTCCATTATTGTTTTTAATACAAGCTGCTTCTATAAATATTCTTTTTTTTTTCATATTGGGTTCCATATATATATTACCGCAGCCTCAGACCATTTTATAGGGTGTTGTTTATCCCAGGCGTGTTTTGCAATACCTGGTCTCGACGTTTCCCCTTTTTGTGTATGAGTTTTATGTTCCTTAATTCTAACTTCTAGTGATCGCTTGGTTTCTCTTATATACATTTCACCACACTCACATGAAACTTCGTAAACACATTCTTTCTTATTGGTACTTTTTGGTTTTGGTTTCATTAAATTAGCTATAAGTGTATTTCCTGATCTAAAGGCTGTTTTTATATTATAACTACTGGCAATTCGTCTTATTTTCTCCGACGTTCCCTTAATGTACGGAATTGTGAAGAATGAATGTGTTTCTTACTGTCCTGTGTTCGTTGTTCTAAAGTTATTTATAACAACGTCAATTAGTGAAAGGATAACCATTCTGTTGTAAATCCGATTTTATATTTGCTACCTCCCTTTCCAATGAATCGGCATTATTGAATTTAAATATAGCGCGATTATAAAGGTTGCGTATAATTCCCCGTTTTGTTACAACAGAATAATTAGAACTATGATTAAAATATTGTCCAGTATGTGTTGGCTTTCTATATACTGAAGTTTTAATAGTTTCGTTTAAACGGTTCACCATAACATCTAGGAAGGGCAATTGATCATTTACCTCTTTTTCCATGGTAAATTTAATTGTAGGTCGAATGGTATTTAGATGTTTCAAAAAATCATTAAGTTCTTGATCATTGCCCTTCCATACGATGAAGGTATCATCGACATATCTCAATAAGACTTTCGGTATTACTGTTGCCGTTTCTATGGCATGAATTTCGGACCATATTGCCGACGACTGGAGAGACTGAAGAACCCATCGGAATTCCGTCGTCCTGAGCGTAGAACTTGTCTTTTACTTGAAAGTAAGCACAACGCAGGCAAGATTCCAAAAGGTCCATCACCCCGTACAGTGGTAACCTGGTTCGATCTGATAAAGTCATTTGAAAGTCTAGTTTTGATTATGTCTAGTGATTCCCCTAATGGTACATTAGTCTACAGACTTTCCACATCAAAGCTTATTAGTCTGTCGTCTGGCTCTAGATTGATGCTACTAATAATGTTCACGAAATGTGTAGAATTCTGTTGTAACAAAACGGGGAATTATACGCAACCTCTATAATCGCGCTATATCTATATGCAATAATGCCGATTCATTGGAAAAAGGGGTAGAAAACATAAAATCGGCTTTACAACAGAATGGTTATCTTTTAATACTAATTGACGGTGTTATAAATAGCTTTAGAACAACGAACACTGGACAGCAAGAAACACATTCCTTCTTCAAAATTTTGCACATTAAGAGAATTTCGGAGAAAATAGGACGAATTGCCAGTAGTTATATAAAAACAGCCTTTAAATTAGGAAATACACTTAGAGCTCAGTTAATAAAAACAAAACCAAAATGTAACGATAAGAAAGAATGGATTTATAAAGTTCCATGTGAGTGTGGTGAAATGTATATTGGAGAAACTAAACGACCACTAGAAGTTAGAATTAAGGAACATAAAACTCATATACAAAAAGGCGAAACGGCGAGATCCGGTAATGCAGAACACGCCTGGGATAAACAACACCATATAAAATGGTCTGAGGCTGCGGCAATATATATGGAACCCAACATGAAAAAAAGAAAAATTATGGAAACAGCTTATATTAAAAACAATAATGTAATCTTCAGTAAACCGAGTGTTGAAATACCTAATCTTTGGCAACCACCAATTTGTAACATCAAATCATTGAGTTGTGTACAGTGAAGCGAAACTTTGCGCTTCAATAGATACAGTCCCTATATAAGCTCGTAGTCTTAAGACAAAACATTTAGTTTATACTTGATAACGATTAGAGATACAATCTAGTCGAAACGTCGTAAAAATAAATCAAAATAAAAACAATGCAAGTCCGACAACCACATTTTAGTCAATCTACAACCTTTAAACAAGCCAATACTTGTCACGTGATCGCTGTGACGTCACATGTTCCCAAACACTGGAACAATGATAAGGTTATATAAAGTTTTTTCGTAATTTTTGTTAAAAAAAGATGAGTTCTAATTTTTACAAGTGTTGTGCGGTACAAGTACTACAATGAAAGCACATAAAAATTTATTTATTTTCGTTCCACTTTCGGAAAATAATAGGAAAATGTGCTTTAGCTAGCCCACAGGAATCCGTCCCTTATGTCTACACAATCTAAAATGTATTTTTGTGAAGGTCATTTTGATGTAAGTTTTGATAATATTTGTTTATTTTTCTTATACTAAAAGCTATTATTTTCACGTTTTCAAAGATGAAATTTGGAATTTTGAGGAGAGAAATACAGTAATCAAAATTGGTTAACAATGTTTTGTAATTATTCTATTTTAGTTACGGAATGATATGGAAAACTGTACAAAATATCATTTGATGAGCTCGGTATCACAGGTTCGAATGAGAACAAGTTATTTGCCAACAAAGTTTCGATGCCAACTCAACATAAAACGTATAAACTCGACCACTAGCAGTCAAAAAGCAAAAATTGGAAACAATAGTGAATTGTGAAAATTAAATAGAACAAGCTTAATTTATAAAAAGTATTTCTATGGTTAAGGTTCAACCAGATCCAAGCTCAGGTGCACAATATACTTATACCAGTGGGTTGTAAATACAGTATTTTATTTATTTGCTGCAAAAAAAGTATACAGATGGTAGTAGAAATAGTGTATAAAATTGGTGATTTAAGCTAGAACTTACATTTACAATAAACCATAAAATATTTATAAAACAAACTTCTTTACAGATATCCTTCATCAAGTAGTGTGTAAACCAATAACAACAGATAAATCAATTCAAGTGTCTATACGTCATAAATTTAGAAGTAAAAACACATACACAAAAATAATTTGTTTAATAGAAGACAAAACATAACCTCAAAATCATACTATTTTTTTTTTAATTATTCAGTTTAATTTTTAGAGCTTATAAATATCTATGTTTACTATTATGTATTCATTATCTGTTGCAAAAATAACAATTCTTGGTATATTACACACATGGAGGTCTTTACATTTAAAATTCAGCAGAGCAGAAGTGACTGTTTATTACAAAAAAATTGGTCATCGTAAAACAATCAATTCTCGACACTAACCTGAACTGCAAGCATAATAAATCCATTTTCCTTCATGAAAAAACTTCTTAAAATCGTTTTCAAAAGAAAATAGTATACAAATTTAGAAGAAATTGCACGGAAATCACTATAAAATAATAACCAAATAATGTAGTTTTTGACATCCATGATGTTTGCGAACAAATGACTTAATGCACTTTGATTGGTATTCGTTATCGCGTAACATGAGAGTAATTTTTAATTTCTTATTTTAGAAAATATAGATCTATGAAAAGTAATTTTTCTCACCGGAAAACTTGAATTAACCTAATTACATTTGATATATTCATTGTTAAGCAACAATTGTGAGATTTTATGATCTGTAATATTTATTGGTTTCAATTTTACAGCCGCTTTCACTTAATGATCCATTAAAATTATTAAAAATATTACTTCCATAAAAATTAGTCTACGTGAATAAACTCCCTAAAATCAAATAACCTTAAATCTTACTGGATACTCAAGATTCCCCTAGTTCGACTCCCTCTGTAATTAATTAGTGTATATAGTTGCAGTCGACAGTCTAACGAAGCCCGGAACTAGAGACGACTTCTGCGGTTGCAAGTTCCCCCGCTTCGGATTAAACTCGGTTTAGCTCTGTTAAAGTTTAACGCAACACACACTCGGCGGCAGGGCGGTTTGATTTGCGGCACTTCTGTGTGACAAATGTTTCCGACTACACCTTACACCTGCTTGCGGCTTGCGACGGATGGCTGCACATTATTATCGTTTGCTCTATGTTGCAAATTTATTTTCAATTAGCAGCATTCATCAATTCGCAATGATTTGAAAAATTTACATTTTTCTATTCTGATCGTTCAAATGTTGTTATTGGTAAAAAGAATAGTTTGGATCAACCACCGTTATAATACCGAATACTGCGGACTACTTATATTTTAAACGCCACAAACGATTTTGATATTTGCAGCTTGTCTATATATATATATATATATATATATATATATATATATATATATATATATATATATATATATATATATATATATATATATCGTTCTTTTACAGCGAAATTAGTGGTATTTCAATCAACAAATCCATATTTTAGCTGTACGCAAAACTAAATTTAATAAAGAACATAACTAGAAAAAAAAAACAGCAATCATACCCGACTATGATTAAATATAATGTAGATGGTCCAGGCTATACATATAGAGATGATTTAATAAAAGTATTTTACTTTCTATTAAATTTGAATCTGTCTGTACCAAATTTGATTCATGACTCGTAAAATATAAAATTTATATACACAAAGAAAGGATATGCACTGCGAATTATAGGTGAACAAATGAATATATAGTATTGCAACGAACTTTATAGTGTTATACATTTCATAGTATTAGTTTGTGATTATAGTTTGTAGGGTTTTGGGTTTATTTTCTACGATTTCATAATATATTTAATAAATTTTATCTGTGTAAATTTGCTCAGGAGATGTCTATGAAAGAAGGTCTGGAATTTATTAGAAAATTTTATTTCCTTATTTTTAACACAAAACTCCTATGACAGAAATCACCGGATTACTCATTTTTCTTATTTTTATTACACCATGTAGTATAAAAATCCATCTAGAATGATCCGTAATCTTCTGGTATTTGGAAAAAGGGTATATAAAAGGTCCAGTTCGGCTTTCATGGACAGGTTATTTTGAGACGTCGTTGAAGTAACTTGAATTGTTTGACAAGTATCAAAATTGAAGTTTTAATAAAAGGTTATTAAATAATACAATGTGTTTATCAATACCGGCCGTCCGGAACAAATTGGTGTCCGAAGTGGATCAAATCCAGAAGAGGTTAGTTCAGTTAGAGTGAACTGAAATTGTATGCCAGTGGAAACTAGAAAACAGAAAGCAAAAATGGAAAAACAACTTCAAGCTAGTTTAAATCAGATACTGATGATGATACAAGATCTAAAATAAGCCAAGAAGATATAAAGATAAGCCAGAATGATATGAAACAAGAATTGATTACATTAAATGTAGGTTAAGACGAAATGCAACAAGAATTAAAGACAAGCCAAGATGATATGAAACAATAACTAAAAACAAGCCTGGAGATCATGAGACAGGAACTTAAAACAGGTCAAGAAGATATAAAACAAGAAATGAAATAAAAGATGAAGCACCTAGAACAAGAAATGCAACACAAGATTGGCAAAATTAGAGAAGACGTACATGGCGAAGTACAATATGAGGTGACGGGAATCCAGAAACAGATCCAACAATTACATTTGCAAATTAGAGAAGACGTACATGACGAAGTACAACATGAAGTGGTGGACATTCAGAAATAGATGTAACAACTACATTTGCAAATCGAAAAGGTAGCCAGTACAGATATAATAAAGGGTGATGTTGTTTCTGCAACTAGTGTGATGAAGTCACCTACCGTCGTCGGCAAAATACCTTGGCTTACCTATGTCCGTCAATTCGAGGCCGCCGCAACCGACAATAATTGAAGTTCACCGGAGATGGCACGTGTTCTTGTTTTAGCACGACGAAGTGAAGCTATGGAGGTTCTACGTAACATTCCCGAAGAAAAACAGAATAACGACCCATTATGAACTCAAAGCCAATACTGGTGGATTCGTGGTTGGTGAAAAAGTTTGGTTGTTCACCAAAGCTTCAAAAGTCATGGAAAGGTCCGTCCAACGTAGTGATCCGACTAAACAATTTGCTATACCGAATTTAGAAAAGCCCTCATGCGAAGATGAAAGTCATACATCTTGACAGATTGGCCTATTATCAAGATCAAGCTGGTTGATCAGAACGATCAAGGCTTGGAACGGGGCAATGTAACTAACTTTATAGCGTTATACATTTCATAGTATTAGTTTGTATTTACAGGCTGTAGGGTTTTAGGTTTATTTTCAACGATTTCATAATTTATTTAAATAATTTTACCTGTGTTAATTTCCTCAGGAGAGGTATATGAAACAAGTTCTGGAACTTATTAGAAAATTATATTTCCTTATTTTTAACACGGCACGCCTATGACAGAAGGTCTAGAAATCGCCGGATTACTCCATTTTCCTATTTTTATTACACTATGTAGGATGAAAATCCTTCTAGAAAGATCCGTAGTCTTCTGGTATCCGGAAAAAGGGTATATAAAGGGTCCAGATTGGATTTCGTGGAGAGTTTATTTTGAGACGTCGTAACTTGAATTGGTTGACAAGTGTCAGAACTAAATTTTAATAAAAGGTTATTAAACAATACAGTGTCTACAATGTGTTTATCAATACCGGTCGTCCGGAACAGTATATAGAGTAATACACAGGTCATTTCTTATCAAAAATGTTATTTGCAAGCCCAAGTGCCATGATTTAAAAAAGATTTATAAGTCGAAATATACGCGATATCCAATTTTCGACACTTTTGCAGGGTATTTCTGTTATTAATAAAGATAGAGACTTGCGATTTTGGCGAACTTTCGCTTCTTTTTTGTTAAAGAAAGGACACAATACTCAAAATTATCCTAGTAACCTCTATTTTTAAGATACCGGGCGAAATTAAAAATTTTCCTTTTTACCAGCCCCCTCTTGTATCTTAGCTTAAGAATACAATGGCTCCAAAAGAACGGAGGGAACTGGAATAGGAGTCTATGGACCCGGCACCAGACACTACGAAATATTGAGTAAGTCACCAAGCATGTTCCAAGCAAAAATACATGTCATTAGGATATGTATTCCATTTAACAAGGAAAAAAACTATCAAGGCCAAGAGATTATCATTATGTCGGATAGTCAAGCAACCATCAGTGCGCTAGCTCTCAAGTTATCAGCTCCAAGATGGTCTGGGAATATCTAGAGGAATTGAATGATTTCAGCAAGAACAATAAAGTCACTCTCATGTGAGTATCGGGACACACCCGGATAGAGGGAAATTAAATAGTAAGCAGGCTTGCGAAGAAAGGGGCTAAGATACCATTTCTGGGGCCAGAACCTTTTTGTGGAGTCAGTAGCAGCGTAATGCTAGAAGAACTGAAGATAGAAGAAGAAAGCATGAGATCCAATTATTGGACGGATCTGCAAGGATTAGGACAAGCAAACATATTTCTTGGGAACTACAGCCAGAAGAGATTCAAAGGATGCATAAGCTTAAGTAAAAACTAATTCAGAGTTCTGACAGGGGTCTCGATGGGACATTGCCACCTGAAGGGACAGCTCCAGAAACTCGGACTGGTAGAAAGAGATGAGTGCAGATTCTGTGAGGAGGAGGACGAAACCTCTATTCATGTTCTTTCTGAGTGCAGCGCTCTAAAAAACCTTAGGGTGTGGTTTTTGGGAACACACCAAATCTAAGAAGGGGAGCTACCCATCCTAAGGTTGTTGAGGGAAATAGAACTGGAGGACCTGTTCTAGTCGATAAGGTAACTCTTACGACTTAGCAGTAGTAAGGAGGCACAATTGATCTACCAGGTCGCAGTGCACAAACCACAACTCTACGCACATACATCTTAGGTTAATATGTGAGTTAATGAAAAAGTAAAAAGAAACTATTTTAGAGATTTTTACGAAAAATCCGCTGGCTTACTTGGTCTTTTTTTCTAGACATCCGATTTTGTGTTATAGAGCAAACTCGTTTTTGTTAACCAAAGCGCCCTGCATATTATTTGACAGCTCGATTTCACTCCTTTTCAATAATATGTGTAATAGTTGATATTTAGTTTCACTAATAAATCTAAAATTTGGATTTTTTTCATTTTATTTAACACTAATAACTTTGGAAAACGTCTTGAATATTATTTAAAATAAATTTTTAAGGTTCCAGTAATATAATATAATTTCCGAGTTAAGGCTAATTTTTATTATATACTAGACTTCATACATACCCAAAATACAAACGTCTTATCTAATTATGTAAAAAAAACAGGTAAATTTGCCAACACTATATGAAACATTGCATTTTAAGAACTGTTGAAAATGGTTGCCATTTTACCTGATACAGAATTGATATATTTCTGCAATTTATTTTTAGGTACTTAAAATAATAACAGTTTGTTTTGCAAAAACTGCAAAGCCAAATTTGTTGCATTCCAATCCAATAATTCAAACTTACAGCAATAATAGAAATTATCTTTCTTGCACAATATTATATTTAGAGTGTCTCAAAAACTTTGAAACTAAAATTGTAAATGATATTTAAAATGTTTTACCAAAAATATTATTATTAAGATATGTATTCAATATTCATAGACTATTGCGAACATAAATCTAAATTTTCAAAAAAAAAACAAAATTTAAATTTTATTGGTGAAATCAAATATCAACTATCAAATATTTTTTAAAAAATGACTGAAAAAAAAGGTGCTTTTCAAAATTTGATAACTCCATCAAATTTCAAGAAGTAGCATAGGTTCGCTGCGAAATGATATTTAATAACACGTAGAATTTGTATGCAAGAGATGAGATATATCGTATAATTATTTTTTCCCAATTGCATTTTGTATTCACAAAAATTCACATTGCAAAATGAGTAGTTGCTAGAAATCATCTATTCATACTATAGTGATCAAAACATTGAAATGGGTGGAAAATGGATCTAAACATAGGTTTGAACACATGACTTACCCATTTGCACCGGAAAAAAAAAACGAATAGGGGAGATGTTTAATCAGAGTTATTAATCATTAAACTTAATTAGCTCAGCAACTATTAAAACTATTTTAATAAGTTCTTTTTCCATTTTCTTTAACCATATTTCTCGCTGTTAATGTAATACTGTTTTTTCTTGGCTTGTTTCCGCCACTCGTATGTAAATCGCATACTCAGGTATAGAACAGACAATTTTTCGTAAATTTTGTCCAATTTCACAATTTTTTAAAAATTTAAATCGGCCCATCTGTAAAGCAATTACTTGTTTCGTAAGATAGGGATTTTTCATGTATACAAGATGCAAAATGCAATTGTCCGAGAACTAATTATCTGACTGCACTCATTTTTTTTATATGTAGTCTCTGCTATAACTTTGAATTTGGTGAAGGTATAGATTTTTGAAAAACGCTTCTTTTCGGATTTCATTGTTTATTTTTCAATTTTTGTCGGTAAAAAATGTTTATTTAAAAAAATGGTAAAATACCTGCAATACAAATAATAATCCTAAGTTTTAGGTTTTTTTTTCATGGAATTTCATCTTCAGAACTTATAACGCTATTGCTCATACAATCATTCTCATTCTCAAGATGGAAGAACAGACATAACAATGAAACCTGTCAAGAAACAACGTTTAACTAAACGTTACATTAAAATTTATTTGAAATATAAATAAATAAATGTATCAGTTTAATTTTTTATTTATCTATTTATAGATCTATTATGCGATGCACACCTGAAATATATTCGTAGCGTGAACAGCTCGCCCGTGGCTCTCTTCTCCTCCGCGGCTTGTAATGTCCCACTACCAGTGCTTCGGTCGGCTTCAGACGCGAGTTCACGCATATCACACTATGTTGGGAAGCATCTTGGCATATTTTACCAAATTTATAAAAACATTTGAGATAGACGAATTGTAATTTATAATCTCTGCTTTCAGAATCCGTTTAGAAAATTTTAATCGGACATATCAGGTTTATACGGTAGTGTTAACAAAAGCCCTAAACTATTTAAACTCTCTTCTCCTCAGCGGCTTGTAATATCCCATTACCAGTGCTTCGGTCGGCTTCAGATGCGAGTTCACGATTACACTATGTTGAAAAGCATCTTGGCATATTTTAACAAATTTATACAAACATTTGAGATAGATGAATTGTAATTTATAATCCCTGCTTTCAGAATCCGTTTAGCAAATTTTAATCGGACATATCAGGTTTATACGGTAGTGTTAACAAAAGCTCTAAACTATTTAAACTCTAAATTGTGGCTTTTTCTTGATGAAAATCCATTATAAATAATGTAAAACATAAGCACAAATATTTGTTTAATTTCCACTATATTTTGTTGTTTAGAAAATACATAACACGTTTCGCTTCGATGGAGCTTTTTCAAATGTTTGATGTACTATGAATAGTTACACTTTAATATACAATTTTGTTTACCAATTTTATTTACTAAAATTAAAATTAAAAGGGTAGATTACCTCAAGTGTTACAACAAATTAGATCGACATTCTACATAATGCATTGTCAAATAAATTATTTGGGTTTTTCCTAAATATTACTCGTTTTGTCGACCTACTGCCATAAATCAGAAACTACATGTTTTTGAAAAACTATAATTTTAATGTTGAATTTAAAATTTTACACCTAGAAAAGAAAGGACAAAAACTAAATCTATATGAGAACCTCGAGATAAACCGTTTTAAAAAATTAAATTTACTATTAAATGGCCAAATCGAACTTAATCAATCACCTCTATTAAATATTTTTTCATAATAAAAGAAATTTTCCAAGTAATATAAAACAAAAACATGTCATTTCTGATTTAAGGCAGTAGGTAGACAAAACCAGTAATATTTAGGAAAAACCCAAATAATTTATTTGACAAGGTATTATGTAGAATGTCGATCTAATGTGTTGTAACACATAAAGTAATCTACCCTTTTAATTTTAATTTTAGTACCTAGAATACGTAAACAAAATTGTACTTTAATAGTACATCAAACATCCGAGCGAAACGCGTTATGTGTTTTCGAAACTACAAAATATAGTGGAAATTAAACAAAAACTTGTGTTTATGTTTTACATTATTTCTAAACTATTTATATTGCAATTATGGAAAAACTACTAATACGACAAATTTTATCTCCCGTCTGTTTAATACATAACAAAAAATCATTTCCCGAAAAATCTTCGCTTAATAATGTAAATTACCAAAGATATTAATTTGAAAACTAAAACATTTTTAATCATTTTCCCGACTTTCCTCGGTGATTTTATAATTATTTACAAATGGTCGATTGAAAAGAGACGATTCATAAAATGCTTTTTGTACCATTTTTTTATCATTCTTATTGTTTAAGAAAAATTCCAATGCTTAGTTGGAGTTAGATTTTGTGTTTTATTCATCTATGAATAACTCTTCCAGTAAGGGTGCAGGAAATTTTCTGTCAAATTTCTTTACATGAAAAAAATTTTTATCATTTGAACTATAATTGTAATCGTTTAGTGTAACAAGTGGTAACTTTGAAAACAAAATACCGCTTTTTAGACATATTTAACATCCGATACTCGAAAATTCGTTTAAATCTACAGAAATTTTTATGGGTTAATAGTCTCTTGTCAACCTCAGGGATTCTGAGATTTTATAACCGCAGCATGCTTTATTACCTGTGATAAAACATACCAACAAATTAATTCCATTTTAAACAACAGCTAAAAAAAAATTTTACAAATGTATTCTTGAAACGCATTACCTTTACAAAAGGGTATTAAATCTTTGAAGGACAAAAAAAAATTCCTCGCTTTTATTGTCAAACCAATAAAATTGCATTACGCTTTCGTGTGAGAGCGACATAATTTATCCACCAAGTTGCCGTCGCCTCATATGCAAATAGCGGCAGGTGAATTGCTTAACCATATTTTGTAAGTTTAATATGCAATACTTATACATATTCATCAGAAAAAATTATCAAAACATCACGATAAAATCGTGTTAACACATTGTAAAAACTTATGAATTAAAAATTATGTATTTTTAGCAAATTGCTTATACATGGTTAATATAGATATAATTATTTAAACGTTTTATTTAATGAAAATAAGACTGACACAATTAATATAGAATTTCCATAAAAGTTTTGTAGTAATTTTTAATTTAAATAATTTGTATACATTTGTAAATGTTTTATGAATAATTGAACATAACATTGAAACGGTTGTAGTTTCTCTTCAATAGCATTATGAAAGTCATAGACAACGATGTATCTTGCGAAGTTCGAGATATGTGTTGAACTTCCATTATCAATATCTTTTGTTGAATATCATGAAGTTTCACCTAGTAGTGATCTCTAGCCATTTTGAAGTAAAATTAAACGAATTCTTAAGCTACACAACTATTTATACTAAAAGTAAATGCAGTGGAGTGTGACAGGTATGAGTGTAGTCATGCGTGTTATACTAAAGTCCCATTGACTCTGTATTTAATTTTAATTTACAATTACTAACAAGTGGTTTCCACAGTTCTCTTATATCTAAAATCGGTTTACTAATGCATGTATAACTGCGGATTCTTTCGATTTCTGTTTTCTCCAGAGTTGTTCTAAGTGTAGGATTCTGGCTTTAAACAATTTTATATGATGAGTCCAGGAGTGGTTGGCGGTACTAGATTTTTCCGTTTCTTCACTTTATGTATCCTTTTGGTGTTTTTTGATCCTTACTTCAAGGCGTCTGTTTTACGAACGTAGAGGTTGCTATATTTACATGGTATCTGAGACCCACAGTTCTTCATATCCCTTTAAGCTGTTGGTTTGACACTAGTACGCTCCCATCTACGAGAGTTATTTCAATTGAAAACAATGTTGACGTTATATCGTTTTCCTATGGTTCCCAGTGGTTTTTGTTTCTCGTTCGTTATAGATTCTTTTTCTACGTTGTTCCAGAATCCTATTTATCACATTTATTTGGTATTTATTGGCGGCAAGATCACTTTTAATGTGAACTATCTCTTTGATTAAGTTCTCGTTGTAGTTGCAAAAGTTAATGCTCTGTCTACGAGGTTTCTTACAATCCCATGTTAGCTATTGTTAGAGTGATTGGATGAATAATTTAGGTTTTGTCCTGTGTTTATGGATTTTCTGTAAACTGAGGTTTGAGATTTGAAGAAGACCAGACTTTAGCAAAAGGAAGGGAAAAATTCTTCATCCAAGATAATGGACTACCAATGACATCTTCGCTCTTACCGGTAGTGATAAACATTTTAATGGAATGATTCGAGAGCTTTGTAACTGAATTTGCAAATAGGAAACCAATATTATGACTTAGAAACGTAAACGACACTTCATTATCTGGAACGGAAACGACAAAGAACTTCAAAATTTTCTTTCACATCTCGACAATATTAGCCCAACTATGAATTTCACTATAACGAAAGAAGTATCAAAAATATTACCATTCCTATATGTTTTAATTAAAAAAGGTGGCGGAAAGGGTTAGATTACATTAAAAGTCATTTTACATCCCACGCATACAATGTAAATCCGATGAATAAAATTCTGGCACAAGATGGCAATGGACGAGAAACGAAATCTAGTACTGAACATCTCCTATATTAAATTAGAAGAATAGGAAAGCGATATAACATCAACGTTATTTTTAATTCAAATAATTCAACACAACTAGCTCACTGTTGTCTAACCTATAACTCAAAGGGATATGAAGAACTATGTGAATCAGATACATGTGAATTCAATTCAAATAATTGTCTGAGAAGCTAGCTCACTGTGTTCTAACCAACAACTCAAAGGGACATGAAGAACTATGTGAATCAGGTACCATGTGGATGTGGCAACTGCTATGTTGGCGAAACAAAGAAACCCCTTGAAATAAGGATCAAAAAACACCAGAAGAACATATCTTGTGGAGAAACAAAAAAATCTGGTTTCGCCAAATACACCTGGAATAAATGGTTTAAAGCTAGAATCGAGAACAACACTAGAGAAAACGGTGTCAAAGAAGCCGCGATTATACATCAGAACTCAAGTTTCTTCAATAAACCCTCTTTGGATATAAGTGAAGGGTCCACACTCCATTGCATTTAGTTTTAGTATAAATAGTTATCTAGCTTAACAATTTAACTGGAAAATAGCTATAGATAACTATTAGCCGAAACGTCATGATATTCAACAAAAACTAAAGAGAATGGAAATCCAACAGATATCTACTACTTTGCTTTACCTTTTGTGTTCCAAAATTCAGTTTTCTTTCGACATTTGATGTTAATCATATTTAGGTTACTGTAGAAGTAACTTAAGCCTAGTTTTGTTTATAAATGTTAGTTTCAGATCAATTTTAAAGTGGAGTACAAAAACGAACATTTTTGGCATATTTAATTTTTCCGTTTCCGTAAAGAGACCACTGAGGCACTCCTTCGAGAGTGTCTGAAGGGTTTCACATTGGATCCCTACTGTTTAATCTTTTCACCAATGATGTCAAAAAATGTTTTAAAAATATCAACTTTCTCTTGTTTGCTGACGATTTAAAATTGTTTAGAGACATTGACAATTTAAATGATTGCTGGTTGCTTCAGGATGATCTTGACTGGTTTTCGGCATGGTGTGAGAGAAATGGGATGCGTTTAAAAACTAGCAAATGCAAATTCATGAGATTATATTGTCAACGTCAGGGGCTGTTTTTTGAATACCAAATCGAGAGTGATATTGTGTCGTCTCTCATTAAGGATCTTGTTACCTTGAATCCGGAGCTCTCATTTACTGAGCATATAGCAAATATTGCCACCAATGCCCTTAAAATACTGGGCTTTATAAAAAGGAGCTTTACAGATTTTTCGCACCTACAGTCCTTGAGACTTCTTTACTGCTCTCTGGTAAGGTCCTGCCCTGAGTTCGTCTGAGTGGAACCCATATTACACAACTCACAGATAGAGGGTGGACGGTGTTCAAAGAAAGTTTATGCATTAAATTCACTATAAATTTTATAACAATATTGAATTTCATTATGGTCTAATGTGTAATTTGACTGGCCTTCCACAACTTTGGGTTAGAAGAGCCCATCATGACCTGCGTCTTTTTTACAAGATGGTCAACTATCTTGTTGACTGTCCTGCCTGACTTGCCAGTGTGGGGTTGCGTGCTTCCATCAGGCCAACTCGTAGCCGCCAAACTTTTGACGTTCCATACCATCACACTAATTATGGAGTGAACTCTTTCATCTCTCGCGCCTCTTCTCTGGTTCACCCTCATCCTGAGCTTGGCATTTTTTGTACCCATAGGAAATTTTTATCCCAGTTGAAATATATATACTTATGAGGTTCGGTTGTTATTTATTGTTATAGTTATTTATAGATAATAAGTTCTGTTATTTTTGTATTTTAATTTAAATTATTTTTATTAGTATTAGTATTTGATGTTAGTGAACATCGTTCATGAATAAATAAATAAATAAAGCTACTGAGGATCACAAAAAGATATGCAAAATTTATATCGTTGATTGTATAACAGAACGCATTGTGAAAATTGGTTCAAAAAATTCCGTTTTGAAGACTTTTCACTGGAAGTTGATCAATATTCTGATCGACCTAGTGAAATTAATGATGACCAAATCAAAGCCATAATTAGAGAGAATCGTCATATAACTATTCAAGAGAGGTTAAATATATCACATATAAATAGTAAAAATTACTCAAAATGCCTGGGACTTGCTGAGAAACTCGATATTTGGGTACCGTATGAAATAAAGGAGATTCACTTAACACAACAAATCAATATTTAACATATGTATCTCACGCGCAATGAAACCAAGCGAGGTTATTTACAGTAAAATCATTCGACTATCGTTTAGGCTTGATGAAACAGCACAAATCATATCTAAATCTTAATTGCATCAAAAAAGATCATGCTGTCAATTTGGTGGGACTACAAAGGTGTTGTGCTGTTCCCAAGAGCCGTACGTTTAATTCAGATATTAGTTTTCCACAAGTAATAAAGCTAAATGAATGAATCTAAGAATAATAGCCAGAGTTGGAAAATCGCAAAGAAATTGTGTTCCATTATGATAAAGCGAAGCCTGCCTCATTTTTAGTAACTCGTGGGAAATTATTGGAACTTGGTTCGAAAGTGATATCACATCCGCCATACAGTCCTGACTAGACACCATCTGATTACGATTTATTTCGAGGTATACAAAACTCTAGGAATGGTAAAACTTTCACAAATGATGATGACCTTAAATCGCAAATGGTTCAAATTTTTGCTGATAAGAACTAATATTTCTATGAGCGTGGAATCATGAAACTGCAGGAAAGATAGCAAAAGGTCATTAAACAAATTGGAAAATATGTAATTGATTAAAGTTTATTCTGAATATAAAAAAGAACCGTTTTATTTTACAGTACAAAACCAAAATTATTTTTTATTTCATATTTATCCACTTTTATGCCTTAATAAGCTGACATAAGAAAATATGCAAAAATAATAATTAAATTTAAAGCACTCACCTCTCTATAAACTATATAAGTGAAATATTTCAAAAATAAAAATACGTTTATTGTTTTTATTATCAAACGTATAGAATCGTATGCTTTCGTGTGAGAAGGACATAATTCATTGTCCAAGTCGTCACCGCTTCATATGCAAATTACGCCAGGTTAACCGCTTCATTATATTTTGTAAGTATAATAAGCAATAACACTTATAAATATTTACAAGAAAAAATAATGAAAATGTCACGGTATAAAAGGGTTAACATACTGCGATTTATAAATAAAAAAATTATATATTTTCACCACATTGATGTTAAACTTATCGGCTGCTACAGTAATTAACACTTCAAGTAAATTATACAAATTTTTTACCTTTTGTTGCAAATACTCACATAATATCCTTTTTTTCAAGCTTCTCTCATAAATTCCTTGAATAAAAACATATCATTTGTCAGCTGATTGCATTTTTTTTGTTTAGTTATTTATGCACCCTATTTACTTAATAATTTCTTTTTCAGCTAGGTTATTTTTTTCTTCCTGAATCTTGTTTACATTTATAGACTACATATGGTTTTAAGTTACATTTGATTATCAGTTTTAATTTTATTTTGTTTTGTTTATTTCCCATTATTTTTATTTTGTTTTGTTTCTTTTTCTGCCTACTATTCGAGTAAAGTTCTTCCTTTTATCATTTCTTATGACTGTTTCCTTGACGTTATTTTGAATAGTTCCGTAAATTTTGTTTATATTATTCTTAGGTTAAGGTCATATGTCACTTCCGAATTTGCATCAACGGGTTACATTTCAGACCACTCATCGAACTTTTTTTTTGTTTTTTGGGTTGCATTTCTATTTTATGGTTTACTTTAGCTAATTTCGAAGGTGTCCAAATATTCAGGAAATTTAATCCTTAATTTGAAAAATATTTTTTTAATTTAAGAATAATCTATAAATTACTTATTTAGTTTTGAACCGGAAATGTTAATGATTTTTTAATTGGCTTCTGTACCAAATATATTTCAGCCGACTGTTGCCCAAGGTCACTTTTAAACTGTCATTTGTTTCATTTGAACGCGCCTGAAAGAGGTAGCGTTGTGTGCAAGTATGGATCTTCCATATAAAATGGAGGTCATTTTACATTGGCTTCACTTTTCGTCTTTGATTCGTCTGAAGAAACTTTTTCTATCTTAATTTTATTTGATATTCTCTAGGATTTCGGGCTGGAAAATCATTGATTATCCCGGGAAATGAGTTTAATTGATTAGTCTCTTTTTCTTTTGCTCGTTTGGCGTTTTTGAGTTATTTTGACCAGGATAAATCGTCTAAACTGAACATAGGAAACAATTGAGAAGATTAAGAAGGCTGTGAATCTAATAGCAAAGTGGTCGATTAAGTGTTTATAATAAACGGCAATACTGCAAAACATGAAATGCAACGGGAAATCAATTATGGCTAAAAATAATCAATTAATGGGCCTTAATCTCCAACAGACCTTCAATGGTCCGAGGATGCTAAGAATCTCCGGATGACACATTAAGATTGCAACTTGGAACGCTGACACCATGTATCAATCTTAAAAATTACATAATACTATATAAGAAATGGATCGACTAGTCATAGGAATTCTGGACGTCAATGAGATAAGATGGCCAGTAACAGATAAATGCAATATTAATGAACACACAGTATATTATTACGAAAATCTCGACGCTAAGCATCAACACGAGTGGAAATTATTATTAACCATGAAACTGCCAAATTCATCCCAAATTATACATCCATTTCTGAAAGAGTAATGCTGGTGGAAGTAGACACCAATCCAGTTTTTTTTAACATATTACAAGTGTATGCTCCTTCAATAGACAGAAATAAAGATGAAGTAAAAGAATTTTACACAGTTAACACAAACAGTTAGAGATGACAAAGAAAGAAATTAAAAGAAGTAATGAGAATTTATGCAAGTAACTTGATGTTCTTTTGGATTTGCAGATGTATTTCTTATTCACTATACTATTTGGGCATTTGCCTCTTATGTACTTGGATAATAAAAAAAATCATTCTTGTTTTTTTTTATCTTTTTCTTATGTGGTTATTATTTCTGTTATTGTTTAATTTCAAAAATATCTTTTTTTAATATAGCGTTCAAAAGACCTTTAGGAAAAATTATATACATCTTTTTATAGTTTGTACCAATGTAAACAAATACTTTAAGTGTTTGCAGGTAAATCTTATTGTGCTAAATTCAATTTTCTTTTTGGTTAAGGGAGGAGTTCTATTTCCGTCTCTTTGGGTTCCGTTATAATTTTTTGTTTTCAATAAATCAATTTATTATCTGATTTCAAGCCAATCGGCTTTGCACTCCCTCCAGGGAATATGGACTCACACGAGGTATACAAAGACACTAAAAGTATGAAGCTCTGTATTTCCTACAACTTTTCTGACGGTCAGCACCGCTGCAAGGAGAACTGCTTTCTGTCTGTCTGCAAATTTGTACCTCCAGATCTCTATATTTGACTATCTTCTCGTTGTATTTTGACTTTAGGTTGTTGTTAGGTACAGCAATGTCGATTAGAGTAGTTTGTCTAGAAATTTTATTTGTTAGTATAATGTCTGGTCTATTATGAGCAACTGTCTAATCGGTTAGAATCGTTCGGTCCCAATATAACTTGAACTCGTTGTTCTCAAAAATAGGCTCCGGATTGTGCTTGTAATAATACACTTTTCCTACCTGCAATAGATTAAACTTATCTGCCAACTTTTGGTGGAGTACCTTAGCGGCTGAGTCATATCTATCCTTGTACTCCGTTACGGCAAACGCTTGGCATCCTCCAGTTAAATGCTGGATTGTGTATGATGTTTGACAGTCGTATCTACATTGATCGTTTTCTATTGAGGGATCTCTGATAATGAACATCTGATAGTTCAGGTTAGTTCAGGTTAGTGAATGAAATGGCTTCCGTAGTCACGCTTTTAAGTTCTCTTGGTCTGTTTGGTGGTGAGAAGCAATATCCTGTTCGCTCAGCTGTAGCGGCGTTGAATCCTCTGCCTCGCATATTTCTCGACATAAAGTGGAAGAGCCCAATAACTTGTGGAAATAAGAACGTAAGTTTATTACTTGTTGGTTGAGCTACTTACCAATACCCACCAATCCTCTTCCTTCTTGATATCTTGGAAGCATTGTATGTTCAATAGCACTCCAAGGGTAGTGTTTGTATGCTTTTGTTAAGAGTGTTCTTATTTTTCTTTGCAGGTTTTGGAAGTCTGTCCTGCTTCATTTTACAATTCCAGAAGAGTAGCTAAGCGCAGAGCATGCATACATGTTGAGGCCTTAAACAAATTTCTACTATTTAAACTAGCTCGTAATACCCGCCTTATCCTCCTGACAGATTTGGTGGTCAATTCGGCTTTCATAGTGCGATGATCAATTATTTTAGCCTGTTTCATACCTAGGTATTTGTATGTTTGCTCTACTTCCATTGCAGCTATAATTTTATCGGTCTGCATCTCAAATGCTCCTGGTTGCATCTTTCCTTTAATGATACTCAAAATACGGTACTTGTCAAGTCTAAATTGCTCCCTGGAGAACTCTTCTATAACTTTAAGTATTTGTTTCAACTGGTTTGTGGTAGCAGCTATCAATTTAAATCATCCATGTAAAGAAGATGATTCAATCTTATTACCTGTTCGTTGTTGTTTCTAGTACTGAAGCCGTATTTAGTGGAGTTTAAATGGCGTGAAAGTGCAAGGCAAAACCAAAATCGGCTTAGTGAATCGCACTGAAATATTCTCCTTCATATTGGGATTGTACTCGTTTCGATGATACCGTTGGATAGCACATGCAATTAAGTCTTAGTTCTCCACGTTGACATGATGCGTTCTGAAAAGGAAACAAAATGAATATCAACCCTATAAATTTTTGATATAATTGTGAGCCACTCATATGGCACTGAGTCGTTACTGGTTACATATGACAGAGTCAATAATCAATGGCTCCTTGTCTCCCATTGCTCCCCTAGTGCATCCTATTGAGCCGCGATGATGTTATTTTATTCACAATGTGCATACATGAGTTGTGTCAAGCAGGAGGTGATTACCTTATATAGTGTGAGAAGGCAGGTTATTGGCCTATACTTAGCTGGGTCATGTGTACTATGTTGGTCCTCTGGGAAAATATACGTAATACCTTCTCTCAGGAACAATAGCATTTTGGTGGGTTAAGAAAAACATCATTAATAAGATTAGCCACTTGATGGTGCATACATAAAAACTTCTTGAGTCAGTAGTTCTGGACCAGGTCGAGACCTGGCGACTTCCAGTTCCTTGATTAGTTCTGGGATTTCCTCGGTGGTAAATGGTTCAAACCGCATCTGGCTGTAGTTTTGGTAGATTTGGTGTTCCTTATTAATCCAGCTGGCTGCGATATTACAATTGACGGGTGTGGAAAGTTGGTTTCCCCAGAACTCTTCTACCTGCTGTCTGTTGGGATGTATATTATCTGCCATTTTGGTGAAGAGTTTAGCTTAGCGCTATTTATTATTACTATTATTATTATTTCACTTATATTTTCACTTAATTAAGCCCATGTTGCAACTTTGCCCCTTTCCTAAGAGCGATCCGAAAAATAGAACGTGATATTCAACATATTTAACTATCTCGTTCCGTTCAGCGGTGCAATATCTTTTTCTTCTTCTTTCTTATATATAAGCAATTTGCTTGTTATTATTCGTCTCTTTGCCTGGTTTCAGTCTATTGTGAGGTTATCACTCCATCATTTACGGGGTCTTCCGGTACTCCTACGTCCTATTGGTGATTTGTCCCTCGTGATCTTTACTATTCTGTCGTCGGTCATGAGGTCGATGTGTTCGTTCCATTCCCTTTGTAATACCCAGTCATTGATGTTTTATAAATTCTGGATTTAACTTCGATTCCCCTATGTTTATTGCTCCATATGGTACTGTTAAGACATGTGGTTGTTCTTGCTGCTTTCATGGCTTGTCCCCTCACCTCCGCTTCAACATCCCCATATCCGGATTTTTCTATTCCGAGATATTTGAACTTCATTTCCTGCTGTATAATATTGTTGTCTATTTCTAGTTTGCATCTGAGTGGTGTTCTAGATGTAGTCATGGCTTTAGTTTTTGACGCTGATATATTCATGTTAAACTTTTTCGCTGTTATGTTAAATTGGTGCAGTAGTTTTTATAAATCTTCTTCGCTTTCAGCTATTAACACTGCATCGTCGGCATAGCACAGTATTTTGATTTCCCTGTCTCCCATTTTATACCCTTTCAATCTACGCTTTTTCAACTCGTCCATGATGATTTTAAATAGTAGGGGGCTAAGAGAGTCACCTTGTCGGATGTCATTATTTACTTCTATTTTTTCAGTCAATTCACCGTTTATCCTAGCTTGAATCGTATTTGCCTGATATATATTTTCAATCGTTTTGATAATGTTTTGAGGTATTTGTCTGTCGTAAAGTAGCTGTGTTACATCCTCCAGTTGTATATGATCGAAGGCCTTCTCTAGATCAAGGAAACACATAAAGGCTGGACGATTATATTCAATTGACTTTTCAGTTATTTGTCTTATAACAAATATGGCATCCGTGCATGACCTTCCCGACCGGAATCCCTACTGTTCGTTTGCTAAGGAAGTGTGTTCATTAATTTTGCTTGTAAGAGTTTTTGTGGTTAGTTTTAACGAGGTGGAGAGAAGATTGATTCCTCTGTAATTAGCCAGCACTTTTTTATCGCCTTTTTTGAATAGGAGTATTGTTGTGCTAGTCCTCCATTCATCGGGGATGCTGTGATGGTATATGATTTTATTGATGAGAATTTTCAGTTGTTTTGTCAGGCTCTCTCCTCCGTATTTCAGTAGTTCATTGGTAATTCCGTCAGGTCCCGCACTTTTCCTGTTTTTTAGTTTTTTTAAGGCTAGTTCTACGTCTTCCTTCTTTACAAGTATATCGTAGTTAATTATAATTTCGGGTGTGTTAGGTTTGATTTATGTCTGTTATTTCTTGTATAATTCCTTCAAGTAGTTCACCCAAGTTCCCTTTGGTATGCGGTTACTGCTAATGAACTCATGTGTTTCCTTTCTTTGGTCACTGATCAGCCGCCATATCTATTTATGGACTCCATAGAAGGCGCTTTCCATCCTTTTTGAAAAGGTTTCCCAGTGCTTGTTTTTAACTTGCCCCACTAATGTATCGGTGCCGTTTCTAATTCTGTTGTACTCTTATTAATCTTCCGGAGACTGCGTTGTCCTATATTTTAAGTAGGCTCTCTTTTTCTCTTTACATTGCTCCTTAACTTCCTTACAGAACCAGGGAGTGTTGTTGAGTCCTCCTTTTCCTAGGTTTGTTTTTCGTGTTCCGAGTGCTTCAGTGGCTGCTTCGTTGATATTTCGCTTTAGTTACTCCTAGCTGTTGTTAGTGTCATCCCTTTTGTCTAAGGGCTTGTTTTGTATTTTTTCCCTAAGTCTTTTTTGGTATAATTCCTTAGTGGATTCATCCCACAATGATTCTATGTTTATTTTCTTATCCGGTGTACCAGATCTTGTGTTTTTATTGGGTTTTAATGTCATTTTGATTTTTCCAAGGAGTAGTTTGTGATCGCTACTGATGTTAGGATAGTTAAGGGCTCGTATGTCCAATATCTGAGGTGGTTATAAGCATCTGTTTGTTATTATGTAGTCGATCATTGATTGTTGTCCTCGAGTGTTGCTGAAAGTATATTTGTATTGTGGTTTGTGGTCGAAAAATGTGTTAATAATTCGGAGTTCATTAATTGCACATGTGTTGATTAAGAGTTCTCCATTGTAGTTCAATACATCCTCATTGAACCGTTGTTTAACTCCGGGTAAAGTTTCGTTGCCAATACGAGCATTGAAATCTTGGCTTGTTTTGTATTTTTTCCCTAAGTCGTTTTTGGTATAATTCCTTAGTGGATTCATCCCACAATGATTCTATGTTTATTTTCTTATCCGGTGTACCAGATCTTGTGTTTTTATTGGGTTTTAATTTCATTTTGATTTTTCCAAGGAGTAGTTTGTGATCGCTACTGATGTTAGGATAGTTAAGGGCTCGTATGTCCAATATCTAAGGTGGTTATAAGCATCTGTTTGTTATTATGTAGTCGATCATTGATTGTTGTCCTCGAGTGTTACGAAAGTATATTTGTATTGTGATTTGTGGTCGAAAAATGTGTTATTAATTCGGAGTTCATTAATTGCACATGTGTTGATTAGGAGTCCTCCATTGTCATTCAATACATCCTCGTTGAACCGTTGTTTAACTCCGGGTAAAGTTTCGTTGCCAATACGAGCACTGAAACCTCCTAGCATTATCATTGGTTTGCATTGTGGAATCGACTCGATGACATTTTGAATTTGATCATAGAACTGTTCTCGTTCTTGTCTTGTTTTATTGTCTTCGGGTGCGTACGCGGATATTATATACAGTTCTTGGGTTCCTGTGGGTAGTTCGATGACCAGTATTCTTGAGGATATGTATTGGCATCCTTCTATGCAATCCTTGTATTTTTTATGTACGGCTACTGATACTCATTCTTTGGCGCGTTCATCTTTACCCACCCCGCTATATATCAAGATGTATTCACCATACAGTTTTTGACCTTTTCCTTTCTTTATCTATTTATGAATACAAACATTATATTGAATAAATTATTTTGTTTTAATTCAGATAAATATTATTGATCATGCATGGGTTTCTATCGCTCGACTTAAGTCAATAAATGAGTTTAATTAAGATACAATGACAGTATCACAATATAACATTGTTTTCACATTGCAAGAATGTAATTATAACTAAACAATTATATGTTTTTAACCAATTGATGCTAAATACGGCCTGAATGTAATTAACTTGCTTCAGTTAATAAAACCCGTACCGGTTAAGTTAAATTATTACAATACAAATTTACCGTAAAAATACCATTGTACTTTCGATTTTAAACAAACACCGTTTATGTAATCAAGTTTTGTTTTTGCTTTAACAACAAATTAATTGAAGGTAAACAAATTGTAAAGAAAATTAAATGCCAGACATAATAAAATCCATTCGGAGTTAATTATATTACGTCGGTAATAGATTTTCAACTTCTTACAAAACATGTCAAACCATAATTTACACATTTTATAGGTATGTTGTCCCGCTATTTGAGAATTGATTAAATTAGAAGGCTACGGTAAATTGTTAAATAAAAATGCCATCAAATTTAATGGGGTTTCTTATTTATTAAAACGTTTTTGGTGGTATGCTTTAACTTTAATGGCTCTCATTATTATAACACCGTCATTATTATAGTCAGTTTTATGAAAAAATATAGTGGATATCTATTTTTATAACCCTGTTCCGTTGCTTCATGAAGTTCATAAAGTAAATAGTCATTAAATACACGAGACTGTCTATGTCTATTATTCAAATGCATACATAGATAATAATAATACGATTCCCATAATACCATCAATAACTGGAGTGATACCAAAGAACCTCCTGCAGAACATCAAACTACTAGTCGATTTCAGGACAGATGTTTCCGGAAACAGAGGGCTTCTTGTTAGCTATCCAAGACCAGGTTATTCCGACGAAGATTTATCCTCAGCATATTCATGAGAACAACCAATTCAAGTTATATTGGGTCCGAACGGTTCTGACGGATTACACAGTTGCTCATAATAGACCACAACAGATAAAATTTCTAGGCGAACTGCACTAATTGATTTGGCTGTACCTAACAACCACAACCTAAGGCCAAAATACAACGAGAAGATCGCCAAATACAGAGATCTGGAAGTGCAAATCCGAACAAAATGGACAATGAACAGCGTTCAAACGATTCCCATAATACTGTCAACAACTGGAGTGATATCAAAGAACCTTTTGCAGAACATCAAGGGTCTGGGCCTCAATGAGCAACTGTATAAACTGATGCGAAAAGCAATTCTCCTTGCAACCGCGCGCACCGTCCGAAAATTCGTCGGAAATTTAGCAGACCACGTTACCTAGGAACCTTTAACATGGAAAGCGTTCCCACAGAGCTTCATATTTTTAGTATCTTTCTATACCTGGTACTCCCTGGAGAGAGTGCCTAGCCGTTTGGCTTTAAAATCATAATAATAATAAAAATATTACGAACTAGTTTAAATAGTAGAAATTTGTTTAAAGCGCTCAACACGTATGCATGCTCTGCGCTTAACTACTCTTTTGAAATTGTAAAATAGAGCAGGATGGATATCCAAAACCTGCAAAGAAAAATAAGAATACTCTCACCAAAAGCACACAAACTCCACCCTCAAGGTGTTATTGAACGAACAATGCCACCAAGACATCAAGCAGGAAGAAGATTGATGGATATTGGTAGGCAGCTCGACCAACAAATAATAAACTTACGTTCTTATTTCTACAGGTTAGCGGGCTCTCGCACTCTACATAGAGCAATATGCGAGGTAGCCGATTCAACGCCGCTACAGCTGAGGGAGCAGGATATTACTTCTCACAACCAAACAGACCAAGAGAAGTTACAAGCCTGGCTATCGGAGCCACTTCATGGAAGTCATCCAAATAAGGTCAATCAGGACAATCTTGACAACTTAGCGTCGAACTACTGGTTGATTTCAGGACGGATGTCTCCGGAAACCGGGCTTTTTTTAGTTATCAAAGACCAGGTTATTCCGACGAAAAACCATCGGAAGTTCATCAACAGAGATCCTTCAATAGA
This sequence comes from Diaprepes abbreviatus, assembly GCA_034092305.1. NCBI lineage: Eukaryota > Metazoa > Arthropoda > Insecta > Coleoptera > Curculionidae > Diaprepes > Diaprepes abbreviatus. The sequence continues at coordinate 583,457 of JASJET010000225.1, read as the reverse complement.
AAATGACCAACGTAGATACGGCTGTCAAACATCGGAGACAATCCAGCACACAACTGACGGATGTCAAGTGTTTGCCGCAACGTAGTACAAGGAGAGACATGACTCGGCCGCTAAGCTACTCCACCAAGAGTTAGCAGATAAGTTAAATCTATTGCAGGTAGGAAAAGTGCCTTATTACAAGTACAATCCGGAGCCAATTCTTGAGAACAACGAGTTAAAGTTATATTGGAACCGAACAGTCCAAACGGATCAGACGGTTGCTCATAACAGACCAGACATTATACTAACAGATAAAATTTCTAAGCGAACTACACTAATCGATATTGCTATACCTAAGAACAACCCAAATACAAAGATCTGAAGGTGCAAATTCGAAGATAATGGGCAACGAACAGCGTCCAAACGATTCCCATAATTTTATCAAGAACTAAAGTGATGCCAAAAAACCTCTTGCAGAACATCAAGGAACTATGTCTTAGTGAGCATCTATATAAGCCAATTCAGAAAGCAGTTCTCCTTGCAACCATGCGGACCGTCCAAAAGTTTGTGGAAAATACAGCCGACTACGTCTTCAGAACCCGATAATATGGAAAGGGTTCCCACAGAGCTTCATACTTTTGGTATCTTTGTATACCTGGTATGAATCAATATTCCCTGGAGGGAATGCTAAAGTCCTTGGCTTAAAATCATTAGAATAATAAAAATATATATTTCGTAAATTCCTTACATGCAAAAAATTTCATCCACTCTGAACTTTCATAGGTTTCCTACTTTAGGTCTGAGGAAAGAGATCCAACCTAAATTGAAAATTAATTTGTTAGCCGAGATCACCTCCAACGTAAGGTGGTGCATGAGTTTATAAGGATGGAAACTCACTGGAGCCAGAAGAACGATACTGATTTATTCCTACTTTGCATAGAAACAAAGCCAATAAAAAGAGAAACAATCAATGAGTTAGAAAACAATCTTACAAAAAGTTCCTTATTCTGAGTTTCAAAATGCTTTATTGGTTTTCTAACCTGTGCAACATTTTTCAAAATTAGTATCTTGATTGAACATGGGAGCCTGTTATATATTTTGGACACGAGGTATGTAACAAATCTACAGCAAAATGAGTTATGATAACTGGGTATACAGATTTATTTATTTACATTTATTCTTGTTGAATAATTATGTGGCATTGGTGAAAAACAATTTTTATTTTAGGTAAATAAGTAAAACATGATATTAAAGGCTACTTCTGTTAGGAATAACAAATTCCTCGTACAAAAGCGTTGTAGAGTATCTTCGAGGGTTGTGAAATAAAATTTTTAGAATAGTGTTTTAATAATATTTGTTTTCAGGTTTTAGGCAATGTTGAAGATTGACTAAAATCGATCGAACTATAGATATAAAAGTAATTAATAGTACTTAATATATATTGCGTATCCTATACAAGGAAATTGGCTCACGCTAAGAAGAAGAGAGGGCATTTTCGATGAGTAGTACCCCTCTTTCTAATTTCAGCGAATTGTCAGAAGTATCCAATGACGTTCGAAGTATCCTACTTAGTTACGCCATTAGAAAGAGAGGTACTCCTCACCGAAAATGTCTGTCTCCTTCTAAACGTGAGACAACTTTCTTCCATAGGATCCGCGTCCTAGTATCTTTATATTATATCTAGGGATCAGACTGACCAGCTTATTTTTTAGGGATTTTTTCCAAAAATGGATCGCTTATGGCTCGCCACCCGACTTTTTTGGCCACATTCGTGACCCACAAATATGAACTATAAAAGTCGCAGGTATTTTACCCAGGGTGAAAAACCCGAGATTATTTAACATTATTCGTGTAATATAACTTAGAGCGGTTTTATTTAAGATCGGATGTCTGCACTCTTCAACTAGCAAATATTGATTATATAAATTGTAAATTATATCTATTATGGGTTGTTACAGTACATGAATTTTATTTATTAATATTTATTTTAAAGATATCTGGGACTTAAAAAATTTTTGGATTAATGCCTGCTTTTACTTAAATTCAGGACAGCACATTTGGAAAATTTATAATCCTAAAAGTAAAGTGATTTTTAAATATAACGAACACAAAATGAAGCTTTACTACATCAAACATTTACTCAACTTTTTTGCGAAGTGTTTCCTTCGTATTTGTTATGTAAATTATTCAAGTGTTTGTTTTAGAGCTTTACGCCAGGAAGTTCAACATATTTTTTATATCTGGAATACTTTGTTGAGATAAAATTCAATTTTAATAAAAACTAAGTTTATTATGTGATTTTAGGAATGTAAGCTAAATTGAAGAAATTTTTTCAGATATCGTTAAAAAGCGTTTGAAAGTGATTTTTAACGCTATGACACATATTACTTAATTAATTACTTATTAAATGGTCTATAAGTGTTTAAAGCGGATTAGGTATTGCTATTAATTTTAGTTCCATTGAAAATCCACTCAGTCGGCCAGCTTTTATTGTCTTAGCAATTATATATGGGCTTGGTTTTAATGATTTATCATCATCATCACACAGCCTGTAGCGTCCACTGCTGAACATAGGCCTCCCTCAATCGTTTCCAATGTTCCCGATCTTGTGCTGATTGAATCCAGTTTGTTGCGATTCTCTTGATATCATCAGTCCACCGTGTTGGAGGCTGCCCCTACTTCTAAATGTCTGGAACCTAGGACGCCACTCTATAATGCGTTTAGTGCACCTAGCGTCTTCCATTCTCGCCACATGTCCGGCCATGATATGTGTTATACTTTCTATAGCATCCTTGATCCCTGTTCTAGTTCTAATAATTACATTTGGAACTTTATCTCTCAGTGTTATTCCCAACATCGACCTCTTCATGGCCCGCTGAGTCACTTTAATTTTTTCGCAACTTTTCTTAGTGTTAAAGTTTCTGCACCGTGCGTGAGCACAGGGAGCACACACTGTTCATAAACCTTTCTTTTTCAAGCAAATCGGTATATTGCTTTTAAATACGTCCTTTCTCAGCTTGCCGAACGCCGCCCATACTAGTATTATGCGTCTTTGAATTTCGCAGGTCTGGTTATCTCGGTTTATTCTCAGTTCATGGCCCAAATATTTATAAGATGTTACATACTCGATTTCAGATTCGTTTAGGGATATGTTGCTACTTGGAACTAAGTTTGTCATACATTGAGTTTTTGTAAGGTTAATTTTTAGACCTACCACATCTGACGCTGCACTTAGTATCCTTAGTAACTCTTCGGCTTCTTCAAGGTTGTCAAAAATTAACACGATATCGTCAGCAAAGCGTAGTTAGTTTAATCGTTCACCATCTATATTGACTCCCATGTTTCCCCAACCTATTTTTTAGACATGTATTCTAGCAGCATTGTAAATAGTTTTGGTGAGATGTTATCACCTTGTCGTATGCCACGTTCCATTCTAAATGTAGATGTTATTTTGGAATGGACTTTCACACTTGCTGTTGGGCTATTATATATGTTGTTAATTAAAGCTGCATATCTGTGGTCGACTCTACAATCAGCTAGTGCAGCAAATATTTTGTTTTGGTCTGCTGAATCGAACGCTTTCTCGTAGTTCACAAATATTAAGACCAGTGGTTTGTTGTACTCCACTGTTTTTTCTATGAGCGTTTTCATAATTAGGAAGTGGTCGTTTGTACCATGACCAGATCTGAAACCTGCTTGTTCTCTAGGTTGGTAGAAATCTAATTTGGGAGTCAATCGTCTTGTTATTATTTTTATAAATAGTTTGTACGTGTGGAAGAGGAGACTGATTGGACGGTAGTTTTTTACGTCCGTGGGATCGTCTCTCTTATGCATGATTATCATTATGGTATTGTTCCATGAAGTTAGGATTTATCCGGTCTCTAAACATCTATTAAATAGGACTTTGAGAGCATTTATTAATTTTTCCCCTCCTGCTTTAATACTTTCAATAACAATGCCATCTTCTCCTGGGACTCTGTTGTTTTTATTTCTTGTAAGGCCACTTTAATTTCTGATGATGAAATTTCTGGCATATCTTCTGAACCTTGATTGCAGACATTTGGAATGTTTGTTAGGTCATTGTCAATGGTGTACTTTTTGTATAACGCGCTGTAGAAATCTTCCACTATTTGGACTATTTTTTCTCTATCTGTTGTAATTGTACCTGCTGCATCGCGGGGTTTATGTTTTTCTTTTGTTCCTTCTGCTAGGTTTCTTCTAAGTACTTTTAAGCTTTTGTTCTGTTCAATTACATCGAATATGGCTTCCAATTTGTATTTTCGTATATTTAATGATTCACTTGCTACAAAATGCAAAAACAGCACTTTCTGAAATTACTCTTACCAAAAGTTTAAATTCAAGACAACATTTGCAGCTTAAAACTGATAAAATGGTAGCTCCGGGAAGACTTAGCCACTATAGACAGACTATTCAGATTGTCTAAATAAAAGTCAAATTTAAATTTCTCTACAATACGATTCTATGTTTTTTTTCCTAAAAATTCAAACAATACAACTACTTATGTGTTTGTGAGTACTTCCTATCGGACTTCGTCACCGATAAATGTTCTCAGAATACTTGAAAATGCGGACAAACTTATTTATTGTCGGATATGTATGTATTATTTCTATTAGGTACGGCAAGGCTTTAGGAACAAGGAACAAAAAACTGCCATAAAGCTTCAAAAACTAGGACAGTAGCTTGCAGAGACTGAAGTAAAGTTTAAATGAATGATTTCAATGGTTTAAATTTTGGAAAAAGCTTGAAATTACTCATATTTGGTTTGAAAAGCTAGAGTATAGTTTAAAAAGCTAATATATGGTTTAAAAAAGCTATTTTATGGTTGAAAAGGCCCTTTGTATGGTTTAAGAAAATCCTGGTGTGGTTTAAAAATCTGGCGTCTGAAGCAAAAGGAAAATAACAGATTTCATTGTTCTGCAAAATACTGAAGTAATCCATATCTACCAAAATATAACGATTCCCGGATTTACTAATAGGAAATTGTCTTGCCACGTCTACTGTAATTATTTCAAAAGTTACTCCTACTGCTTCATTTTACCATAGCTACGGGTCATTGGTCCTTTAGTAGCAGCTCAGTCACTACAAGTTTTACACCAATCTTTTACGTCTGCGCGGCTCCCCAGCCAACAAAACCTTTGTCAAACTTTTTCAAAATTTTTCATAACTCCTAAGTGTCCGCCACCTATACCATTATGTAAAGCTTGCAATACTTCTGGAACCTTTTTTGGTGGATAGTATAGTCTGCTTTTTGTAGTCTTTGCTATTAGAGCTCTCACAAATTCTTTTTAATAGACCATCGTGCATAATCACGGAATCCCATAAGGCCTAGTAACCTTTTACTTTTTTAGAATTTGATGAAATTTCTTAAAAAGTGAGTCGATTTGAATTACTGTTCTTTAATTTGATGATAATGTTAAGATCTGGATCTTCTTGTTGTTCCTCGGTGATGATTTTGAGATATCAATCCAAAGAGCATTGTAGTTGTGTCTTTCGACATTTGAAATCGTCAGAATTTTCTCGCTCTTGGTGTGCTTGTATTTTTCTAGACATGGTCGCCTTGGAAAACGTCTGCATTTTCGTGGTTCAAGCCTTTTCTATGTTCAATTGTAATATCCTACTCTAGCAAGCTTTGTAACCATCGTGCTAATTGACCTTTAGGATTTTTAAATTGCAAAAGCTACTTTAATGATGGGTGGTGGTCTGTCCACTGGAGAAATTTTTAGCCACATGAATATTTGTGAAAGTGTTCCAATGTCTATAAAATGGCGAGTAGTTCTTTTTTTTTGTTACACAAGCTTTGCAGAGTAGTTTGCTAAAATAAGCAATCATTTTCTCTTCGTCATTTTGTATCTGGGACAAAATTCTACCTAGAGAGGAGTTACTAACGTCAGTATCCACAACAAACCTCTGATCAGGATCAGGATATGACAATACTGGAGGATTATAAAGTGCCTGCTCTAGTTCTTTAAAAGCGGGTTCGCAATCTGCTGACTATTCATAGTTGTTGCTATTTTCAGTCAGTCGATATAAGGCCTTGCAATATCGGCGAATCCTTTGATAAATATTCTATAGAAGGTACAGAGACCCAGAAAATTTCTAAGTTCATACTACTTTTTCGGTACTGGCCAACGGTTTCTGTCTTCTCTGGAGCGGTTCATACACCAGCTTCGATGATTATATACCCCAGATATTTCACTTCTTTCTGAAAAAATTGACGTTTCTTCGGATTGAGCTTTAACTGTGCACTTCTCAGTTTTTGAAATACATCTTTCACAGACATTTTTCAGGTGATTGTCAAATGTTTTTTCCAGAATTATAATGTCATTTAGGTAGACTAGACATGTTTTCCAAGTTAGTCTGTTTAAGATTCGGTCCATTAAACGTTCAGAAGTGGCTGGAGCATTGCATAAACCAAATGGTATAACATTAAATTGCCATAGCGCCATTCCAGTAAAAACGACGGACTTTTCCTTAGCCTCTGGATGAAGCTGTACCTGCCAATAGCCATTTTTTAAGTCCAATGTGGAAAACCATTTTGACTCAGTTTAAGTGTCTAGAGTATCATCAATAAGAGGTAAAGGAAAACTATCTCTCTTTGTGACGCCATTAAGTCTTTTGAAATCAACACAGAACTGACAAAATAGGCCTATGCTAGCCGCAGTACATCCGGCTTCAGGACGTATCCAAAGGAAAAAAAAAAGAGTTAACTATAGAACAGTATGTACTTCACCTATAATTTATTATTATTTTAACGTTCGGTAAAGACATAACCTATGACACCGGTCGGGATTTTTTTAAATTTTATTTAAGTACATCCCTATGTTAAAGGTATTTCAGAAAAAGTTAGAAAGATAGGAAAAAGATATAAAATCAACGTTGTTTCCAATTCAAATAACTCTCTGAGAAGTCAGCTCACTAGGGTCAAACCAATATCTCAAAGGGACATGAAGAACTGTGTATATCAGATACCATTTGAATGTGGCAATTCCTACGTTGGCGAAACAAAGAGACCTCTTGACGTAAGGATCAAAGAACACCAAAAATGCACATCTCGAGGAGAAACAGAAAAATCTGGTGCCGCCAACCATGCTTGGACTCATGGACACCACATAAAATGGTCTGAAGCTAAAATACTACATCAAGAACAACATTGAAGAAAACGAAAATTCAAAGAAGCCGCGGTTATACATCTGAACCCATCACCTCTTAATAATTGTAAACTAAAACTAAATGCAGCATAAAAAAATGGGATTTTGCCATAGCAGACATGACTGCACCCATCTCAGTCACACTCCACTGCATTTAGTATAAATAGTCATGTAGTTAAGGGATTTATTTAGTTTCACTTGAAAACGGCTAGAGATAACTACTAGCCGAAACGTCGTGATATTCAACAAAAAATGAAGACAATGGAAGTCCAACAGATATCTACTACTTTGCAAGAAACATCGTTGTCTATGTCCTTCAAACAAACATCTCGAAAGATTGTCAGGTAATTTTTGAAGTAAACAACCCTTCCTTGTATATCACTAGTCCGCAGTTGTAATTAAAGTCAGGAGGAATAAGTTTATTCTGAAGAGCCATGAATCTTTTTATTGTCGCATTCCGTCCCAAATATGTCCAGCTATAATTAAGTAAAAACTCCTCGTTTTAATTAAATATGACAAACAACGCAGTAAGTTCTATTGCTAAGTATTTTATCACCTAGAGAGGGTAAATTTGACTCTACGTAAAAATAGTTAAAACATATCGCATAAAATGTATTTTAACTAGTACTATTCAAAATAAATACGAAATAAAAGTGATCTTGTGAATTGAAACGTGATGGTGCAATATTGTGTTTGGAAGCAGAGGGTGTGAAATTATATTTGAATTTAATAAAGTTTATAAATTTCACAAATAAAGCTAAATAAATGTGGCTATGTAGAAAAAACACTTCAGTTAGTGAGAAAATCTCCGACTGCTCACTGAGAGGAGGTAACGTAAATTTAGAGCGCCAACAGCTCCATACCAGTTGAACTGCAAACTGCCATTGATGGATTCCGTACTTTTTTACAGTATCAATTTAGCCAATAAATAACTTAAGGATTTCAAATTAAAAAAAAAAACTGAATATATGTACTTATACCTATTAACTTCACTTACAATAGAATTTACCATAAATATTAAGGAAAACTCAATATAAGGTTGAAGTCCGTTTTGGAGATAGTTACAAAAGGTTTTAGAATATGAGAAGACGCAGTGTGGCTTTCAAGATGTAATAAACGTAAAATAAATTAAAGTAAATTTAAAGTTGGTAAAGAGTGTTCAAAGAAATTTTTAATTTGACACTCGTCTCTAAAAAGGCAACGTAATTTATACTGAGCAAACTAACAAGATGTTACACCTGCGTATCATAAAATGAAAAATAATAATCAATTCAAATAACCAACAACAAGGTCAGCAAATTCAAATTTTTTAATAATCAATACCTCAAATGTTCACCCAATCACGATCACGCTTTGTCACAAGTCTATCCTATCCTAATATTTAGGCGCAGTTAACTTAAATATCTGAACTCTCCGAAACAAACAAAATATCAGGGGAGAAATGGATAGACTACCTAACAAAATTATTTGAGGGAGATGCTAACATTGGAAAAAACAACATACCAGCAATAAGGAATAATGTGGAAGTCACCATTCAAGAAGTAGAGAAAGCTATAAAATCCTTAAAAAATAGAAAGTCTCCCGGACAAGACGGAATTCATAACGAATTGTTGAAATACGGAGGACAGCGACTAACACAGGAACTCACAAGCTTCATTCCAAAAATCCTGACACAATGCAAAGTACCAGATATGTGGAGAACCAGCACAATAATGCTTATGTTTAAGAAAGGTGTCAAACAAGAACCAGGGAACTACAGGAGTATTAATCTACTGGACACAACTCTGAAACTCGATACGAAAGTAATCAAAAATAATTTTATTTTTTCGGTTACAACACTGGAAGACGAACAGCAGGGATTTAGATCAGGAATGTCTTGCATGGATGCAGTATTTATTCTACGACAGATAGTCGAAAAATCTCTAGTATACAATGAACCAACATTTTTATGCTTTATAGATCTAACAAAAGCATTCGATCGCATAAAGCTAGATGACGTAATCCACCTGTTATATAAGAGAAATATTCCTATCAATATAATTCAGACCATCGAAAACATATACGCAAACAATAAAGTTCAGATTCGCACTAACGGTAAATTATCAACACCCATACCAGTCAACAGCGGTATTAGACAGGGAGACTCGCTTAGTCCTTTGTTGTTTAACATGATAATGGACGAAATAATAAAGGAGGTACTTGGTAGAGGATATAAAATGGGTGATACAGAAATAAAAATTCTTTGTTACGCTGATGATGCTGTGATATGTGCCGAAAATGAAGACGACCTCCAGAGATTGTTAAATACCTTTAATCTTGCGGGAAGAAAATATAATATGATTATCTCAGCCGAAAAAACTAAATGTATGACAACCTCAACAGAACCCCTCCGATGCAAACTAGAACTAGACGGTCGAATAATACAACAAGAAATGAGTTTCAAATATCTAGGAATCGACATAACTAGTTATGGTAACATCGAAGATGAAGTAAGAGGGCAGGTGGCCAAAGCAAACAAAGTGGCGGGTTGCCTCAACGACGTGATCTGGCGAAACAAACACTTACAACAAGAAACGAAGGTTCGGATCTACAAAACCACAATTAGACCTATTATGACAAACACCTCAGAAACACGGCCAGAGACGACAAAAACGAAACAACTACTGGAGACTACAGAAATGAGAATACTTCGACGAATAACAGGAAAAACGCTACTAGACAGAGAAAGAAGCGATAACATCAGGCAATCATGCAACACAGACTGCATTAATGAATGGGTCCTACAACGTAAGACACAATGGAATAAACACATAGGCCGAATGACAGAGGATAGACTGGTAAGGATCGCACGAGATAAATCGCCTAGTGGTACACGCAGTAGAGGTCGACCACAGAAAAGGTGGAGCGATAATTTAAGTCCAGAATGAGGAAAATCGAAGAAGGAACAGGTCAGGGACCTATTATAGAAGGTAGAAGAAGAAGAAGAAGTTAACCTAAATATGGTAAATTATTAATTTTAGATCATAAATTCCGAATTAGAAATCATTAACTATTAAACACAATCCATTGATAATAACATTCTCTTTCCATTAGTTCAAAGCCATTAATGAAGTCTCAAAGGACTGGTAAACAAAATCAATAATAAAAGTTAGTTAACGATTAATGACCACAAAATAAAAAAGCTTATCTAATCCCAGGATGTAATTCTGGTCCACGGAAGTAGGATTTCGGTGAACCGTAAGGGGGCTCGAATCACCACCCGAGTAATCAGAGAAGGAGATCCATAAACTTATGCCAGAATAATTGAATAAAAAGGTGGATCTAGTAAGAAGTTTCCAGTTAGGAAAGAAAATAAACATCAAAGGAAAGAAAGAAAGAACCAAAGAAAAAAGAATTATTCGCACTTTGGTCGGGAAACTTAATAGTCAAAAAACGACCCTTACAGAGTTTTAAAGACCCTTATGTCATAATATACGTCTTAACGAAACTTACGAGATAAATCCTTCAGAAAAGAAGTGGATACTCAATAATCGTCAACAACAATCGCAGCAAAGACAAAGTTGAGGTGAAAAAAACAAAATAAGTAACTTTAAAAATGCAACTGGCAGAAAAATCCCATCCAATGGAGACAAATATGTCAGATACAAGTTATTTCTCACTTCACAGTTTCGTTAAACAAGCCGAGGAAAATTTCGTTTCCCTCCAAGGGCTAGCAAAAGGAACTGTTCAAGAAAAAACGGCGATAAGGAAATTGATCAAATTTAACACAATTGTACTTAGTCTAATACATAAGTACAATTGAACCTGCTCAGGTAACTTTATTAACCAGAAAAAGACAAGCTGATCAGCATAAAGCTCGAAAACTATTGTTGATACTAAATGAATAAAACAGATCAAACACTATTTAATTGCAAAAAAAATAGTCTATCCAATTTAAATTTATTTTTGGTACAATTAAACGAAATTCGGTATAACTACGCGAGACCAGGGGCGGATCCAGACTCTCTCTTTGAAGGGGGGGGGGCGGTGATATCACAAAAGTACAGTATGGCAAGCGAAGTTAAGTTGTCGACGGGAGGAGGGGGAGATACCAACAACATTCCCATTTCTAGTGTAAAAGTCAGGGGCAGGTGAATTTATCTAAATTTAAAGCTCTTAGAGAGGGGGGACGATCACAAGAAAAAACAAGTTGCCGACAGGGGGGGATAATGCCAGCAGCATACACATTCCTAATATAAAAGACAGAATCGGTTCTATTTTCCTGAACTCAAAGTTCTTGGGAAGAGGAGGGGCGATCGCAAGCACACACATTCCTATACTCTATTCAAGAACTAGAGAGAGTAATAAAACTATTACCGAAACCTCCAATGTACCTGCTCCAGTACCGTATGTAACTGAGGACTGTCGTAAATTTAATTATATTTAAATATTATAAGCTTTTATAAATTTACTGCAACAATAAAATTTCTGATGGTTCAATTTAATTTCTGTCAGTGAGCAAAGTACACCTTACAGTGTATCTTTAGTGATTTATCTTATTTGTGCTTGTTTTTATATATTATTTCAGATACGTGAGATACCCAAAAGATATGGCTTCCACCTCTATATTTACTCCAAAATCATTATACCAGCATATTTTTCCCCAACGAAAAACTTATTACGATGAATATTTATGATGCCTTAAGATATTAATATCAAGATAACAATATTACGAGCTCTGTTGAGATGTGTTCCAATTTGAGGAGTTGGAATTGTTAGTACTCCCAAGACCGATTCGATCATAGGCAGACGAAAAATCTCGTTTGGAAGAAGAGATGTAAACTGCAATAAAAGGAATTGTACATACATTTTATTATGAGAAGAAGATGCCAACCATCAACAAAATTCTAATTAAAATCAATGAAGATCGGAATTTACCTGAAATTAAAAGAACTGAGCTCTGGAAATTACTCAGAGAACTTAATTTTTGCTGAAAAAAACTAGATAAGAAATCTGTTCTTATAGATCGTTAGGAAACTGTCGGTTGGAGAAGGAAATATCTCTCTCAAGTAAAAGGCAGAGGTGGGAGCAATAAAACAACTTATAAAATTAGTAATTTAACTGAACTTTTGAAAGATTTTTTTTTGAAAAAAGTTACAGCATAAAATTGAGAAAAAATGATATAATGAAAAAATAAAAGAAAATGTGGAAACTCGATCTCATGATCGGTGAGATAGAGGAACCAATTATAATTAATTTGAGCTTGAGATAGCTTCACTGACTTTGATTACGAATTAGATACGTAATGTTTACAAGTGTAAACACAATTTATTATTTAAATTTTTGTTTTTGTTGTAATTTATTGTTTAATGTTGTTTATATATTTTTTATATATTTTTATTTTAGTGTGTCCTACGCTTTAATTTTACATATATATTTAATTTCAATTAACCGTAATTTTTTATTATTTTATTATTATATTTGTGTCTTTATCATAAGTAGGTCTAACTTCAACTATCGATTGCCCCCCACCCCCACCCCCCTTGGATCCGTGCCTGCGCGAGACCTTAGTCAATAAAATCACAACTTAACATTTAAGTTTAAAGTAAATATCTCTAGTTTTCATTAAATATAGCGCTAATTTTCTTTTCAAATTTTTTCACATAAAAACAATATTTTGTTAAATAATAAAAAATTCCACAAAAACAAATTTTCGAACATACAATTCTAATTTCATAATGAAACACAGGAGTTCTAAAAAGTATACGATTTAATCTTAAATTTGCAAAATATTCGACGCATTTTAAATATCCCTCTGGTAGAGCGTTAAATATTCTGTGAGAAACAACGAACGTGATTTGCCGCTGCAATAGTTTTCCTGCTGCGGAAATAGTTAAATGCTGGAAGTGGAATTTGATCCATACATATTTATGAGTATTTTCATAGAGGATCCTAGAGAAACTGTTATCGTAACGACTTAGAACTAATCACTAGTTAAAGTTTACTCAAACTTGTTTTGTTTATAGTAATAAATTTACTGATATTTTTAATATTTTTACATCATTTACAAAAAGTTTAAAATCATTAGGTTTTTTAAGTTGAGCAGGATTGGACGCATTATTAGAACGATAGGTCGATGGACAAGAGCGGATCCATAAAGGGGTCATTGGGACAATAGACTCCAAATATGCATATATATATATATATATATATATATATATATATATATATATATATATATATATGTATAAACGGATCGTCGTTCCCTCCGGATAAAAACCAAGGCGGACTAACCTCCGGGTGATTGCCTTAAGTTACGCCCAAAATAATTGCATATATATGTGAAGGGGAATCTATTATATAGGTTTTTCAAGAGAGGGGTAAATATTTCTGAAAAAAAAAATCATATATAATTTCAGAATAAGAACAATTCGTTGTTTCCTCCAAGTTGTATATACTGGAATAAAATGACGATGTAGTTACCTCCAATATTACTGTGATTCACTGGAGCGTAGTACGTGTCATATTTAAACATTTTCGTAGTTAAATTTACCTGTGGATGCTTCACTGGAATATTGATTTTACAGTAATCATATTAATGCTAATTGGGAATAGAATAAATTTGGATATTTCATTTATTTTTACTGTTTTAATAAAATTTATTAAAACATTTATAATATTCATCAAAAAGCACGGAGTTTAAAGTTTAGATTATGATAAAAGAATTTTTGTAATCCTCATAACAAATCCTCTTCTTAAATTATACCCGACATGATATATAAAATAAAAAAAAAGAGTTCAAGTTTGCTAAATTAAATTCGAAAAATTTATTAGCCCTAGGATTTTCGTTATAATATTTCTGTAAACTATAAGTAAGTCTATATTTCCTGATTTTTTTTATAATTTTTGATGGAGTAGTTTAGGAAATTAGGGGAAGAATGGTATTCTCGCATATTTTTCAGAATTTCGTTTTAAATATATTATTTAAAATTATAAAAGAAAATATTCTACACAACAAGCCCATTTAAATGATTCTCTACATGATATACAAAATTTAAAAATATTAATACATAAAAATAATTTTTAAAAATCTATAAGACCTAGGACTTTGGTAAATTTTTTTTTGCAAACTACAAATAAGGCGTCATAATCCCTATTAAAAAAAAAATAGGTCTAGTAGATTCGGAAATAAGTGGAGATTGATCTATTTCCGCATATTTTTTTGAATATCTTTTTGTTGTGTAAAATTGTGGAAAATAAAACTTGCATTCTTCATAACAAGCTCTTATAAATGATATCCCCATATGAAAAACAATATTCAAAAATAAATGTCAATATAAATTTGTAAAATTAATTTTTAGATATTTATGACTTGGAACTTTCGAAATATTTTTTCTGTAAACTGCAAGTAAGACGTTATATTCACTAAATATTTTAAAATTTTAGTTGCTGGAGGGTAGTGGTATTTCTCGCATATTTTTCAGAATATTATTTTAAACGTGATAATTAAAATTACGAAAAAAATATTTTTGCACACCTTATAATAAGCCGTTTTAAATGATAAAACACATGATATATAAAATGAAAAAAAAATTGTGTATACAATTTTACCCCTCTCTAATCCTTATATCAATATTTTAAAGGGTTAACAGTTAAAAATATTTTGGCCTATAAGATGTATTACCGTGCCAAATTTCAAGATTCCACATCATATTGTCTCTGAGTCTGCTGTGACAGACGGACGAACCTGTGAGTGATCTGGTAAGGGTTCCGTTTTTCCTTTTAAGGTACGAAACCCAAAAGTAACAATTACCGCATTTTCTTATTGTACATAGTGACGTCCCTGAAGAATTTTTAAACAAGATTGTAATAGAAATCCATAAAGAATGTATTGAATTGCCTTTTAGTACATTCTAATAAAATTTTATTCTAAGAAACATTTTTACTCAAAAACAATAGAAACCACTAGTTATGTTTTAAATATAACTCTAATTTCAACAGTGTAACTACATTCTTAATAAATTATTGGCATCAAGCGCTCCTAACGCATGATATCACGTGATAATTTGGATCCCTCCTGTCTTCCGATACTTCTTTTGGACGACATAGGTCTCCATTACAATATATTATTTGTCAACCTTGTATAGTCTTGCCTAGCGACGTGTCCCACCCATGTCCATTTAAAACTAGCAATGCGTTTTATCACATCCTCCACTTTCTTGCGTACCAAACATATTAAGCGCTCACACCACTTTTTAGAAACAGGTCCTAAAATTAGAGGCTAGCCTTACTTAATAAAACATGATAAAAATGAAAGTGGTCTTTGTATTCACGTAATTATCTGAGACATTTCATGGAATTTTTTTATACAAACTCATAAAATAAAACTTTAAAAATATTATATGAAAACAAAACAGCATTTTTGGATATATTATTGATAATATGTAATTATAGTAGAAAATATTTATCTGTTCTTTTCTCCTGGGCCATTTTTAGTAATAACTTCCTTCTAGCAATCGTATTGATTTTTTTTAGTATTTGCCTTAAAAATTTAAGACAATTTTAAACTAGCACGGAAATCATCTGTACATAACCTTAAATTTACCAGCATATCGGCGAGAAAAATACCTAATAAACAAAATTATTCCAATTTTTAAGCATCAGAAAAGAGGTAGATACGCTGAATATATAATCTGTATAACTCGTAGGGAATTACGTCGTATATATATATGACTTTTCAGTGTAATATATCGATGTCTCATGGCCGGAGGGAACTACGTGTGGCACGTCTCCAGGGTACAAACGACACTAGCGCCGGTGGTGAACCATCGAACTTACTAGTCGAATCTGAGGTCATATATTACTCGAAGTGACCTCCAAGCATTTATTCGTAAATCGATACAGACGACCTTGTAATGACCGATAGTAAAATATTATGTAGGGTTCGTAGTTACCTCCGAAAACGGAGGTAACTACGGTATATATGAGGGAAGTACGTACTGTATATAGGTATTTTGGAGGTACCAACGTTAAGTTAATAAATATATATATATATATATATATATATATATATATATATATATATATATATATATATATATATATATATATACAAGTGTGGAAAATCCAAAACGGAGCCTCTAAATAATAGAAAGGTAACAGAAAAAGATGGACAACCCGTTTAGCTCTGTTGAAGAAGCGAAATAAAGCATACTGTTGTATCGTAGCTTGCTTCCTGGTTTCCAGCAGAAATGGTATCGGGCAAGGACTTTTCGCTGGTTTCGGGTCGTCAAAACACAGTGGGTCGAAAGTACGGATTTCATATTAAAATAAAAAATCGGATCCAATATAGCAGACTGAAACTTTAAAATTATGAAAATAAGTTCGAAACAGTCTAATATGGTTCAATAGCTGTTAAATATGCAGTTTAAAAATAAAATAAAAAGAATAATTGTATTTCCATGAATAAAATATTGCGCTTGACTTCAAGGTACATTTTAAACATAATACTATAATAATAAATACATTGATTTGGATAATCGTTAAAAAGGCGAAAGTACTTTTTCCTCTATGCTTAAGACTTATTAATTAATATTAATGCAAATAATTTTTAATATAATATTTATTGATTCCCATAAATGAATAAATAATACGACTGTAATAAAAATAATAAAAAGAACTTTTTAATCATTGCCTTCTTTGTTAACATCTCTTTTCTCATTCTCCAATACGTACGAATTGTTATCCGAATTCTTACTGTCAAAAACAGTGTAAGGATCCATCGACGCAAAAAGTTTTGAAATACATCCTCCATATTTTTTCTCGAGAAGATTTTTGGGCAAAGTCTAGGCGATAGTTTTTTTGATTTTTGTGCATCTTTCGATAGTTTACCTATCGGTAATATTGCAAATGCTACGATGTTTGGTCAATGGAACAAGTAATTTGTGGATTTCTGTTGGCATGTTTTACCAAGAATATCTTTTGATAAACAATCTTGTTGTTTGAAGTGTGTATCCCAAATCTTCTCTATTGGAGTTTAATGTCCGCTTCTCTTGCTATAATAGCTGGTTCATCACTGTTCTCGAAGAAATGTTGAGCTGTGTTGCCATCGTTAGTGCTTCCTAACCCTTTCTTTGGCATGTCAACAAGAATTCCTAATCTGTCTCCTTAAAGGCCTGTTGGATGGTAGTTTTTGTGTGTGCTTTCACCTCTTTGTCTTTCTGCTTATGGGCTTACCACTTCTGGGTGTCACGTTGATACGACAAATACAAGCACCATTCGGAGAATCGAATATATGCGTGTAGAGTTAACAGTTGTAGCTTGAAATACTCTGTATTTACTGGGACACAGTATCAATGTTGTTGAATTGAGATGTTTGGCGAAGGTAACAACGTTGGACCGATTTCGCTCCAGCCAAAGCATTCACCTAGCCGTCTATCATCGCCATAGATAAGTTGTACTGTGCTGAAGCTTGGGTGGCAAAGAGAACTCTTTTATATGGAACAAGTTGTCTGGTTCGAGTTCATAATTTTCTATTTTCTTTAAAAACTTTGTTTCGGTTTTCTTAATAAATTCAAATTTCAGAGGCCGGCAATTCATAGCAGAGGAGGGTTTGGAATTGTACAACACAATCTATTTTTGTTGAGTTTTCGTGTTAATACCTGCTAATTGAAGTGGAATAAGAGAGGTTAGGAATAAGTTTGTATCAGAAATATTCGGATCAGTGAATTTCATTTTGTACTGGCTGACCAGACATTCCATCGAAACCCCATTTGCAAATGAAACTCATATCTACAAATCTAAATTATCGATTTGTTCAAGGACGTCTAATTGAAGCAATATAACTCAATCCACTGTATGATCCAGTAAGTGTTGGAATTTAACATCGGCTTTTGATTTAGTAAAAGTTAGATACTCGTCATGTGGATAACATGCTTTTTTTGTATTTTATACACCAGAGTGCGGCGAAAATATATTACTGCCTTTCTGTTTAGCCCAATTTTGTAATCGTTGATATATGTTTCTCGACAATCCAATGTCAAATAGAACAGCGGCGCATAAATGTAACTTGGCGCGATGCAATCACAACACTGTTGCCTTTGATCTGAGACGAAACTTTAGAAAGAAAAGACTGGCCGTTCATATTACCGAGGTTTAATAGAAACGTTACTATAGCCAACCTTCTATTTTAAATTTCTTGTCTGCCAAAATAATTTCTAAAAAAAATAAAAAAAAGAACAAAACTTTTTGAAGATGCCTTAAATAAAGGGCCAAATGTCAAATTGTTTTGATTTTCTATTAAATAAAGAACCTAAACCCAAGAAAACACAAAATAAAAAGAAAATTATATATATATATATATATATATATATATATATATATATATATATATATATATATATATATATATATATATATGGAGCTTTCACGGATTCCTCCGTGTGAGATGCAATAGCAGGACACGGAAGAATCCGTGAAAGCCGCATAAACATATATACGCCATCCGGCGGAAGGTCGGCGAAGCCGTGTTCAGTGTTGCATGCTTCTTTCCGATCTATCTTTTGTACAGGTAGGCCATCATCTCGATGGTGGTGGAATAGGATAAATTGTGTTCTGCAGCAATTTATTCAAAGTGTGCAACCTCTAACATGGAAAAGATATAATGGAACGAAGTTTGCATTCACTGTGTGCATTTAACTTCATCTATACACGGAGTTGCATATATTTTGTATGTTTGCTGAATGTGATTTCAGCACTACAACGGCATAATGTGGATATATCCACTGCTATAGAATCTCATACGGAGGAATCCGTGAAAGCCGCATAAACAAATATACGTCATCCGGCGGAAGGTCGGCGAAGCCACGTTCAGTGTTGCATACTTCCTTCCGATCTATCCTTTGCACAAACAGGTGCATATCAATACCCTGATGAGTCTAGTAGCGACGAAATATGTATCATGTCATTTCATTCTTTGGCAAGGATTTTTTTATATAATTTAAATCTTAAATCAGACCTAGTTACCATGAATGTTACTACTTCTAGATGTCCGGTTCTCGTTCGTTGATGTTCATATCATATTTTTCATTATTATGTATATCTTCAAATATATCATTATGAAGAAATATTGAAAATATGATCTAGATGTAATACCTTGGAGCTGATTAGTTCTTGTCTTGCCAAGTACTTGTAATGAAGGGCAAAAGTCAGTGACTTTGAGTATACAGCTGACAACGACTGAAATAAGGCGGTAACATATTTTAATTTAAGTAAGTCTAGCTTTTATCAGTTATTCAAAAAAAAAATTAAAAACTTGTTAGGACAGCCTTTTAGGATGAAGCAAACGAAATATTTTAAATATAATGGGTTAAGAAACCTTACCTACATTTACATTTAACATGCTGCGACATTGAAAAACAACCTAGCAACTTTCACTACAATAGTTCCTAAACTTAAAAGCAAGTTAGACTAAGCTAATCCATATTCATGAACGCTTTCCTGGAAAGCAGAAACAGAACTGCTTATACAAGGAAATAAAGGCAATTACTTATAAAACTTTCGTCTTTTTTTCTGGAGTTATTTCTGACAAAGAGCAATTTATAAATATATGACATTTTTAATGAAAAATATCTAGAATTATTGTAGGATTTAATAATGTAATGATATACAACGTGTTTTGTTAAATAGTTTTAGTTAACACAAGTTGCATTTTTCTGATCAGATATTTCTCTAGAATCTCTTTTCAAGGAGGAAATGTTTCACTCTAGCAAATAAAATCTCACACAAATTAACTCTACTTCGTCGACTTATTATTTATCTTTACCAAAAATGCCAACTTTGTTATAGTTTCCTACAACTTAGCATTCATTCAAACCCGAAAAATTACTCCTAGAATCTATAAATCAATGAATGGATAAGAGTACTGATACTTGATATTTATTGCTTACGCATTGTTGAGCCCATTGTATCCTATCATGATTGCAAGTGACCTTAACTGACAGCATCAGGTGATATTATATCCCGGAAATGTCTCAGTCTTATTTGGAGTGCCGAATACGTTCCGAGAACATGGTTATCTACATGCTAGGTCATCCATGACGCCAGTTCTTGAAGATGTCTCGTTAGCAATCCCACAACGATCCTCAGTTATTTCTTTTTCAAAATGAAAAGTGTAGTAATAGGTCCAATATCTCATTTTAAAGGCTCTCTTACAACATTCAATCAACTTGCTTTCCAGCAGCCATTTCAGTTCTCTCTTACCAACAAAAGTGGAAACAGGTATAATGGATTGGGGGCCATATAGCTCAGCTGCGACTTCATCTTTGCCAAACGATCAGATTTTATGTTTCCGTGTATACCCAAGTGACTCAGGACCTTCACGAGTCTGATACTATAACTATTATTTGTTAGCTTATCAAGTATCTTCCACAACAATCGTGAAGCTACTACAATGGATTATGTTATGGTTTTTTTTTAAATCATCACTATATTTTTTAACACCCTTGTATGGGTTTATAACTACTCAATCGGTTCCAACTGTCATAATCAGTTGATATAGTACGCATGACGATTATCGATTGCAAGTAAGAGTCAATATTTTAAATTAATTATCTGTTTAATTATTACTAGTGAGTGATACAATACTTTAAAATTATTTCGTATATAGAACGCTGAAGCTTATAAATTTAAAGAGGAAAAGTAACTTAATAATTAACTAATATTTCTTGTCTATTGATTAACAAATTCATGTGTTTTGAGTTTAATTTTTATAAGTAGTGTTGTACGTTCTTGTTCTTGTGGGTTTCTTCTTTCTTCTGGTTTTCTTACTCGCGTTTTTTATCTTTAATTCTTCTTTTGTGTGTCCTTTTAGTAAAAATCTTCAGTTATTAGTCAATGAGCATCGATATTTAACTAGTATCCACATGCCACTAAACAGTTGAGCAGTGTTGCAACCTAATTTGTTTGAAGAGACAAACTTGAATAATTTTTTTATTTTTCATATTTGAAAACCTAAATAATTTAGTAAATTAAAGTATATTCCACTTTCTTTTAGTATTTATATCATTAATATTTATTGAAATTATTTTACCTTGGTCTACGTGAATTTGATTTCTTTTTACTTTGTCATTTCGCAGTTTAACAATAAATAAAATTTTTTGAAAAAAATCGGACCGGCTTCTAAAAGTGCAATAAAAGGCGAAAAATAATTATAATTTTTTTATGAAATTGGAATGTTTAAGTCGGCGCCAAACTAATATCTGACAAAATGTGATTCGCATCAACTTATGAAAAGAACTTTATTTGTAATTGCTTTCTTACCATAATTTGTATATATTAGTAGTTATTTATTTCATTTATAAATAATTTGGCGCCGACTTCAAAAATTTCAATTTCATATAAAAATTTATAGTTATTTTTCACATTTTAGTGCACTTTTAGAAGTCGGTTCAATTTTTTTATAAAAATTTTATATTTCTATTTTTAGTTTTAGAATTCATTACGATATCCATAAATTATTTGAACTAAATGCTAATCGAGATTAGTGTACCACGCAATGACTCCAATGTGGCAAAAAAAGTACCCGTTTTATCCAAAGTTGTAAATCACCCTAAACTGAATCACTAAAAATTCTTTGATTCTTAGAGTTCTTCAAATACCAGTGAAATTGTGTCATACAAAAATTTCATCTGTTGTAGTAAATCCACTATCTTAAATTACAAATTAATTTTAAATTGGTAATAAAGGCCCCAAAATCTTCTAATATCGATATTTAAAAAACTTGAGACATAAACCAACTAATATCAAATCTGCGAAAATGCGAATAAGGTAGAATTTTCAACCCACCATATTAGATCCGCCTTATTGAGTTTCAAAAAAAAAATTGTATCATCTTAATCTAATCTAGATTTAAACCCTTCAAAGGCCCCTAGTTCCAATTTTGGATGAAATCCGAAAAGTTAAAATTTCGAGACCATCATATTGCATCTGACATAATAGATTCTCTTATAATAACTTTATATTCGCTATTTACATCCTTAAAAACGATTCAGTTCCACCTTTGAACAAAATCGAAAAACGTAAAATTTTTAGTCCACTATATCGGATTCGCTATGTTAAAACATGAAAAATACTTTTAAATTCATAATTTACACCCTCAAGAACTCCCTATATCAGTTTTGGAGAAAATCGAAAAACGTAAAATTTTTAAGACGCCATATTGAATCCGCCAGATTAAGTATTCAAAAAATATTTTAAATTCGTAATTAACACTAACAAAAATCTCCCAATACTGATGTTAGGGAAAATCGAGAGATCTAGAATCTTTAAACCGCCATCTTGGACTCGCCATATTTAATTTTTTTTAAATAATTTCGGATTTGTAATGTGCGATTTCAAAAACTCCCCCATATCAGTTAAAAAAAATCAGACAAAATTAATTTTTTATCCGCCGTATTGGTAGGCAATAATGATTTTTTTAAAATTATTTCAGATTCGTTGTGTGCAACCCCAAAAATTCCCGCATGCCAATTTTGAAGAAAATCGGACAAAATTGATTTTTTGGTCCGACATATTGCATTTAAAAAAAAAATAGACTCGTTATGTGCGACCCAGAAAACGCCCCCGTACGAATTTTCGAGAAAATCGGACAAAATTGATTTTTTTGTCAGCCATAATGAAATTTTAAAAAATATTTTGTATTCGTTATGTGCGACACCGAATACCCCCCACACCAATTTTGGAGAAAATCGGACAAAATTTAATTTTTTTATCCGTTATTTAGGTCCACCATATTGATTTTTTAAAAATAATTTCAGATAAATTGTGTACGACTCCAAAAATTCCCCCATACCAATTATGGAGAAAATCGGACAAAATTAATTTTTTTGGCCACCATATTGTCCGCGCTATTTTGGATTTTGCTGCACCAATTTAGCCCAAAAAAGTATGAGACCACCGCAGCAACTTCCTAAACATAATGAAAAAGATTTCATTCAAATCGGTGCAGCCGTTCCGGAGTTATCGGTGTACAAAAAAAAATACATAGTCGACGAATTGAGAACCTCCTCTTTTAGAAGTCGGTTAAAAAGAATTAAATTTCACATATATAAACTAATTTATTTTTTTTCAATTAAAATTTTGTAATAATTTCAAATTATGTGTGTGTGAGAGAGAGAGAGAGAGGGAGAGAGGGGGGTTAGCCTGGAGTATTTGCTTATTAATGCGACTACTAACCTCAAACTAAACTCTGGGAATTTTATATTACATTATTTAAATTCTTCTTACTTAACTATGAGGTCTTGCAGTTAAAATACCAGCGTAACCATAGCAAATATTGTTTATGGCCTGTACTTGTGAGTCTTTGTCAGCTGCTCAAAAGCTACGGTTGACCTTGGGTAAAAATATATGTAACATTTATTTTGTCACTCTCTGAATACTGCCATGAGAGTAGTGAATATTATTACATTATATTATAGTATATTACATTATGTTATATTATATTATATTATAAAATATTATATTACATTATATTATATTATATTATATTATATTATATTATATTATATTATATTATATTATATTATATTATATTATATTATATTATATTATATTATATTATATTATATTATATTATATTATATTATATTATATTATATTATATTATATTATATTATATTATATTATATTATATTATATTATTTTATATTATATTGTATTACATTATTGATAACTTTTACCTATGATTCATCCAAAGGTTGACTCATACTGTACATCGCTTTATAAGACAAATAAATTTTGGCAAAATTATATAGAAAAAGTAGTACGCAGACATTTGATAGATTAAGTAACGGGCATATATTATTAATGATACCAGCAAAAATAGGAAAATTAGCTGACACATTTTTAAGATTTCCCAAAGCTTAAGAATAGTCCACTGATTTTAAAATCCAATCGTTCAAGATGCTTCGAGAAATAACAGACGTGATTTACTTCCATAATAGCTCCCATAGTAAAATAGTTAAACGAAACAGGTAGAGACGACACCTGATCCATATTCATAAGACTTTACAAGGAAGATGTGAGGGAAAACTATTCGTAGTTTACACAACCAATTAACCAAATTATTTGTTACACTTTTGGCATTGTATGTTTTAAATATTTGTTGTTGATGAATATGAGGGGATGCTACAAATGTAATTGTATAATTTTTAGTCCCCCAGTTAAGACACAAACATTTAAATTAAATTCGAGAGAAGTAGTTAAAGCTCCCGTATTAGTGAAACATCATATTATTAAACATCAAACAAATGAATTTGTACCTATTTTAACATTTGTGGTGTTGTAAGATTAAGAATGGGTTACAAATCAGAGAAGCCATTTTTGCCTTTAATATTTAAAACTCAACGACGTGTAAATTTAAATCAGGTGACATCAGTCCAGGCGCGGATCCAAGGGGGGGGGCGGTGGGGGCGATCGCCCCCCCCCCCCCAAGAGCTTTGAGTTTAGGAAAATGGACCCGATTTTTCCTCTTATACTATAGTTTATTCAAGAACTAGAGAGAGTAATAAATCATTTTTTACCCTTTTTCTCTTCGCAAACTACCTGTGTTCTTTAGTCCGGTGTTTTTAGCAAAATTTGTTAGACACATATCTTTTCATAGGAATGGGTTAGAAATTTTATAATCAAAAATACCGGTCTATAATAATAGACTAAAACGTAGGATTATTCTCTCAAAAAATTCTAAGTTATAATTTAAATACTAACAAAATATCCATTGTCAAAAATACAAAAAGTTAAACATATATAAAGAAATAAATTCGTCCATATAATAATAAAATATTTTTGGGGCTATCGGTCATTTTATTATTAATTAAAAATATTTTTAGGGTATTTGACGTTTTAGTTTATTTATTTCTTAATCCATCTGCAGAATTACAATTAAACACTAAAAAGGGATTCAAATGTAATTACTTTTTTTTATGTTGTAATTAAAATTAGACCTAGTTATTTTTATTTCTATTGTACTGATATCTTAATTTAATTTACTTTTATATATGGAAATACGATATAAATAAGATAAACATGTTAATTCTACACGCTTAAGAAAAAGACACAAACACAATAATAAAATAATAAAAAACTTACGGCTAATTAGAATTAAATATATATAAAATTAAAGAGTGGGACACACTAATATTTAAAAAAATAAAAAAACATATAAACAACATTAAACAATAAAATACAACAAAAACAAAAATTTAAATAATAAATTATGTTTACACTAGTAAACATTACGTATCTAATTCCTGATCAAAGTCAGTGAAACTATCTTCGCTAAAATTAATTATAATTGGTTCCTCTATCTCACCGATTATGAGATCGAGTTCTCACATTTTGTTTTATTCTTTTATTATATGGATTTTTCCCAATTTTCCGCAGTAACTTTATTCAAAAAAATCTTTCAAAAGTTTAGTTAAATTACTAATTTTATTAATTGTGTTATTTCTAGCAACTCTACCTTTTACTTGAGAGAGGTATTTACGGCTCTAACGGACAGTATCCGGACGATTTATAAGAACAGATTTTCTATCTGGTTTTTTCCAGCAAAAATTAAGTTCTCTGAGCAGTTTCCAGATATCAGTTCTTTTAATTTCAGGTAAATCGCGATCTTCAATGATTTTAGTTAGAATTTTGTAGATGGTTGGGATCTGCTTCTCATAATAAAATGTATATACAACCCCTTTAATTGCAGTTTGCATCTCTTTTTCCAACGAGGTTTTTCGTTTGCCTGTGATCGAATGTGGCTTGGGAGTACTAACAATTCCAGTCGTTTTTTCTCCTTCAGTATCCGGTATATAGTAGATTGTCCAACTCCTGTCATGTTGGAATATATCTCAACAGAGCTTTTAACATTATTATTTAGATATTGATATCTTAAGGCATCATAAACATTCATCGTAATAAGTTTTTCGTTGAGGAAAAAATGCCCTGGTTTAACCATTTTTAAATAAATATAGAGATGAAAGCCATATCTTTTGGGTATCTCACTAATCTCAAATAATATATAAAAAACAAGCGCAAACAAGATAAATCACTAAGAAAAAACTGTAAGTTGTACTTTGCTCACTGACAGAAATTAAATTAAACTATCAGAAAATAGAACCCATTCTGCCTTTTATATTAGGAATGAGTATGCTGCTTGCACCCCCCCCCCCCGTTGACAACTTGTTTTTTTTGCCATAGTATACTTTTGTGATATCACCGCCCCCCCCAAAGAGAGAGGCTGGATCCGCCCCTGCATCAGACTGGTAAACAATTTATAGTATAGACAAGATACGGTGGTGCGTCTGGACAGTGAGAAAATAAGTAAAGTAAAACTAAAAAGCTATTATAGAGAGGAGTATGTCCTGTCACCGTTCCTGTTAAATGCATATCCTCATGGTGGCATTCAAAAAAGTATTTACAAATGAAACGGCTGGAATAAAAATGTATCTCTATTCAGCGTGTAATATTAAATATGCCCATGACAAGGCACTCATAATACAAAACACAAGTAATCCCCAGAGAATATTAAATAAGGTTGTAAAAGCAAGCGAAGAATTCGATTGATCACTCAACATGAAGAAAATTAAATTTATGGTCATCAAGCTGGACATATTAGAAATATCAAAGATATTTTAGGTGAAAACTGAGACGGCACGGAATATGGCGGCCAAAAGACGTGATATGTATATATATATATATATATATATATATATATATATATATATATATATATATATATATATATATATATTATTGCTTTTTTGAATTCTCCGATCAAAATAAGTGCTATTTTAATAAAGCTTATAGTACCTAAACCTTAAGGGTTTTTAAATAATTTGAATTTTGACAAAATCTAACCTAATTTTCATGCTTCAAATATTTAAGAAGTATTTCAATTATGTACTCGAAATTTACAGTGAAGTGTAACAATAAATCAAACTTTATATCCCAATTATAATAAACTTACTATATTATACAAGAAGTCCAAAAATTAAAACTAATCAAATAAGAACTTTAAGTGGCTATAACTTGATTAATTTAAATAGAACGCTATACTTTTTAACTGACCCGAAAATATACCTTTTAAATACCTATCGAATGGTATAAGAGTGTTCTATTGCTAAGTCTTCGCATTTTCACAGAATACTCCAAATAATTGTTTTCTGCACCATTTTGTGGTTTTTGAATAGACGTTATAATATATCTAGTTGCCTATGACATTTAAAAGCGTCAGATAATTTATTTAATCTATCAGTTTGGTCTGCAAAGTCTGTTGCTATATTAGCGGTATCATTTTTTGTAACTGTGGAACTTCATTTATTGAGCTGAATTATTTGAATATTGTTGTGTTATTACTTTCTCAAAATGAAGATTTATCCAATGGAAGTACGTATTGATATAATTTTTATCCTTGGGAATGTCATAAAAATTGTTTGTTGGCTTCTCGAATCTATGCTCAAAAATTTTCTGACAGAAACCATCCTAAACCAGCCGTTTTTGTGATACTATTAAACCAGTTTTGGGAAAGTGGAAGTGTCAGTTATAAAAAACCTATTATAGAAAACCTATCCTTGAGGAAGAAGAAAACGTTTTTACTGTACTTGGTTCAGTGATAGAGAATCCCAACATTAATCAAAATAATATATCCGATAATACTAACATTAACCAAGCAAGTATTTCAAGGATTCTTACCAAATACAGATTTCATCCTTATAAAGTCCAGCTTTGTCAAGAGCTTCACGGAAATAATTTTAGTTGCCTACGACATTTAAAAACTGATGTTTGTAAATGTCATAGGCAATTAGATACATTATAACATCTATTCAAAAACCACAAAATGGTGCAGGAAACGATTATTTGGCGTATTCTGTGAAAACCTGAAGACTTACCTATAGAACACCCTTATACCATTCGACAGGTATTTAAAAGGGTACATTTTCTGGTAAGTTACAAAGTATAGCATTCTATTTAAATTAATCAAGTTATAGTCACTTAAAGTTCTTATTTGATTAGTTTTAATTTTTGGACATCCTATATAAAATAGCAAATTTATTATAATTGGAATATAAAATATGATTTATTATTACAGTTCACTGTAAATTTCGAGTTCATAACTGAAATACTTTTTAAGTATTTGAAACATGAAAATTAGGTTAAACTTTGTAAAAGTTCAAATTAAGGTTTAGGTACTATAAACCTTACTAAAACAGGCATTTATTTTGATCAGGGAATCCGAAAATGCAATTCCATTAAAAAAACACAACTTTGATACTTCAGAACCTTTAGAATACCGTATATATTATGTAAATAATTTTAAAAAGTAACTATTTTAGACCTTCATATATCCCAAAAGTAAAACTTTTTGAAAGTCACGTATTTTGGCCGCAATATTCCTTGCCGTATAGGGTGAATAACCCTGCATAATCCAGATCCATTTCCTCTGCTTTTTCTTCTTGAAAAATGAATTTACGGCATACAGACTCTGCTGTGTAATAAAATTAAACATCATGACACTTTTTTCATTCATAGTGTCAAAATTATACGGCCCTACTATCGTTCTGTTTGCGTCCTAGCTTTGCGTCGATCACAAAAGTGTTGGAATATTGGTCCTCCTCCAGTGTTGAGATGAAGTCATCATAGAATAGTTCAACATCTTCATCAATTTGTCTAGATATGGGAATTATTTTTATAGAATATATTGTTAATAGTTTAATGATCTTGCTAGATATTCTGTCTCAAATGCTGTTTGTAAGTTTCTTATTTATTCGATGCTATTCGTAAATTTCTTATTTATAGCAAATACTTTCAGTAAAAATTGTTATATGTTCACTAATTTATATAAAAAAAATAATCACCGGTGTTTCAATATTTTTCGATGAAAAAGAAAAAAATACGGATACAATAATATGTAATACAGCAAAAGTAAAAAAACAAAAGGGAAACGTAATCCTTGTCCGATACGCTGGTTCTTATTTTTAGAAAATCGTTGAATAAGTCTTTAATTATTTTCAGCCAATCCCAGGAGGGTTTCTTAAAATAACATTATATATCCCCTTTCTAAAGTATTGAAAGAGCCAAAATAAGTTATAAAATGCCGACAATTTTCAATAATAACTCTTAAATTTATATAATTTTGTTCCAATTAAAATATTTCTAAAACTTTAAGGAATATTACAAGGAACTTCTAAAAAGGTCCAATAATATTAGAATTTTAGAAGTACTAATAAAGTCGTACAATTTCATTCGGAAACATAACTCTTAATAAAGCAATATTTATTGTTGAGGAGCATTCAGTTTATGTAATTCATTTAATTTCATATTTTTAATACAGGGCGTCTGGTAACTATATGTCAAACTTTTCGCAGTGTATAGAGAGTGTCGTATATGCACGTTCGTCGTTTCAGGAAAATTACTCATGGAGATCGGATTTTCCGCGGTAATGCCACGAAGTATGTTTCGATCAAAGATGAACGACGTATACGAACTATGAGTGACTTGCGTATCAGGAATTTGGTCATTTATGGTATGTGTTTGTCCCTGCATCACATGGTCCCCACCAGAGATGCCATGTCGTCTCAAGAAAATTATTCATGGAGATAGGATTTTCCGCGGGAATGCCACGAGGTACGTTTGGATCTAATGCGAATGACGTATACGAGCTATGAATGATTAGCGTATAAGTAATTTGGTTATTTATGGTATATGTTTTTCCCCGCATTACGTGTTCTCTACCATGAAGTGAAGATTGAATGTCATTGTTGCATTGAAGAAATTGAAGTGTTAGGATTTAACTGAGTATTTTGATTTATGCGGGTAGCATTCCAGGCTGTTCGAGTGGTTTTGGTGAGAGTTTCGCGGCCTTTCCTGGGATCGCGCCAGACCTAACAGGATTCTACACTCGTAATTAATCTAAAACGACTGAATATACCTATATATGAGCATCAGATTGTGGTTATTTTCATTTCTGTGCTTGGTCATGAGTATCAATGTACAGTCATGTTTAATGAAGAGTTGTGGTTCGCTACTTGGTAGTAAGTAATTCCAAAAAGAAGACAAAATTGCCAAGAAAATTTAGAGAAACTAAATTCTACCCCTGAGGATGAACTAGAAGTATCAAAAAAATTATTTTCTCAATCTTCTCTAGAAAGTGTATGTGTAGTTAATGGTAAAAAAACCGATAGAACAAAAGTTTTATTATTGTATGATCAGTTCGGATATACTCCAGGGGGATCTCTGCAGAGGTTCATGGATAATGTCGATGTTCAGATACTGGTTAAACCAAACGCTTCATATATTGGTTTCATAGAAGACATTGCGCAATTAAGTAAAAATTTTACAACCGATGATTATGTCATGGTTTTGGCTGGTTATAATGATTTTGTTAATGGAAAGTTTTCATCTTTTCGAAAAATAAATAGCCGTATTAAATTGCTTGGTGGTTGCTAAATTGAGCAACTGTGCTAACAAGTTAGGTCGCTGTGTTAGGGGGGCCATCACTTTTGTTGATAACATCGTGAAAGTTACATCATCGGGATCTGATGTGAACACCAATTTAATTTTTGTCAATATTGTGGAGGATAGTGATATAGAAACTAGTAAGTAAATTTTAGGTGTAAGTTTAAATTGGATAGTCAAAATACAACTAGGGTATGTAAAGGTGATAAAGAACAATTGAATAATGCCTTAGAAGTTAAATATAAGCCTTAATTTTTATTGCTTAATATTCAATCAATTCGTAATAGAGTAGACGAATTTTTGATATTTTTGGAAAATGAAGGCAAACCTAGTTTTTTATTTTTGACGGAGCACTGGTTAAAGTGTAATGAGTTGTGTTATGTTAAAGATTGTTGTGTAGTCTCTCTCTGCAAATTGTGTAAGTTTTAATTTTACTAAAACCAACGTGTTAAGTTTCAAGTTTACCTGTGATAGTTTAACTTTGAACAATCATTTTAGAGAGAACAAGCTAGTGACTAGATTTTTAGGTATACCTATAGACGATAAGTTGAAATTTACTGACCACATAATGGCATTAAATAAGAAGTTGGCTGCCGGGTGTTAAGCGGTACGAACAGTGTCAAGGGAATTAGATTCAAATGTGGCTATTTTCGTTGATTGAATCTCATTTGAAATACGAAATTGCATTTTGGGGATTCTGTAGTCGGCAGTTATTAAATTCGATTCTTGTATTACAAAAGCGAGCAGTACGTTGTTTATTTAATGTAAAAATGATGGAACATTGTAGGCCTTTATTTATTCAAGGTAAAATATTAACAGTGACAGGCATTTTCATTTTAGAAATAGCGGGACTGATTCATAAAAAATATAAAAATTATTCAACTCTAAACCCATATAATACACGTAATAATGGCCTGCCATTAGCCATTCCCAGGACTACTCTCACTAAACAGTCTCTTATTTTTGAAGGAATTAAAATATATAACATAATTCCTCTAAAATATAGAAATATTATGGATGATAAAATAGGAAAGAACTTAAGGGTTTTCTTGTGACACGACCGTATTATTCAGTGGAAGAATATTTTGCTGACAATTTTTAACAGGGTGTGTTTGTGCTTTCAAAATGTGTATAATAGTGTAATTTTATGGCTATTTTTGCCTTGTTTTACTTTATTATATTTGACTGTAAACTTTTAAATTAATTTAGTAGACATTTATTTTATTTTATTTTAGGTACATGTTTTGTTAATTATGGACTTTTGTTTATTTATACTGTTTATTTTGATTACTGACTTTAATCACATGTTTATTGTTATCATTAATCTAAGTTTTTTAAGTTTTTTTGTTGACAAATTTTTTGTGTTGCTTATGTTTTTGTTTATATTTATTTTCAACTTTTTGTTCTGCAAGTTAACAAGATTGTAAAGCAGATTGTAAATTACAAACCTTGTACGACACTTTATTGAACACGATTGTACACACATTTGGACTAGGGCATACAAAATAAAAGAGTAATTTTCAAAAAATTTCTTCCGTTAGTTTTTGATCTTTTATATGTAATTATGGATTTAAAAAACGAATTTGATAACAATTTTTTCGGTATAAAAAAAAGATTTTCCAAAAATATCTATATTTCGAGCCTTAAACTATATTACCCTCCGTATATATTACTGTTTTCTAGGGTCTCATTGTATTTTGAAATTATAAAATATATAAAAACAATTCTTCCGATTGTAAAGTAACAGTGATAAGAAAATAAGTGATAATGAACTTGAAACAAGTTTACCAAGATGTTGTGCGAGTATATTTTCCTTAAATTCCCCAACACCTCCTAAATTCCCAAAATACTTAACGCATCTTAAATTCTATCCGGTATTATGTTCCGAAAAGTTCGGAAAACAACAAACTCAACTTAAGCCTACAATAGTTTTTACTCTTGAATGGTTTAAAAGCTGGGAATTCCGAGAGTGGGTTTTATACAGTGTGTTTTACTTGAACAAGGAAGGATCGCCTAGCCTGCAATTTTTTTATAAATAGGATATCAATTTAGATTTTAGGAAATTTCCTGGTGTGATACGGATGTTGCAGTGCTTTGGTAGCCACAAATTCCTTTAATATCAGTATTTTTGATATATTATTTATTCCTAGTTATAACCAAAAATGATAAACAGTTTCAGTTTAGAAATTGTAGTAATTTGGCTTAAAAAATACGCAACAGCACTCTTATAGAAATCGTTGGTGCGATACTTTACTTAAAACTGTGAAATTCGCAGTTGGTTTAGTTATTAATGCCGGATAATGCGACTTCTATCCTCAGAGTAGCACATTTCGTGCATCGAGTTTTGCTATTCCATTTTTAATTTACCGTCGCGCCATCACATGGCGATTCTATTCAACATTGTTGGTTTGTTTTGTCTTTGTGTTATTGGGTCAGCCATTGAGATGTCGCCACTTTGTCATATTTACTATTTTTCAGCCGTGAAATCTGTCTATAGTCAACAGTCAATCGCTATCCTTGTGTTGAAAGCTTGTCAAAAAATTAAATTTTACAGTCAGTTTGTAGCACGATTTGTATAATTTATTATATTGAATTTCTTGTAATTAGGGTGTGGCCTGTAAGAAATAAATTGCTAAATAAATTATTATTATTATTATTACAACAAAAAAAAAGTTTAATCTTTTAATACTACATATTTCTACTAGTAAAATGTAGTACTTAGGGGCTAAATAGTCAATAAATTTTAAATTAATATTTTTCCTATTTCAACGTATAATCAAGTTCTTACCCATGTTTGCCCTGGTTGAATATTTATAATTAATGAAATGCTTCAATTTATTCGATTTAAGGTAATATAAACATATTAATTGTACATATAAACAATGTAAACTGCAGGTGTCCTCATTAAATAGTAAGGGTGAAGGATAGGTTTTATTTTTTTTGTAGATAATTTTTAAGATATATTTATGTACAACAATTAGTGTCTTTAAGTTACCTTTATAAGTACCCCCATACAACCAAACCATATCTCAAAAGTGATTCAACTAATGATTTGTATGCAACTATTAATAGTTTTGTACTTAAGAATTCCCTCAGCAAATAAAATTTATAAATGAGCTTACGGATCTTATTTGTTAAATATTCAGTATGATCTGACCATTTTAAAAATTGATCTATAATAACCCCCAAGTATTTAGTCTTTGATACAGATGTAATTTCGAGCCCTGTACTCGTATTCACCACAATGGTATCAAAATGCGGTCTAGATGCATTTGTCAATGACGAGGCAATATAATTTGTTTTTCTTTTTATGTTTAAAGTTAATTTTAGAAAATCCAACCAGCATTTCACTATCATAAAACCTTACTTTATATTATCTCTTACTTCATCCCAAGTATCACCAAAGAACAGAATGGCCGTGTCATTAGCATAAAAATAAATTTTTCCATTGATATTGATGCCCAACAAAACATTAATGTAGGTCACGAAAAGTATTGGTCCCAAAATGGTTCCCTGTGGAACACCAATCCAAATCCTTCGCGGCGCACTAAGGCAGCCATTGACCTTTGTACACTGCTCTCTGTTAAAAAGATAACTCCTGAAGATTTCCAATACCCCGCCCCGCACTCCATAGAGTTTCAGGATCTCCAGAAGTTTTTCATGGGACACGGTATCAAAAGCCTTCGCTAAGTCTATGAACACGGCAATGGCCTTCTTATTCACATCTAATTTACCTATTATCTCAGAACTCAGACCATATATGGCGTCAGTAGTACACACTCCCTCTGAGGAGCCAAACTGATTCCCCGATAAAATGCCATTCATTTTTAGAAAGTTTACGAGTCGATCCTTTAGACATTTCTCAAATATTTTAGCAAAGTTTTTTATTAGGCTTATTGGACGGTAATTTTCTGACTGTTTAAAATAAGCTGGTATTTTATTTGTATTAAAAATAAGATTAATAATATGTGATAAAGGTTTAGTTATTTATAAATGTGTAAATTAAATAGTTTTTGCACTAATACCATCCTTACCTGGAGCATTATCATTTTTTAATAAGTGAATTTGTTTAATAAGTTCGTTATCTATCACAGGGTATATATACAGGGTGTCTCAAAAGAAAGTACATATTTCTTTTGCTTATTGCGTGAACGCAACTATTCCGAGAGGCGCGGGGGGTATGTCAATCGGTAGCCTAGCTCTTGGGAATTTAGTCGCTATGGAGCGTTTCTCGGGAGCGGACCGTGCTTTGTGCGGACGTGAGTTTTACAAAAACGGTAATTCGGCGACTGTAGCGCCTAAAAAATTCTGCAATTTTCGACATATTCGTCACTTAAATGATGCACCAAACGCTCGGCTTATTAGAAAATGGGTCCAGAAGTTTAAAGAGACCGGTTCAATACTAGATAAACCAAAATTCGGGCGTCCGAGGTCTTCGAGAACGGTCGAAAACCTAGAGAGTGTTACTCAGTCTGTTCGTGACGACCCAAACGTTTCGATTCGTAAGCGTGCTGTTGCTTTAAATGTGCATAGGTCATCATTATTCCGCATTTTACATAAAGATTTAAAGCTGAACCCCTATAAAATTCAGTTGGTGCAAGAATTGAAGCCTCAAGATGTTGGTCAGAGGCTTGACTTCGTAAACCAGATGACTGAACGCTTTTCAACGTTTACCAACATCTTCTTTTCGGATGAAGCCCATTTTCATCTTAATGGTCATGTAAACAAGCAAAATTGCCGCTATTGGAGTGCAAACAATCCAAAACACAAACATCAGAAACCTCTACATTCACCGAAAGTGACTGTATGGGCTGCGATGTCGGCGCGAGGAATTATCGGCCCGTACTTTTTTGAAGATGAAAGAGAACGCACAGTAACAGTGACTTCAGAGCGGTATGTGGAGATGTTAGACGACTTCTTCGTGCCTGAACTGCAAAATTGTCCTGGCTATAACCAAAGAACATGGTTCCAGCAAGACGGAGCAACTTCACACACGTCCAACATGTCTCTGCCACGAGTGCGTGAAATTTTTCCTGGCAAATTGATCTCAAAGAAAGGTGACATAAGTTGGCCTCCACGCAGTCCTGATTTATCACCTATGGACTTTTTCCTATGGGGTTATGTCAAATCAAAACTTTACGCCAACAAACCGACTTCCCTGGCACAATTAAAAGAAAATATCGGCAACGAAATGGCAGACATCACGGAGAAAACCTGCCGAGCCGTCATGGGCAATTTTAGTGCTCGATTAAACAAATGCTGTGAGCGCAACGGATTACATTTGGACGATATCATTTTTAAAAAATAAATTTCCAAACAATGTATTTTAATATGTAATAAACATTTTTTCAATAAAGTCCTGACTTTTTTTTTAATCGATTTTTTAAATGTGAACTTTCTTTTGAGACACCCTGTACATAGAATTGTTTACATTACTCGCAAGATTGCAAGAGATTGGTGGAATATCAATTTTTTTCTCCATTTCAACGCCAATGTTTATGAAATAATCATTACAAAAGTTACTCATGACGATATTATCAGTAATATTTTGTTCATTGTTATCAACTACTTTAATATCAGGGAAGTTATTTCACTTTCTTGAATTTGTGGCATCATCTATAATTTTGCATATTTTTTTCATGTTATTTTTGTTATTTTCAATTTGATTTTTATAGTAGTTAAATTTTTTTTTTTTTTATAAGCCTGTTTAATATATTCCTGTAATATCTGTATTCATTTTCTGATTCAATGCTAAAATTATTTGATAATTTTTTTTTCAGTTAATCTCTATGTTTAATTGATACCACCAATCCTACAGTAATCCATTCTTTTATTTTTTTTATGTTTTTTATTAATAAAATATCGTTTAGTAGTACAGGGTGAGTCAACGATTGGATGAAGTAGGTTTGTGCCTTTTCGGTGAAATTAACAAAGAAACTATATTTATTGTTTGATACAGTTTATTTTTACGCAGATTTTAAAAATATTTAGGACTCTACAGGGTGAGCCAAAAAACTAGGACAGCATAAAGTTGTATTTTTTTAAATAGAATACCCTATATACGAATCGTATTTTCGATTTAGCTTATAATTTTAAATCTTTTTTATTAAGGATTTACTATAACAAAACTTTATAGTTTCTGAGATAATTAAGTTTAAAGAAAAAAAGTCACATTTTCAAGCATCAATTCAATCCTAAATAACGTTTTCAATTTTGTGACAAATATATTCAAATTTGGAATTTAGCAAGGCCAAGGACAAATTAATATAATTTTTACCTAATATTTGCAATAAAAGCTACAGGGTGTTGAACACATCGGCTCAAATTTGAACAAGTTTAAATGAATAAATATCTTTTTTTTTAAATGGTACACCCTGTATATTTTCATGTTATTTAATAGAGTAATAAAAACCCTAAAAGTTTTGTTCAATATATCCTATACCTATTTATAATAGTTTTTGAGATATTTCAGTTTTTCTTATTTTCCATACTTTTTTACAGAAATAGTCTTCATTATCATAGTAGCCATGTAAAATAATAAAAAGAAACTACAGAAACAAACAGAATGTGGTTAAATATGATGAAATACATTATTCGGTATATTACAACGGCAATAGTTTAATTAAACATAATGTGAAAAAATTAACACAACAATAACGACAAGGCAAATACATATTTACTTTTATACTAAATTGAAACAAAAAAATTACCTATTAAATAATGAGATTAATTATTTCTTTTTAATAAGTGTTCGAATAAATGTCCCTCTTGTGCAATGCACAAATTTAGTCTTTTTTGCAGATTTTCTCGGACCCTGGACAAAATTAGTGGCGTTATTGTTCTACAGGTATCCCTAATCCTGTTTCGCATATCTTCCACTGTTGTTGGTGGATTAACATACACCTTATTTTTAATATAACCCCATAGGAAGAAATCTAATGGGGTGATATCGCAAGACCTTGGTAGCCACTCAATGAAACCCCCACGTCCAATCCATTTTTGCGGATATCGTTGGTCCAAAAACGCACGAACTTCACGATGGTAATGCGGAAGCGCACCATCGTGCTGGAACCACATACTATCGAGCTCATCCCTATCGAGACCTTGAAGCAGTTGGGGTAGTTCTTCTTGTAGAAAGTTCAGGTAACTATGGCCATTTAGTGGTTCATTAAAAAAGTGGGGTCCAATAATTCGATTATGATGAATACCACACCAAACATTTAATGACCAGTGGTTTTGATGTTGCACCTCTCTAATTCAAAATGGATTTTCTGTGGCATAATAATGCATGTTGCGTCTATTTACGGCACCGTTACTTCTAAAAGTAGCTTCATCACTAAACATTACCTTGCATAATAAATTTGGATTTAATTGAATCTCCGCATTTGTTGTACGACAAAATTTACACGACTTTCAAAATCCTGTCCATGCAATTCTTGGTGTAATTTCATGTGATATGGATGATACCTATATTTCTTGGTAGTACGATTAGCGGTGGATTGTGATGTTTCACATAATGCTGCTAACTGACGGCTACCAATATAAGGATTTTACTGAACATTTAACAATACTTGTAGTTCTTTTTCTTCATTAGTTACTGGTTTGTTGACCACTTTACGTTTTGGATAATCAACAGTACCAGAAGAATCAAATCTTTGCATTAAGTTTTGAAAAGTATGGGTATTAGGCTGGCGTCGATCAGGATACTTCATTTTGTAAATTCTTTGAGCAAGAAGGCAATTTTTTTGAGCCTCTCCTATTGTATAAATCATATCTATTAACTTATTCTTTGGAAAATTCATTTTACAATATAAAATGAATTCAAAAAAAACCAAACTACACTACATAAAAACCAAAAGAAGCGATTGCGGTTATAAATTTGACACACAGAAAAATGTTCTTTTACATTGTTTTTGCCATGGCTACTATGATAATGAAGACTATTTCTTTAAAAAAGTATGGAAAATAAGAAAAACTGAAATATCTCAAAAACTATTATAAATAGGTATAGGATATATTGATCAAAACTTTTAGGGTTTTTATTACTCTATTAAATAACATGAAAATATACAGGGTGTACCATTTAAAAAAAAAAAGATATTTATTCATTTAAACTTGTTCAAATTTGAGCCGATGTGTTCAACACCCTGTAGCTTTTATTGCAAATATTAGGTAAAAATTATGTTAACTTGTCCTTGGCCTTGCTAATATTTGTCACAAAATTGATAACGTTATTTAGGATTGAATTGATGCTTGAAAATGTGACTTTTTTTCTTTAAACTTAATTATCTCAGAAACTATAAAGTTTTGTTATAGTAAACCCTTAATAAAAAAGATTTAAAATTATAAGCTAAATCGAAAATACGATTCGTATATAGGGTGTTCTCTTTAAAAAAATACAACTTTATGCTGTCCTAGTTTTTTGGCTCACCCTGTAGAGTCCTAAATATTTTTAAAATCTGCGTAAAAATAAACTGTATCAAACAATCAATATAGTTTCTTTGTTAATTTCACCGAAAAGGCACAAATCTACTTCATCCAATCGTTGACTTACCCTGTACAAAAATTTAACTCCCTTATAAATGACTTGAACTAAGGTTTTAAAATTTCCCAATATCCAGACTAATAAATTAAGTGACATTTTTCAAACTGTATTTTAAAAGTAAAAAACGCTTAAACGACAATATTTATTGAAAGTTGGGTAAAAATCAATGAACTATTAATCTATCACCCTTATTTCCGTCATGCCTGGCCCAATCCATTATAAAATGGCCGCTGTACTTTAGCTCTTGATTTTAACGAAATCCGGCGCAGAGTAAAAATGTGTGTCCATATACAAGACACTTAAGCTGTCAATATGTATTAAATGATGGATAGGTTATAGAGTTGCTTTTTCAACTCATTTACGAAAGTTAAAGAATGTTTTATATTTTAGAAATTTTCACCAGAAATAACTCAATACCGATTCTGAACGTGTTCAAATATTCTAGCCCGAATAATAGACAATAAATTTTAAAAGCAAAATCATGTTGCTTGGCAGTTTTTACTTTATGCTGATGTTGTTCGTTCGTTTCAAACCTAATGCATACAAAAATGTATTAACATATATGTTTTAACTAGGTTATTCATAATTTTAGCATGCTATCGATGTTTGTCTTCGAGAGAATCTGGGGAGGGGTTATAGGAGCAGCAACATTTGAAACTGTTTTCAAAACCTTATTGTTCTGGTAAAACACAACAAGGTGACTCTTGCGTGGGTCACAAGACACAAGGGCGTCTGGGATAATAAATAAACAGATCAACATTCGAGGGGGCATTCGACAACATGTCTAACTATTCAATATGCAATGCTTTACGACGAGGCTCTGAACCAATAGTAGTCCTATGGATTAAAGCAATGTTAACTCAGAGAATAATATATGATGAGCTTAACAATGTAACTATTACAGCACTGTCAAGTAGGGGCTGTCTACCGGGAGGAGTGCTATTGCCTTTGTTGTGGAGCCCTGTGGTGGACCGCCTGTTAAGTTGACTAAATGATCCCAGTTTATATAGACAGGCATCTGCCGATGACCTAGTTTGTGTCCTGGTCGCGATATCCGATATCAACAAGTGCCATAATTACATTGGTGAAAAGGACTCTTCAATTCAAGAGGATAGTTAAATACTTGGGAGTAATTCTGGACTCACGACTGAGCTGGAATGATCATATTGAGGCTCGAACCAAGAAAGTCAAATGTGCTTGTAAACGAGCATTTAAGTGCACATACGGACTGACACCTAAAGTACTATTTTGGATATACACTATGGTGATCCGCTCCATGATAACGTAAGCCGCTATTGTATGGTGGCGTAGTACAACCAAGCGCCAAAACGCACTCTTCAACTTGACAAAGTTCAAAGAACGGCTCATGTGGGAATGTTGAATGCGACGAGGACTGCTCCCACCAGGACTCTTGAAGTCCTGGTGAACTTGCTTCCTCTTCATTTATAAATAAAGAACGAGGCCCTGAAGACCGTTTATAGTCTCAGTTGTCCAGGGTATCTTAGAATTGGAACGGGCGGCTACTGAGGAGTCTGGGAAGGCGCTGTGGAGAAGTGTCCATCACTGCCCATTACATGACGCCGCCTTTAAAATCTAATCTCTCCCTGGAGATATTTCTGCCAAGTAGAAAGGCTTGGGCGGGACAGCAAAATCTTCCAAAAAATGGGTCCTGGTGGTATACTGATGGATCTCGACAAGATAAAAGAGCTAGAGCCGGAGTGTTCGGCAGAAGAACAGGAGTCGGAGAGTACTACCTTCCTCGACAACGTGCGATAATCTTCACAGCGGAAATTTATGTTATTCTGCAGTGTGCCCATCTCTGTGAGAGGGATATAGACAGTAATAGGGTAATAAATATATGCTCAGACAGTAAGGCTGCAACATTGGCACTGAAGTTGTGTCGTAACTTCGTGCAAGGACGTACCGAATGGTATGACAAGGAACGGCTGCACAGTCAAACTCGTGTGGGTTCCGGGTCAGTTGGGCATACGCGGGAATGAGGAAGCAGACCGCCTGGCAAAGTTGGGTTCAGCAACTGAACTGTATGAACCCCAACGAATACTAGCTGTCCCAATTGCTACTGGCAAAAGGAAATTAAAATCGTTGCTGTAAAGTAAGTTTTTTGAGTTATGGAGGGAAGCTCCTAGAATCAGGTGTGCTAAGGAACATATAACTGGACTTAGCGCACGGTGTACTAAGGAGCTTCTCTCCTTAGGAAGGAAAGAGCTGCGAATTGTGGTAGGATTGTTAACAGGACATTGTCATCTGAGGAACCATCTTCATAGAATCGATATCGAAGACAACCCGACGTGCAGATGTCGTTTGGAGGAGGATGAAACTGTTAGCTATGTCCTCAGAGAGTACCCAGCACTGAACGGACTGAGACAGAGATATTTCGGAGATACAATTTTGTTACCGAAAGCAGTTAGGCAAGTTCAACTAACGAGGCTGCTTGGATTTGCAAAGGCGATCGGCCTCCAATGACCTGCAGCTATGGTGGGATATAAATGACCCAATTGAGGCCTAGGCATTAATGATCTAGTATCACCACCACGTTTTCATTCATTCATTAATTCAAA
Source organism: Diaprepes abbreviatus (assembly GCA_034092305.1). Taxonomy (NCBI): domain Eukaryota; kingdom Metazoa; phylum Arthropoda; class Insecta; order Coleoptera; family Curculionidae; genus Diaprepes; species Diaprepes abbreviatus. Next base: position 541,707 of record JASJET010000225.1, on the reverse strand, counting down.
CGGATCAACTTGCAAGACAAGGGTCTGCTACTACAATTATTGGCCTAGAACCCATATTTGAAATTATGGGTGGTTATCCTAGTGGATAAATCAACATTTGCAGACCATTGAAGGCTACAGATACATCAAGCTATTGCTGACCCGATCATCCGGTAAACTAAACCGCGAAATTCTGCGTCTAAACAGACAACAGACCAGGTTGGTAATAGGACTTATAACTAGCCTCTGCAGCCTGAGAAAACATCTACACATAATGGGCTTCTTTAATGAAGAATCACATGTTGACTATGTGAGGACGAGGACGAGACGATACATTATCTTCAAACGCGAAGCTCTAAGCTACTGGAAACATCTTCATCGATCGAACAAACCAGAATGCATATACCCAGATAACAAATTAGTGAACAGCCTGCTAAACCTGGTCAAGGCAACCAACTTGTTCACCTGGAACAGATATAATATACGACACATTATGTTTTAAGGCTGCAGAGCTCCTCAAACCTGGCCTGTTATGTCACTTAATCAGTGGATTAATCAATTAATCATACTTTTAGCTAATTACTTTTCAACTGTTATATGGTACTAGTGACTCGTCTCGGCTTTGCACGGCTAGCAAAACTGTGTGATCTAATGTGTAAATAGCAGTTCATCAATAAGTTTTGTCGTTCGATAAGAGATGGCACTATTAGATTCGTCGTTTTATTTTTCTAAAGATGTTACTACTGAACGTGAAGTATTACGTAGATCTGTCAACTTATTCGTATATCTACAACTCTTCAAAGTTGACGTGTCTAGTATTTTTTACAATGGAGAAAATTGAATATCGTGCATGGAAAAAGTTTTTATTTTTGGATGGTGTAGCACCAAAACAAATTCATGAATGATTATTAAAAGTATATAAACACTCTTCACCTTCAGTTAAAATAAGAGAACTATGGGTTTCTGAATTTAAACGTGCTTGTACAAGTCCTGAAGACAATCCACGTGAAGGACGTCGAAAAAGTGCATCAACATCTGAAATCATAGCCAAAATACAGGGTATGGTTTTGGAAGATCGTCGATTAACCGAAAGAGTAGCAGTAGTAATAGCAGTCGTCACAGAAACCCATAGGATTTTTTACTGATGGGACCAACAGCTAAACGTGGGTTCCGAAACAAGGTCCTCGACACTCAACTAATCCCGAGTTTACACTCTTTGTCAGTTTTCGTGTCTACCGACTGTCTGCTACAGCACTCGATGTTCTCAAGCGGTCACCCATCCAACTGCCAACCGCTCTCAGCTTAGATTAACTTCGAATCTAATAGGAACCGATGGTTTTTTTATACGTGGATTAACCAGAAGAAATTTAGTAGAAGCCCTATGGATCTCATTCGGTGGTGATAGTAATATTTTGGCTGAAGTTTTGGGTTTTAGATGTGTACACTATGGGAGTCGCATTCGTTAACAATGGAACAAAAAAATTCTACTTTCTCATCAACATTTGGAGCGTTTTAGGAAGGATAAAAGGGATTTTACTCGTCGTTTCATCACTAAAGGTGAGACTTGGGTCTACCACCATGATCCTAAATTAAAACAAGAGGCTAAGGAGCGGTGTAAACTCAATACTTCGACTTCGAAGAGAGTTAGGGTCAACAAAACGACCAAGAAATCATCAATTTTTTGGGATGCCAACGAAATTTTGTTCGAAGTTTATCTTCAAACTGGTGGAAAAATAAACAGAGATTATTATTGTAATCTTTTGGACCAGCTCGATTTAAAAATTTGTAAGACAAGACCTGGTTCACAGAAGAAAAAATCATTTTTCATCAAGGCAACGTATCCTCTCAGAAAGCTCAAAAACCATCGTGATGATCATTGCAGTACGAATTGATGCAGTATTCACCCTATATGCCAGATTTAGCTCCTTCTAACTTCTGACTGTTCTCACATCTCAAGAAATTCATACATGGGAAACGATTTTTATCGAACCAATTACGGTTACTGGATTCTCAGTTCAGAAATGAAGTCCATAAATTAGAAGATCAGTGGAACAAGTGTATTGAAGTTAAAGGAGATTACAATCTATGTAAAATATCTGTCCTCGAAGCGTGACTTTTATGTTTAATAAATTGTTAAATAGCATGCATATGTGTAATTGAACCTCGTAACGTAATAACCTCATCAACCAATAGAAGAATGTGCGGTATAGAGTTTAAGACCCCATCCTCATGGGTAATCGAACATCGTAACTTAGTATCGTAACGGATCTCTAGCGAGTCCAAAAATTTCAATTTATTATTGAAATTGGTCTCGTTAAATTCATCTTCTCGTCAAAAATTAATGATCACACTTAATGTTTTCTTCGATTATCAAGGCGTGGTTTACTTAGAATTTTTCGTGAAAGCCCAAACGTTTAGTAAGTTATATTATATAGCCATCATGCGTCAAATGAGTGAGATCTCCAAAAAACGATCAGAAATATGGCACTATAATAGTTGGCTCTAGCACACCGATAAGACACCGGCGCACATTCGGCTAATATGGCATATGTGACTAATTTTTGTTGGTAGATCTCAAGTTACCACTGTGAGGACATATTTTTGAGGCCACTTGAGACATAAAAACAAATTTATTGGGTGAACATAAGCCTACATCACCAAATGCCCACAAATCTTCCGTAGAAGACAGCCTAATCGGTGTTGAAAACCGAACAAAAATGCATTCGACAATCAAGATTTCTCCGGATAAACAGACAAACGTGGCAAGGAAACATTCTTTCTATGTAGTCATTAGGTTTAAAATTTTCATTTCTAATATATAGTTTAGTTCTGATACTTGATGCACCATATTTATTAAGAAAATATTTCTTCTAGAAAGTGATGCCCTAAATCAGAAAATGTAGACTCATTCTTGACAAGAACAATGTGTAACAATATAATTTAGTTACATTTTCGCTAAAGATCAATGACTAAATTAATATTCTGATAGGCGAATAGATTGTCCCTAACTATAAATAACACATTTAAGAGCAGTTTACAGACAGAAGGAAACTCACTTAATGCGATTGTTAACGATCTACTGGCGATTCGTTACGTAGTTATTGTCAAACAAAACTGCCTTATGGCTATACAAAATAAATGATAATTCCGACGATTAATTGATGATAGCTCGGTAAAAGCATTATATAAAAATTGATCAAAACTTGTGTTGCGTTTTACTAAAAGCACAAGCTTCAGTGAATGAATGATTTATGTCAAATAAGCTTAGTAGAATGAGTTCTCATGAATATCTCCATATACTACTTGTATATTTTGAGTTATTCTACGCATCTTTTGATGATTCTCGTAATTCAAATAAGGTGCATAAGGATTACGGCGGCTTTGGATTATGGGGATTGTTGCAGGAAAATTTTTCACTTCCTTAATAATGCTGACTGTACAATGCATGTACATAATAAGTTTCCTGTTACTTACACTTTATGTTTCCTGCTGTGCATACAAAATAACTCTTCGTAGGTAGTAGCTATTGCCTATATAGTACCAGGAAAAAGTATGAATTAAATGTCTTGTAATTAATATAGACCTTTTAACTTGATACTTATATTTATATTTTATAACTGTTAAGATTAAGTTATAATTTGACGTATAATAATGCTATATTCTACGTTTAGTCCATAAATGATAGATTAGTAGATGAAAGTTTGATATTTTTATTAATTTGATCAATTGGAGAGCTACTTACCAAAATTTAAAAATTAATTGGGTGTTACTTTTGTTATTGTAATATTTGCCTTTCTTGATGTAGAAGAGGCTTTTGACAACACTCCACACGAGGCGGTCAAGAGAGCACCTGATGACAGAGGAGTGGACGAAACGACGTCAAAATGGATAGCGCGACTCTTCTTCACTAGAATAGCAGAGACAGAGATAGGACAAGACGCTATCGTCCTTTGGACAACAACCAGAGGATTCTCTCAGGGGGAAGTGGCCTCTCCACTTAAGTGAAGCTTAATTAGAGATCGACTTCTCCGTGATCTGACTGATCCCGGTATATCTTGTCAGGGCTATGCTAATGGTGTAATCGTGATCGCAAGAAGCAAACTCAAGAATACCGTCTGTGACGTAGTTCAAAGAGGGTTTGAGAATAGTGCCAGATGATGGGACTAAGTATCAACCCCACCAAAACCACTTTAGTAGCCTTCACAAGGAAAAGAAACCTCAATCTGAGAACAATTAAAATGGATGGGAACGTTATTAAGTGAAAGTCAGAGGTTAAATATCTGAGACTTACCCTAGATAATAAATTCTTCTGAAACAAGCATGAAAAGGAAATAATTAACAAGGCTACAAAAGCCTTGATGGTCTGTAGAAACTTTGCGGGAAAAAGTTGGGGCACAAACCCAAAAATCCTGCAATAGATGTATACTGCAATAGTGAAACCAATCATCACATGTAGGGCAGTGATCTGGAATAAGGTCACCCTCGTGTAGGTATCGGGACACATCGAGATTGAAATAGTAGACAGATTCGCAAGAAAAGGGACTGAAACACCATTTCTGGGGCCAAAGCCTTTCTGTGGAATCAGTAGCGGCGTAATGCTGGAAGAACTATAAATAGAAGAAGGAAGGAGGAGATCGAATTATAGGACGGAGGCAAGCGAAGACACTTCTTGGGAATTATGACCAGAAGAGATTCAAGGAATACATAAGCCTAAGTAAAAATTAATTCAGAGTTCTGACAGGAATCCTGACGGAATATTGCCACCTGAAGGGATACTTAGAGAAATTTGGATTGGTAAAAGAAGAAGAGTGCAGATTCTGTGACGAGGAGGAAGAAACCTCTATTCAAATTCTTTCAGAGTGCTGCGCTCTATAAAGCCCTAGGATGTGGTTCTAGGGAGCACACCAAATAGAAGAAGGGGAGCTACCCACCTTGAAGCTGTCCACCATCCTAAAGTTCCTGGTGGATTACAGGACCTGCTTTAGCCGGTAAGGTATCTCTTACGACTTGGTAATATTATAGGGGCACAATAGATCTGCCAGGTCGCAGTCTACAGACCCTAATTCTATGCATTTATACATACATACTTTTGTTATAAAATTTTTTGATTACTTTTTTTGAAGTTATGTTACATGAACGTACAGAGTATTACAGATCAACAATTCTAGTATAAGAATCTTGCAAACGATAAGAGGAATAAAGATTAGTAAAATATAGCAAATTGGCCCAATGATGTTCTAATTATACGTCGGTAACATATTTAATTAATCTACAGATTTTATCTTCTTACAGATATCGTAGCTTTGGCTGCGCCTTTGAAGTTAAAGGGTTTAATTTTCACAACTTGCATTAAAACTAGAAAGAATATCGCGACAAAACTGATAAAAAAAATTAAAATCAAAAGAAAATACTACAAAATTTAGTAATCCATTGACAAGAAGTAAAAAATAAGTTCCCAAATAGGTGTTATTATTGCTTTTTTTTGTAAAATGTGCAACATTTCTTTAAATTAAGAAATAAAATCTGATTCTTTCTAGTGTAACAAATTAGTTATTCTTATATTTCTTCTATTTTATGGGTTTCGAATGACTTGAAATAAGGGTATATAGAATACATTTTTATATAAAAGTAAGTAAGAAAATACATTAATGAGTATAACAAAATTGTTTCAGGTAGCTTCATATTTAGACAAATATCTTTATATTAAAGCTTACATAATATATATTGTACTTGTTTCGCTACTGGACTGTGAGCTGAGGGCTGTAATAGCCACTGTACTTGCTACACTGATGGAAAACAACGTCAATGCAGGCTACGTTTCATGAGGACGTGGATTAATTCCGCTGGAAATCATGTTTTATTTTTCATGCTTATTCTTTTGATGTATCTGAGCTCTAATTAATTAGAAAGTTTGCTTCCGAAAATGATTGACGCATTGTTGAGTTGACAGCGATTCTCATAAATATATATAATTAACTATTAATTGCTGTAGAACTCTGAAATTGATTGTCTGTCACATTACAAGCATCAAAATCATCTATATGCCAAGCTCAGTAACGCCTATGTGTGTAAAAATGAAGAGGACCTATTACAACTTCTTCTATTACAGCCGTTGCTCACAAAGAAGAGCAATGGTTCGTGTTAACTCAAGAGAGGTACCGGATGAGGTCCGAAGACGTTTACGGGAAGCTTATTCAGAGAGCTGAAACAACTTAAAAATTGCATAAAGCATCGAAGTTAAACGCCTAGAAGGATGTCATAGTAGAGGTCGAAAATGACATATGAGGTAACGGATACCGTATAGTTACAAAAAAATTTCAGTCACGAAAACCTTGTCCTTTGACTGACGAAGAAGAACTAATAGAAGCGGAAAAACCATTTCCTAGAGATGACGAAATATGCTGGGAAGAACTGTTGGTAGAAGAGGCACGATCACGAACACGATATATAAAAGTGGACTGATCATGCATAATACCTCCTTTATAATAAAAATGACGCCACCATGTTCCGTGCCATTACGTGCAAATAATTGCTTTGGCAACAATGAATTCCCTAAGTTTTTATTACATTGGTGAAAGTGTATTTTTGACATTGACTGAATACTTTCATTTTGACAAGAATTTATTTTGATTTTGCTGTTTTATGCATTTTATCCCATTTTATGTAAAGTTTTACTGAAAATTTCAAACAGGAACGTGAACTTTAAGGTTTTTTTGGTATTTTAAAAAATCTGATTCTTCATCGTAAGACGTGCAAATACCTCATCTGGTAAATTGGAATTTATTTAATTGGTAAGTTATAAAGCATTCAATAATAATTATATAAAATTTTATCTTAGAATCAAATTGTAAATCTAAGGGTAACAAGTTTAATCTTATCGATATGGTGTATGATAATTTTTAAATGCTATCAATATTTTAGTTTTCTAAGAGAAAAGAATCTTCAAATTCAAGGGCGAGGTGATGCTCATAATTCTTTTATACACCAGATGAGTAACTCTGTTCAGAGCATTTTTCTGGAAATAGTTTTATACAAGAAGATGAGCAAAAAGTTTGTGCTGTATTTCTTACAAATAAACTGCCTGAAAAAAACTATGAAGCACTGTTTGATGTAAACATCTTGAAGCAACTAAACTTGGACCTAATAACTGGCTCTACAAAAAAAAAAGTCCTGAATTAGGTGTGCATTAACAAACAACAATATCGTTTTACAATAAAGTTAATGTTCCACTGACATATAAAGCTGAACATCGAAAATGGTATGGTGTTACAATTTAAAATGATTATATGTTTAAAAACCAATATGCCATATTAAAATAGAAATAAATGATTGCATATAATATGAAATTTTTCAATATTATTAAGCACGTTTGGAAATTACATAAATATTACTTTTATGTATTTGTTTTGTCTAAAAATAAAATAATAATGTTTGAATATGTTATTAATTAAAAAACAAAAATTCTTGATTTTAGCTCAGATAGGAAATTTGTGTCATGAAAATCCTTTGTCAAAGTAGTGAAAAGCTGCGACTGATTACCATTTCAAAAATTCAACTCTAAGAAAGGTCAATTCCAGATCATCAAAAAGTTAAGTAAATGGGAAGTTTGACCTAGTGTAAAAATTAAAAGTTGCTAGTAAATCTTTATGTATATATTTAGATTAAAAATGATTGTATTAATGTAAGAATTCTCTTGTATTGATAAGCTTTTTTATATTTAAAGTGTCTTAATAAATATTGTTTTGTTTACAATTAAATATAAACTGCTTTAACACTATCCCCTTTAGAGTTTAACTTCTTTTTTATAAAAATGGTTTAGTACATAATGTTACTTTACTTCCTTTAAATTAAAGTTCCGTTATTATGAAGGAAATGTCAATATTATGATGAATGTTGTTAATCCTATATAAATACCTAACATATCAGTTGCCTAAAAGCATCGAGGGAAAAATAATTTTAACAAAGACCTAATCGAAGCTATTTTTAAATGATGAAACTCTCTTACTTTGCACTAAATTATGTGAACATTTCGATACCTTACATTAAACAATATACTATATTAATTTATGATATAAAATTTTTAAAAATAAATACTTTTTTTCGTTAAGTTCTTATACTCTACATCCTAATAAGAATGTAGATTATAATAGTTATTTATAAAAATAACCACTAATTTCCACAATCTTTTCTAAAACAGATATTTAAAAAAAAATTGTCTCGATTTGTTTTTGGCGCATATTTTAGCTATTTTGCTAAATAACAGTTTTACTGTAGAAAAATAAAATATGTAAACAGTTATAGAAAAACCACTTTAATTTATTTATAAGAACTCACATTTCATGCTTGTTATCTAAAAATAATAAAATTGTTACATATTGACGCTGTTCCAAAGAAGTTAACAAAATTAGCTTTACTGGATTTGCTTCAAATAGAAAAATTATAGTTTTGAGGAAACTAAAAGTAGAAATTCAAGTTAAATATTTTTTTACAGAAATAATTATCCCGATCTTTTTACTGAATATACTCAATTAACCTGTCAAGTAAAAGAAGGAAGAGCGATTTATTGTTTTAGATATAGTATAGAAAGAGATAGTTATTGTCCAAAACTGTTAGTTAGAATAATAGAATTGACATCCATACACGACACATTCACGCCAATGTAAGAAACTAGCAGGGAATTCAATGTTGCCATACAAATCATTGCACCTAATGGCGACCAATAAGGGGGGGGTCAAAAATTATTTTCATGAGCAGTCCAGTTTTATATGTCATGTTCGTGGGCACGATATTCCTTTATTTACTTTAGAAGGACTAAAGAGGGTTGAAAAACGAATCAAAACAAAGAAAGCTCCAAGATCGGACAATGTTCCTGCCGAGATTGTCAAGGTTTAACTCAGATTAGTCTGCCTACTGTCTTCAGCTGATGAATTCTATTTTAAAGCCAGGAAAATTTCCTGAAATATGAAAATAAGGTATTAATAGAAAAAGTAAAAAAAAAACAGGAAAATCATGATTTCCTGTAGGCCACGGTGTCTGTTGAATGAGATGAACAAGCTTCTGGAACATCTGTTAGCGGTGAGAATATCGAAAGAGCTTGATCGAAGCGGCGGCCTGACCTCATTACAGGTTGGATTTCACCCAGGGTATTTAACTGTTGGAGTTCTTTAAGCCGTACAAGCTATAGCCGATAAAATAAACCAAGTACCATAGCATAGAAGGGGTTTCTATGAGTTGGTGACGCGTGATGTTCAAAATATCTTTAATATGGCATCATCGAGAGGCGTTGAAGAAAAAATTAAGAAACGAAATATATCACCATATTTGATAAGAATGATCAGTAGCTATCTTAATGAAAGAACTATAATAGTAGGAAAGAAGAAGCTATACATCACCACGGAGTGCCTCAGGGATCAGTTTTGGGCCCGTTGCTGTGGAAAATTTATTACGATAAACTGATAAGGCTGCCAATGCCGGGAGGGGTTAAAATAGTTGTAGAATTCCACAGTAAAGAAAGCATAATGTGAGCTAAGTTAAAGTTAAATATAGGTTAATCATTTGCTAATTTAAACCAGCATATCATTTTCATATTATTTCTGACAATAATTAAATGCTAACTTTAAGGGATTTTCACGACACTCAAACAAAGCCATATTTTCGAAGTATAATCACGACAAGCACAGTAACTTCCTCATAAATTTTTAAACAAAGATATTTTATATTCAATAATGTTACGAAGAAAATATAAAAAAAAACGAATATAAAACGACACTACGAAACGTTCACAATAAAGTTATTTTCAATCCAACAGCCATTCAGATTAAAATTTGCTTTTATCGCCCCTCGTTAAGATGAAACAATTTGTGAAGATATTCTTTATAATTTTAACAATTTCTCCCAGTCTAATATAACGGGTGCGGAGCAAGCAAGGCTACGAAATGTTGTTTAGGTGGGAACTCTTTTTCCGTATCTGTAAGATGAAATAATGTATAAAGCACGCCCGACAGACAATTGGTAGTTATTTTTCTTTAATTTCTAAGCACCAAGTGCAACTACGTTTTTTTTAAAACTCGATAGAGATGTTAAAGAAAATCCATTAAAATCGTGTTCCATATAAACTACAATTATTACTATTTCAATCTTTCAAAAATACCATTTTTTGTGCCTTGCATAATTAAGCAATTAAAAAAAAAGTAATATTCTCTTGTTGGATATGCAAATGGTAATTTAAAATACATTATATCGAAAATCGAGGGCAAAGAAATTAACATGCTACAGTATCGGAAATATAAAACTTATTTATTATTACTTGTTTATAAATCAACTTTATACAAAATAAATATAACGAGCACAGTTGTTACGTTCATTTATTCATGTTAATTAATTTTATATATCCCTTATTTTGTTATTATTTCCTTATTTTCGTTTTAATTAAAACACATTATTTTTCTAGCGCACATAAAGGCATAGTAAATAATTGTAAAATGTAATTAATACAAATGAATGCACGAATTGCACTCGTGGATCCTGTCGCACATAGGGGCATTTTTAAAAATTCGGGGTTAAAATGTCGAACATGGAGGTCACTCGTGACTCAATGCTCAAATGAAATTAGTTTCCCACAGTTCCTCCAACAACGCCTTCTTTTTTTTTTAAAAAAAAAAAGAACAATGTTTGTTTATATGTATTGTCCTTTCAAACAAAGAAAAGGACATAATCTATACAAACAGTTTGTTTCCTGCAAATACAACTCTGGTCCTCCTTCCATACGCGTTTCAACCACCTTAGGGTCTCGTCAGTGGAGTTGTATCGAAAAGGAGAGTAACATTCGCAGGAAACAACTGCTATATAAAATATAAATTCCAAAGTATGTCCGTAGGATATATATATATATATATATATATATATATATATATATATATATATATATATATATATATATGTTTATCGGTGTTTACCGGACCTCGACTTTTTTATACATCTTTAGGTGTGCAGCGAACCAAAAAGCGGCAACGCCACAAATGTCGCGGTAAACAACCTAAATAAGTCGGGGTAAGCGCTACTGTGCTTACCGAGACTCCTAAAATAAATATTTACATAAAGTAATTAATTATTTTTTACGGTTTGGAACAAAATGGGTAGGCTTTTGAGATTTTCAAAATTTTATGTGCAATAAAATACATAAAATATTAAACAGCTTTATTAATATAAAACTTTTTGTTACAAGAAACTCCATAGAGAATTTCTTTGTAAAAAAACATTACTTGCGCAAAAAATGTATGGGTAATTCGGTCGCAAAAAATGTATGGGTAAGAAGATCCCTTCGGTAAAACAAGTACAAAAATTAGATATTCCCGAAAAACAAGTTAAATGGTTGCCGCAAGTAAAATTGTAGAATTTTATCGAATGCAATGTCTCTGGAGGGTTAAAGTTTTTCTATCCAATTTAGGAAGTTGCGCTCAATACCATTTTATTTGGCAACACCGCAATGGTGGGCTAAAATTCGGAAGATGTCAAAATTTTAGCGCGACGTCCAGGATGTTGCGGTAGAGTAAAAGATATCGGAAAATGTCACCATAAGCTACGGTAAACATATATATATATATATATATATATATATATATATATATATATAAATATATATATATATATATATATATATATATATATATATATATATATATATATATATATATACAATTACCGGGGCAGTGCGAAATTTTTAAAAAACAATATTGACTGGCGATATTTTTCAGTCTGGCATTGAAATCGGCAGATTTTTAATATCCTACCGATATATTTTGGAATTTATATTTTACACAGAAGTTGTTTTCTGTGAATATTGCTCTCAGTTCGATACAGCTCCACTGACAAGACCATAAGGTGATCGAATCGCGTACGGAGAGAGGACCAGAGTTGTATTTGCAGGAAATGAATTGTTAGCCGGCGGTCGAATAGTTCGAGGCGTCGTGAATAGTGTCATGAACTTTTAGAACGAGGTGCCGTAAATAGCGCCGTGAATGATAGAACCAAATTGCCGTCTACCGTGCCGCCACCGCTGGATTGATACGAAGCGCCATAAACAGCATCATAAGCTAACAATATAAACATACTCTAGCCTTCCATACCGTTCATTTGATTTTGTTTATATTTTTGTCTATCTTAAGTTAAGTTAGTTTTAGGTCATATTGTAAAGTATGGAATGAAGGATATATAATGTTTTAAAACCATTTTTTAAAAATATTTTTTCACATTTTAGGAAATATAATTGGCAGCCAGCAGTAAGTAACTATCAAGCGGCAATGATCTCTGGCTTGCCGTTCCTTCACTGTAATAAGCTGCCCAGAGCCAGTGGGCCTTTTACCACGTTAATCCAGGAGATGGCGCTCACGACGGATAACAAAGGCCAACAAAATTTGTTTGGTTACATAAATTCTAGAATACTTCTCTAAAGAATTTTGATGCGCTAAATCTAAATCTGGCTTTAGAAATGGTTTAACACGTCAGGTTTTTGAGACATCCTAACCTAAAATTACAAAAAACAGTTTTTTGACATATTTTAAGTTATGTAAAATCAAGGTATTTTTTTCACCAAACTAGTAGGGGCACACAAAAATTTAGTTTCGTACTTCTTATTGCATGATATTTCATTTGGCAATTGCTGGTCTTCTCTAACCATTTCATGGCATTCTTCACATGGCATGTTCTTTAAGTTAAATTGTGTCTAGAGTAGAACCTTAACAGAATATATTGTTGTAAACCAACTATTACTACAAATTATTAATTATTACATTACTATATATAAATATTTTTAAGTTATTCTTATGGATTAATAGATAATTATAGTCGACAGTATAAAACTTTACTTTATACAGAGACCATGTAATCATGTAAATAAATAGTTATGTTATATTTGTTAGTACGCCTATGACTGTAAAATAATAATTTAGATACAGAAACAGAATATAACTAGGACATGAACATAGAGACGAGGGGAGCTAAAATTAAAAAACTACAATAGTGACATTAAATTAGTAAGTAAGAAGAAAAACTATTATTACCTCATGATTTAGTGAACATTTTAATAAAGTATTAAAAGAAATATTAGAAGATTTATTTGAATTCATCGAAACCAGTGATAAACCAAAAGCGTAACCAGTAAAGTTATAACATTGATGGCAGCGAAAAGCAAAGCTAATAACAATATGGACAGCCTATTTCTCTCCTTAATCCACTACGCTCATATTAATGAGAATACTCGCTCGATATTCGCATTTGGTGCTTCGTTGCAAATATTTTGAAAATCTCACTGCATTAACATACCACATACAACATTCAGATGAAATGTCCAGATATTTACTGAAAAGTCAGGAATATTGTCAGGAAATCTCATTATTTGATCTGGTAACCATAGCTAAAGGCATGTCTGTGGATTAGCGTCTCGATATCAGAGATTGTCGTTGAATAGAAATTGTATTATATAACGGCCTTTATTTCATAAGCTTTAATTTGAACGAACAACTGTATTATTGCAATTGTCATAAAATTAATAAAAAATTAACAAGAATTGTTTTTTTTTAGGACCAAGAAGAAATGATCTTCGGCAACAAGCATTTCTAATAAACTAAAATAATTTAACATAGCTCATAAATATCAATTATCTCAAAACTCAAAATAAAAAATATAAATGAAACAACAAATTTCCGAAAAAAACATAGGTTATGTTCATACAAAATATTAAAAATAAACAGTTTCCGCCACATTTAAAGCAATCCGCTGAAAAGTTAAACGTTATTTTGCGTAATGACCTTGAAAAAAGCGGATTTAGGCGGGAAATCTTCGGTCTTCGTCTTTTTTACGCTACGTTTACGCCCAGATTTTTCTTATCGTGTGGACCCACTTCTTCTTCTGTTGGTGCCTATCCTCTGTGGATGTTGGCAATCACATTGGCCCATATGACCTTATTGACAGCTGTTCTAAATAAATGTACCGTCGTCATTCCTGTCCATTGTCTGATATTCCTCAGCCACGATGTTCGTCGGCGACCCTGAGTTCTTTTACCCTCTATCTTACCTTGCAAAATTAACTGAATTAGTTGGTATTTCTCATTGCGCATTACATGCCCTAAGTATGATATCAGTAGTGGGAATAGGGGGCTTCTAGTTGACCCCCCCACCACTTTTTTGATTGGTCAGCCAAGAATGACCTTGTTTCTGATTGGCTGCCCAAGTTCGCCCCCTATTCCGATTGGTTTCATAAACTCCGCCTCTTTTTGCTCCACCTCCTACCTCCTTCCTAACCACCACAGTAGTTGGAGGGGAGCTGGTAGCAGTTGGAGGGGAGCTGGTATTTTAAAGGACTGAATCTGAGCGAGCTACATTCATTTACAACTAGTCTTAAGCTTATATAGAAGATTCACCACTAATAAAGAACAGTGTTAAATTAAAAATAAGTGGTAGTTATGAACAGTGATTTGCAAAATGAAATAATCAAATTAGGTAAACAGTTTACTAAACTTCAAAATTCCGAATTAAAGAATGCAATGCTAAGGAAAACACACCCCGAGTGGGCACAGGTATATTATGAGACTGCCTTCCAATACCAATTAGCTGCAGAAGCCTGTTTAAATTATAGAAAAACCCAAAATTTGCCGAAGTTCTTTCATGAAATAAAGAAAATAGGATTCAGTTACTTTTTAAGGATATTGAAGGATTATATAAAAGATCCTGATATATTAAAAGAAATCGTGGAAGAGGAAGAGAGAGATAAAGAGATATTGAGAAACAGGGAGGTTTTAGTGTAGGATTTATTATGGAATTATTAATAAGAGAAATGTATGAAGAGTTTTTGATGTCCGCAGCCTGTTCCGAGTTTTATGCATATGAAGGTCAAGAAAGTGAAGCGCAGAATATTATATTGTTTTTAAATTATATGGAACATGCGGAATTATGTTTACTAGCAGCTAAATGTTGTAGCGAATATTTAAAAAATAAAAATATAGATATTTTAATATGTAAACTTCAAGAACTAGGATTAAATAATAATATTTCATGTATTAAAACAATGTTAGAAAATAAAACACATAATTTGTAATCAAGTCTTTTATTACATAAAAAAATTGTTGTAAAGGTAATAAACATTTGATAATGCACATACACATGGTATTTTTTGATGATAAAAGCAGCAAGGATCCATTTTCTTTAGGGTGGGTTGTTCATCAATCTCGATAACTGGTTTCATGGAATACTTCTTTACGAAATCTGCCTTTTCTTCCCCTTTTACATAAACATAGTCCACCTTAGCGCTTAAATCTCTTATGATATCTCCACATTTGTGTAATGGTGTAAATCCTTCACACCATTCAATGCAATGGTAATTTTTTATTAACCACAGAGCTTGTTTGTGTAAATAGGATGGTAAATGACCCATCGGAAATGGAGCTTTGAAAATAAAATGACTTGTCTTTTGCCCATCGTACGCTGCTAATTCCTTTACAATAAATTTATTATTTTCAATTTTGAATCCTTGAAGATCTAGAATAAGTTTCATATTTTCAAATATTTGAATTTCTTGATCATTTCTACTTTTAATTGATATTCACTTATTTGTTTTTTTAATTTCTGCAACTGAAGTTGAAAATCTAATACTCGAACTGAAATCTCGTAAGACATTATATAAATGAAGAATTCTGGTTTGGCTACGTTAATAAATATCAAAATTGACGCGTGCGCTCTTAAGCGTAAGTAGCGGTTTGTTTAAAAAGAGTATTTTATCTTAAGGAAATTGTATTACAACTGTTTCACAATTTTTGTTAATGGATTGTAACTGAAAACTTTATCATGAATTATAACACAATATGCCGCTGTTTTAGGGGGAATTTTTTCCTTGGTTTCAAATTCAATTCTCATGGTTACTGGACCTGTTTGTAGTAAATCTCTTTGATGTGAACAATTAATGTAAACTATAGGAGCATTTTCTTTAAATTCTTTCGGATTAAAAATTGGTTCCACTGGAGAGTTATAATACCCTTGACGAAAGTCTGTAAACATTTCATACAGAGTAGCAAATTTATTATTTTCAAAGTCAAGTTGAAGATCATTGTAAGGATATCTTTCTGAATTTAAAAAGACATTCATGTTTCTTAAATTACAATGATCAAATTTACTCATATCCATTTTTGGATTACCACGTCTATTTTTCTGAAAAGCAATTAGAACATGACGTGGCGTTTCGACTTTTGTAGATGTTTTTACGGGCCAGTTGTGCCTCGTAGTTTCCAATAACTCTGGATATTCAACTAATTCCCAGCTTCGGAAGGTTATTAGTATATCACTATTTTTGTCAATAATTTTGGTAAGTGCTAATTCTTGCGGAATCGCTACAGTAAGATGAGGAACTCTCCAACATAACTTGGTAATTTTAACTTTGGGTTTTTCATCTTCATTACTGGATAATAATGCATTTGTATCATCATTACTTCTTATTAGAATAAGTTCTTGTTGTGAATTAAGAATAATCTTATTATAATCTTCAAAAAATCCTGAATACATCTTTAATGGTATACATAATGAAACATTACCTTTGTCATCAGTCATAATTTTTTCTTTAGATTTTGTTTTCGGATACCAACCGGCATTTTCCAATTTAGCACTTTCATTTTGATTAAATGAAATATATCCCTTAAGAGTTGAAGTTATACCAATATCCCGAACGGAGTCAATAGTAACACCATTTAAAATATAGCGTAATTCTTTAAATAAAAATGCCGGAGCATTATTAATTAAAACAGTATTAGCTAAAGGGGAATCATCTTCTTTAGTTACTTGCAATTCCACATAAATTTCACTTTTGCAAGGTAAAGGATATTTTCCTGTTTGTTGCAAAGCAATTCTGATTTCATCATTTGGTCCGAGTTTTGTAGGATTAAAAGGATCGAAAGAAAGAATTTCCCAGCTTAATATTGATTCATCAACCAATACATTTTCTCTTACATTTAAATAATCCATTTTTATTTAAGTTTAAAACCCAAACTTTGAAGAAATTTTCTATTAGAAGGTGTTAACCTTTGGAAGTTTGATTTCCTACTAAAGGAAGTTGGTTTCTTTCTTGTCTTATTAATGTTTTTATTATTAAATTTTCTAGTAAAGTTTGCAGATTTATTGTTATATAATATTACCATCTTTAATCTACTTTTTTAAGATGTAGTCTGATGGTTATGGTTTCTTCTCTAAAATTAACCAAATCACCTTCCTGATCTATTATTTTAATGGCTATTTTATCAATTACTTTAACGGTGACTGGGAAATATATGACGTTTTGAGGTGACTCAATTATTTTGAACCCTGGAGCAACGCTCGGGAAAAATTGGTGTATTATATGAACAGGTTTCCCGTTTAAATATGATCCCTCTGCAATACTGCAGTCTATATTTATTGAATTTACTTTAATTATTTCCGCGGGAAAATCTGATATATGTTCAATGTTGGCTTTCAATCGCCCATTTTTAAACCCTAATAATTTACCAATAGTTCCTTCACGAAAAGTTATGGGGGCTGAACATTTAAGATGTGTACGTAAAGTATTATTATTTGCATAAAGACTAAAACTAATTTTATCCTCATCCAAGTGTTTTTTTAAAAAATCTGTTATGTCTTCTAATTCGTAGCTACCTGGGGGTATGGCTATTTCTAAATTTTCATCATGAATTAATACATTATTCCCAACATCAATATTGGGAATTGCATTAAATGTTTCGAAATTTACAAGACCGATAACATATTCAACATCTTCATCTAAATATATTGGAGGATGTAACTCTGATGTTAAAATAGCGGAATTGCCGCTAAGAACAAAACTATATGACATTTTACTTTAAAAATATGTTTAATAATAAACTAAAATTAGGTGTTACATATGGTTATCAAGAAATTTTAGACACAATTGACCACAATTTGTTTTGTTAAAGTTTTGATAACTGTTATAATTATAATTAACAATATTATTATTTTGGTCGCTATAAAAATATTTAATTAATTCAGAAGGGGGTCGCAAATTACCATAACTATCAAAATATATTATGTTTTTTCCTTTTTTTGTATATGCTATCCAGTGAGTACCAACACCACTGTGATTATCTAGATTGACAATTGCACTTTCAATTAACTTTATCTTTTTTGGTAATTTATCCCTCATAAAAATACCACGAAAGTTGGGAATTTGTAAATATTTAGCGTATTTAAGTAAATCGTAATTTGTAAGTGCTTTTCGAGGTATATGTTTTAGCAGTTTTTTGAATAAGGTTTCAAGTATAATCCACATCCTGTTTTATAGGGTTTTAAATAAAGTCCACTTCCTTTTTTTCCTACCGCAATGGACTCCATCATTTGATTGTGTCGTTTAGATTCTTCTAATTTCGCTTTGGCTGCTTTTGCATCATTTACTGCTTTAGCAATACCTGCAGCCCCTCCTCCAAGAGCACCAAGAGCAGACAAACCAGCAAATAAAGGTATAAGTGGAAGAAATCCGCCAGTCTTTGGGATTGGAATTACCCTTTTCTTTGGAGGTAACACTTTACCTGTTTTTTTAATAGCTTTTAAAGCAGTTTGAATACTTTCATTTAGGTCTTTAAAACGTTTCCCCTTAATTCCTTTTCTAGCTTTTGAAATTACCTGAGATAATGATAGTCCTCGTCCTTTTCGAGTTTTTCGCTTGAACTTTCTTCTCGTTCGAAGTCCCATACCTAATTTTCTTTTAATTTTCATAGCACCAGTAATTCCTAGTGCAGCAGTTTTTTCCCCAAAACTAGAATCTTTAGCTTTGAACCTTGATAAAGCTTTGTCAGCTAATACTTTATCAGCTAAATGCCTTCTTTTTATATCATTTGATTGTGAGTAAGCAATATCGTGTTCTTTACAAGCCTCATCCAATAAATTTATACCTTTATCACCTCTTGACAATCGTTTTTCCAATTTTGTTCCAGGTCCACAAAAATTATAACCAGGAATATGCAATTCAAAGGGTAATTTATTTATTAATGAGTTTACTAAACCACTTCCTTTCCTTTTGCTGTTTGTCTTGTAAATGATTCGTTTATTATGTGATGGAAACATTATATATAGTTGCAATCCTAGTGATAACTAACCAGTTACATCACAATACTGAATATTAATAGTTTGTTTTATATATAAAATGAGAGTTGAGAAACAACCATACTCTATAACAATTAAGGATCATGAAAGTTCAGTGAATGGTTTTAGAAAACATGGAAAACTGTTTGAGGGAAATAGTAAAAGAGGGTTAATTATTGGCCCGTCAGGCTGTGGCAAAACCAATGTTATTATTAGTTTGATTGAAGATCCGAATGGCTTGCGATTTGAAAATCTGTATGTTTATTCAAAATCCTTATATCAACCAAAGTATAAATATTTGAGAACACTTTTTAAACCTTTGAAAAAAATTGGATACTATGAATCTGAAAATGAAGAAACAATTGTTTCACCAAAACAAGTTAAACCAAACTCTATAATAATATTTGATGATATAGTGTGTTGTAATCAGAATGTTGTAAAGGACTATTTTTGTTTCGGAAGACACAAAAATACTGATTGTTTTTATTTATGTCAAACATATTCTTCTATTCCGAAACAATTAATTCGTGACAATGCAAATTTAATTGTTATATTTCAACAAGATCGAACAAACTTAAAACATATTTATGATGATCATGTTAATGTTGATATGTCATTAAACCAATTTAATGAGTTGTGCTTAATATGTTGGAAAGATAAATTTGGATTTTTAGTAATAGACAAAGACTCTAATGTGAAATCTGGCCGATATCGAAAAGGATTTGATTCATATATTTACTTATAAAAATAAACGTTTGATGGTAAATTATACCAATCATGGATGAACGTTTAGCAAGAGAGCTAGTTAAATCAAGAAAAGCTGTTAAACAAAAATATCAGAGTTTAAAAAATGCGGAATTTGAGGCGCAAACTAAATTGGAGGAAACATATAAACCGATAACTCAACCCTTACAAGAATTAATTTCAACGATTGGTAAAATTGAACCTGTTGAAATAAAGGAAGAGCTACACACACCAATTAAAAAAATTTATGGAACACCACAGAAAAGATCAATTCAAACACTAACACCAAAGAGAAAATTACAATATGGAACATCAACACCAGAAAAAAGAAAGACGGGAAAAACTCCACTCCTTCCTACAGAAATACCATCGATTATTGACTGGGACGCGAGTTTAGCTTCAGCAAGTCAAATGCCATCTATACAACAAACAAGTATTATTGCAGAAACAAACACTTCTTCAGGTTCACACTCCACAATAGGAAATCTTTCAGATATACTGGAACAAACACGGCAAACAGTTAGAACATTTGTTGATACAGATTTATATAAAGAATATTTATTAGGATTTGATGAATTACCTCGCCAATATATTGATAGCGGTGTAAAAGATGTTGAACATGAGTTTGATCACCAATATGGAATAGTTCATGATTTGGAAACCGAGAAATTCTTTTTGGGTTTAACTCAAAAACCTGTCGAAATTATTGGTAAAAACATCAAAATTGAAGGAATAACCTATACAGGTACACCAGGTTTATATGAGTTATTATTTAAAAAAGAACCAATAGGGTATAAAAAACAAGATTTGGAAAATTATATGGATATTTTAAAAAGAACCAATGCATACCGTAGAAATAATGATCCAAATGAGCAGGTGCAGGGGAATGGATCACATAAATATATTTCTATAATAGGACCTTATTTGCAAAGCAAAGGAATTACAAAAACTAAAACTCTAAATCCTGAATCTCAACAAGCAGTCCAGGGATTTTTTGAAAGACGCAAAGCTCCATATAGAGAAAGTCGAGTGTCTTCAAAAAAAACCGGATTTGGTATAACTTTAAAAGTTAATAAACCTAATACAGATTACATATATTGGGATAATGTAAACGAACTTGTTGAGAGACTTCGACTATTGGTAGCATCCATGCTTGCGGGACACACTGGTCATAACAATGAAATTATTTCCATTATTGAAGAACTAAGAGAAGCGAATATTATTATATAAAAGGACATAATAGATACTTTTAAACATTTCTAAAATGACCATCGATAAATTTGGTCGTCATATTTCAAAAAAATCTGCTCTAAACACATTATTATCACTAGAAAATAAAATATTATCAAATGTTGAAGAGAAAATAATAAAAATTTTTAAAAGCGATGTCAAATATATTGAAAACAAATTAATTCAAAATTTAGATCCCGGGTTGAAAAGCGATGTTAATAATTTAAATAAAAGAATAAATGAATATGATAACAATATACAAAATATTGCAAAAAAGATTAAGTTATTTGAGGATAAAGTTATTCCTGAATATAATGACAAGATAATTAATTTGAAAAATACTGTTGATGGAAATGATGATGTAGTAGAAAAATTTTCTCAGAAAGTTTCTAAATATGCAAATGACTTTGACGTAGTGAAGTTAAAATATGATAAAGTTGATGATTTTGAAAATGAAATAAAAAATGAAATTACATCAATTAAATCAATAATTAAGGATACTTCAGCAATTGACAATGTCAAGAACAGTATTTCCAAGGAAATTACATCAAAGTTTCAAAATTTTACTAATTTGCTTAATGATAGAGTAGCAGAAGAAGTAAGGAATTTTAAGAAAATACATGACGTTATGGATAAAAATACACAAAATCTTGAAAAATCAATGAACACTCATTTCCTAATTCACAAAAAAGATACCGACAAAGTTAATGAATTTAAAGAACAAATTAAAGAATTTGAAATTAAAATCAATGCATATAAATCAAATTTACAATATTTAGAAGACAAATTGAAGGAGGATTTTCAAAACGAAAATGAAAAAATTGAAACAAAATTCAAAGATCAAATTACAAAAGATAATGAAAAAATCGAGGATATACTAAAGCAATTAAACAATCTGAAAACCAAATCTGAAACGTCTTTTGACGAGGGAAATTTTACAAAGGCAATCGATGAGAAATTACAAAAAGAATTAGAATCCTTACTAGAAGTAGTGCAAGCTATAATAGAAGTTTCTAAAAAGGATGTATTAATTAAAATTAAAAATAATAGTTCAAAAATCGAGGAGACTTCTTTACTCATAAAAGAACTTGAAACATCTTATACAGATATACTACACAAAGCTGAAAAGACAGCGTCAGACATAAAAAATATAGAAAAAAAAATTGTGAAAATGATATTAGATATTACAAATGCAGAATTTCAATTAGGAAAAGATATAAAAAATCTAGAAGATAAATTAACAAAAGAAATAAAATCTTTAAACGAATTAGTTCAAAGAGCTGCTGAAGTTTCTAGAAAAGAATTTAATGATACAATGAATTATGCAAGAGAAGAAATGAATTCAACATTAGGTGGTTTCAAAAAAGATTATACGTTATCAAATGTTCTTTTGGAAACTAAATTTAATGTAAAAATGTCTGATCTTAATAACAACATCACCCAAATAAATTCGTCAATAAAAGAAATTAGAAATGAAAATAACAAATCATTTGAAACAATGGAAAATAAATTTAATGTAAAAATTTCTGATCTTACTAACAACATCACCCAAATAAATTCGTCAATAAAAGAAATTATAAATGAAAATAAAAAATCATTTGAAGCAATGGAAAATAAAATTAAAGAACTTACTAAAAAAAACTGAGATGATTTTTTTTATATTTTACAACATCAGCGATAAAGGGCTTTTATAAACGGTTTAGAAGGAGGTAAAGTTATTTGTGGGATTTATTTTCGAGAGTAAGGTATAAATTAATAATGAGTAAAATTAAGCAAGACGTTGTAAATGAATTACATAAACCGGCGAGAAGGCGATATAGAAGGAGACGAACAATTGTAAAAGGGCTTAATGATCTATTTCAAGCTGATCTGATAGAAATGCAGCCATATGCGAAATTTAATAGGGGTTTAAGATATATTTTAATGGTAATAAATGTGTTTTCTAAATTTGTATGGGCAGAACCTGTAAAATCCAAAACTGGTAAAGATGTAGCAGCTGCAATGAAAAAAATTCTATTAACTTTAAAAACTCCCCCAACAAATCTGAATACTGATCAGGGTAAAGAATTCTTTAATCAAGACTTTCAGAAACTTATGGAGCAGTTCAAAATTAATCATTACAACACATTTTCTAATATGAAAGCTAGTATTGTAGAGAGAGTAAATAGAACGATAAAAAACAAAATGTGGAAAAAGTTTAGTTTACTAGGTAATTATAAATGGATCAGCTTTCTTAAAGAAATAATTACAGAATACAATAATACTAAGCATTCAACAATCGGAAAAAAACCAAACGAAGTTAACAAAAAGAATGAAATGGAAATCTTGAAATCAGCTTATACTCATAGGAAAACTGTGGATCCCAGATCACCAAAATTTCGTGTCAGTGATAGAGTACGAATAAGCAAGATTCGCGAACAATTTTCTAAAGGTTACACGCCCAACTGGTCAAACGAAATTTTTCAAATAAAAAAAATCCAGCTTACTAATCCAACAACGTATTTGATTCAAGATGGAAATGGGATAGATATTCAAGGAGGTTTCTATGAAGAAGAACTTCAAAAAGTAAGACACCCAAATGTATATCTGGTGGAAAAAGTGTTAAGAAAGAAAGGAAACAAAGTATTTGTAAAATGGTTAGGATTAGATAAATCTTATAACTCTTGGATCTTCAAGAGAGATGTGATGTAATAGTAATTAATGCTGTAATAATAATTGATGTTTGTAATAAAAAAAAAATGATTTTTTATATATATTTGTTTTATTTAAAAATAAGCTTATTACATAAACATTTTTTTAAATACAATATTCCTATAATCAGAGTCTAATATGGGATTTAAAATTTCTTCAGTCAATTTAATCCTTCTTCTAAAATGTTTTTGATTTATAAACTCTTCAGAAGTCATACGAGCTTTTCTGTAGGCGAAGTTCCAAGCAACCATCAGATGAATTTGGTTTCTTGATTCATCAATAGATACTGTCTTCTTCATAATAGTGCTTAGACTTTAATTTTTGTTCTAGTTCTTCGGGATGATTCAACAGCAGTTCCAGCATGGAACACACATTTTCACTATTTAGATTTTGTTTTGGAGAAAGGACATTATATATTTTGTCAAAAGAATCTCCGTCGTAAAAATTGTTATTTCTAAAAACGTTGAAATAACGTCGAAAGTTTTGTTTTTGTAAAACATTTAGTCTATATTCTATAAGTGGAATTTGTTCCCATAGTCTGCACACAGTTTCATTTCCATAGTAAATAAAATCACAGCTTTTCACAATCTTCACTATTGGTAATTCACCAATCTTTTCAAAATGAATAGATAAATTTTGCAAATATATCGGTTCATTGAAAACATTTGGTGAAAACATATAATTTGTTATAACTCCTTGATATTGCAATAAGTTCTTCCAATCATCTTCATTTAATATCACAGACTGACCATTTTTACCACCAAGTTCAATGCATGGTAGAAAATCACTTTCCACCCACAAACCAATCACAGCATATTTAGAGTTAGAATTATTTAAATTATATTTTGTAGAATTTATAATTGTTTTTTTTATTTTCTTTTTTAATGGTGAATTTTCAAATATATTTTTACTCTGATTACTGAACATTTTAAATGATGTATTTCAAAAACTAACTGGCTATCTGCTTGCTCTCAAAAAACTAACTATCAATCCGTTTGCTCCTAAATTTTATACATTTTCCCTCTCCTCTCAAGTGGAGGGGTAAACTTATTTTCCCTCTCCATTTAAGAGGAGGGGATAAACTTTAAATGTCTTTATACTAACGAGAATCAATAAAAAACAAAATTTATATTATTTTTTTAACATTTATTAAATTTTTTTATAGATATTTTTTCATGAAATACAATAAAATTAAACATGTACAAATAAATATTGCTGCTGTAAATATAATAACAAATATATAACAACAGACACAATGACAAGATTCTTCTTTTTTATTATTGAAAGGAATCCAATCTGAATATTGTAATGGTTTGTTTGTCATGGAATATTTAATTTTTATGTATGTATTTTCACACAAAGCAGAATCAGTTACATTATAGGTAAAAAAGTGTGAATTTCCAACAAGATATGTTATTTTCATCTGTTTGTAGCAGTCGGTTTCATTTTTGAGGGCATTTATACATATATCAGCCCTAACTGTATTAGGAATGTAATTTACATATATCACATTTCCAACAAGGGAAACTAAAACTATTAAAGATGCAGCAGTCATTGTTGTAATATTACTAACAAATAATGATATTTCTATACAATATATATGTTTTTGGATTCAGTTCCCCCTCCAACTTTTAAAGCTTCAAAAACGACTTACATAATTTATCATCATATAAAATGATGTCTTTATAAAGATGAAAAATTACTTGGAGTAGTTAATTCTAATCGCGGTTTTTTATTTTTAGATCCATTTTCGTTTCCAGAACTTAAAAAAGTTAGAGTATCATACATCATTTTCATATCTTTATCAAAAAAATCTGTTTCCAAAATATCCTTATGTCCCCATGCAAGAGTTTTTGTGGAATTTGGTATACAATATCTTTTATCATCATGAGTTGTTAATGCCAATTTATTTAACAAATTAGTGTATATATTATGCATATCTGACTTGAATACATACATGGTGCAGAATATTTTGTCACCTTTCTCAACAACATCTTTATAATCTGATAATGTTAATTGATTTTTTATACATGATCTACTAACGCCTTTTGCTTTTTTATCTACACTATTTTTGGATTTTATACAATATGCTTTAGCACCAGTTCCATAAAAACTTTCAATGGGAATCCCTTTGTACTCATCTTTAAATTTACCAACAACTGATGTTGTAATAGGCATGCAATGAATATTTTGTTCAGAAAAATTAGAAGTATCAAATTTATCCAGATTTAGCTTCATATCTTCATAAAAGTTTTGGGTCTGAACTTCAAGAATTAAGGAATCAGTATCCGTATATAATAAATTTAAATTATTACCATATTTTACTTTTAAATACCCATAATAAAAATTATACATTACAGTTTTTGCAATATCCAGAATACTCATCCCAACATAAATTGGTTTATTGTATTCAATGCAAACCTGTTGAAGTTGAAGAGCAACTAGATTTTCAGAGAAAATTTTAAAATCCTTTAATTGAGGTTTAGAAATAAGTTTTTCGGCACTAAATTTATTACCCTGTCTTTCCCATTGAGATACTAATTTAATATCTGCTCGCCTATCAACATTTTCCATGGTTTTACAGAAAATTGAATTATTTGCCAATTTATAACAATTTTTATCAAATTTATTTTTAGATAAATTTCGTAAATTTGTATTTAAATCTATATATTCCGCTAACCATGGTGATTGTGTAAACTTAACTGCTCTGTGTATTTTTATGATTTTGAGTCCAAATTGTAGACATTGTTTCAGATATCGGTAGTGAATGATATAGTTATATTTATTATGTAAGTTTGGAATTAATTTTGAGTGGTTTGAAATTGGTGGTGTATATTGTTCAGGACAAAATGGGAAATCATTATGACTATCATGTAAATAATTTGGATATTCTAAATCAACTTCAAATATGTATCCTATAGATGATGTATCTGAAAGTTCGGATATATTTAAAGTTTCTATTTCGAGCTTAGGTACCCAAGCAAAATTTTTTTCAGGCAAATATTGTTTCATAGCATAACCATACAAATTTGTGGCGTCTAAGTAAGCGATATATGTTGTAGGTCTTTCAGGATTAAAATTTTCTAAGAATGGATTATTTGCTTCAGATTTGCGTTTGGAACAAGTGCTAACCCCACCACGAACACCTTTTTTGAAAAAATGAAGCATATCTGGTTCCGTTAATAATTCTAATTCTACATTAGTTAATTTCATCATTGCATCCCAGCACATAGAAGGGCTAGTGACATAATTAACAGGATCTAACTTATAGGTTTTAATACATGTGGATCTATAATTTTCAAAAACATCAGCCAAAAGTAAAACATCTGATTTTAAGTAAATATCGGAATAAGCCCCTATTGTAGAACACTTAAATAGATTCCACACTTCTACAGCACGACTGTAGTCTTGAGGAGAGATATTTTCATCGGTTAAGTTATTATAAAATTTATCAATCAATGGTAGAGATTTCTCATTTAATTTTTCGTTGGAATCTATGTAAGAGTATGGAAATACCCCTTTTTGTCTAATGTATCGAAATTCATCAGCATTTGAGAAAAACTTTTTAATTTCAAAACATTGTGAATCTTGTAGAGTTTGTGATAGTGACTCTAAAGACTCTGGGAGAAATTGAAAAGAATCTATAAAGCGTAGTCGCAAAGCAACTGGTTTCCGCTTTTCTGACACATCAACGAAAATTTCCTTACTAAAAGAAATATACTTTTCTTTATTTTGAGCTATAACACTAATATTTTCTTTATTATAGCAAAGCGATTTAATAAATAGGTGAGAATCATAGTTTTTTAAATTATGCAATACTATTGGTATATATTTTGGAGGTTTAAAATGCAAATTACATATTGAGTGGGCGGCTCCTCGATATTTACCTGTAATATGACAATGATCCCTACACTTTATGAAATTTCCTTTTGAAAAAGGTTTTTCACATACATAACAAATGCTAGAATTTTCATATTCAATCTGTTCCACAGATGATAAATCTTTCAATGGTACTTGATATTTTAAATATTTTTTATAAATTTCTTTTACATCATTTTCAATGTATTCAATAAATTTTATAGCACAATCTGTACCTCTATAAAGTTTAAGACACACAACATTCTCATCAAATGATGATTTAATATAATAAGCAAATGAATAGGGTATATGTTCAGCAGTTTTAATAGTATATGAGGTTGTCGAATCAGGTGTAGATTGTTGGCACTCAATGTTTTTCAAATAACATTCAAAATCGGCATAAATAACAAAAGGAGCTTTATACTGTTTCTGAATATTTTGAAACTTTAATATATTTGCAGGAATATAATTGCCAAATTTATCCAAAATCAAATTATCTGAAGGAAGCTCAATTCGAACAAAACTACAATCACGTTCTAAATGTGTGTTAAGTTTTTCATATGTTCCAAAATATTGAAGGCATCCATCACATAAGTATTTTTTTATTTTCTTTTTTGATAATTGTTTGGATACCAAGCAACCTAAATCCTTTATCCAACAGTAGTGGTTATTTCCATCATCAGAACTTATTAAAAGCAAATTAATATGTAATTTTTTCTTTTCATTATTATAATGTAAAGGACCGACAATCTCATATACCTTTTTATTATCCCTTAAAAATTTTTCAACTCCATATACATTTATGGACAAATTATTTTTTTCCTCAAACTTTTTTATATCTAATAATTTTACTGGAAATTCAATACCTGTAAAATCGAAAGCGTCTCTGAAGTCTGGATATGATGAGGTCTTTCGAGGATTACCGGTTGGCTGGTATGCTGCTGAAACCACTGCCCAGGCGAAACAGCAATTGTCCTCATTCATCACATTCACTATTGATTTAGAAAAGTGATGCATCTTAATGTAGGAGGAGGCATTTAATGGGTTGTACTTATTGATGTTGACTTCCAAATGCAGAATTCTTTGTAGAGCCCACCCTGTAATTGGAATTAAAAAATTAGTTCTGAATAATATTTGTTAGAGATGTACAAGTGATATTAAGAAAACTTAGCTCTTGAGATTAAGAAAACTTAGCTCTTGAGATTAAATAATAATTACCTGAGTCTCTTTCCGGCAATTCATCTGCTTTGGTTTCAATAATCTTGAATAAATCATCGTAAAGCTGTTGTAGATCAGTTGTATGGGTTACAATGAAGAACGGTGTATTAAATGACTTAATTGAAGTAGAGGTTAAAGTTGGAGAATAATATATTCCAAATAATTCCAAATTTACTTTAGCACATGTAAATTCCTGTTGACGCTGGCGTATTAATGTTTGCACTTTATTACCAACATCTTGCTGAAACTTTTTGATGTCGATGTGATAATTCTGCGAATATATTCTGTAGGAAGCTATTCGACATTTAAATGCACTCCTGATAATGTCAATTCCATTTCCATATTTTATGCAGCTCCTGTTTTTATGAATATTTGTCCTCAAGTGTGTGCTCCAGGAATTAGATTTGACATTTACTTCACAATCTTGGCAAAATCGCATTGGAGGTCTTGAAAGTAGTTCATCAACTGAAACAATTATTATTTTTTAATTCCTCTGTAAACCTTTATTAATAATAAAAAAAAAATTAAAAGGAAAATTATAGCTAAATATGTTATAAAAAAATACTTACGATTAATTATATAATCTTCCAAGTTAAAGGTGTTTTCGTTATTAACAACATTTTCTCGAAGGTGGCGTACAATATGTGATTTTCTTTTAAATTCTCTTAAGCAGTGTGTGCAAAGGAGAGTCATTTTAAAATGGAATCGGTTAGGGCCGTGTCGCTTTTAAATAAATACAATTTCGATCTATCAAGACCCAATGACATAGAATAATTAGCAATTTTTTCAGCTCGCGCAATTTAGAAAACTTTTGGATTTACTTTTGAATTAACTTTTGGATTCACTTTTTAATTTGAAGAAAAACATGGATTTTTTTTAAAAAATATATTTCCCAAATTTAAAAGAAGATCGCCTTGTCGTTGAATACAATTTTTAACGTCTTTTAAAGTCGAATTAGATAAATTATTACATATATTATCTAAGTTTAAATAGGAATAAACCATTGACTTAAATCTAGATGTGGCACACCTTGTTTCATTCCTATTTAAGCTCGGCTTAGTTTTCTTATGTAGAAACTTATCTAATTCTCCAATAGCGACTTTATTTGTTGGATTGATTTTCGGAGCTGTTGTTACAGCGACTGGTAAAGAATTTTTTGAAATTTGTGCCCCTAAAGTTTGGGAACTAGAAATATCACCGTCCAATTTTGACTTTTTTAAATCTGAACAATCATTTGTTTCTGATAAAGAACGTTTTTTGGGTAAATTTTTTTCAATTAAATTTTCAGAACTTTGTTCTAAATTTAGGCCAGAAGGATTTTTCAAAAATTGATTTTGATTACAGGAAGAAATTAAGGGACATTGAGGCTGCTCATCTTCAAAATTTTCAGTATAAGTATATACCTCAATGTCCCCCACAATTTCGCCACAACTCAAATCAAAAACATCTACCGAATTTACTGAATTTCTGGTATAGCCAAATTTGGATGGTTGTTCAAACCCCTGAATAAAATTTTGATCCAACCCTTCAATTAAATTTTGATCCAACACTTTAATAAAATTATGCTGAGCTTTGGCTGAGACGTTTATAACAGTCTCAACGCTGTCGTTGGAATCCTCTGATGAATCTGACGATGCATCTGAAATTGGCGAATAGTGGGGGCGATAAACCTCTTCCATATTATTTTTCGAAAAACCCCCAATGCCAATCCTCTTATCATTATTTAAAACTCCCTCGTTACCAACCCCATTATTATTATTGTTTAAAACCCCCTTATTATTTTGTTCCTCACAGCTCTCAAAAGTCTCCTGATATTCCACATCACCCTTAATTAAATTTTGCCCTGAGCTATTTTCACAAATTTCACCCCCTTCTAATATATCTAAAAGTTGTTCCAAATTATATCCCTCATTTATTTCAGAATTGTTAATTAAATTTTTCCTTAATATATCATTATTTAAATCATCGAAATTAATTGTTTCAAGAGGTTCTTGAGGAATATCAGGGATAATAGATTCATCCAAAACTTTTAAGAGCTGTGTCAAAATATCGCTTTCACCAATTTCGGAAGAATCGCCAGATTCAGATGAATTGTTAAATGTATTAATATCAATTTCCCTAAATTTAATATCTAGCTCCTCGTCGCTTAGCCCACAAAATGAACAATCAATCAAATCATGCACAAGGCAAGCGTCGTTTAAATCGAAGGCTGTTAAGTCGATGTTTTCAATTTTTACATTTAAAAATGACATTTTAAATTATAAATTAAAAAATAAAAAAATTATGAATCAATAAAAAAATCAAAAAATCAATAAAAAATCAAAAAAAATCCACAAAAATGAAAAATCAACAAAAATCAAAAATTGGCTTTTAAAAGATTAAGTAAAAATGAATGAAAATCCAAAGTATTAAGTCAAAAATATTAAATCAAAAATATTAAATCAAAAATATTAAATCAAAAATATCAAATCAAAAATATGAAATCAACAATACAAACCAAATAAAAATTAATATGTCACTACGTCACACAATTCGAAATAAATCGGACTATCTAGATATATTCACAACAGATTCGATAATTTTACAAGCGTACGCTAATAGCGAGATGTAAACTGAAGAGACGCTTCGTACCCAGCCGCCTTTTAAAGCAGCCAAGAGCCTGGTACCGGCTGGTACGGTGTGGCACTGCATGGTACGACGGGAACCGTGAGACCGTGAACTCGAGAGAGGTCGTTCAACGGTCGTAAGTTGTTTTGTTCTTAAGAAAATGACGAGTAAAGAGGAGAAGAAGAAGAAAAAAAAAAGTTGTTTTTTGGAATAATATAAAAAACAGTTTTTTTTTTTTTTTTTTTTTTTTTTTTTTTCGTTTTTTATATTATTCCAAAAACAACTTTTTTTTTTTTTTCTTCTTCTCCTCTTTACTCGTCTTTTTCTTAAGAACAAAACAACTTACGGCCGTTGAACGACCTCTCTCGAGTTCACGCTATCTTTGCCTTCTTCTTCTTCTCATTCTTCGGACTGGTTTTGCCGCTGGAGGTAGGAAAAGTGGTATTTCAGTATTGTATATAAGGATTTACAGCGTCTTGACTTAGCATTCATTAAGTTTAAAGTCTCAAAATGAGTACGTTCATAATTATAACACTACAAGACTTTCTGGGATTCTTGGAAAATCAGATTAATCTGATGGATCGTCAGAGTCCAAATTCCGAGAACACGGTGATGTGGCCGCCACCATCAGAGGCTGACTATTTAGATGAAGAATTTCTCAACATGTTTGAGCCAGACCTGGATCCCGAGCCTATCGCCTTTGAGTGGGATCCAGACCGAGCAATGGATCTTCAACCTTTGATGATGGAGCAACAACAGCCTATGGAAGAAGATCGGCCACAACCTATGGCAGAGCAGCAGCAGCAACAACAGCAGCAGGAGCAGCAGCGGGAGCAGCAGCGGGAGCAGCCACAACAACAGCAGCAACAACAGCAGCAGCAGCAGGAGCAGCCACAACCACAGCAACAACAGCAGCAGCGAAGGCAGAGTTACCCTCGAAAGTGCAAGAGGCCACAGCAGCAACAGCAACATCAACAGCATCAGGAGCAGCCACAACAACAGAAACAACAACAGCAGCAGCAGCGAAGGCAGAGTTACCCTCGAAAATGCAAGAGGCCACAGCAGCAACAGCAACATCAACAGCAACATCAACAGCATCAGGAGCAGCCACAACAACAGCAGCAGCAGCGAAGGCAGAGTTACCCTCGAAAATGCAAGAGGCCAATAAATTATAAATTATAAATTGGCCTCTTGCAGAGCAGCAACCTCTGGCAGACAACAACAACCGATGGCAAAGCAGCAACCTATGGCAGACAACAGCAACCTCTGGCATGCAGCAGCAACCTCTGGCATGCAGCAGCAACCTCTGGCATGCAGCAGCAACCTCTGGCATGCAGCAGCAACCTCTGGTAGACAGCAGCAATTGGCAACCCAAAATGGTATAAATTATAAATATGTATTTATGTATATATGTATATTTGTATTTTGGATATAGGAATAATAAAAAACAAAGTCGTTGAAGAAAATATTTTATTTTTTTCTATTTCTTATACAGAATCACACCTAATAACCAAGTTTCTTTAACTTGAAAGAATTATTATGAATAGGATGAATATAATTTTTTTTACAAGCACAGTAATGAAAACTAGGTTTTTTTTTTAACATGGAAGAATAAATCATAGTCTGTTGTCAGGGAATTAAACCTAATTGTTCTTTATCTTATATATAAAATCTTATTTAAATGTCTTAGTTGACATTTTAAACTTAATATTAAAAAATACTAGGGTGAATGAATAAATTCAAGTGCAGTATCAAATTCATTTATTTAAAATTCAATTTATCGATAGGATTGATTGTGCATATTATGTAGAAAAAATTATTCTACACTGAAAGAACAAAATCATTAGTTCTTCGAATCTTAATATAAACAAATTTCTATTTATTTAGATGGCACCCTTATATTTATTTAACTTAAACTTAATATATATCTTATAACTTATATCTTATAACTTATATCTTACAACTTATATTTTATATGAAATCTTATTTAAATTAGTTGACATTTTAAACTTAATATTCAAAAACTACTAGGGTGCATGAATAAATTCAAGTGGAGTATCAAATTCATTTATTTAAATTTGATTTATCGGTAGGGTTGTTGTGCATATTATTTGAAAAGAATTATTCTACACTGAAAGAACAAAATTATAATTTCTTTCAATGGGAATAAATACAAATTCTTATTTATTCACATCATTCCCTTATATTTATTTACATCATTCCCTTATATTTATTTACATAGTTTCTTATATTTATTTAACTTAGCAGAACAAAATCTAAATTCTTATAAAATATTTTAAACTTAAACTTAATATTAAAAACGCCATAGTGCATGAATAAGTGCAAGTGAAATAAATTTATTTAAAATTTGATTTTTCAATTAGATGGTTTTGCATATTCTTTAGTTCTGGTTTGTTACATATTATACATGCTTGTGAAGGAGTTGTTATGAATAAATCGTTTTCACACGTGCTGCATTGCAGATCTTTTTCGCAACATATAAAGGATCGTTTATAGTGGCTATTAACAAAATTATTTTTCCCATTTGGGCAATTTAGAGCATGTATATAGTAACATTCACAACATAAATTATATGCACCGCCAGAAGATGAAATAATTACGACATAAGATTGAAAAACGCACACTTCTCGCGTAAGGTAATTTGGTGTCAATGTATCACTTGCATTTATTTTTGCCACTTTCACGAGCCCCTCTTCTCCACACCCGTTTGGAACGCCATTATCCTCTATCCCATCATCTTCTTCATCTTCATCGTCGTCTTCGAAATTATTTCGATCAATAGTGATCAGAGAATCCTGTCTTGCGTGAAACTTTCCTCTTCCAGCCAAGTTAAAATGAGTTGTTTCATCTTTGTACATTGACTGGATCGTTTCATCGCAAGCAGAATCTAAATATACATGTGTCTGATCCATTTCGAAGACTGTCCGATGAAACTCGATTCACTTGTTCACACTATTTTTTAATTTTACAACACTTTTTTATTGATAATGGTGGGCCGTCTATGTGGTGTTGATATATTGGATAGTGTTTAAAACACGGTAAATTTAGCTGCAATTCTTCGTCACTTCTATAATTTTCCGGCAACCTGTTCCAAATTTGTTGTAAACTAAGTGAATCGACGAATGTTTTCAAGTAGTTGATGGGAAAGAAGGCCAAGTCTTGATCTTCAAAATCGGTAAGATTTTTTCCGTTATTTTGGTAGGAAATTATTACTTGGCCTACACGTTCAATGAGTTGCTGTTGTTGTTGTTGTTGGTCGCTATTTGACATCGCGCACGAATGACTGAAGTTCGCTCAGATTCGATCGTTTAAAATACCAGCTCCCCTCCAACTGCTACCAGCTCCCCTCCAACTACTGTGGTGGTTAGGAAGGAGGTAGGAGGTGGAGCAAAAAGAGGCGGAGTTTATGAAACCAATCGGAATAGGGGGCGAACTTGGGCAGCCAATCAGAAACAAGGTCATTCTTGGCTGACCAATCAAAAAAGTGGTGGGGGGTCAACTAGAAGCCCCCTATTCCCACTACTGATATCTTTCTGATTTTCACATTGCGCATAATTTCTGGGTCTTTTTTCATACGTTGCATCACGGTGTTATTTGTGATATGATGGATGTATGAAATTCTGAGCATGCGGCGGTAACACCACATTTCGAAGGCTTCCAGTCGTTTAGATGTTGTTTCTGTCAAAGTCCAGGCTTCCACTCCATATAGAAGAGTTGAAAATACATAACATCTCAAGACTCGTGTCCTTATATCAATGTTCAGGTGCATATTGCACAAGATCTTTCTGAGGCGGTTGAAGACAGCTCTCGCCTTCTCTATGCGGCGTCTAATCTCCTGTGAGTGATCCCATTCTCTGTTCAGACTGCATCCTAGATACGTAACTTTGTCAACAGTTTCCAAAGTTTCATTATTTGCTCTAAATTGGTGGTGTATTTCGTCATTTTTGCTTACTATAAGGATTTTTGTCTTTTTACAGTTTAATTTCATGCCGTATCTTTCACAGGCTTCCACTACGCGGTCTATTAGTGTTTGCAGATCCTCTTCATTATCGGCCAACATAACTGTGTCGTCTGCATATCTTAAGTTGTTAATGCTTTCACCATTAATTCTTATGCCCTCTCTCATTCCACTGATAGCTTCCCTGAACAGCATTTCCGAGTACCTATTGAATAACGTCGGCGATAAAATACAGCCCTGACGAACTCCCCGTTTTATTGTAAATTCTTGTGATGTTTCATTGCCTACACGTACAGTCGTCCTTTGCTGTGAGTAAAGGTTTCTAATAATGCGTAAATCCTTGTCATTGATACCAGATTCATTTAATATTTGAAGCAGTTTGTGATGTTGTACTTTGTCGAATGCTTTCTCGAAATCGATAAAACATGCAGAGACATTGCAGTTTACGTCCCGAGCTCTTTGTATCAAAATTTGAATAGAAAATAGAGCTTCTCGTGTTCCAAGTCCATTTCTAAAGCCAAACTGAACATTGCTAACGTTTTCTTCAAGTTTTCTATATATTCGAGAGTGAATGATACTGAGTAGGATTTTCAGCGCATGGCTCATTAAGCTCATAATTCTGTAATCAGAGCATCTGGTAGCATTTGTTTTCTTAGGAAGAGGAATGGAGGTTAAAACTAGCCAATCTCCAGGCAATTCGCCAGTTTCGTAAATTTTATTAAGTAGACTTGTTAGGAGTTTAAGTTGGTCATCTTCAAATAGTTTTAGTATTTCTGATTGTATATTATCCGGCCAAGGTGACTTATTGTTTTTTAGTCGTTTTATTGCATATGTTACTTCGTTGAGTGTTATTTCTGGTCCGGAAAATCCAAGGACATCTGTTTCTTGCTGCTTCTGCTGTTCTTCATCGAATAATTATCCCATATATTCCTCCCATCTTTCAAGTATTTTTTCATTCTCGTACAGCAGATTGTTGTGTTTGTCCAGTACTGAATTATTGCTGCGTGAGTTGTTTCCTCTGGTTAGGGCCTTGATTTTCTTATGCAAGTTAAAAATGTCATGTTTTTGTTCTAAGGATTCGATTTCTTTACATTCGTTTTGTAGCCACAACTCTTTTGCTTCCTTGATCCTATTGTTAATAACTTTGTTTATGTCTTTGTACCTTCTTTCATTTTTATGTCTGTATTTTCTTCGCTCTTCCATGACCCACTCTGACTTCTAAATGATTAACTAATGGCTGCCTGCGGATGGGTGTCTACCTACCGATGCTTCGCTGTCTTAACAGTAAGACATACGTGGAATTTTTTGTTTTTCAGTTTAGTGTAGTTTACAATCTTGGATAAAATAGGTACTTGCGAACGTGCCAAAATTTCATTAAAATATGCATGTCTACTGAAAACCTACAGCCTAAAGGGTAAATCACTGAACATCCTTTGAGGCCCCATATCTCCGTTATGGGGCACCTTATAAAAAATTATATGAAACATTTGGGTTTTTGACGTCCTCTATACTGCTGAGAATTTGACATATACTTTTCGAACACCCTATATAATACAACATCTCTACCGTTCACTGTATATTGACGGTATAATACTAGGATGTTATTAGAGATATCCTGTAAGAAAACTCGAAATTCAGAAAATTAAAATACCCCTCGTAATTATTCATCTTTAAAATTTTGTTTACAAACTTTCACACAGACTTCAAGTTTTAAACTTAATAATCTACTTACCGACGCCGCGTAACGGTGTATCTTACCTGAAACAAAAAGGAAAGTGATTACTTTCAGAAAATTTTATTATTTCTAATTTTGGAAACCAACAATGCCAAGAAGGCAATAAAAAAAGATTTCGCCTTCCTAACAATTTCGGACGAACCTTTTAGGACATTTCTTAGATGCTTTTCACGTTAGGGAGAACATTAGACCCTGTAGGGCTTTTTATATCCTGCCTTATCAGCTTATCCCTAAATTCACCCTTAGCCCTACATACTATAAATTTTGATAAGCTTCCTCCAGTTTCTTGAAGCATTTGACTATCTTTTTGTTAAGTGTATTGGCCTACATTCCTAAAATAATAAAGGGAATCGCAAATAGTGCCAATAATATTAGTTTTTAAATTTTGTATCGTTTACTTCGGAAAAATATTTAAATATGTTTCGATGGTTTTTTTTTTAAATTAGAACGAGTTTAGGGATTCACAAAATACTTCGTATAGCAGAAGTACATTACTTCTAAAAATATTTTGACAAACTATAGTTTATTCGTTGAAGCGAGTTTTTGTGAATACTTGGTCGCATTCAAAAAAAAAAAAAGAAAAACAAAACCGACTGGTAGAATCTACAATTTTTAAAATAGCTACAATACAAAACCGTTAGGCCCAGTTATTAATTCCTTGGCATAACTTATTTCAGGAGTATCCCTCCACGATTCAATAAATTTATTTTCCAGCAGTAATTTTGATTGCCTTTTACCAACGGTAATTGATTGATTAATTGATGGATTTCATGGCATAGCAGGCCAGGGTTAAGGAGCCCTTACAGTGCAGCCTTTACACTTATTTTGTCGCTTGTTATATCTTTTCGAGATAAACAAGCTAATTGCCTTGATTAGGTTTAGCACCAAGTTTACTAGTCCGTCCTCTGGGTATAAACCTTCCAAAATGATCCATCACTGAAAGTGACTATAGCAGATTAAAACGTCACATTCGAAGATAATGCTTAGGGTCGTTTAGTCTTCTTCATTAGATAGTCTACCGAACGGTTCTTTATTAAAGATGTTCATCTGTTGTCTGCTTAGACGTAGAATTACGCTGCTTAGTTTGCCGGAGGGTCTGCTCAAAAATCTTGCTGAACCTATTGTCTTTACTGTGGTTCCAATGAGTCTGATGTTGTTGACGTATCCACCCAGGTAACCACCCAAGAATACCTGCCTTTGTAACTACAAATATTGGTTCTAAAATTGGAACAGGTACAATTGAATGGGGTTTGTATAGCTTAATCAACTTTGCCAGACGATCTGCTTGCTCGTTTCCATGTATATTCAAATGACCAGGGATCCAAACGAACCCATTTATGCAGCCGCTTCTTGTCAGATTAACTAGTACATTCTGTAGTAAGACACCAGTCGTGAAGCTACGACGTATCGTAGCTTCATGACTGGTGTCATACTTAAGTACTAGTATTACAACCCTACTGTCTGAATTTATACCGAATACTTCGATTTTAGCTCTTAGATCGTATCGGGATCCCGCTGTAAACCACCAGCAAGATCTTGCTTCTCCCAATACCCTCTGTTTGGCAAAAGTATCTTAAGAGAATGGTTGGGTTTCAAAATCTGTGCCATTTATTCTATTTGCACGAGGAGTGATGAACACCTCTCCACCACGCTTGCCTAGTCACATGAGTAGCCGATAATTCCAATTCAGAAATACCCTAGGCTATCAAAACGATAAAAAGCCTTCAAGACTTCTTTCCTTTCGTATAAATGCAGAGGAGGTAGATTCACCTCCAGAGTCCTAGCGGTGACAGTCCTCATCGCACCCATTACTACCACACTAGCCATTTTTTGAACTTTGTCAAGTTGAAGATGGTATTAGGGTTTTGTTGTACTAAGCCCTCAAACAACAGCATACATTATCATAGGAGGGATCATAATAGTAAATATCCAATAAAACATTTTCGCTGTTAGCACCCATGTACACTCAAATGATCGGTTACAAGTCCAAGAAGCACATATGGCCTTTTTGATATAAGCTTCAATATAATTATTCCAGCTCAGTCGTGAATCCAGAATTACTCACAGGTATTTAACTGTTTCATATCGAATTGTGAAAACGCCTTCTCAATATATGTGAAGTTACCTATGGTGGATGAGCCACTCAACAGCGCATTTTTGACTTTTATAGTGAGTTGATGTAGTTTCGAGTCTGTGAACTTTTCTGCCTGAGAGGTAAACTGCAAAAGATGTAAAAGGATTCGCAGAAAAACGTAAGTTTAGTAACATCGATCCTCAAAAATTTGGCGGCCGGTTCCCATGCAAATGTCGAGCAATATAAAGAAATGTTTAATAATAATCAGGTGGACATAATTTCTCTTGTTTATTTATTATACATTTTCATACATAAATATCGAATTCAAAAATCTATTACACTTAGGTAAATATGTTTGAAATGATGTTCTACAATATCGGAACAAGACGAATAAATAATCCTTGAGTGGAAGAGAGAATTATTATTGCATATTAGACCCTAAAATTAAACTTCTAAAATATATACAGCACATTTTTGAATGAACATGAAAAATATTGAGAAAAAGACGCTAATGCAAAATACTATCCCTGTGCCCGGATTGGAGCACTGGCTCTTCCTGAAGGAGGTCAAACCACAGCAGAAGGGGAACCATAAGAGAGCTACTAAAAATGTAATTTCCAGGCTCAAATCAATATAAGAGTGAATTTAAAGAACGAAGACTCCCCTTAGCACATCATGACTACAGTTAGTTAAAACGATAGTGACATATGAAAGGGTGAAATGGTCGGTGGAAACCTTTACCCCCTTCAAGTCACCTGGTAAGGATGGTGTATTTCCGGTTTTATCACAAAATTCCTCCGATATTATAATAAGCCACATGGTGAAACTATTCCGCTCATTTTTAAGTTTAGGGTACATACCGCTGGCGTGGAGGGAAACAAAAGTAGTCGTTCTTCCCAAGGTAGGAAGGAGACACTATCCAAATCTTGAGCCTTTTCAACTCATCAGTCTGCCCAGTTTCTTATTAAAAACAGTGGAAAGATTGGATAAACACATCAAGGAAAGAATAATGGTGCAGTATGCCTTACATCCTTTATAACTTGCCTAAAAGGCAGGAAAATCCACGCCATATCAAGTCGTCTCAAGAATCGAAAACGCGCTGTTGGGTGGTCGATCTTTCTTAGGTAGCTTTAACAATATCGAGGGAGAACTTGACAATACGTCTCACGATTCGATATGTAATGCTCTACAATGACAAGACTCTGAACCGACAATAGTCGCATGGACCAGAGTAACGGTAATTCAGAGAATAATATATACTGACCTTAACAATGCACTGTTAAAGCACTGTCAAGTAGGGGCTGTCCAGAGGAAGAAGTTTTATCTCCACTGCTATAAAGCTTTGTGGTGGATATCCTACTGAGTAAACTGAATGACGATGGTTTCTAGACACAGGCCTATGCCCATTTTGTGCCCTGGTCGCGATATCCGGGACCTGGAGGGACCAATGATGCTGGCCCCCCGGATGTGGAGACTTTCCATAATTACATTGGC
Source organism: Diaprepes abbreviatus (assembly GCA_034092305.1). Taxonomy (NCBI): domain Eukaryota; kingdom Metazoa; phylum Arthropoda; class Insecta; order Coleoptera; family Curculionidae; genus Diaprepes; species Diaprepes abbreviatus. Next base: position 500,974 of record JASJET010000225.1, on the reverse strand, counting down.
AATATAAAGGGACAGTTAAATATCTGGGAGTAATTCTGAACCCTCGACTGAGCTGAGATGATAATAATGAGGCTCGAACCAAGAAGGCTATATGTACTTTTTGGCCTTGTAAACGAGGCTTGTGTATACATAGGGGCTGCGACACCTAGAGTACTATTTTGGATATACACCATGGTGGTCCACCCCATGATAATGTACGCCGCTATTGCATGGTGGCCTAGTACAGCAAAGAGCAAACATCGACCTCAACGTGACAAAGTTTGAAGAATGGCGTGTGTGGGAATATTGAGTGCGATGAGGACTGTTCTCTCTAAGGCTATAGAGGTCCTGGTGAACCTGCTTCCTCTTCACTTATATATGGAGAACAACGCCCTGAAGACTGTTTATCATCTCAATTGCCTGAGGAATCTCGGAATTGGAACATGCGGTTACTCAGGTATCTGGGAAGGTACGGTGGAGAGATGTCCATCACTCCCCACGCAGACAGATTACGTGGTGCCGCTTTTAAAACTCAACCTTGGAGATATTTCTGCTAAGTAGAGAGGACTGAAAGGAAGAGCAAAATCTTCCGAGAAATGGATCCTGGTGGTATACAGATGGATCTCGACAAGATGAATAAGCTGGAGTCGGAGTGCTGGAGCAGAAGCACAGGAGTTAGGGAGTACTAACCTCTCGGACAACATGCGACGAGCTTCACAACGGAAATTTATGCTATTATGCAGTGTGCGAGGGATATAAACTGGGTAATAAACATCTGTTCAGATAGAAAGGCTGCGATAATGGCACTGAAGTCCAGTGTCGTAACATCGTGACAGGTGCCTGAGTGTAAGGATGTGATAAATAGTCTGACACGAAACAGCTGCATAATCAGAGTCGTGTGGGTCTCGGTTCACTCGGGTTTTGAGGGAATAAGAAAACGGACCGTTTGGCAAAGTTGAGTTCCGCAACTAAACCATATTATTGTTGCTGGAAAGCAAATTTATTGACCATGTCCCTAGAGAGTGTCCAGCGCTCAACGGACTGAGACAGAGATATTTCGGAGATTCAATTTTATTCATGGAAGCAGTTAGGCAAGTTCAGTTAATAAGGCTTGGATTCGCAAAGGCGATCAGCCTCGAATGACCTGCAGCTATGGTGGGATTTTAAGAGCCCAATGAGGCTAGGCATCGATGATCAATTATCACCGCCTTTTATTTCATTCATTCAATATATTAATTTTTGAATAATTAAAAATAAAATGAACATGCTAGCTATCTAAAAGCCATCCAGCTAACAATACCGCGGGATTGAAGACGCTACGGGATTGAAATCCCTACCCCAGACAAACCAAACAAATTAAAATAAAGGCCTATAAAACAGGAATTAACTGAAAAATATTTCTGATAATAAATTTTTATTACTTCGGATAAGTTTCGGGTTTATTTCTGTCTTTGGTTCATTGATTTAACATCAAAGAAAATCCTATTTCTATATGCGTGATTATGCGTCGGTATACAGAAACACAGATCTGCATTTTTTTTTTCATTCACTTGATTTAATATTATACTGATTATACTAAGTTCAGAATTGCTGAATAGACAAAAGAAATGTGAGCAATAGTTATCAGTTGCTCTCTTACTTATATCAGAGCCTCTCGTTAGGCCACGGAATGTAGATATTTTGTAAATAATTATAAATATGCAAATTCTTAAAAACCCCACATATTTCAAAAATCCCCAAGGATGTCTCTGGACAGTCTTCAAAAGAGGATAGTGTCTGGGGAAAAGAAGAACGATGCCAAGCCTAGCTACGAGGGCTAAATAAATGTCTTAGATACAATGTATTTTATCCCCTCTCATTTTGCTCCCATTACTGGATATTTTAATCAGTAAATTCCCGATACATATCAGCTAAAATACAAAAATCTCCTGCAAGAAACGTTCAACAACTGCTACACGCCTATATACGAAAAATAACACGTTATTTAATATTTATGCAGCCAAATATACATATATACCACCGTCTGCTGTTATGCATTATTCATTTATGCATGTCAAATATTCCGGTAATAACTGCTCGTGACAGACACCAATAAGAAGATCGAATCTAATTTATATGGACACATCGCATCGTCCACATATTGAATACCGTTACGTAGATTAGAAACTCAACACGTATAATATTAAAAAAAATTGTACGTCAGGGACGTTACGTGAATTTTTTTGTAAGATGAAGAACTGAATATGATAATATGAAAAAGCATGTTTTATAATTTTATTATTGAAATTCTTCCACCTTTAGATAATTCTGCGTATTTCGTCTAATTTATTTTATAACATGCTTCAAAATATATGATAATTGAAAAAATATCACAGATAAGGCCATACTAGTTCGGATCATGTCTTTTTATGTTTTTTGACACGGAGAGTCGATGTTTCGAGAATGTGAGTCTCAAGACTGGTCAGTTCTTTTATTATTAACAATTTAATTGTTTAAATGTCTATAAAAATTATCTTTTCTATCTAAGGGTGCTCTGCCCTTTGTTTGCAAGGCTGTCCGCTTCTTCGTTTTTCTCCATTTTCTTGCATTCTGGCACCCATATCAGGTTTACTTTATTGCCCCTTGCCATTTTCTTTAGAGCTTGCCTGCAATCCCAAGTTATTTTGGACTCATTGGTGTTTTACCGCTGCATGGCTATCTGACAATATATATATATATATATATATATATATATATATATATATATATATATATATATATATATATATATATATATATATATATTGTGGAACATAACATCTTACCACCGCTTTCCGGCAAAACTGAACTTAAATAGAGGTCCAAGTTTGTGGAAAGTAAAAGGATGTCTGGGAAAGATACCGGTGGATCCCACTGATGAGTCCACCACCGGTATCGGGACGAAACATCAGTACATTTTAGGTGGTTGCAAATAGTTCTTTAGTTATTGTTGCAATTATCAATGCCCCAGGTGGTAAGGACATGTAGCTAGCGATCTATTTTCGACCACCGTAGTAAATGTATGGATGTTTCGTCACAATACCGGTGGTGGACTCATCAGTGGGATCCACCTTGTACTTTCCACAAACTTGGACCTCTATTTAAGTCCAGTTTTGCCGGAAAGCGGTGGTAAGAGGTTCCACATTCTTATATGCCCTTATCTTCAGGGGTATTACTACGACAATATATATATATATATATATATATATATATATATATATATATATATTAAAACATTCCTTAACGCAGATTTGAATTGCATGCATTTCTGCTTGGAAGATAGTGAGGGTGTCTCCTAGGAATTTGGTTATGCCAAAACTTGGGCGTGATATTTCCACTCGGACTTCTTCTTTCGTCTTTACTTCATCAGTAAACCATACCATTGAATACTTCACTCGTCGAGATAATCCCTCTTCGTTCCCTTGGTAGCAATCAGTTACTACTTCATAATTCGCGTCAAAATCGTACCTGATAGACATCATATCTGTTGGTTTTTGTATCCACAATCTTCATATGTTAAATAAAATTTCCAAGTTTAAGGATTTCAGATTCAAACAGTTTTAGTGCATTTGTTGCTGCCGCCCTCATCACAGCTATATGCAGGGAGGATAAGGATTGTCTCTATTGCTGTGGTGGGGCATGATGGCATGGCTCCTGTAACTCCTACACACACTAATCTCTATATCTGTCATGCTAGATGTTTTACTTATTTTTTTCAAAGTAGTCCAATGCATTTCTCTTATAATTGTTAATCATTTGTGTAGCTCAACGAAATCCATGCAGGAAACATATATGTTTTGTTTCTGTATTCTCATACTGGCTCAAACATCTGTCAGTAACTGTCGCAGGTACTGCCTCCAATAAAATATTTTTTTTAGCTAATTCTCCTGGTCAAATATATTATAAAAATTAAATAGAAAATTTGAGATAGTCAAAACAACGCAAAAAGCCTATAAATATGTTTTTACGAAATTACTACAGCACCAACTTATTCATATGTTTTTAGCAAAGGTCTCCTATATTTGTATTGCTTAATTATTATTTTTCATTATTCAGGCTCTATTTAAATTGGTAAAATCGTGCAAGAAATCTTTTGCGAAAGCTCTAAAAAACATTGTATACCAGAAATGAAGCAAAAGCAATTGGATGAACTATCATAAATTGGCATTGTAACGTTCATAATGATTTAACTATCAAATTTAATTTCAAATTGTTTATTAGCTTTTATTTGAAATAAAAAAAGAGTTTTATAAAATTCGAACATCGCAGTGTCATCAAATTTTAATCAAAGGAACATAATTATTGTAAAATTATTTAAAACCATGTATCTGATCTATACTGTAACGAGGCTTCATTATATTTTAAAGTAAAATATTGATCAAAACAGTTTCCGGTAATGCACTGAAGATCATAGAAAAAATCGAAGTTATGCAGCTGAAAATAGTTCTGATGTTTGCAGGAAAGTGTAAATACCATCTTTGAAAAGATCGGTATTTAAAAATATCAGATCGGCAAGAAAATAATTAAGGCTTGGTGGTGCTAAATAAAACTCATTTTTATATATTACAAATACACTTAAATCAATTATATATTTTTTATTTTATTCAATGACCTTTTGTCACCTTTCTTTGCAGTTTCATGATTCCGCGTTCACAGAAATTTTGGTCATTATCAGCGATTAAAGATCATCATGTTTTACCATTCAAAGAGTTTTTTTTTAACTTCGAAATAAATGGTAATCAGATGGCGCCAGAGCAAGGCTGTGTAGGAGATACGACATCGCTTTCCAACCAAGCTCCAATATGTTTCCAGATATTACTAAAGATGAGTAAGTCTTTGCATTATGGTGATGGAACGCAAATCCATTGCTATTTGATAATTGGAGCCTCTTTGATTGCTTCATCCAGCTTTCTTAGTTATTGACAGTAAATATCAGAATTGATCGTCTGGCCTCTTGGAAGTAGCTCAAAATACACAACAACTTTGTAGTTTCAACAAATTGACAGCATGGCTTTTTTAAGATGCAATTCTGCTTTATATGTGATTTATATCGGTTCATTACTCTTCGACCATGATCATTTTCGAATGATATTAGTGTAAATGACCGATTTTTGATTAACAGCGACGATTCTCTTTAAAAAAAAGTTGGTTTGATTGCTAGTGTGAGTTTATTTCATTTTAGCCTAGTTTTCATCCTTCCGAAACTGGATATAGGCCTCCACTCTTTATTTCCAAATCTCTCTATTCTGGGCTCTTCTTTGTCACATCAAGCCGGCATGTCTGACTATGTCATCATTCCATCTCATCTGTGGCCTGCCTCTGGATCCTTTCCCTTCATATGGGCGCCATTTTCCAATTTCTGAACTCCAACGGTCTTTTATTTGTTCGTTATGGCCTACCCATTTCCATTTTAGTGATGCTGCTCTTCCTATAGCGTCAACTGCGTTGGTTTTTCTTCTTATCCACTCATTTTGTTTTTTTATCTCTGAGTGATATTCCTAACATGTGTCAGTCCATAGCCCCTTGAGTTTTGCGGATTCTGTCCAAATTTGATTTTGTAATGGTCCACGTCTGCGCTTTGTATGTTAGAACCGGCAATATACAACAATCAAATACTTTAGTTTTTAAGTATAAAGGAATTTTCTGATTTTTCAAAACATAGGAGAATTTTCCGAACGCCGTCCATCCCAATCGAGTTCTTCGTGTTATTTCGGCTGTCTGGTTGTCCTTACTTGCTCTTATGGCCTGGCCTAAGTATATATATTCGTTCACCTGTTTTATTTCGGTTGCATTTACTGTTATAACTTGTAGTTCGTCTGAGTTTGACATTACTTTTGTTTTTCTGAGATTCATCTTTAATCCTCGTTGGAGTGATGTTTCATGGAGGTCGTTTATCATTGACTGCAGTTCTTCCCAGTCGGATGCGATCAAGAGTATATCATCTGCATATCTCAGATGATTTAGGAATCTACCATTAATGTTTAACCCTTTATTTTCCCAATTTAATGATTTGAACAAGTCTTCCAAAACCATAGTAAATAATTTGGGCGAGATTGTATCTCCCTGTCGTACTCGTCTTTTGATTGCGATGCGGTTCATCTTTAGCTCATCATCAAGTTGTATTGTGTGTATTGCGTCTAGATAGATGTCTATCTAGTGTGATACATATGGCGAATATTCATGCATGGTGTTAAATGAATCTCTTTTAATTTATGCGGAACCCAAATATCGTGCTTCTTATTGAGTTGGAGGTATTTTAAATGATTTCTATTATTGTGTGCGATATATTTAACCTCTCTGCAATCTCTTGAACAATTATATGATGATTCGCTTCAATTATGGACATGATTTCCTCATTATGAATTTCAGTAGGTCGACCAGAACGTTCATCATTTTTGAATGAAACATCTCCAGATCAAAAATTTTTAAACCAACACGTTCGTTCTGTTATGTAGTCAATACCATAAACTTCACATATATCTCTGTGAGTCTCTGACGCTTTCTTACTCCATGTCAAAAATTGACCTTAAACTAAGAGTTACAAACAAAATTACGCACAAGTTGCTTCTAAAGTAACCTAAATGTGACTGATATGAAATGTTAAAAGGAAAAACCTTAACACTGACAGAAATCCTTAAAAACAATTACAACGCTCTCTGTGTGTGGCAACCAAAAATACTTTCTTGCTGACCCAGTATATACTATTCTTAAAGCATTAAACATATCCGAAAGAAGCATTTTAGTAATTCTAGATAATAAATTAAACATGAATATAACTTCGGCATAATGTGTTCTAAGATTGTTAGTACCCAAACAAAAACTGCTTGTCCTTTTTTTAGATAAGAGGTTTCCACACATGTATTCTAAAATATCTTTACATCTGCTAAGTAAGAAATTTAATTAAAATTGGAAATTTTAAAATCAATTATCCCCCTTTACTAAACATATAATTCGTCACTGAAAACAATATATTTTCTTATATAAGCCCGAACCCTGTATAAAGAAATTAGGAAATCTCTTGCTCTATTTCCCCACCCCATATATATAAACCGTTTTCATTCAGGATTCAGGTCCACTTTCTTATTTTACCCTCTGTTGACTGGAGCACCTTAAGGGATCCGCACCAACGTAAAGAATGACTAAGTTAATCCAAAAGAGATGCTGGGAAAGCTGTTTAGTTAATAATGTATGATATTGGCGATCCCCTGTTGGCACTATATTTCGCTTGTTCAAGGAGATTTCAGGAAATAAAAGTTCTTGGGAAACTAGGATGTAGTATGTGTTTAAGTTAAGTGGTGAGCATAGTAAGAGGCACGAAAGTAAATGTACGCTGGCATTAATGTAAAGTTATGGTGTGGATGTAAGGAAGGACTTCTAATGTAATGACACTTTAATGGTTGTATCTATATACATACACGAGTATATCGACTAATAAATATTTTTACCTCTTTTGTTGTGTTATTCGGTAAATTTCAAATAACAAATATTTTTCCCTAGAGTAGTAATATAGTGAGGTACATTTATTATTTCCCTATTTATTACAAAATTAGATGTCTGCACAAAACGCTCTATACGTAGTCCAGCTGTAAGTTCGCTTAGTAGGTTAAATAGAAAAAAATACGTCAGAAAGAGACACCTATAGATATCCTGTTTGAGATGCGCAAATAAATGAAAACTATAGACGATGTGGAGAAGAATGACATTTGTACCTTCCCTATAAAATATTACCATACACATCACAATTATTGTTTATCATATGAAACTGAAGATTATTATTGAAAACTCTTATAAACAGATATTTCCCGAAGAACTGTTCACCTATATAATAAAAGAATAAAAGGGATTTCCTAAACTTATGCTTTTCAAAAAAGATTAACGGAGTATGACATTTTGTGCTGCTTTTCATAGCCAAGCGCTACGTGACGGTAAAGAAGGAATCGTCAAAATACTTGCAGCAAAAAAGGGTCTACAGATACACACATCAAAAGCAAAGTCAATCTCCACCACAACCTTATGATTGCGCTAAGACAAATTTAAAATCTATAAACTTTATTACATCATCAAGAATATATTTTAAAAAAAGAATATTGTGAAAAGCGCAAACAATACCTGGTGTAGAAGTTTCCGTTCACTATTCAAGTTCTGTCTATTGAACTTGAACTATACTGAAATGATAAACATTTAAGTATATCGAACTGACGAAGAATTAAATATTCGAATAATTGTGTGGAATTGAAAAATGTATCTAAAGCTGCATACTAGTTTGAACTCTCAAGGGTAATCTTAACATGAACAATTTCCCAATATTAGGAAATAAAGGAATAATTAAATAAAATCCCTATAATGCAATATATTCGTTTGATTACGTGTACAAAGAATTCTTATAATGTCTGATTTTTCTGTTCTCAAGAAAGAATGATGTATATATCTCCAAAATGCATAAAAGAGTGGTCAGGTTTTTTTACAGTTCTTTCCGAAGCTTTAAGATATAGAAAGATCTAAAATAGTTTTATTAACTCTTTTGGGCAAAATATTATTAATTTAAAATGCTCAGGCCAAATCGGGAAATATATATCCTATGTAAGATGGCTTATGCCCTCCACGAATGAAAGATTGAAACATTTGAGCGAGATAGGTACTAAAGGGGACCGTGGTGAATCTGGGGGAGAAAAGCTTGGTGGTGCTTTTAAGGAGCAATTGACGGTAGTTACGCTTAGACACTCAATATAAACGGTACGTTTTAAAAATTGGTTAAAGAAATTTATCTTACGCGTATAATTGGTTTGCTTACGAAGGTTTTTATTTTTGATTTTACATTTATCTTCGGGAAAGTTAAACGAAAATTCTGCTTAATTCTACCTGGAAAAATCGCAACTTTAGTCCTGTTTTACTTAAGCAATTTCAATAGATGTTTTGCATGTTTTTATTCTTTTATGATTAATGTTTAAGGAAGCTATTTGAGCGTCTTATTTTCAAAATTGAGCTTATTACACTCGGATTAAAATAAGGGTCGAAAAGAGTATTTATTAGTTTGGAATTGTTTTATCAAGTTAATTTTAAGTCTTTCGTTGTGAATAATTTGGATTTTATTCAATAAATTTAAGTGTTTTGAGAAACTTGTTTCGTTTAAATTAAGAGCCTTAAAATTGCCTTTGTGGTATTGGTCGACTCTAATAACCTATAGTTGTTTCGCACCAAAACTGAATGAGCCTAAGACGATGTATTTATTGGCTTCTGGTATAGTTATAAACTAATATAAGCAGCAGCAAATTGTGGATAAAAAGACCATACGTTACCAATATTTTCCTTTGCAGGAATTCACGATCAAATACTGTCACAATTTTAATAAAATATGAAGATAACTGTTGCTGAAAACGAGCTCTAACTTTAGTAATAATCTAAAGAAAAAAAAATTAAGAAATTATGACAAATTTGGAAAATGGGGCAAAATCAAACAGGAACTTCAACTTACATAAATATGTAAAGGAAACTTATGTACACAGCGTATTACAGGGTCCGTTGTTATAAAGATGGGAAGTAAATATCTATAACTGAGCATCTTGTTGTAAACCATAATTTTTGAACGTCGAATAATAAGAAACAAAAGTTTATTAGGTATACATATTTGATGCATTTTAAATATTAAGATATTAAATATGAAAAATTTTAGATTTTACCTAACCTATTTTTCTCTTTGTGATTTGTTTCACAATAATGCCTCATACTGAAATACTTTTACATCACATTAAAATTCAAGAACAAAATTATACTAGAAGAGAACCGTGAGATAAAGAGCGCGATAAGAAAATAAGTAATAATAATATGTTATAGGCATCGAGTGTTTGGTTACAATGTAGAAAAAAATGAAGATCAGGAGACGTGCTTATATCAATTCTTCATCCACATTATTTGCACTTGCTTTATCTGTTTCAAGCTGATAATAAAACCGATTAGGATAATCACATGTGATGAAAAATGAGTAATTTATAGTAACAGCATTTGAAAACGATCATGGTCCAACCGTGAAACTAGCACAAATTACATCTAAAGCTGAACTGCGTCCAGCCCTGTCCAAGCACCGTATGATTACAATTGATTTAAAAGTTTGCAAAACTTTTTGAATGGTAAAAGTGATATTAACTTTAAATCGCACTTGGCTCATTTTTTTGTTGACAATGGCGTGGAACTATGAAGCTTCTAGAAAGATGGCAAATAGTCATTGAACAAAGTGGAAAACATATAATTAATTAAAGTTTATTCTTTGTATAAAAAATGAGTTTTGCTTCACACTACAAAACCATAGTTATTTTCTTGCAGACCTGATAAATTATAAAAACAAATTATTTTGATTCTTATTACGTAAAATAACACTGTACAAAAAATTTTGCAAAATAAGAAAAAATTATTCGAAATTTGATCCCATTCTCTTATCAGCCAGTGTACTTCATTTTTAAATCAAATTGACTTTGCAGTAAAGAAGCCGCGACGATGAAATGTAAGCGGTAAGTAAACTTTCAAAATATTACGCTACGCTTTTATTGGAAAAGAAGCTGGCCGCATTTAAAAAAGCCAACATAAACCGGATGTCGGTTCGATTGATTTTCGTTTTGACTTTTTGCGAAAAGGTCGAATTTCAATAATTTTGAAAATTTTATATGCATTTTTCTGAATAATATTCTTTAATAATCATTTGTTTTTAAAAATTAGAGAAATCAGATGTTCATAAAAAGGACGATTTTTTGGATACTGCAGAAATTATAAGCTGGGTATTTTAAACAATGAAATAGGGCTTTTAAAAGAGAGTCATTCGTCGCCATCAATAGAAAGAATTGTTAAATAGATCTGATTTTATTTTAACAGAAAGCACCAAGAAATTTTTATAATAAAACATATTATCTTTTTATCATCAGTAATTAATTATACTAGGATTAATTGCTGCATTGAACCAGTACTAAATTTCATATTACTTGGTTCTAAACGAGACTGTAAAAGACTTCAAATGTCGATACATCCAAAATTTTAACTAGTAACAAATTTCATATTACTTGGTTCTAGACGAGACTGTAAAAGACTTCAAATCTCGATGCATCCAAAATTCATTCCTTATCTTATTGCAGCGATTCTCAACCTTTTTCTTCTTGCAAAAACAGGAATAAATTGGCGCATCTCCTGTGTAATCATTATGAACAGTAAATGAAACAGTAAAATTGGGTTATTAAAATTTAGTTTCTACTTTGAATAAGAGTTCATAACGAGAAAATAAAACATAATCTTAAAACATTTGGTTGACTGCTTGAACTTCAGACTTCAGTTCAAAGAAGTGGTTCAGAACTTTGCCGCAAAAAATCCATTCAATTTCTGTGTGAAGTAGTAGAGAAACGCGGAGGCTATTAAATTCCTCACAAAGCGCACAAACTAGACGAGATTTTATAAAATTTACGATTTTTACAGCGTCGCTTAAAGTACTAGGATACCTCTGTTGGAATGTCCTTAAATGCCAGTTCTTGTCTATAAGTACAGCAATGAATCCGAGTCCATTTAATATTCTCGTTGATCTTCATTACCCACACCACAAAACTATAAAATGTTCCGGTTATTGATTTTGCACCATCAGATTCAAAGAAAAAGATTTATTTAATTTTTTCAAAATAGTCATTGATCATATCGATTTCTGCACTTGCCGCATAGGTTTTCAGTCGTTTTCCAAATAATATGTCTTCTTGAATGGAATTCTTAAAAGACAAGCAATACTGTAGCGTGTTCTATATCGATCGTATTCTTTATAAAAGTTCACTTCCACATCATTTGCCAAATCAATAATTGTCCGCGACATTGTATTGTTTGATAAGGGAACAAGGTCAATTTTCTTTTTCCCTTTTTCTCCAAGTACGCACTTCGTAATATCTTTAGCACACAGTCTAAACAAATTTTTGTCAGTGTATGTGCTTGTCCAGAACTTGCAATTCTGCAACTGACCCGAAATGTTGCCTCGAGAGCCATTTTACTATCTTTGTCTAAATCTGAAATTACATAATAAGGAAAAATCCTAGACTTTTTATTACCTGCTAATTTTCTTTTAAAATACTCAACAGGTTTATCCTTGTGATCCGGATGTCTTATTTCAAGGTGTCTACAAAAGAGAGATGGTTTTAAACTGCTATTGGCCGGAATTTCATTATTATACAAAGCAATTTAGGTTGTGACTCCTCCCCGGTAAAATGAAAACCTATTTGTAACTAGTCTCTGTCATATTTTTGCTTCTTTCCTCTTCTCTCACTTTGTTCGCTTATTTCTCCTTTGCTTTCAGTCTGGTGAGACGGTAGTTCACTATAACTGTCAGCCTGTATTGGTTCCAAATCAGGGACTGAAGTAGAAGAAGTAATTGGTTCTCCAGTTTTTCGCCTGACTTGAAAAAATTACCCGTTTTTAACCAACGATCCATCATACATCTACGGAGCAATAATTACAGAGACACACAAAAAAATCTGGTTTGGGAATCTGACTATGTCTACTAAATGTTTACGATGTCGATAAATCCGAATCCGAGATCCAATTAATTGCATTACGTCAGGGTTTTATTATAACCTCAAAATTATGACAATTAAGCATTATTAAATACTTTTAATCCAAAGCCAATGCTGTTAAACTTTAAATAAGTCCATGACCCAAAGTCCTCGTAACCCTATAACCCCATTACTCTACAACCCCATGACTCTATAACCCCATAACCATGATACTGAAATCATTACATTCAATCTATCACAGTGGAAAAACTTGTTGTACCTCAATTTCTAGGACTCTATAACCCCATAACCATGTTACTAAAATCATTACACTCATTCTCCCGTAGCAGAAAAGCTCATCATGACCTCAATTCCGTTAAACTATAACTGTTGAACTCCATGACTCAATAATCTCATTACTCTATAACCCCATACTCTGTTACTGTAGTCATTACACTCAATCTGCTATAGCGGAAGAACTTATCGTGGCCTTAATTTCTTCAAACCATAGCTGTTAAACCCCATTACCTCATAGCTCCAATGATTTCAATAACATGGTTATGGAGTTTTAGAGTCATTGAGTTATGAAGTCATGGGGTTATTGGATTATATGAGGTCTTTGAGTCGTGAGGTTTTTAACAGCATTATTTTTGGGTTAACAGCGTTCAAAAAATTTTTTTGTGGCTGTGCACAGCACTGGCCTGTAGTTCTGATTATGTTTACTATATGTTTTCGGGATCGCTGAATCAGAATATGTGGCCCATTAAGCCTCACCATGTCAGGGTTTGGCCATAACTTAAAAAAAACTCCCACTATTAGGAATGATTGAACGCTCTTAATCCAAAACCAATTCTGTTAAACCCCTAAAAACTCCATGACCGAAGATCTCATAACCCGATAACCATTAACCCCATGACTCTATAACTCCATGACTTTTTAACCCCACAACCATGTTACTGAAATCATTGAGGTTATGAGGTCACGGAGTTCACCAACCATTGCTTAAAGGAACTGAGGCCAAGACAAGCTCTTCCGCTATGGGAGAATGGGTGTAATGATTTCAGTAACATGGTAATGGTATTGTAGAGTTACGGGTTCATGGGGTCATGGGGTGATAGAGGCGACTACAGGTTCTTTCGCTATGGGAGATTGAGTGTAATGATTTCAGTTTCTTGATCATGGGTTCATAGAGTCATAGAGTTATGGAGTCATGGAGTTACGATGTTAATGGATTATGGGGTCTTTGGTTCATACAGTCTTTGGAACATGAGCTTATTAGAGGTTTAACAGCATTGGTTTTGGGTTAAAAGCGCTAAATGGTCTTAATTTTGAACATATAGTAGACATAGTCAGAACTTTAACGTTCGACGCGCACACGTGTGATTTGTAAGGCTTGGATATTTATTGTAATTTATTTACACCAAAAGAAGTCACTAAACTGGTTTACACTACTAGTATTTAAGTACACACTATGCATGTATTACTAACTCATTTATCTTTTTGAAATCACTCGAGGCTTTTAAGATCATCGTATGACTTAGTTCGACCATACTCTTTCTCGAACGTTTTCGTATCGGCAAACGTTATTCACGTTCCTTTGTGGGCATTCAGGAAAAGTCTTAGTTTGCCGAAGTAGAAGTTACCGGCTCATTCGAGAATGAGCCTGTTGCAATGTTTAATTTAAAATTCCGCCATTACGATATCTTTTTGAGAACCCCATTTATAAATATCACGAACCCGTGGTGGTTCGCGCACCACCGCTTAAAAAACGCTATCTTCTTATATCAGTTATATAGATATTATCGGAATAACCTACGTGATATTTTGCAAGTCCAGTTTCTCAACGCTTTGTTATAAGACTCCACTTTAAATTAAATTGACTCTGACTCTGTAAAGAAGTCACGCAAAGAAATGTAAACTTTTAAAATACTACACCATACTTTTAAGAGAAAGACGCTTGTCCGCATTTTAAGGAGCTGACATAAAATAGTTGTAGCTTTGACCGATTTTTGCGAGGATTCTTATTCAAACTGTCATAAGAAAGGTTACTAAGCTGGATATTTGTTGGTTTAGGACCGGATTTTAGTGCTTTGTGGATTCTTCCTAAATTCATTCTTTAAGGGCGTTTATGCGCTATGAAAAATGTTAACTTACTTTTCTGGAATGGACATCGAATTTATCAAAATATATAATATAATTTGCTTTAGTTGCCTCTATTCATTCTCCTTTCAAGCAGTTAAAGGAAAATATATATAAAAACAGTTTATTTCTTGCAAACAAAACTCTGGTTATCCCTCTATATGCGTTTCGACCACCTTATGGTCTTATCAGAGGAGTTTTATCGAACCAAGAGCAAAATTCGCAAGAACCAACTGCCTATATAAAATAGAAATCCGAGACATGTCGCGAGGATATTGAACCTACATAATTCTCGATGTCAGACTAAAAAATATCGTGAGTCAAACGACATCACCGGTGTAGTGTAAGATTTAAAAGTTAAAATTTCACTAAGAAATAAATAAATTTGTCTGCTGCCATGTTTAATTAGTTGCCTACATTCATTCTCCTTTCAAGTAGTATTGGATTTTATATTTTATATAAATAGTTGTTTCGTGCGAATATTGCGCTTGTTTCGATACAGCACCATTGATGAGATCATAAGGTGGTAGAAATGTGAATGTGTACTTGCAAGAAACAAATTGTTTTTAAATATTATTTTCATTAACTGTTTGAAAGGAGAATGAATGTGGGCAACAATTTAAACACGGCAGCAAGTAAATATATATATATATATATATTTTTTACTCAGTCCTAATTTTTAAAATACACTATTCAACAAATTTGAGTTTATTTGTTATATCTTGTATGAAAAGTGCATTTTTTTGTTAATTTTTTGACGCTGAACACAAAAATTACAATGACATTGAAAACTTAGTTGCAATTTTCAAGAACAAGATTTTTTTATTTTATTTTTTACAAAACAATAAAAAAATACATATTTTTACACTTGTAGAGACACTAAATACTACTAAAATGCTTTTGGAGCATCTCTAACAAGAGTGCAACAGTAGTCGTCAAGCATGGAAGCATTCGACTTTCCCTGGTACCTTTTCTTTATTGTTGAAATATCCTGACAGAAGCGTTTGCCATCACTTACAATTCCGCAGTTGACAGGAAAAAAGTCCAGATGTGAGTGTGCAATCCATTTTTTGATACGAAGACAGCATATTTTCAACAAGAGTAACAAAATTGTCAGCTTTTTTATTTCCGAAAAAATTAGTGATCATGAGGCGAAAGTCATTCCAAGCATTTTTTTCAATACCTGATAGAGTGCCGTCAAAATGTTTATCTTTCAGCATATTTCGAATCTGTGGCCCAACAAAAATACCTTCTTTAATTTTGCTTCACTTAGCCTTGGGAATTTCTGAGGCTGATATTGAAAAGTTGGCCCATTTGTATTCAGTTCTTCATAAGGCCAAATTGATATGCAGTCGTGGCAACCAAATCTTTTCGGAGTCTACGAATAGCATATGTTGTATTTTCTTTTCATCTGGCTCTAATGATGGTCAAATGGACCAGTCTTTTGTCTTGTAATGAAGTGCCTTTACCCAACAGGAATAGACTGTAAAATATTTCCCATATGCCATAGTACTGCTTTTAAACCCAATGTTGAACTGTCTATAAACAATCTCCATTCCTCTGGCTTGTAATTTATATTTAAAGCCGCTAATAAACTGCTAATGTTATTGCAGAAAACCAAATTCTTTCCCATGTTAAGAAATGGCGCCAGGCCTTTATGGCGTTTACGAAAAACACATACTGAAACATCTTCTTCTAATAAGTTCCACTGATGAAATATTGATCCTAGCAACTCTGCCTTACTCTTTGGAAGTATCTCACAAGATCGTATAATTCTTATTGGGTTATTTGATTCGGTTGGCGGTATAACATGCTGGGTGTCAAATCAGGATCTCTTGATATTGATGGCATATCTTCTTGTTAAAAAATCGTTGTATCGTTACTATCTGATTCGTAAGTGAACGTTTCTGAAAGTTCGTCACTGTAGGGCACAGGTCTTATGACGGATGGTATATTTGGATAGTTAATAACCGACCTTTTCTTCTTGAATATACCTGTGCTTTGCCCAACACGAAATATGATGCTGAAATAGCAATCATTAATATGATTTGAAGGTTCTTTCAAGATCACTGGGACAACAAACCATATAGATCGTTTTTTACCATTTAACCAGTTTCTCAGACTTGAAGCGCATACATTACAGCAGATATATGGCGCCCTATCTCTATATTTCATCCGAAATAAAGCTGATATATCTTTTTTACTAATGGAGTAATAGACTGCTTCTGATACGCAAAAGTCACCTCGCCACAAACAGAACAGCAATGATCTGGATTTTTTACACAGTTTCTTACAATCTTGACTATTCGATTCGACTCACTAACTTAAATACGGCTTCTATATTCTTAGAGAATATTCGAGAATTTTCTATTGAATTCCATAATATTCGCAACAGTGGCGTTTGATATTTGTTTGTATACAGGGGCTATTTGGACAAAGCAGACATAAAAGTCGATTTACATGGATTTAAATAGCTAACTTCCTTATTTGAAGTCCTCAGGACTTAGGATTTCGTATATGGGGGTCATCCTTGGAGATCCTTCATGCGGTGTTACCAAGTTGTAAAAAAACGAGACTTGCTATTTCAACGATTCACGAATATTTAAGTCGAAGATATTTGGTTTAGAACAAGTTTTACGAAAAAAAAAAAAGATCATTGCAAAATTTATCCAGTTCAATTTGAAGCTAGAGTGGTATATATTACGACAGTTGATTCCAGATACACTGTAAAAAGAAAATGCATTAAGTTTAAGGTAAATGTGCTGGAAGGAAATTTCATAAACCTTTATTAAATGAATTTAACGTAATGCATTAAACTTAATAATTTTACATTAATCTAAATTAATTTATTCCATTAAATTTAATGTAACAATACATTAAATTTAAGTTTGATTATTACTTTATGGTGACTATGTACCTCAAATATACAGCCAGTGTTCATTGAATTTGAGATATATTTTCACATATTTAATACATCAACATTAATATAAGTTCAAAAAATTCTGAAACTACCAGGAAAAGGTGAACATTTTTCCTATAGGTAATGTCCGTCATCTACACGAGTTTCGAATTCATTAGTTCCCGTCAATACCGGACAGACATGTACACCTCACCGTAAGAAAATTAAGTCCTTTAAGCAACTTATATCATACTAAACAAAAAGTTCAGTACACGTTGCGCCATCTCCTGGAATTTCATGCAATTTATATTGAATAATAATGTGAATTCGTTTAGAATTAGTGTATATGTGAATTAATTTTAATGTACAGAAGTTGAAATGTCTTTTCAATTACTTTATTGAATTTTAATAAAACATTTAATCAAATTTAATGTACTATGAGCTGATATTACAATGAATTCCCTATAAATTCAAAGTAAATGTAAATTATTCACGATTTAAGGTACAAAATCATTAAATTTTGTGTAGAATGGACAGTGTAGAGTCATAAAGATACTCCAAACTGTGACATGTTTAAAAATATCAACGAGTAACTTGTTTAACACAATTGAATTTTTGAAGACCCACAGCTATCTAATTAAAAAAAGGTGTCGGTTTCGGTTAATATTTGTATTAATTGATTTACAAGCTACTTCCTCCAGGGATTATTGACTAATGCCAAAGATACCACAAGTGTGAAGCTCTGTGGGGACCCTTTCCATGTTAAGGTGGCATGGTCTTCTGTACTTTCCACAAAATTTCGGACGATTCGCGCGGTTTCAAGTAGAACTGCTTTCTGTATCGGTTTATACAGATGCTCACTAAGGACCAGTCCCTTGATGTTCTGCAGGAGGTTCTTTGGTATCACTCCAGTTATTGATAGTATTATGGGAATCGTGTGGACGTTGTTCATTGCCCACTGTCTACGGATTTGCACCTCCAGATTGGCAATATTCTCATTGTATCTTGGTCTTATGTTGTTATTATTAGGTATAGCAATGTCAATCAGTGCAGTTGGCCTAGAAATTTTATCTGTTAGTATAATGTCTGGCTTATTATGAACAACTGTCTGATCTGTCAGAACCATTCGGTCCCAATAAAGTTTGTATGCGTTTCCTATCTGCAATAGTTTTAACTCATCTGCTAATCATTGGTGGAGTATTTTAGCGGCTGAGTCGTGTCTTTCCCTATACTCGGTTGCGGCAAACGCTTGGAATCCTCCAATTATGTGCTGGATTGTCTCTGATATTTAACGGCCATATCTACATTGGTCATATACTATTAAGGAATCTCTGATGATGAACCTCTGATAGTTCTTCGTCGGAATAACCTGGCCTTGGATAACTAACAAGAAGCACTTCACTTCCGGAAATATCTGTCCTGAAATCAACCAGTAGTTCGACGCTGAGTTGTCGACATTGCTCTGGATGACCTCATTTGGAAGCTGTCCATGAAGTGATTTCTGTAACCAGGCTTGAAACTTCTCATAGACTGTTCGGTGGCAAAAAGCAATATTCCGTTTCCTCAGCTGTAGCGGCGTTGAATCGTCCGCCTCACATATTGCTCGATGTAGTGTGGAAAAGTCCGCTAACCTGTGGAAATAAGAACGTAGGTTTATTATTTGTTAATCAAGCAGCTTACCATTATCGACTAATCCGCTTCCTCGGTGTCTTGGAAGCATTGTACGTTCAATAGCACTCCGAGGGTGGTGTCTTTGTGCTTTTGTTAATAGTGTTCTTATTTTCCTTTGCAGATTTTCGATGTCTGTCCTGCTTCATTCTATAATTCCAAAACAGTAGCTAAGCGCAGAGCATGAGTACTTGCTGAAAGCCTTAAACAAATTTTTACCATTTAGAGTAATTCGTAACACCCGTCTTACCCTCCTGATAAATTCGGTTGTCCATTCGGCCTTCATAGTGCGATGATCAATTCGTTGAGCCCATTTCATACCTAGATATTTGTATGTTTATTCTGCTTCCATTGCAGCTATCGTTTCTCACCGTTCTGCATCTCAAATACTCCCGGTTGTATCTCTCCATAAACGATGTTTAAAATACCGCACTTGTCAAGTCCGAACTGCATTCCGATATCCCCGGAGAATTCCTCCACAATTTTGAGCATTTGCTCCAGCGGGTTTTTGGTAGCAGCCATCAGTTTAAGATCAACCATATATTGAAGATGATTTAATCTTACTACCTCTTCGTTCAAACAGTTGCATAATTATTATTTTAATATTAACCATCTAGTTCACTAATATAGTCTAACTTAAAAACTGGTCTAAACTGACAGTAGATGGCTTAAATTGCAAAGTACAATAAGCCAATCAAGTTTTGAATCCGCTAGTTTTATAGTAATACCCATCACTTAATCTGAGCCCGTATTTTACAGACTTTCATTATCTAGCTTTTCATGTTACCTACGTAAATACTTTCTCTGTAATCAATTGCATATAATAAACTAGAGAATACTAAACAACACCAAAATTAAACCTTCATTTAAGCTTTCGTAAACTGTGCATAAATTAAATTAAAACACTTCCATATACAAACTTCTGAGCTTATAGCTAAAAGTTTTAGAGAAGTTAATCGCTGGGAGAAAATTAGCTATAAATTAGTGCGAGTTTCGCACGCGCTTGCAAAAGAAACTTGCATAAAATTGTTGGTTTCTAGCTTTCGGCTAAATCTTTTGCATAAACTGTCGGAGGAAAAGATTTAAACTTTATAAACGATTCATTATGTTTACTGGAAATAATGGCCTTAGCGAGATAAAGCATACCCCGAGGTTGTTTTATATAGAGTTAAGACAATGGAAAATATTCTGTATAAGCGTACCGCAAAATCTTGCAAATTTGTTGTTTTAAAAGTAAGTGAAGTCGCTAATAACTTTACATAATTTAGAATAAATATAAAGTCATTTCTTGACCATGTCAGATCCGCATAGGATACCCTCTCAATAAATACAAGCCTGAACAATTTTTTTTTTGTTTTCGGGTTTGTAATTTTTGAGAAAAAATTGGACCGGCCTAGGAAAAAGAGAAACTCGGATAAATACAGAGCACTTAAAGAACCAAGACATATGGAATGAGTCACAAACAAGAATCAACGAAAGTCTGAAAACACTCCAAACCAAGAAAGAATACCGAAACTTCAAAAACATAAATGAAAAATGGTGCGGAGTTAAATCAGCCTTACTGGAACCCTCAATAGACATTTTAAAGAAAGAAAAACCCACAGAAAAGAAAGAATGGATAGTTAGCGAAATTTTTAATCTTATGGATATTTGAAGAAGCTATAAAGGAAAGAATGAACAAGAATATAAAGGAACACCTTGAATACTCCACACAAAAATCAGAAAAGCAAAGGAAGACTATTACAAAAAAAATGTGAGAAAATTGAGGAATTACAAGCAAAGCCTGACTGTTTCAACATACACAAAAAAGTCTAAGAACTCGTCGGCATCAATAAACAAAAGCAACTCAATAAACTTTATAACAACGGAAAGATAATCACAGACATAGAACATTGAATACGTGGAAGAACTACATTATGGAACTCTTTGAAGATGAGTGACGACAAACTAATATTGAAAATATAGGAGAGATAGGTCAAGACATTATTAAAGATGAACTGATATATGCAATGAACATGTTATAGAATGGAAAAGATCCAGGTCCAGACCAACTGCCAGTGGAAATTCTTAAACTGATAGAGGAGGATCACGTTCATATTCTGGTAGAATTAGTCAACACCATATATAGAACAGGCATAATACCAAATGAATGGTTGTTATCAACTTTTATAACTCTCCCAAAAAAGAAAAATGACAAGCATTGCTTTGTCTATCGTACAATAAGTCTGGTGGTTCACACTCTGAAAATCCTGTTGAGGGTGATCCGTAATAGAATATTCAGAAAATTAGATGTAGACATCGGAGATACACAATTTGGATTCCATAAAGGCCTAGGAACAAGAGAGCCACTGTTTGCACTTAATGTTCTATCACAAAGATGCCTAGATATGAATCAGGACCTTTGCATGTGCTTTATAGACAACAACAAAGCATTTGATAAAGTTAAACATGACCAACTTATCGAAACATTAATAAAGAGAAGGATAGACCTCAATGACATAAGAATAATTTCAAACCTATACTATGGACAAAAAGCAGCAATTCGAATAGGCGACATAACATCAAAAGAAATAGAAATAAAGAGAGTTGTTCATCAAGGGTGTGTACTTTCATCAATTCTCTTTAATCTCTACTTGGAGGATATAGTAAATAAGGCACTTGGTGATCTGGACATGGGCATTAAAATTAATGGCACATGAAGACCTACAGACGCTAATTAATAACGTGGTTACAGTAAACGAATAATATGGACTGAACATAAACAAAACAAAATATATGTTGATGACAAAAAAAATACCTGGGCGCAACCATTAATGAAAACAATGACAGCTCCCAAAAAGTACGAATAAAACCTGAACAGGCCAGAAGTAGTTTACAAGAATGAAGGGGCTTTTTTTCTGCCGAGATCTAAATCATGAACTAAAAATACGACTGATGAGATGTTATGTGCTATCTGTACTATACTATGCGATGGAAGCCTGGACACTAAAGATAATTGACGTGAGGAGGCTGGAGGCATTTGAGATGTGGATGTACCGGAAAATGCTGGGGATTTCATGGGTAGAAAGGACAACGAACGGAGAAGTAATGAGACATATACATAAGGAGGGAGAAGTAATTCTAACAATTAAGAAAAGGAAGCTGAGCTATATGGGGCATGTCACGAGAGGAGAAAAATATCAAATACTATGCAGGGAAAAATCCAAGGAAGGAGATCAATAGGAAAGAGAAGAATCTCATGGCTGAATAACCTTAGAAGACTTTTTTTGATCTTTTGTACAACAGAAAGGATTTTACCTGAAATATAACTACAGAAGCAGTTTGAATGCAGAACCTGATATAAAACTCAAACTTTCAGACATCGAATCAAATTTTGAATTTTCTTCTTCTACCAAACAGTTCCAAATATCCCATTGAGTGTATTTTTCAAGTTCTTTCTTATTTTATTTTTTTGTATTAATTTTTTATGTAGGTTAAGCTATTACTTCAGTTTTAATAATGTTTGTCAGTAAATATTTTACGATTAGGTTTTAGTTTTTCGTTATGAACGGTTATTCAATATGGAAATAGATTTTAATGATCCAATTTTACTATTTCAGTTACTGTTCCTAATGACTATACAGGGGATTAATCAATTTATTCCGGTTTTTATAACGGATTCGCAAGAAGAAAATGGTTGGAAACTGCTGCCCTGCAGTATTAATATGACATTTATCACTGTTTCATTTGAAAACTCGATTAATATTTATGAATTTCAAATTAAGCACAAATTAATGAGGATTTTAGATATACTATTTAATTTAATTTATCGTCGAAAATAAAAGTAGTATTTTACAAAAAAAAAAATTTTTTATTGTTAAACATGTCAACTAATATAAAAAGAAGAACGGAAATTAAAGAAAAAATTAACATTTATTTGATATTTAAAGACTGAAAAAAATAAACAGAGACATTTGAATATAAATAAAAAATTAAACGATAAATTTAATTCAATTTAGCTTGTTTCAATATCTGCCAACGAATCACGAAACCCAAATAAAAACGTATCCTTAAACAAGATGGACCCACTTTCCATTTGAATACAACTCAATTGGATAGTGTACGTGATATTTCATAAGTTTATCGACTCAGCGGGGTACTCGGTGAAACTCAATTTTCACATAAATTGACTTTGCTTTACAAAAAATAGGCAATAAAGAGTAAGCATAAAGTAAATGTTGAAAAATATTGCAAACAAAGGATTGATTGACAAAAAAATAACGTTTTCAGCATTTTAAAAGCTTTAGAAGGAATTCTCTGAAAATAAAATTCTTTTTTTTTTAACGAATCATTAGGTTTTTGTTGAATTACATTAATTGGGTAAATACAGGGTGTCCCACCGAGAACCAATTCGATCTATATATAGAATACTATGTAGACGAAAAATTTATATATATATATATATATATATATATATATATATATATATATATATATATATGAAGTAAAAAGCGAACAGTAAATGCAAACTTCTCTCCATCATATCCTTTCTGTGTTAGAGGTTGCACAGTTAGAATAAATTGTAATAAAACGCAATTTATCCCATTCCACCACCATTGAGATGATGGCCCACCTGTACCACCATACCGAGAAGAAAGTCAAAACTTACCCTCCCCGCCACAGTGATACGGTAGAGGTACATGTTTCGTCTCTACTAGACTCATCAGGGTACCGACATGCACCTGGCTGTGCAAAGGACAGATCGGAAGGAAGCATGCAAATACTGAACGCTTTTTACTTCATTCAAATACGGAGCTGCATATAGTTGTATGTTTGCTGAATGTGATTTCAGCACTACAACGGCATAATGTGGATATATCCACTGCTATTGCATCTCACACGGGGGAATCCGTGAAAGCCGCATAAACACATATACGCCATCCGGCGGGAAGTCGGCGAAGCCGCGTTCAGTATTTGCATGCTTCCTTCCGATCTGTCCTTTGCACAGCCAGGTGCATGTCGGTACCCTGATGAGTCTAGTAGAGACGAAACATGTACCTCTACCGTATCACTGTGGCGGGGAGGGTAAGTTTTGACTTTCTTCTCGGTATGGTGGTACAGGTGGGCCATCATCTCAATGGTGGTGGAATGGGATAAATTGCGTTTTATTACAATTTATTCTAACTGTGCAACCTCTAACACAGAAAGGATATGATGGAGAGAAGTTTGCATTTACTGTTCGCTTTTTACTTCATTCAAATACGGAGCTGCATATAGTTGTATGTTCGCTGAATGTGATTTCAGCACTACAACGGCATAATGTGGATATATCCACTGCTATTGCATCTCACACGGGGGAATCCGTGAAAGCCGCATAAACATATATATATATATATATATATATATATATATATATATATATATATATATATATATATACATAAAAATTTTACATAACCTCAAATTTTCAATTGTTAAAAAAAAAGGAAACGGAAGTTTTTCTACGTCACGAGAAAACAAAAGTAAAATATTTTATTTTTTTTAAAGAGGTTATATATTTTGATGTTGTCAATTAAAAAAAAATCATAATTTAATTAAAGTAATTAGTAAAAGTTTCCAAATTTTGTCCTGTTAAGTAATTGTTCAACTCTCATACAACAACAAACACCATAAATTGTGATAAGAAGAATGTAAGAAAAATTAATTTGAATTGAACTAAGAAGAAAATAGTGGAACGAGACTTTGGATAATATTTTGTCAGTTCCTGACTTTATAGGAAACGACAACAAAAAATATTTTGGAGATTTGGAAGTTTTTCAAATAAGAAAATAAATTAAAAAAAAAACTGGAATTGTGTTTTATAATATATTGGGACCAAGTAAAAGAAAACATAACAGGGTATTTATATTAGATAAGACAGTAGAAAGCTTTTAATTTTTAGTAGATACTGAAAACTAGCATCTAATAATAACCTAACTTTTCTTAAAATAAAAATGATTAAATTAATAAATTATATTTTGCTATATTAACCTGCTAGATTAATAATAATCTTCATCAATATTAGGTGTAAAACTATATTAACTACTTGAATCATAACACAGCACGCAATAATTTGTTTAAAATGATATAGTTTTTAAGAAATAACGAGGAGTTCCATCTAAAACTACACTATAGCCATCTAGTAGACGATTGCGAAACTAAAACGTTGCCAAATTTGTGATACAGGTTATTAAAAAAGAATGCATGGTAGATAAAAGTAAATAGTAAGTAATATGGATTAAAAATAGTATTAATTGAAAGATTATCTAATATTTGTTAATAATATTGTGCCATTTGTTTATATTGTTAAATAAAATTTATATTTTGTGTTTTATTCATTCTGTGTATTGATTGTCTGATTGATATCTGATAAATAACTGAACTCAACTGAGAAGGAGTCAATTTACAGGTAGGAACACATGTATATCTATATAGATAATTTGAAAATTGAAAATATTTAAAATTGGTAAAGAATAGTTATAATTTATTATAATTATTTTTTACCTGGCCCTTAACATATAAATACTAATTTTTAATGAAATTTTGGCAATATTTTGAATATTTAAAAGAATAAAATCACAGATAAAAAATAACAAAGTTTCCTAAATCTTATTATTATCGGGCAAACATTTTATGCAGGGTGCATATATATATATATATATATATATATATATATATATATATATATATGCTTTTTTATATTCTTGGTGATAGTTTCATACGTGGATGTTAAAAAATCATGGTGTTTTGACGTTTTGCCTTTTGTTTAAGGCATTTCTAAAAAAATTATATTATTTCCTTTAATTTAATAATAATAACATTTCCCTTGGTCAACCAAGCTAAAATTTATAATACATAAATTAAGCTTAAAATCTTACACATTAATAGGAAAAGTTAAAAGACAATTAGAAAAAAATTTAAAAATTTATTTTATAATTAAAAACTTTATATAATTTTAGAATATTAAAATTTTCACAAAAAGATGTTGGTACGCATCTTGAGCTTGCTATTTCTATTTCGATACTGAAGTATATACTGTATCGATTGTGACATTGGACAAACAATTTTTTTTATCAAATTACCTTTTAAATCACTACTTATGGAGTCTTGGTTTTTTTTTATCTAATAACATAGAAATGTTTTAAGGGGATATTCCCATCTATTGATTTTTAAGAGGATACATTAATTTTTGATAAAATTTATGTAAATGTGGCTTAGGTTACTTATATCAGTTCTATCGTTAACTGCGTTTTACTTTTCCTTTTTTATTTCCATCATCTCCCTTACACTCAATTTGTTATAATTATGGTCACGTTCAAATATTATTGTATTACTGAAGTTGAAGGAATGGCCTGTTTCCGGTACATGTTGATTTTATACAATCGTAGTGTTATCATTCCTATATATTTTTTTGGACAAATGGTGCAAGGAATTGAATAATATATAATATTAGAGTTATTCATTTTAGGGGTTTTACTTTTCATTTTTATAAATAAATAGTTTAACTTACATTGGACTTTGTGATAGACAACGATATTATGTTGCTTTAGAATCTATTTAATTTTCTCTGAAAGTCCGTTTGTATAAGGCAAGGCAATAAATTTCGGTGTACCATTATTGTTGGGAGGACCTTTAGAATTATAAAATTTGCGTATTCACTCTTTAATTATTTTATCATTATTTTATCTATGTCCCTGTATTTAAAGTTGTTTATAAGGTCTCTTTCATTTTTTTCAAAAGAGGGAGTCTAAGTTCAGGGGAAGTTAAAGTGATGGCTCTATTTGCTAGACAAAATAACACTATTTTTTGAGGCATTGAATGATTTGAGTAGAGATTCAAGTATCTCCCTAACCATGTAAGTTTGGTATATTACTTAGTTAAGATTTTATTTTTTCTTCGGATAAGAGTCATATCTAAAAATTTTGAATTGAATTTCCACTCAAATCACTCAATGCCTCAAAAAAATAGTGTTATTATTGGTCTAGTAGACAGAGCCATCACTTTAACTTCCGTGAATTTTGACTTCCCGTGAAAAAAGTGAAAGAGACCTTACAAAAGAACACCTTTAAACACAGGGACATTGGTAAAATAATAAAAGAACGAATACACAAATTTTATAATTCTAAAAATCCTCCCAACAATAAAGATACATTGAAATGTATTGCCTTGCTTTATACAAACGAAATTTCAAAAAAAATTAAATATATTCTGAACCAACATAATCTCATTGTCTATCACAAAACCCAAAATAAGTCATACTCTTTATTTACTTAACTAAAAAGAAAAAATTCTAAAATGAATAACTCTAATGTTGTTTATTCAATTCCTTGTACCAATTGTCAAAAAAAATGTATAGGAATGACTACACAGTTATTTAAAAATACATTAAATAGGCACAAATTTACGAAGAATGCTACGACTACATTAAATAAACATGTAGGGAAAACAGGCAATTCCTTCTACTACAACAGTACGACAATACAACAAGACGTGAACGTGACCGTGATTATAACAAATTGAGTGTAAAGGAGATGATGGAAATAAAAAAAGAAAGAAACGTAGTTAACGACAGAACAGGTATAAGTAATCTAGCCACATTTTCACAAATCTTTTTAAAAATTAATATATCCTCTTAAAAATCGATAGATGGAAATATCTTCTTAGAACATTTATATGTTATCAGCAATAAAAGAAGGGGGACCAACATTAACCCGCATTTTACAGAAGTTATTTAACGTGTGCCTGACAAAGGGCATAACTTCCTCCACGTGGCATAAGGCTCTTATTGTAATAATGCATAAGAAAGGGGACATTTCAGATCTGAAAAACTATCGCCCAATCAGTTTCCTCTCACACATGTATAAGTTATTCCTAAAGATAATAACAAGTCGACTCATAAATAAATTAGATAGTTATCAACCTTGCGAACAGGCTGGGTTTCGCTCTGGTTATAGAAGGAATGACCACCTACAAGTTCTTAAGTTCCTGATAGAAAAGTGCATAGAATACAATAAGCTATTTATTCTTATATTTATTAATTATGAAAAAGCATTTGATACCATAGACGAATATAAAATGCTGAGGGCGCTTATAGACAGTCGAATAGACCACCGCTACATTTCGTTAATCAAGAACATATACGATACAGTCACAGCCTCTGTCAGACTCCACAAAGACACAAATATCTTCAGAATAGAACGTGGAGTTCGGCAAGGAGATACAATCTCACCGAAATTGTTTACCTCTATCTTGAAATAAGCAGATTTCTTTTGAAGGAAATATGGGAGTAAACATAAACGGGGAGGACCTAAGATTCACCGATGACATTGTCCTCATATCGGATAGCACGGATAAAGCAGCAAGAATGTTGGAAAAGCTCTACAGACTGTTAAGTGATGTTGGTCTAAAAATAAATTGTGAGAAAACTAAATTTATGACCAACATTGTACTAAACGACAATATCTCAGTAGGAGACCACAAGATGAAACAAGTCACCACCTACAAATACCTAGGACATGAAATTCCTTTAGGCTGAGATAACCAAACATGCGAAATACTAAGAAGAATAGGGCTGACGTGGACAGCTTTTGGAAAACTGAAAAATATACTTAAATCGAACATCCCTGTTTGCTTGAAGAGAAAAGTGTTTGACCAGTGCATCCTCCTCGTTTTGACATATGGAGCAGACACGCTAACACTAACAAAGAAAAGCGTAAATAAGTTGAGAGTGATACAATTGGTCATGGAAAGATCTATGCTGGGAGTTAGCATCAGAGATAGAATACCGAATACAGAAATACGACGAAGAACGGGTGTTGCAGATGCAGTCAGGAGAATTACAACGTTAAAGTGGAACTGGGTTGGACATGTCGCTAGGAACACGGACAATCAATGGACGAGAAAAATCTTGGAATGGAGACCAAGACAGGAGGCTTACCGAGGAAGTGGTCGCCCGCCTACCAGATGGACTGACGATATAAGGCGCATAGAATCAAACTGGATGCAAGCGGCACGGGACAGAAATAAGTGGCAAAACTTACGAGAGGCCTATGTTCAGCAGTGGACAAGATGATGAGTTATAAAGAACCAAAGACTCCATAAGTAATGATTTAAAAAATAATTTAATAAAAAAAATTGTTTGTTCTATGCCACAATCGGTAAAGTGTATCTTTCAGTATCGAATTTTGTGAAAATTTGAATATTTTAAAATTATGTAAAGTTTTTAAGTGTAAAATAAGGTTTTTAATTTTTTTTTAAATTGTCTTTTAACTTTTTCTGATAATGTGTAAGATTTTAAATTTTAGGTTGATTGGCCAAGGGAAATGTCGTTATTATTATTAAATTAAAGGGAATAATATAAAAAAAAAACATTTTGAAAATACCTTAAACTACCGGCGAAACGTCAAAACACGTTGTTTTTTTAACATCCACTTATGAACCTCATCCCAAGGATACCAAAAAAAAACATATTGATACATATGTGTACCTTGGGATAAAAAACGTATTTAAATTAACATTCTTGAATAGGACCATTAGAAAATATAGAAAAAGGAAACATTTCGAGGAATATTAACAAGTCATTTTTAGAATATCAGCTTTCGTGTTGATCATTTAAAATTCTGTCAGCCTTTTTATCTTTTATAAAAGCAAGCTGCCACACTTTTAACATTTACTCTTTTCGTTATTTTCCCAGCCAAACCTTCTACCTACAATAAAGTCGGTTTATTTCAGAATTGAGGTTTACCGCTGGCCGGTTGAGACGATAAACTTATGGAATATCACGTACACTATCCAATCCGGCTATAACGTTTTCAGAAGCGGGTTCATCCCGATTAGAAAAACAATGTTTTGAAATTGTATATTATACCGTGTGGGTATTTTATAAAAAAATGACGAAATAAACTGCTGATAAAATGAACTAGGACCGTTATGTTTTGTTACAGTTTAAAAGGAAACCATATTACAATAAGCACTTGATCTAACTTATAAAAGTTAGGAAGTCTTTATTTCTTTAGGAAAAACAAAGTAGACCTGTTATTCAAACTATATTCTTTATTTTTTATTTAAAATACTATGAAAAATAAATAAAATACATAGTAGGGTAAGGTACCATAGGTGTTCGCGGTCTCCAAGAGTACTCGGATCTAATATTTGCGACGATTGACTGAAGCATGCCAACTTCAGTTGTATTTTGAGCGTCTCTGTTTTAGGATGTTATTCCAAAAAATCCGCACAAAAATAATTCATTTTGGAGGAAAAAGGTAAAATTTTTGATATTTCGATGTTTTGTTAGAATAAAACGATCTTTTTCAACTAGTGCAACATATATATATATATATATATATATATATATATATATATATATATATATATATATATATATATATATATATATATATATATATATGTGATTTTTTGATAATACTCCATGGAAAATAGACTTTCGTCAGTAACAAAAATGTAACATTGTTTTTTTTTGCTGGAATATGTTCAGTTCGGCATCCT
Source organism: Diaprepes abbreviatus (assembly GCA_034092305.1). NCBI lineage: Eukaryota > Metazoa > Arthropoda > Insecta > Coleoptera > Curculionidae > Diaprepes > Diaprepes abbreviatus. The sequence goes on along the minus strand of JASJET010000225.1, from coordinate 470,245 downwards.
ATAAACCATATCTTGATGGTAACTCTGAAAGACCTATGCAAAAAAAATGGTGGGCTCGAAAAGTAAAAGTTGTATCGAAAAACATTTCAAACAAAAGTTGTGGAGAATTAAAAAATCTATCTCGTGCAATTATTGCACTGTCTATCACAGTGCTGACACAAACCTGTACATTTTAGAAATTTCTGAAATTTTCGTCAAAATTTTGTTTATAAACTATTAGGTAATAAAAATATAAAGGAAAAAAACAGTATATTATGTAATATATAATTGAATATTTGTATGAGTTTCTCTATAATTTTTTATAAAAATTTTGTAAACTGTTTTAGGTAATAATAATGTAAAGGGAAAAAACAGAATATGTAATATATAATTGAATATTTTTATGATTTTCTCTATAATTTTTTGTAAAAATTTTGTTAATAAACAAATTAATAATTAATATGACTAAACAAATTGTTACTATCATATGAGTTAATAAAACAACATCAATATTATAAATATTACTTGTGATGCATAAGTTTGTTTGAAGCGCCAATAAATAATGTGCCTGAAATATGGCAACCTGCCGAAAACGGCCTGCAGCAGCTATTTTCGATTAGATTCGGCCCAATTTTCGAAGATTCACAGATTGTATAGAAATGAATTTCTTGGATCCAAAAAATTCACTGGTCAAGTACAAGTATTAAAAAGCATTTTCTGCAAATTTGAGCACTTAATATTCATTTGCTACGACATTATAAATTTTTGAAAAAAAAAAAAACGTTTTTTTTCCATTCAAAAAATTTTTTTTTTAGTTGAAATGATGCATCTAAATTCAATGCACGCATTAAAAATATTTTATCTTTATCCGGTGAAAAATTATCACAATTTTTTTGGTGCAAAAATTTGTTTTTGCAAAATATCTCGGCCCACAATTGAAAACATTTTTTTAATAGATCTTCAAAACATAAAATAACACAAACAATTTCCATTAAAATTGAGCTTGTATCTTAATTAGGAAAGCGGAAAATTGAGGTTGAATTTTCAATTTTGACATCGAATTTCTCGGAAAATAAAAAATTCACAGATTTCGGGTTTAACATACTTTTTTGGAATGATAACACTAATAATAATTCATGTTAAACTTTAAATCGGTAATTTATTAATAAATGTATTTAAAAAAAAAACAAAAACCGTAAATTTTGTCGAAAAAAAAATATATCTCGATAACTAGTGGTGCCACCTATAAGTTATGTTATATGAATAGATAGGTTTTTTAATTCTCTACATCTTTTGTTTAAAATATTTTTCGATACAAATTTTACTTTTCGAGATAAACTCAAAAAACGGAAAATCGTGACCATTTTTGGTCCGCCATTTTTTTTGCACGGGTCTTTCAGAGTTACCATCGAGATATGTTTTATAGGATGCCAAAATGAACATGTTCCAGCAAAAAACCAATGTTACATTTTTGTTAACAAAACAGCTTTTTTTTAATTTAATTTCCATGGAGTATAACAAATTGTATAAAACACATGATAACCTGTAGATTGTGTAGTTTTAGTCTCCATATTTGAACAGAACCCACTGGTGTGCCCCTTTCTTTCGGACCCACGGTTTTCCAAAAGAGTGCACATGCACACTCTTGTGGATCCTGTACTCTTGTGAACCATTTGGATTTATTTTAGATTCTTGTTTTCTAGATGGCTTCCAAGCAAAGAAAAACCAGCCGAATAAATTGTTTTAAAAATACATTGGATCTTGCACGCAAAATGGTTGAAGAGGGAAAAGCAAAAGAAAAGTCGCTGAACTCTTGGGCATGCCCGAGTCCAGCCTACGTAGAGAATTAAAAAGAGAAGACGTTGTTACATCCTTGGGCAGATTTAGACCCACTTTGACGCTTCATATGGAAAAAGAGCTAGTTAATCATATAAAGACTTTAGATGCTCTGTTTTATGGAATTATGCTAAAAAAGTTAAGATCTGTTGTGTATGAATATGCCGATAAAAATAATATTGTGCACCAACTTAACAAATAAATCAAGACGGCTGGAAAGGACTGGATTAGAAATTTTATGTGCGGAAACCCAGATATAGCAGTTCGCCAACTGACTTCAACCATCAATGCCCGTGTTATGGGTATGTTAATAAACCTCAAGTGGAAAGGTTCTACGATTAATTAAAAAAGATACAGAAGAAACACAACTTTAAACCTTGTTAAATATATACCGTGGACGAATGAGGCTTCTCTACAGTTCTGAATAAAGTATCTAAAGCTGATAGCGTCAAATAAAAAAGTTGCGTCATTAAAATCATTAGCACCGAGAGATGAATTAAAGTTACCGTTGTCAGTGAGATGGCTGCATCGGAAAATTGTATACCACCAGCACTAATATTTCCTCATAAACGTATGAATCCGAAGTTGTTAGATGGAGCTCCAGCAGATTCTGTAGGTTCTATTACAGAGTCTGGTAAAATGAATACAAATTTATTCTTGGACTAGCTCAATAATTTTAAATACCATGTGAAAGCTGCAGAGATTTGTACGGTATTATTGGTTTTTGGATAATTATTAAGCGCATTGCTGCAGTTAACTTTTGTAGAAAAAATTTCATTCAGTTGATTACTTTTCCGCCTCATAGTACGCATAAGATGCAACCGCTAAATCGTTACTTTTTTTCACCACTGGAGAAACATTTTGCAAAGTGAGTGTGAGAAATGGATGCTAAATTATCTTAGAAGACCTATAACCATCTACCAAATAGCTACTTGGTTCATCGCTGCTTATATGGGGACTGCAAATATTTCTAATGTCGCTGAAGGATTCAAACTTGGAGAAATACGTGTTTTTGATAGAGATCTATTTAATGACGTTGCCTTTCTCGCTAGTATAGTAACTGAGAGGCTGGAAGAACATGCAAGTAATATTTCAATTGCTGATCAGGACGACACTTGTACTAACATAACAGAAGGTGTACTCAACGTAGCAGCAACCAGTCAAGCGTTGGTTCCTAGCACTTCTACTAGCATGCCTTTGCCAAAAAAACAGACACAAAATACGGCAATGACAGAGCAAGTAACGTTTTTACTGTTCATGCACACTTTTGGGAGTAAAACAGATACATATATACATCTGACAACGATGCATGCACTCCTATTAAAAATTCTACTAACTCGCAGTCTGACAATCAGACAACTTTCAAAATCTCAAAAGAGACCATGTGAGAAGGAAATAAAGAAAGTAACACCAAACCGCAATACTAGATCTGAAATAATTACAGGCTCTCCCTATAAAAGAAATCTAGAGGAAGAAACAGAAGCTAAGAAGAAAAGAATACCCAGAAAACAAACAAAATATCGTAGAAACCGCTATCAAAACCAAAGAAATCACCAAAAAATAAGAACAAGATGTGGAGATGCCCTGGGTGCCAGGAAAATTTTAGGGAGCCTATTGTTTAAGACAGTGCAGCTTATGCCTTGAATGGTAGCACGATAAATGCACATCCTACATGAGCATTGAAATCTAAAAATGTTATTTATACGTGTGAATTAGCTTGCACACTTTGAAAATGCTATGCGCACTCATTGGGACTATCATGCGTACTCTTGTGGAATTGTATTATCCAAAGTGCGCAATTACCCACGATCTCAATTAGATTGTTAATTAAGAAAAGACTAAGACTAAGTTGACTTTTCATATAGCATATTAAAGTTAATTTATTGGTAAATATATTCAACTTTTTAATTTAATTGTAACGATTTTTATTTGATTTATGTCATTTTATTGTGCAACTTTGTACACTTGGGACGTTGGTTATCAATCAACAAAATAATCTGAAATAGTTAAACTAAAATTTATTTGGTCACATCTACTTTGGCAATTCTGTTACTAATAACTTTTAGGTCCGATCGCATCTCGTAATATTTTCAATCAAAACCGGAATTGCGCCTCTCAAATGAAGTGAAATAATCAAATTGAATATATTCTGTGCGTATTTATCATTTATACATATATGAAAACAATATGGTTTAGGTCTGATATGGTATTTTCATTTGTTTTCATCGAATACTATATTATCAAACAAAAATAGAATAATAAAGTGCTTTTGTTTCTTTGGATCTAAAGTTAAAAGTTTAAGATGCCTAGATAATATTAATCAAATATTATCCTCACACTCTTTGTAATAGTCTATGAAAATTAAATAAAAAGAACTTTTTGGAAAAAAACGTAACCTGCGATTTTATTATTGGAAATTGTATATTTTGGCATCCTAAAAAACATATTTCGATGTTAACATTGGCAACCCTGTGCTAACTAAATGGCGGACCACAAATGTCACTTTCAGTTTTTCCAGTTTACCTCGAAAACTAAAGATTTTATGAAAAAAACCTTCAAAAAGTTGTGGATAATTGAATAACCTATCGATTCGCATACATAACGTTATAGATGGCGCAACTTGTTATCAAAATATAACTTTTCATCCCAAAAAAAAATACATTATTCTTTGTTTAAAATAAAACCATATTTATTTACCAACTATTTTCTCCAAATGTAAGGTATATATATATATATATATATATATATATATATATATATATATATATATATATATAGATATAGATATTATTTATGTAAAAAAGTATACTAAACTCGAGATATGTAAAATCTGAGAAAATCAACTTTAAAATTGAAAGTTCGACAATGATTTTTCGCTCTCCTATTAAGGTATAGCAACTTAAAAATTGTTTAAAATTGCATATTTTTAAGTTCAATTTTTAAAAAAATATATTTTTACTCTTGGGCCGACTAATTAAAAAAAAACAATTTTCGGACGACAAAAATTGTAACAACTTTTTCCCTAGTCACCTTAAAATATGTTTAATGTTGTCATTAGATTTAGGTGCATCATTTCCGATCTCTGGAAAAAAAAATTAGCGTACAATGAAAAATAACCTTTTTTAAAAAATTCCAAACTTTGCAGGTAACGAATATTAAGGAATTACACTTAGAGAAGTTATTGTTGAACACTCGTACTTCATCTGGAAATTTTTTCGTTTCATAAGAAATATCCCACAAAGATCTGTGAACCATCGAAAGGCATCCACAATCTCCGACGATCCCTCCTGCTACAGGGGTTGGACTCACACTCGCTCATCGCTCGGCGCAGCATCCTCATTGTGGAGAAGATGTTCTACATACGTAATGTTTTTGAAGCACGCTTTGTCATTTGTATATATAACGTGTCAGTCTTAGTTACGCAATGTATGACAACAAATCAAACAACATGAGTTTGAATAAATTGCGCTTTTTAATGTACAAAATATACTCTTTGAAATCAGCACTGAGAAGAAGGAATTTTTTCGCCGCAATTTTAACGAAGGGAATTTTCTTAGCTGCACTTCCGTTGAGTGATTTTCTTCGTAGCCACCATCGATATGTAAGTATAGCTTTGGTTGGGGAAAATACATTTAGCCACAAATTGGGGATGGGAAAAATCTTATGTTGGTTTACAACAAGTATGTAAAACTGAGTTAATTATTCTAGACAAAATAATTAATACTTTCACGTGCTCATGCAAATCGGAGTGCATTAATAACAAATTTACATATAAAAATTATGGATTAAAATGCATCGATTTGTGTGAGCACTGTGACAATCAATGATGTGACAATCGTTTAGAAAACGACGATGATTGTGACAATGATGAGAATGACAGTGATGTTAATGATAATGATGTAAATAATAAAAGCGGTGAGAAAGTTTAAATAAAGATTAATGTATGTCTATTATATTTTTCATGTAACTTTTTGTCGAAAATATTGATTTTAATAAAATAACGAATAATTAATATAATAATAAGCGACATACTATTATTTAATATAATCTGAATACTATGAAAATCATATTTCGGAAATGACGTTGCTCCATGACAAAGTGGTAAGTGCATGTAGCCCCTGCGCCTTTAAAGTAGCAACACGCTCACTACTTGTACCTGTGATCTCGGATACCATAGTCAGATAGATTCTAGGTGCCTTTCAGTGGTCCACAGATCTTAAATGTGTTTTTCCCATGCAGCGAAAAATTTCCCAGGTAAGGTATAGTATATTCATTAGCCACGATGAGTCGAATTTAAAAAATAAATTGTTGTTATCATAGGATAATTTTTTTCAGATATCGGAAATGATGAATCTAAATGAAATTTTTATGGTCCAAAAATTGGTTCTTTCAAAATTTCTCGGTCCAAAAGTAAATTAAAAAAAAAAATAGATCTTAAAGAAATATGTCATTTTTAACAATTTGCAGTAAGAATGGTTCCTGTATCTTAATTAAGAGAGCGAAAAATCAAGATCAAACTTTAAACTTTGAAGTAAATTTTCTCAAAAAATGTTAATCTGGACTTTTTTAGATAGATAATATCTATATATACCGTGAACTTTGAGACAAGAATTTGTAAATAAACACTATTTTATTTTAAACCAAGAAAAATGTAATTTTTAAAGAAAAAATTAGTTGCGCCATCTATAACTTTATATATACGAATATTTAGGTAATTCCTACAGAACAAAATATTTCAAATTGTTGTAAAAATAAAAGTAATATCATGTACATACATTATAGATCTTTTTAATACTGATAAAAAATTTCGCTTATTAAAGGATGCAAAAGGTTAAATTGGTTAAGTGAAATACTGTTCTTGAAACAAAATATTTATTCAAATGCACCCTAAAAGTTATTTGTATGCATGTTTGCAATACCGTTTACTTTTCGACCCTGCAGTTCTCACTCGTGATTGGCGTTAATCGAAAATCAACATCCCAAAGCTTTCAAGTCAGGGTTAAATAAAATAAACCTTTTACATCAAAGATTTAGATATAATTTATATCACATGTTTTATTACCTACAATGTCTTTATAACTCTTCCACAATAAGGCAATGGTACAAGATCGTTGAGTAATATCGGAGGAGTCAACCTGTGATTTTTACCATAAATTTATTAATAAAAGGTAACATATCCTATGGTATCAAGATCTCATTTATGATAGCAGACATATATGGGTTTCATTTGGAGGGAAATGGTATGAAACTTTGAAACATAAGCTACTAAACTATTTTAAAGTAAACCGAAAGAATATGGATAAATAAATAGTCTTCTTCACAATGTTTCTAATGAAATACATTTTCTATAAAAACCACTGAATCTTCAGTTCTTAAACCACAGATTATTTCATTTTATAGACGGCACAAAAGGCGTTCGTAGTTCTGTAACTTTGCCTGCCTCGTGAAACTGGGAAGAATTGTAAAATTGGAAAGATTTCATTTTAACCAGATGCAATAAAATACGTTCCGGTCAAAAGAACATAAATTTTAATACAGTTTTCTATTAAACTGAACTTATGCTTTATTGCGTATGTTTTATCGTATAGTTTTCAATTCGTATTTTATATTTTTTATGTAAAACTATCATATATAAAATAGTTTTGCTAAAAAATGCTATGAGGAACTTTCAGTGCTGCCCTTAAATAGGTATTTGAATATTGTCATAAATGATGTAGTTGTCCAAATTGACGATTACTTAAGCTTAGCTTACACGTCGTTTGCGTGTGAAATAATAGTTTGGAAAATAAGACGCGATTGTAACGAACTTTTTGTCAAAATATATAATTAATTTCAGAGTTTAATAACAATTAATAGTCAATTTTATAAAACTACGAGTTTCACTGTAAATTCATTGCAAATTGTCTTGAAATAAACATAATCTACTATAAACAGGGCATCGTTCCTCGTCGAAACCTTTATGGCTAGATTCCCACTATAGTACCGCTCTCGATACAATCACGGTTCGCTCTCGGTTCGATACATTTTTCTTTTTACGTGATAAAGAGTTGACGATATCGAAATCTCCGCGAAACCAATAGTGTGAATAGATTCATTGTTTCTCCTGTAAGAATATATTACCGGACCGAGAGCTTATCGAGATCATATCGAGAGCGGCCCTATAGTGAGAATCTGGCCTAATAATTAATGTACTATCGGCAGTCATGGTAAACTCATGCCCATGTGACAAGACTCGACTTTTTTATTGGTTACAACTCAAATCCATCAAAAAAATAGGCAAGAAAAATGAAACATAATCTCTAACGGAATTTATGCGCGGGTCCCCGAAATGGGGCCTGCACTCGCATCATTTTCCATCAGTGCAATAAAGTACAGTGGCCATTACAGTTCCCAGTTCGCAGTTTGGCAACAAAACAAAATTCGTTTGAGGTAAGCTTTAGTTTAAGTTATTGTGAACATATAAGATTTTATGTTATCTAATTAAATTTTGTCATACATATTTTTAAAGAATGCTTAATGTATTTACCAAGTGTGGATCCAGCCTCTCTATTTGGGGGGGGGGAGGTAATATCACGAAAGTACAGTATGGCAAGTAAGTTGTCGCCGAGGGGAGAGATGCCAGCAACATTCCCATTTCCCGTGTAAAAAGTCGGGTCTAATTCGAAGATCTTGGGGGGAGGAGGCAGTCGAAAGAAAAAAGCAAGTTTCCAGCGGGGGGGGGGGGGGGTGGAGATGCTAGCAGCATACATATTCCTAATAGGCAGAATAGGGTCTATTTTCCTAAACTTAAAGCTCTTGGGAGGGAGCGATCGCCCTTTTCTTGGATCATCGCGTCTATATATATATATATATATATATATATATATATATATATATATATATATATAGACGCGATGATCCAAGAAAAGGGCGATCGCTCCCTCCCAAGAGCTTTAAGTTTAGGAAAATAGACCCTATTCTGCCTATTAGGAATATGTATGCTGCTAGCATCTCCACCCCCCCCCCCCCCCGCTGGAAACTTGCTTTTTTCTTTCGACTGCCTCCTCCCCCCAAGATCTTCGAATTAGACCCGACTTTTTACACGGGAAATGGGAATGTTGCTGGCATCTCTCCCCTCGGCGACAACTTACTTGCCATACTGTACTTTCGTGATATTACCTCCCCCCCCCCAAATAGAGAGGCTGGATCCACACTTGGTAAATACATTAAGCATTCTTTAAAAATATGTATGACAAAATTTAATTAGATAACATAAAATCTTATATGTTCACAATAACTTAAACTAAAGCTTACCTCAAACGAATTTTGTTTTGTTGCCAAACTGCGAACTGGGAACTGTAATGGCCACTGTACTTTATTGCACTGATGGAAAATGATGCGAGTGCAGGCCCCATTTCGGGGACCCGCGCATAAATTCCGTTAGAGATTATGTTTCATTTTTCTTGCCTATTTTTTTGATGGATTTGAGTTGTAACCAATAAAAAAGTCGAGTCTTGTCACATGGGCATGAGTTTACCATGACTGCCGATAGTACATTAATTATTAGGCCAGATTCTCACTATAGGGCCGCTCTCGATATGATCTCGATAAGCTCTCGGTCCGGTAATATATTCTTACAGGAGAAACAATGAATCTATTCACACTATTGGTTTCGCGGAGATTTCGATATCGTCAACTCTTTATCACGTAAAAAGAAAAATGTATCGAACCGAGAGCGAACCGTGATTGTATCGAGAGCGGTACTATAGTGGGAATCTAGCCATAAAGGTTTCGACGAGGAACGATGCCCTGTTTATAGTAGATTATGTTTATTTCAAGACAATTTGCAATGAATTTACAGTGAAACTCGTAGTTTTATAAAATTGACTATTAATTGTTATTAAACTCTGAAATTAATTATATATTTTGACAAAAAGTTCGTTACAATCGCGTCTTATTTTCCAAACTATTATTTCACACGCAAACGACGTGTAAGCTAAGCTTAAGTAATCGTCAATTTGGACAACTACATCATTTATGACAATATTCAAATACCTATTTAAGGGCAGCACTGAAAGTTCCTCATAGCATTTTTTAGCAAAACTATTTTATATATGATAGTTTTACATAAAAAATATAAAATACGAATTGAAAACTATACGATAAAACATACGCAATAAAGCATAAGTTCAGTTTAATAGAAAACTGTATTAAAATTTATGTTCTTTTGACCGGAACGTCTTTTATTGCATCTGGTTAAAATGAAATCTTTCCAATTTTACAATTCTTCCCAGTTTCACGAGGCAGGCAAAGTTACAGAACTACGAACGCCTTTTGTGCCGTCTATAAAATGAAATAATCTGTGGTTTAAGAACTGAAGATTCAGTGGTTTTTATAGAAAATGTATTTCATTAGAAACATTGTGAAGAAGACTATTTATTTATCCATATTCTTTCGGTTTACTTTAAAATAGTTTAGTAGCTTATGTTTCAAAGTTTCATACCATTTCCCTCCAAATGAAACCCATATATGTCTGCTATCATAAATGAGATCTTGATACCATAGGATATGTTACCTTTTATTAATAAATTTATGGTAAAAATCACAGGTTGACTCCTCCGATATTACTCAACGATCTTGTACCATTGCCTTATTGTGGAAGAGTTATAAAGACATTGTAGGTAATAAAACATGTGATATAAATTATATCTAAATCTTTGATGTAAAAGGTTTATTTTATTTAACCCTGACTTGAAAGCTTTGGGATGTTGATTTTCGATTAACGCCAATCACGAGTGAGAACTGCAGGGTCGAAAAGTAAACGGTATTGCAAACATGCATACAAATAACTTTTAGGGTGCATTTGAATAAATGTTTTGTTTCAAGAACAGTATTTCACTTAACCAATTTAACCTTTTGCATCCTTTAATAAGCGAAATTTTTTATCAGTATTAAAAAGATCTATAATGTATGTACATGATATTGCTTTTATTTTTACAACAATTTGAAATATTTTGTTCTGTAGGAATTACCTAAATATTCGTATATATAAAGTTATAGATGGCGCAACTAATTTTTTCTTTAAAAATTACATTTTTCTTGGTTTAAAATAAAATAGTGTTTATTTACAAATTCTTGTCTCAAAGTTCACGGTATATATAGATATTATCTATCTAAAAAAGTCCAGATTAACATTTTTTGAGAAAATTTACTTCAAAGTTTAAAGTTTGATCTTGATTTTTCGCTCTCTTAATTAAGATACAGGAACCATTCTTACTGCAAATTGTTAAAAATGACATATTTCTTTAAGATCTATTTTTTTTTTTAATTTACTTTTGGACCGAGAAATTTTGAAAGAACCAATTTTTGGACCATAAAAATTTCATTTAGATTCATCATTTCCGATATCTGAAAAAAATTATCCTATGATAACAACAATTTATTTTTTAAATTCGACTCATCGTGGCTAATGAATATACTATACCTTACCTGGGAAATTTTTCGCTGCATGGGAAAAACACATTTAAGATCTGTGGACCACTGAAAGGCACCTAGAATCTATCTGACTATGGTATCCGAGATCACAGGTACAAGTAGTGAGCGTGTTGCTACTTTAAAGGCGCAGGGGCTACATGCACTTACCACTTTGTCATGGAGCAACGTCATTTCCGAAATATGATTTTCATAGTATTCAGATTATATTAAATAATAGTATGTCGCTTATTATTATATTAATTATTCATTATTTTATTAAAATCAATATTTTCGACAAAAAGTTACATGAAAAATATAATAGACATACATTAATCTTTATTTAAACTTTCTCACCGCTTTTATTATTTACATCATTATCATTAACATCACTGTCATTCTCATCATTGTCACAATCATCGTCGTTTTCTAAACGATTGTCACATCATTGATTGTCACAGTGCTCACACAAATCGATGCATTTTAATCCATAATTTTTATATGTAAATTTGTTATTAATGCACTCCGATTTGCATGAGCACGTGAAAGTATTAATTATTTTGTCTAGAATAATTAACTCAGTTTTACATACTTGTTGTAAACCAACATAAGATTTTTCCCATCCCCAATTTGTGGCTAAATGTATTTTCCCCAACCAAAGCTATACTTACATATCGATGGTGGCTACGAAGAAAATCACTCAACGGAAGTGCAGCTAAGAAAATTCCCTTCGTTAAAATTGCGGCGAAAAAATTCCTTCTTCTCAGTGCTGATTTCAAAGAGTATATTTTGTACATTAAAAAGCGCAATTTATTCAAACTCATGTTGTTTGATTTGTTGTCATACATTGCGTAACTAAGACTGACACGTTATATATACAAATGACAAAGCGTGCTTCAAAAACATTACGTATGTAGAACATCTTCTCCACAATGAGGATGCTGCGCCGAGCGATGAGCGAGTGTGAGTCCAACCCCTGTAGCAGGAGGGATCGTCGGAGATTGTGGATGCCTTTCGATGGTTCACAGATCTTTGTGGGATATTTCTTATGAAACGAAAAAATTTCCAGATGAAGTACGAGTGTTCAACAATAACTTCTCTAAGTGTAATTCCTTAATATTCGTTACCTGCAAAGTTTGGAATTTTTTAAAAAAGGTTATTTTTCATTGTACGCTAATTTTTTTTTCCAGAGATCGGAAATGATGCACCTAAATCTAATGACAACATTAAACATATTTTAAGGTGACTAGGGAAAAAGTTGTTACAATTTTTGTCGTCCGAAAATTGTTTTTTTTTTTAATTAGTCGGCCCAAGAGTAAAAATATATTTTTTTAAAAATTGAACTTAAAAATATGCAATTTTAAACAATTTTTAAGTTGCTATACCTTAATAGGAGAGCGAAAAATCATTGTCGAACTTTCAATTTTAAAGTTGATTTTCTCAGATTTTACATATCTCGAGTTTAGTATACTTTTTTACATAAATAATATCTATATCTATATATATATATATATATATATATATATATATATATATATACCTTACATTTGGAGAAAATAGTTGGTAAATAAATATGGTTTTATTTTAAACAAAGAATAATGTATTTTTTTTTGGGATGAAAAGTTATATTTTGATAACAAGTTGCGCCATCTATAACGTTATTTATGCGAATCGATAGGTTATTCAATTATCCACAACTTTTTGAAGGTTTTTTTCATAAAATCTTTAGTTTTCGAGGTAAACTGGAAAAACTGAAAGTGACATTTGTGGTCCGCCATTTAGTTAGCACAGGGTTGCCAATGTTAACATCGAAATCTATATATATATATATATATTTGGATGGAGTCAATAAACAAAAATAATTGATTTATTGTAATAAAATGGAATCAGTTTCTTCCTCTATCTAACTTAAACAAATACGGCCATTTTACAAAAAAAAAATAGTATTAACATTTATTTGGGTTTTTATTTTTACTTTTTGTCAATGGAGAATTATATATTGTAGCACCTCTGTTCCTGTTTATGCAGCAGAAATAGTGACGGTAGTGTAAAATAATATTGTACAAAAGCCAATGGTAAATGGGAAAATAAATTGCCAAAATATCTCTAACAAAATAAATGAAAATAATTATTTTTTCATAGTGGAACCTTGTGGTATACCAGGGTAAAAAAACTCCCCGAAAAAAGTAAAAATTGACTTTTTTGATTACCGAATCTATTGTTAATTCACAACCGAATAAGGTTTGGACAGTATGCTTATTTATTTATTTTTTTAATTTACAATATATCCTGAGAATATAACATGGGCAAGAATATATTTTGGTTAATTTATTTAACTGAAAATTTGACGTTCGCCACCTAGGAAGCTATCAAAATTCTAGATTTATTTAATAAGAAATGGTTGTCGCTGCTCTATATCTATAGTCTCGCAAGGTGGATGTCTTGCTATACTTTACATTTAGAATTAAACTACTTTTCTGAAATTGAGTTACTGTAAGCAACTCATGAAAAAATAAGGTAACAAAAAAATAGGGTCAAACTGTTTAAATAAAAGTTATAATACCTAAAAGGCGATAGAATACACTGTAATACATTTACTTCAAATAAATCTTGGGATAAATACCAAAGTACATCTTAATATATAGTGTCCCTATATAGAGGACTAATAGCCTAAAGTAAAAGTTTCAAAATTGTTTGAAATATGAATAAGCAAGTCTCAATAAATTTTGGAAAAAATATATTATCCAACAAGCAGAGAATATTTGTATTTTTTTCGTTATGCAAAACGAAAACTATATCAAGGTTTATATTTTAGGTTTAATAATTGTTCCCTTTGTCATTTATGATAATTAAAAATATATTCTTTAATATTTTTATTTGCCCCCTGTGTGAAGAGTTGTGACATTCAGCTCAAATAAAACTTGAATAAGTAAAAATTTCACGACTTAACGGTTAATAATAGCTATAAAAGTACTTCTCTCCATACTAACAGATATATTTTGAAGTTTCACTCCAGTTTTGAAGTCACAATAATTATATATAAATCTTCCTATTTAAATAAACGTGGAAACGAATCCCCTACGAACCCTGATTTTCCTGAATTAACTAATTAAATAGTTTATTTTATTAAAAATGATTTAATACAATAATTAAATTAACAAATCTACAAGAATTCTGCAGGGTCAGCATTGCATTCCATTCTTATATTATTGTTTAGAATGTAAAAAGGAAATGCATTAAATTTAATGTAAGTATGCTGGAAGCAAATTTCATAAACGTTTATTAATATAATTAATTAATGAATTATTAATTTACATTAATCTACATTAATCTTAATTAATTTATTCCATTAAATTTAATGTAATTATACCATAAATTTAAGGTTTGACCATTATTTTTTAAGGTGACTATGTACATTGAATCTACAGCCAGTGTTAATTGAATTTGAGATATGTTATCACATATTTAATGCACCAGCATTAATATGAATTCAAAAAATTCTGAAACTACCATGAAAAGGTGAACATTTTTCCTATAGGTAGTGTCTGCCATCTAGATCGGTTTCGAACTCATTGATTCCCGTCAGTGCGTGGCAGACATGTAGACTACACCATAAGAAAATTGTGTCCTTTAAGCAACTCGCAACATACTAAACAAAAGGTTTTATACAAGTTGCACCATCTCCCGGAATCTCATGCAATGTATATTGAATTGTAATGTAAATTTTTTTAGTATTAGAGTATATGTGAATTAATTTTAATGTACAGAAAGTTGCTATATCTTTGCAATTACTTTATTAAAATTTAAGATACCATTTAATCAAATTTAATTTACAACGAACTGATATTTGAATGAATTGCTTTAAATTCAAAGTAAATGTAAATTATTCACGATTTTTGGTACAAAATCATTAAATTTAATGTAGAATGGACATTAAATTTGCATTAAAATTAAAGTTGTTTTTAACAATGTAGTATTTAACCACCTTCAATAACAATGATAATAAATCTCAATATAATCCTTTTAAAAACAGGATCTGCCCTGTACTCGAATATTGTTTAGTTGGAAAATGAACGTGATATTTTTAAAACTTTATGGTCTCGGCGAACCGACGGTAAACTTCAATTTTAAAATTGACTTTGCTGTAAATGAAAAATAAGCAGATAGTAAACGTTTGAAATATTATTTTGCAATTTCGAAGTAAAGAATAAAAATTTATATATATAAAATATAATAATTTAACTTTTTAGTAGTTTCCTGAATAATGTGATATAATTACTTATGAATGTGGAAAGTATGAGATTATGGTGGCAACGCCGAAGTCATATACAGGGTAGTGCAAAAGTGTGATAAAGTACGCTACCTTCCTGAAAATTTGAAAAAATGTATTAATAATAGGGAAAAAAATCATTTGATTTCTAATCGGTGATTTTTAATAAAATTATTTTAACGTGATTTTATAATATAATAAGATTATAATATAATACGTCTTCATTGAAAAACGTAATTTTCAATTGTTTCATAATATATATGGCTACGGCGACGTGTTGTCATATTTAATATTTTGAGGTACATATTTTAAGACCAGTTGGACCAAACATGGGAAACATATATATTTTTGAAAAGAAAATTTTACGCTCTATTTTTAGTATTGAGTAATATACAGGGTAATTTATTTTAAAAAACTAAATAGATTTTAAAAAATTCAATTTTTAATAAGCTATTGTTTTTTCTAGTAACATATTCTTGGGATACAGAAATAATCCAGCAACCCTGTACAAACATCTTGCCAATGATTATTGTTTGATATCAGAGTTATTCCATTTATCATTGATGAGATATATTTGTTGAGATTGGCGTTTATGGTCCCCTGATGGAAAATTTAGAAAAACACATTTTAATCCAACGACACTTCTGTGCAAGTTTCACGAATTATCATTAATGCGGAGTATTGTTTATGACAGATATCAAGATTAACTTGTTGATTTGAAAAATGGAGTAATATGTGATCATATCTTAGTATTCATGGTTAGAAATATATGCAAGAAATGGAAGCAACATTCTGAGATGGTACACAAAAAATACCTGTATATAATTTCAAATCTACATTGACAATATTTATCCATATTTTGTAGTAAAATTTCTATAATTGTGTACATTTTTTATAGTTTTTCTCGTTTTATCAAATAAATTTTTACTTTATAAAATTATATATATTACGATATTTTAAAATAATTTCAGTGAAATTTGAATGTTAAGAAAGGCAAAATTTCTTCTTTATTATATATTATATGTGTATTGTAAGAACTTTAAATATTTCTGTAATGGGTGCTTTATTGTCAGAAAGATGGAGAAAAAACTCCTAACCAACCTAGGTTACATTACCTATGTAACTAAATAAATGCTTCAATAAATTGGCAGTGACCAAAATAAATTGAAATTATTCTTGTAGTTATCCACAAAATATTTTTAAATTTAGTAAATTTTAATGCAATACAATATTGAAAGTTGATTAAAATTTATATATATATATATATATATATATATATATATATATATATATATATATATATATATATATATATATATATATATATATATCGATAGAAAGTTTGAAAGAGGTGATAGAGAATGTCATTTTGAATAATTTATACCACATATGACTTAGCACAAAAATACACTGTTGTCGAGTTACAACACTTTTTATAATTTTTCGGTTGCCTGGCAATTAGTGATTGAAAATTTAATTTTTATCATCCTGGTATAATTTTTCGGTTTGAAATATTTTTTTTCTTATTCTTTGGTTCATGCACTATAATAACAATAAGAGGACTAAAATTAAAATAACACACAGAAAACTGTACAATCAAAAATTTTATTCATCTGCGAGAATTCAAGTTTCATTCTTAGATTTGAGTGATGTTTTTTCTAACAGAATGCATTCAATTTATTTTAAAAATAACTTTGTTGAATTATCTTTACAATGGTTTATTGAAACCCGTATCAATAAAATATTAAATCCATTAAATTCAGGTAAGATATTCTTATTAACGAAATTAACAATTTTGTCTATTTATTTTTACTTTCCTAAAATTACCAAAATCACTTGTATTATTTTACGTGTTATGATCGAAATGTGAGCCATTATTTCTAATACATTTTCGAGCCCTTTTCTTCACTTGGGTGGTGGTTACGCCTAGTCTCATTTCTTCCCTAAGTGTGACACCTGCTTAATTAATTCTTTCAATCAGTTGATTACGGTCCATTATTTCAACTTTATAGACAAGTTCTTTCATACGTCCCTAGATATGAAAATCTATAGGCGTCAAGTCTGGGGACCTCACAGGCCACAATATGGGACCGTTTCTTCCGATCCAACGATTAGGGAATGTTTCATTTAAAAAATCTCTTACGTCAAGCCGATAATGTGCTGGACATCCGTCGTTCTGGAAAATTATTCTGTCTCTTATGTTCAATGGTATTTCATCCACGATATTCGGCATTTCATTTCGTAAAAACTCTAAGTAATTCTCTCCGTTTAAATGTTCAGGAAGGAAATATGGCCCAATGAAAGTTCTTCCGATTACCGCTACCCATACATTTACACTGAATTTCTGTTGGAAGGATATTTCTTTTTTCATATGCGGATTCTCATCAGCTCAATAATGCAGATTGTGGAAGTTGGTGATTCCCTCCCGAGGAAATTTCGATTCATCGGACCATAAAATACTTTTTAAGAAAAGTCCATCTTCCATATCAGCATTTAACAAATAACGACAGAATATTTTCCATGCTGGATTACCTTCTTCAAGGCCTTTAACCGGGGTGTAATGGAATTGATGTTTTTCTTTAACTTTCAAAACATTCCACATTTTCAAGTAGATAAATTAAGTTGATTAGCTACATTTATAGTACTCGTGGTTAGATCTGCATCAAATGAATGCAATCTTTCTCTGAAATGAAGATTACCGGTTTCACAAATACGGCGGTATGGGTTAAAAAAACTTGTACATTGGGAACTCTTCTTCCAGAAAATCGATCTCGGTATAGTCGTTGAGCTGCAGTTGCATTGCCGTCTGCTTTACCATACATGAAAATTATATCAGCGTATTCTAAATTGGAAAAAGTAGTTATCATTTTGTCAACAAGGCAATTTGAAATTTAGCAAGTGAACACTGAATTGGTATCAAACACAATGGCAAGACGTGTGCGACCAGCATTAAAGTCGATATCATCTGTATGGCGGGCTAAAAAAACTGGTTGTTTATCTATTGGTGTTTTCATTTTGTTTATGTTTATTTTAGAAATAACAATTACCGGCCTAGTGAACAGAAACACAAAAATTTATCTTTTAGGCGTTCAGAACATCCAATGCAATACATTAGATATTTTGTATTTTAATTAAATAAAGAAAAAGTGAATAGAGAAAATTATTAGTTTAGTTAATATGAATATCTTCCTTGAATTTAATGTATGTAATATTTTATTGATATATTTTTAATTTTAGTAGATTTTAATGCAATACAATATTGAAAATTGATTAAAATTTATTATATATATATATATATATATATATATATATATATATATATATATATATATATATATATATATATATATATAAATATATATATTCCTCCTATGGGATATATTCTTGTAACAGTTGAGGAATAATGCAAATCTTTACGGCATCTTTTTTACTTTCTTTTTTATGTCGTTTTCAATTTCCTTGGTTCAATATAATCGTATGGATAATTCTACAAACTATTTAAAACTTGTGTTTATGGAAAGCACTATAAGGGCAGTTCGTGAAAACTAAATCTTTCTAGCAACATAAAAGCAGTTAAGTATGTTTATAAAACAATATTCTCAGGAAGCCAGTCACCACTGAGTTTGAAAATTGAATAATATACAAGAAGCTCCACGAAAAATATAGTCTAAGTAGCATTGCATGAATGAATGTATAAGTCTAAGTACCATTGCATGAATCAATGTATGAGTGAATAAATAAAAGTGGTAAAACTACACCATGGCTGCAAGTCATTCGAGGCCAATACCCTTTGCAAATTCAAGCAGCCTCGATAATTGAACTTGCCTGATGGCTAGAGGTGATAATATCGTATCTCTGAAATGACTCTGCCTCGGTTCGTTGAATACTGAACGCTCTCTAAGGAGAGAATCAACACTCTCATCTTCCTTCAGACTTTATCTACACATCGGATCATCCATAATGCTAATCTTATGACGATGACCTAACAGGTGACAAACTCAATCAACCAGGCAATCCATTTTGAGTGAACGTTGGTCAACTATGGCAACTATGGAAAGAATGTCAAAATTCCCAGTAGAACCTAAGTGATTCAGCCCTCTTCAGCAACCCCTCGACTAACACATGCTTCTCAATGGGTAAATCGGTGAAAATATATTTTAACCTATCAGGAGTAGTTGATATGACTCACGCTGAATCTCTATCTGGATAAATAATAATATTCTTACTATTCACAAATTTAAATACCGATATCTTAGCAACGTTTAAATTTTCAGTATAAGAAAATACAATATTAAATTTTACAACTTGTAATTACTTCTAGTTTGACATGTATAATTCATTTGAACAGTTTTGTATAATAACCAATAAATAAATTTTTAACTAGAACCTAAAAGTAATGGTCTACCTAAAATTTTCCTGTATCCTTTAAAGCTTCGTTCCAAATCCCAGGCAACGCTTAACCATTAAATCCCTAAAATCTATCCAATTATTTACCAAAGATCAGAACGATGAAGAACTTTGATCACACAGGTTTAATTGGATTAAACTCAAACTAAAGTAGGTAAAACGGAGCTTAAATTGATTAGTTAGGCATCGACGGTGATTTTAAGCGAGGCCGAAGCCAGTTAACTAAAAGTTGTCGTTGGAAAAGGAGATTTAAGTTTAAAAAAGCTTTGGAATTAAAATATTTATAAAAGGAAGAATTATTAGAAGTACTTTTTTTGTGGGAATTTTATCTTAAATGAAAAATAAAATTGCTTTTTTATATAGATATTTCATTCGGCGTAAAACTTATTATTTAGGAAAAATTAAAACTAAACATAAAAAGAACGTATATATATATATATATATATATATATATATACATATACTCACGGGTGTGATGTGTAATTGAAGGTTTTCGGGTATCCTATGTATGTGCTGAGTCCATCTCCGGACTGAACGACAGCTGACGTTTCGGTGAAATCTCCTTCACCATTTTCAAAGCTGACTGTATGACATATGCGGGCAAACTGCTGCCTTACAGTCCTGAGAGGGACTCAGCAGATACACGGGATACTGGTAACCGTCCATTGGAATATCTAGGAAGGTAATACAATGTGAATTCTGAAAATTTGTAGAACTGCGTTTTCGCTGACACTCTCTTCACATAAAGTAACAGTGATCTTTCAGATATTTATTTTTCGGAAAGTCCCCCAAATATCAAGTAATATTAGTGATTTTTGGCAAGAAGACCATGATAAAGAAGCTAATACTATGTTTCTATGGTCAGACGTGTCATTGTTAGTTGTTTTGAAGATGTTCTAAATAAAGAACGAAACGTCAAAGCGATGAAAAACATATTTTAAATATCAACGGTTCAAGAAAATCAATACTATATATATATATATA
Source organism: Diaprepes abbreviatus (assembly GCA_034092305.1). Lineage (NCBI taxonomy): Eukaryota > Metazoa > Arthropoda > Insecta > Coleoptera > Curculionidae > Diaprepes > Diaprepes abbreviatus. The sequence continues at coordinate 449,319 of JASJET010000225.1, read as the reverse complement.
TATATATATATATATATATATATATATAATTTTTCTTAATTTTGTATTCTCTTGGGTTTAGGTTCTATAATTAATAAAACACAAAACGATTGACGTTTCGCCCTTTATTCAAGGCATTTTCAAAATTTTTTCCTAAAAAATATATAATTAAAATACATCAAATAAAAAACATATTTTACCATTTTGGAAAACAAACAAGACACTTAAAAACAGTAGTCAAAAACTTTAAAATATTTTAAAAATATTTAATTTTACCAGTACATACCTTGACATTTTGCTGTTCTGTTTCTAAATAAACTTTAAATTTTCATCGTTTACTGAGGATACGTGGAATGCGAATGTGTTTTATTTTTTTAAATATTTTTTATATTTTACAATGTATAAAAAAAACAAATAAGGTATATGTTTGGTTTTATGTTTAAGAGGATATTCTATTTTTGATTCTTATTTTTTTAAATTAGGTTTGCGTAAATCATCATCAATCATTTCCTTTATCTGTAATTTTTGGTAATTCATATCTTTGTTTTTCAAAATGGTACTGTTATAATCAAAAGTGTGTTTTTCATCCTGTGTGTGTTTATTTAACGCTGTTGAGGCGTTTTTTGTATATTTATGGCCATTTAATCTGTTCTTTAGTAATTGGCTCGTCATGCCTATATATATTTTTGGGACAATTTGTGCAAGGGATCGAATATATTATATTTGATTTATTCATTAGAGGAGTTTTACTTTTTAAATTTGTGAATAATGTATTTAATTTATTATGTGACCTGTGGCATACGATAATATCATGCTTTTTTAAAATGTATTTTATTTTTTCTGACAGCTCACTAGTGTAAGGTAATGCCACATATTTCTGCTGTTTATGTTCTATGTTTTTTGTTTTTACGTTGTTATAAAACTTATATGTTCGTTTACCAATTACTAAAGAACAGATTAAATGGCCATAAATATACAAAAAACGCCTCAACAGCATTAAACAAACACACACAGGACGAAAAACACACTTTTGATTATAACAGTACCATTTTGAAAAACAAAGATATGAATTACCAAAAATTACAAATAAAGGAAATGATTGAAATTAAAAAAGATAAAAACACTATTAACGACAGAACAGATATAGGAAATTTGAGCCACAATTACGCAAACCTAATTTAAACAAAACTATTAAGTATTCGATCCGGTCAAATAAGAATCAAAAATAGAATATCCTCTTAAACATAAAACCAAACATATACCTTATTTGTTTTTTTTTATACATTGTAAAATATAAAAAATATTTAAAAAAATAAAACACATTCGCATTCCACGTATCCTCAGTAAACGATGAAAATTTAAAGTTTATTTAGAAACAGAACAGCAAAATGTCAAGGTATGTACTGGTAAAATTAAATATTTTTAAAATGTTTTAAAGTTTTTGACCACTGTTTTTAAGTGTCTTGTTTGTTTTCCAAAATGGTAAAATATGTTTTTTATTTGATGTATTTTAATTATATATTTTTTTAGGAAAAAATTTTGAAAATGCCTTGAATAAAGGGCGAAACGTCAGTCGTTTTGTGTTTTATTAATTAGAGAACCTAAACCCAAAACAAAATTAAGAAAAATGATATAATCTATGGTTCAAGAATCAAGAAAATAAATATATATATATATATATATATATATATATATATATATATATATATATATATATATATATATATATATATATATATATATATGTTTTTCTTGAACCATTTATTATATGTATCAATATGTTTTTTATATTCTTGAGGTCAGGTTCATACATGGATGTTAAAAAAAACAACGTGTTTTGACGTTTCGCTTTTTGTTGACGACATTTTCAAAAAGTTTTTTTTATATATTTTTTTTATATTATTTTCTTCAATTAACCTAGTAATAACTAAGAATGTTTCGACTGCATGAAATAAACATGTATGAGAAACAGGCCATTCCTTCCACTACAACAAAACAACAATACTTGGACATGACCATAATTATAACAAATTGAGTGTAAACGAGGTGAAGGAAATAAAAAAAGGAAAAAACGCAGTGAAAGATAGGACGGATACGAGTAACCTAAGCCACATTTACAAAAATCTGATTAAAAATTGATATACCCTCTTAAAACTCAATAGATGGGAATATCCTCTTCAAACATTTATACGTTATCAATTTTAATATAAAGAAAAACAAAAACTCCATAAGTAACGATTTAAAAAATTATGTAATAAAAAAAGAATTGTTTTTTTCAATACCACAATCAATACATTTTATCAGTCAGTATCGAAATAGAAATGGCAAGCTCAAAGTTATTAAATTAAAGAAAATAATATAAAAAAAAAACAAAAAATGAAACGTCAAAACACGGTGTTTTATTTTAACATCAACGTATGAACCTGACCCCAAGAATACAAAAAACATATTGATACACACACACACACACACACATATATATATATATATATATATATATATATATATATATATATATATACTTGTAAATAAAACACTATTTGAGTTTTTAATGTTACAGTAATTTAACAGAAGTAAACTCTACATATGTTTCTTCTTGTGGGGACTTTTTCAAGAGTACATTTAAAACTTTTACATACACATTTTTTTTTCATTATAGTCACTACAGTTACGAGAGTAGCCGTTTATATTTCGGGAACTGGCAACACTGGTCTTGCTAGGTGCCATTTGACATATCCATTGTAAAGTTTGACGTTTTAAACGGTGTACGTGCTCAAGAACTTTTGACATACGGACACTATGCGATTATTATTCACAACTTCCGACGCAATTTATCTCAAGAATAGTGCATCGATGGATCCAGTTCTTTATATAACAATAAAGCACATACAAAAATCACTGTATATCGCTGGTTTAGTGAATTGAATAGCGACCGTCGTTCGCTCACGGACGAGTCGCGTGAAGGTCATGCTAAATTGGCTGTACAAGAAAGCATTAATGCTGTGTGTGAACTGATAACGCAAGACCTCACATACTGTGAGATTAAGGCATTCCAGGGCGTAAATAACACCAACGTATTCATTGCATGAATATTTGGCCATAAAGGAGTTATGTTCGTGTCGTATTCCGCATAATTTGATAATCACTGAAAAAAGGGGCTCGTGTCGATTGGTGCAAGAAAATGCTCTAAACATATGATTGTGATGCTTCAAAAAAAACATTTATAAGATCAGGACAGATTGGATCTTAGTCTTGGATCTGTATCTATGAACCCGAAACTAAACAGCAGTCAATCGAATAAGTTTTCCATAATGAGCAAAAATCAATAAAAGTATCTCGCGTACGAAGCACTTTGAAACAAACGGACATCTGTGACAACGGTAGCTTTAAAAAAAATCGAAAAACGGTCAATTCCAAATCGTACACATGTATTTATTTACCGTAAGTCTTCGGTGAGGAAAGAGAACTGGAGACGACGAAACATTTTTCGCCTGTAATGAAGTTACTGAATTTTTGGGGTATGAATGTGTTTACCGAGGTTTATTTTATTTATTATACATCCGAAAAATGTGATTCTTGCTGGAACATAATCTCTAAAGCATTAATATTACCGTTCTTTAATTAGTTTTATCGCGCCATGCCGGAATATAAGATTTTCCGATGTTCTTCAGTGTCTGTATACGGCAATACTGGGCCATATACCGCAGGACTATATGGGCGATTCCCCCACGTCGTCACTTGCCAGCATAGTGGGAGTTCAGAAGCACTATTTAAGACCTACCTGGCCATTAATTCGCTAAGAACTGCACGTTCGCGGCGAATGAGTCTAGCTGGACCGCCCGGGTCACCTGCCAGACCACACCTTCCTGGTCCAGCAATGTAGTTGAGGCAAGGCTTGTGTGTGTATGGTGTTATCGTCATCCACTTTTTTCGTCCTTATATCCTTCCGCTGACGTTTCTACCTGTTCCTACGGCTATTGGGCGACATTGTTGAGGACCCCTAGAAGTACGGACAATGTCGTTCCATCCTACCAATGCTGTCGAGGACCAAGTACGGACAGCATCGGTTCCTTCCTTCCTAGCCTATCGCACCTATGCATTGTATGCTGTCGGTATTGTTTTGTTTCCGTAATGACCAGGAACGTGTTTTACCGTCAGGTGCCCACCGCTGTCTGACATGAATGACGCATAACAATTGTCGTCGCCCATTACGATCAGTATGAGGCTTCGTGCATAGCATCGCGAATAAACAGTACAAGTTACCGTGAATAGTGTCGCGAATTTAAGTACGAGGCGTCATGAATAGGGTCGTGAATGACTCCACCGGGTTACCATCTACCGTGTTGCTACAACTCGATTAGTACAAGAGTCCGTGAACAGCGCACACACATACTCTTGCTCTCCATTCCGTATATTTGGTTTTGTTGGTATTGTTTTAGATGATAAGTTAGTTTTAGGCCATATTTGTAAAAAATGGGATACATGATTCAGCATGTTTTAGAACTGTTTGTTGCATTACCTAGTTCCTTTTTTAATATTCCAAGTAATAATTAGCAGGCGGCAACCAATCACTAATGTGTGCAATTGACATCTGCCTTGCCATTTCTCCACTGTAACAATTTATCGCTAGATTAAAAACGCGTCACACACCATGACAATGCGAGATCTCACACATCAGCTCAATTAAGTTATATTTTGAGCATTCAAAACGTGAAATTGAGGCATCGTTCATTGTATAGCTCTGATATTTCAATGAAGGATTTCTGAGAGAAGAGATGCTGGCCAATTGCTTTAAGCGAGAGCCATAAAACGCAATACACGTCCACTTGGAAATTAACATCTTCTGCATATAAAAATAAGAAATACATGAGTCCAGCACTACCGTAGCTTGACTTAGACGAGCCCTGTATCAAAAATTTTTCAGGGGGAGGGAGGTCTTCTACCCAATTAGATTATACACGTCGGGGCCCCTGTTGCCCGTGGACCCCATATCATTGTTACTGCTGATACGGCGATAGCTATGACCCTAGAATTCAGAGTAGTCAATCTTCGTTATATAGGAATTTTTATATTTATTATTGTTGATAAAAGAATAAAATATTTAAAAAATCAGAATAATTTTATACTGGAATTGTGAAAAATTATGTTTGGTGAACAGTAAAACGAGTTTCACTTGGGCGATATTCAATGTAAATTATTTTCTTATATGCACTACTCTTAGTAATGTTAATTAACGTAGAATCTTTTGTGTTAATTATATTTTATTACAAACTTTTTCGAAAATAAAAGCAAAAAATTATGCAAAGTCCAATTAGGAGACTTTAAACAAAACATTACTTCAACTTAGAGCTTTTGTTTTTGAAAACGGCTCTCGAAGTAGCAGATTCGTTTAATTTATAAGTAGTACAAAACTAAAACAAAAAGTTTTGGAAACTGCAACGTTTCTTACTCTCGAATAAATACGGAATAATAAATTACTTTACATGAAGTTTGCGGAAGTTACTGCTGACAAATAAGGTAAAGATATACAGGAATTTAATTGGAGTTAGCCCCTGGCATTTTCTGGATACAGGTTCGAAATTAATTGAAATTAAAGGATCGTTCCTGTTTGTAAGTAGAAACTTTATACAATTTTAAATAACAATATATATATATATATATATATATATATATATATATATATATATATATATATATATAGCATTTTTCTTTATTTTGTCTTTTCTTGGGTTTAGGTTCTATAATTAATAAATACATAAAACTATTGACGTTTCGCCCTTTATTAAAGGCATTTTCAAAATTTCTCTCTCCTTGACATTTTGCTGTTCTGTTAATAAATAGATTTAGAAACCGAACAGCAAAATGTCAAGTAGAGAGAAATTTTGAAAATGCTTTGAATAAAGGGCGAAACGTCAATAGTTTTATGTATTTATTAAATATAGAACCTAAACCCAAGAAAAGACAAAATAAAGAAAAATTATATAATCTGTGGTTCAAGAATCAAGAAAATAAATAAATATATATATATATATATATATATATATATATATATATATATATATATATATATATATATATATATATATATGTAGCGTTATACAATTCATAGTATTAGTTTATGTTTATAGTTTGTAGGATTTTTAGTTTATTTTCTACGATTTCATAATTTATTTAATTAATTGCATCTTTGTCCGGAAACATCTATGAATTCTATTTTCTTATTTTAAACACGGAATGCCTATGATAGAAGGTCCAAAAATCATTTTAAACAGATCTGTAATCTTCTGGTATCCGGAAAAAGAGTATATAAAGGGTCCAGATCGGCTTTCGTAGACAGTTTAGTTTGAGACGTTGTCGCTGTAACTTGAATTATTTGACAAGTGTCAGAATTAAAGTTAACAATAAAAAGCTTTGGAAATAATAGAGTGTGTTCAATAATACCGTCTGTGTTCAAAGATGGGCCGTCTGGAACTAATTGGTATCAGAAGTGGGATTCGAAGCCATGCGCACATAGTGGACTGCGAAACCGCTTTTGATGAACTAAAGAGGACACTTTGTAATCTTCCAATACAGTCAAATCCTGAGCCTGATCAGATGTTTGTTGTGGATCCTGACGTTAGTTACACCTCTATAGGTGGAATTTTGTCCCAGATATAAAATGGCTGAGAGAAAGTGATTGCTTATTTTAGCAAAGTATACTGCAAAGCTGAGGGAAATTATTGTGTAACAAGAAAAAACTACTCGCCGTTATAAAGACGTTAGAACATTTTCATAAATACCTATAGGGTCAAAAATTTCTCCTGCGAACAAATCATGCAACACTAAAGTGGCTTTTATAATTTAAAAATCCTGTAGGTCAAATACCGCGATGGTTATAATGTTTGCAGGAGTACGACTTTAAAGTTGAACTTAGGAAAAGCTTGAACTACATAAATGCAGACGCTATGTTGAGAAGACCATGTCCAGAAAAATGCAAGCACTGCAACAGACGCGAAGAGCGAGAAAAACCTGACGATTTCCATTGTCGAAAGACACAACTTCAATGCTCTTTGGATTGGGATCCCAAAATCATCTCCAAAGAACAACAAGAAGAACAAGATCTTAACATTATCATTAAACTAAAGAATAATAAGTCAAATCGATCCACTTTTCAAGAATTGTCATCAAAATCTCAACAAGTAAAAGGTTACAGGGCCTTATGGAATTCCTTGATTATGCACAATGGTCTATTAAAAAGAGTTTGGGAGAGCTGTGATAGCAAAGACTACAGATACCAGATTGTATTATCCACCAAAAATTTTCTAGAAGTACAGCAAGCTTTACATAATGGTGTAGGTGGTGAATACTTAGGGGCTATGAAATCTCTTGAAAAAGTTTGAGAGAGGTTCTAGTGACCGGGAAGCCGCGCAGATGTAAAAAATTGGTGCAAACCCTGTACTCACTGGGCTACCAGTAAGACCAGATTCTCACTATAGGGCCACTCTCGATACCATTTCGATACGCTCTCGGTCCGGTAAAATATTCTTACAGGAGAAACAATGAACCTATTCACAATCTCTGTTTAGCGCAGATTTCAATATCGTAATATGTTTTTCATTTAAAAAAAATGTATTGAACCGAGAGCGAACTGAGATCGTATCGAGGGTGGTACTATAATGAGAATCAAGCCTAAAGGACCAAGGACCTGTAGCCATGGTAAAATGAAGCGGTACAATGTAGGAGTACCTTTTGAAAGAATTGCAGTACACATGGCAGGACCATTTCCTATTAGTAAATCCGGGAATCGCTATATTTTGATAGCTATTGATTATTTCAGTAAATGACCAGAAGTCTATGCAATACCAGATCAAGAAATCACCACCGTTACTGAAATATTGTTTGAATAGTGCATTTGTAGATATCGGGTACCAGGAGAAATACATTCTGATCAAGATAGAAACTTTGAATCTGAAGTTGTTAAGAACCTTTGCACGCTTCTGAAAATTCCCAAAACTAGAACAACACACCCATATTCACAGTCAGATAGCGTGATTCAGAGATTTAATGGAACGCTGGAGAATTAAATCAGAATACAAGTAAATGAACAACAAAATAACTGGGATAAATGTATTCAGCCATTTTTACTAGCCTATCGTTCAGCCATTCACGAAACCACTGGCAAAACACCTGATAGAATACTTTTTGGAAAGAGTCTTCCAGTCGATTTGCTTACTGGATGTCCACCTGATTCTGAGGCAACTTAGTAAGAATACACTAACCAACTTATTAAACCGCTGCAGGTCTTACATGAAGAAGTCCCTCAGAAACTACAAATTAAGAGCGACAGGATGAAGACCCGCTATGGCCTCAAAGCCAATACTGGTAAATTCATGGTTGGCGAAAAAGCTTGATCATACAATCCGAAAAGAACCAAAGGACATTCACCAAAGCTTCAAAAGCCATGGAAAGGTCCGTACAGCGTAGTAACCCAACTAAACGGTCTAGGGTACCGAATTCAGAAAACCCTTAATGTGAAGATGAAAATTGTGCATCTTGACAGATTAGCCCATTATCAAGATCAAGCAAGTTGATCGAGACGATCTAGGCTTGGAAGGGGGCAATGTAACGAACTTTATAGTGTTATACAATTCATAGTATTATTTTTTATGTTTATAGTTTGTAGGGTTTTAGGTTTTTTCTAGGATTTCATAATTTATTTTACCTTTGTTAATTTCCTCCTATGCGAAAAGGTCTGGAACCTTTTAGAAAATTCTATTTTCTTATTTTTAATACGGAACGCCTATGACAGAAGGTATAGAAATCGCCGGCTTACTCTTTTATCTAATTTTTATTACACCATGTAGTATGAAAATCCTTCTAGAAAGATCTTTAATCTTCTGGTATCCGGAAAAAGAGTATCTAGGGTCCAGATCGGCTTTCGTGGAGTTTGAGACGTTGTTGCTGTAACTTGTATTATTTGACAAGTGCCAGAATTGAAGTTGAAAATAAAAAGCTCTAGAAATAATAGAGTGTGCAATAATACAGTGTGTGTTCAAAGATCGGCCGTCCGGAACAATTCTATTAAATTTAATATAATCATATATTGGTAGTGTCCGCCATTTAGGCTGGTTTTGAACTCATTCGATCCCGTCGTACGGGATAGACATGTTAAGCAACTTATATCATACTAAACAAATAATAGAAGTTGCTCCATCTCCGGGAATCTCATCCAATGTATATTGAATAATAATGTAAATTTCTTTAGTATTGATGTATAAGTGAATTAATTTTAATGTACAAAAGTCGAAATATCTTTTCAGTTACTTAACCTAAATTTAAGATGACAATTAATCAAATTCAATTTAAAGCGAACTGATATTTGAATGAATTGCTTTAAATTCAAATCAAGTGTAACTTGATTTACGATTTTTGCTACAAAATCGTCAAATTTAATGTAGAATAAGCATTCAATTTGCATTAAATTTAAGGTTATTTTTAACAGTGTAGAAGTTTTCTCTCCAGTAAAATAGTATCTAATTTAAACGGTAAATAAATTAAAACACAAAAATTATATGAATTTTTTTTGTCTTTATGTTATGTACTACACAAAATATAAAAACTTTGATAGTTCAGCGACAAATGACAATATACAACTTGTTTAATACTACCATTTTTAACCGACTTCTAAAAGAAGGAGGTTCTCAATTCGTCGACTATGTATTTTTTTTTTTATGTATGTACACCGATTACTCCGGAACGGCTTCACCGATTTGAATGAAATTTTTTACGTTATGTAAAGGAAGTTGCTGCGGTGGTCCCATATTTTTTTAGATGAAATTGGTGCAGTAAAATCCAAGATGGCGCTTACAATATGGCGGCCAAAAAAATTAATTTTGTCCGATTTTCTCCAAAATTGGTATGGAGGAATTTTCGGGATTGTACCCAACGAATCTGAAATTATTTTTCAAAAATTCAAAATGGCGGATCCAATATAGCGGACAAAAAAATTTAATTTAGTCCGTTTTTCTCCCAAATTGGTATGGAGGAGTTTTCGAGGTGCCACATAACGAATATAATATTATTTTTAAAAAATTCAATATGGCGGATCCAATATGGCGGACGAAAAATCAATTTTGTCCGATTTTCACCAAAATTGGTACGGGGAAATTTTCGGGGTAGCATATGACGAATCTAAAATAATTTTAAAAAAATTCAATATGGCGGATCCAATATAGCGGACGAAAAAATGAATTTTGTCCGATTTTCTCCAAAATTGGTACAGGGGAGTTTTCGGGGTCGCATATGACGAATATAAGATAATTTTTAAAAAATTCAATATGGCGAATTCAATATGGCCGCTAAAAAATTATTTTTTTCCGATTTTCTCCAACATTGGTACGGGGGAGTTTTTGGGGTCGCATATGACGAATATAAAATAATTTTTAAAAAATTCAATTTGGCGGATCCAATATGGCCGACAAAAAAATCTTTTTTGTTCGATTTTCTCCAAAATTGGTACGGGGGAGTTTTCGGAGTCGCATATGACGAATCTAAAATAATTTTTAAAAAATTCAATATGACGAATTCAATATGGCCGTTAAAAAAATTAATTTTGTCCGATTTTCTCCAAAACTGGTACGGGGGAGTTTTTGGGGTCGCATATGACGAATCTAAAATAATTTTTAAAAAATTCAATTTGGCGAATCCAATATGGCCGACAAAAAAAATCTTTTTTGTTCGATTTTCTCCAAAATTGGTACGGGGGAGTTTGCGGAGTCGCATATAACGAATCTAAAATAATTTTTAAAAAATTCAATATGGCGGATCCAATATAGCGGACGAAAAAATCAATTTTGTCCGATTTTCTCCAAAATTGGTATGAGGAAGTTTTCGGTGCCTTACGTAAAGGATCAGAAATTATTTTTAAAAAATTCAATATGGCGGATTCAATATGGCGAACAAAAAAAATCAATTTTGTCCGATTTTAACCATAATTGGTACGGGAGAGTTTTCGGGGTCACACATGACGAATCTAAAATTATTTTAAAAAAAATTTAATATGGCGTATCTAATATGGTGGATAAAAAATTAATTTATTTTCTTTAAATATCGATATTGGAAGGTGTTGGGGCCTATATTACCAATCTAAAATTAATTTGAAATTTAAGATAGTGGATTTTCTATGACAGACTAAATATTCGTTTGACTCAATTTGTGTGTTGTGATTTACAACTTTGGATAAAATTTCTACTTTTTTGCCACTTTGGAGTCATTGCGAAGTACACTAATTTCGATTAGTTCTTAGTCCAAATATTTTATGAATATCATAATGAATTCTAAAACTAAAAATAGAAAAATAAAATTTTTATAAAATAATTGAACCGACTTCTAAAAGTGCGCTAAAAAGTGAAAAATAACCATAAATTTTTATATGAAATTGAACTTTTTGAAGTCGGCGCCAAATTATTTGTAAATGAAATAAATAATTCTAATATTTACAAATTATGGTAAGAAAGCAATTACAAAAAAAGTATTTTAAATCTGTTTATGCAAATCACATTTTGTCAAGTATTAGTTTGGCGCCGACTTCAAAAAGTTCAATTTCATATAAAAATTTATGGCTATTTTTCACTTTTTAGCGCACTTTTAGAAGTCGGTTCAATTTTTTTATAAAAATTTTTTTAATATAGAATAAACATTTTACCAACAAAATGGCAAGATATCGATACATTTTTCGAAAACTTTCTGAATATGTTATAAAGAGGAAAAATAGAATCCATGATGACTTTGTTATACTGTGGTACCCTATCAGAAAACTTAGCTAATACTCTTTCCAAACATAACATAAAAGTAGCCTTTAAATCTCAACACAATCTGTCCACTATCCTTTACAATGCTAAAGATAAAATTAATAAATTTGATAAATCAGGAGTTTATAGGTTAAAATTTTCAGAGTGTGATAGCTTGTATATTGGACAAAGTGGTAGAAGCTTTAAAACTCGCTTTTCAGAACACTACCGATCATATAGACTACAAAAAACAGACTCGAGCTTTGCCATCCACTGCTTAGAACACAAGCACAGTTTTCCTAATTTAAGCAACACTGACATATTATATTATTCAACAAAGGGCCAAAAGTTAAATATTCTTGAATCTTTAGAAATATATAAACATAGTAAAAATAAAAATGTAAATTTTCTTAATAACCAGGCAGAACTTGGGTTTTCCTCGTTATTTGTTGTTGCTAAATAATAATTAGTTCCCAAAATTTAGTACCTCCCCTTTGTAATAATGTAATTTCTCAGGTGGTTTTTATTTATTGTTAAATTTTCTCATGTTTCTGTATTGAATACTTAGTCTACCTTTGCAATTCAGTTTGAAAATGACTCTGTGAGTTGAAACTGCAGTCACATAAATTTAGTGGTATAAAACATAGTATTTCCTTTTTAAACATTTCCCGAAGATGATTAACTATTACATAGTAACGGCTACCAGCATCAACAAAAATCTGACATGCTGGATGAGCAAACATGTTTCTAAAGTTGATTTCTTACTTATAAAATTACATGAGATATTTTAGAGGGATGTAAAACATTCGCGGCTGTCATATGAATATTTCGAGGATATTAGACAATAAAATATTTATAATTTATTGATTTTCATTCTTTTATTACATTGCTTTATTTATGATTTATTTTCTAAAGGACATAACTTAGGTCAAGACCATGTACTACGCGCTACTATAAAAAAAATAAATCAATAATTAAAGGTCGGTGACGAAACCAATCGGGTAAAAACCTACTTGCGAAAGTAATCATAAGATTTTAAGAAAGATAAATTGGAACAGGAACTAAAAAAAACACCCTTTCAGCAAAAAACCATTAGTTTGTAGCAATTAAATTGACATTAAGGGCTGAAAAAATCTTTTCCTTTAAGATTAAGCTACACTTCAACGCCTCAGGGGAAATTGTGCAATTTCCTATAGATTCTCGAGGATATTTTCGATTGTAGGCTTATTACTAAGTTTTTTTTTAATTTAAAAGCTATTTTATTCATTTTTAATTACCACAGTAAGATATCTCAAAAATTTATATAGTTTATTATAAACCCCTAAAAATTATTTAGATCATACTGATTGTAAAAATATGTATCGTACTTCAAACAAGTGTGAAACTGCTATGAATAAAATTTAACTTATGAGTTATATTCAACATAACTGTAATAGTTTAAAAAAGGTTATTGCAGGGTAACATAAAAACTGTAATATATTCCTCCAATAATTTCTGATCATCTATGTTTACCAAAAAAATGCCAACACTAGGTACATAAAAATTATCTAAACATATTATTTCTGCTTATTTCAGTTTATACTGCAATAGATATTCAAAATGGCAGACATCGTGAATCGTATCTTCTACAGTTTATCGGCAAAATTTAGATATTTGACTATCATTAATTATCTTTGTTAAAATAAATCAATTGTATGTACGAATAGCATATGATAACTCAATTTATAAATATTTGTAGTCATTTTTTTTAATTAGAAGCTGCAACGATCATAAAATTATTGGGCGCCAAATAGTAAAGAATAAAAATTTCTTGTTGTACTTGTACAAGCCTCTATTTACTCTTAACAAATGCTTAAAAAATTGAATATGTTGAATAAAAAAAATCAAAGAAAAACTGGAATAAGAGAAAAATAGGCCTGTATTTTATTCTTTCACCAAAATTAATCTAGCGGGTGTTTTTCCGTACCTATGGTACCATTTCTCCACTTCCACAGCTCCACAAAAAAAATCAAAATACTGTTGTAATTGTAAAACCCCCTAAAACCGAATCTGAAGTCCAATTAACCCCATTACGTCAGGTTTTTTCCTAACCTCAAAAAATTCAATAATAACTCAAGCCATATAATCATATATCCCCTCAACCCCACAACCTTTTCTGAGCCCTAAAACTCCATAAGCCTATAAACCCCATATCCTCAAAACCCTATAACTCAGTGAAAAAGAGACGAATTCACGTTGAAGAAGTGAAAAATCAATATGTTTGAAACAGCTTTGCCGTTTAACACCACTACCACGTAACATTAAAACTTCATAGTCCTAAAATCTCATAACTTCAAAAACACCATAATCCTATAACTCCATAGAGGGTGAGTGAAAAGGGTCGCTTCTACCAGTATTAAAAAAATATATATTTTTTTTTTAGGTTTTTAATCTATGGCATCTCTACGTAGTTGATGGTGGAGAACGAAGTTATTCCGTTATCCGGCAGAAATCCTGGGTAACGGTATTTACCGTCACGGCAAATACACGAAGAAAATTTACGATGCAGGGAATCGGATACCCAGTATCGGCGGTTGGTCAGAGTGAGCGTGCGGGTCTGCAAGAGTCGTCATCATATGACCGCAACTCTGCAGAGGTGGATACCTTTTCTTCTACAGAGATTATAGCTTCAATACGTAACACAACCAAAAGAACCCTTAGACAACGTGAACATGATGATCACAACGAACAGGATTAATTTTGTTGTGTTTGTGGTACGTATGCACCATCAAACATTCAGTAAAAAATTACTGATGTTGCTTGAACGCACGTTGGTGTCTTTTTCACTGGGTTATGGGGTTTTAGGGTTTAGGGTTATGGTGTTTTAAGCTTATGGTATGATGGGTTTATTTTGACTTCGGATTCAGTTTCAGCATAATCGATTACATATAGTAAGGTGGGTCAGATCCCCGCAAACAAAATTTCTATATTTTTTGTGGAGCTATGTTATCGTTGGACCCAAATGTGCCCATACGATTAGCTGACGTAGAATGGGGGGAGGGGAGGTTAAAATAGATGAAAAATGAGGCGCCACCCACTTTAAGTTATGGTCATCCTAGTGGGGAAAAAGATGATATCTCTAAATTTCGAAAAAACCGACTCACAGAAATAAACCATAATATTATTAGATTTATTTAAAAAAAAAATTTAAAAAGGTTTAACTAGTAATAAAATAGCTCGCTTATTTTGCTGATGTAAAAGGTTATTAAACATTTAGGTTTTATGTTTAATCATAAAAAGCCTTAATAACAAAAGTGATGATAGGTAAAGTATATTACTCTGAATCACATTGTAAATATACTATAAATCACAACATCTATAAAAATGTACCACAAATATTTAGTAAAAGAAATTCAAATTCAAACCTAAACTAGTGAGCGCCCAAATGATAAAACCTAAAAGAATTAATTATACCCAACCTACATTTGATCGCAACCCTAACATGTAAGTTTTTTACTGCAATTTTGGGGGTCTATTTAACTACTTTATGTATTACTGATATCGTTGTGGTGGTTAATTAGATTAGTAATTAATCATTAATAATTAAATACTTCACTGAGTTAGTAAAAATAAAATTTAACTTTAAAATAGCTTATCTCAGCAGTCACTGACGTAGATCCAACCGAGATCCAACTTCTGCCATAAATGGGTCATCAAGATGATAACTCGTTGTATATTGAGTACAATGAATAAGAACTGGCTATCACAGCTATTATTGGAATACTGGTACAATCTTGGAAGAGATGAGAACTGACTATCACAGCTACTATTGGAATGTCGGTACAATCTAGGAATAGATGAGAAAACAAACGATTGGAAATAAAAGAACGATCGACAACAGAGAAATGAAAAGGAGACGAACAGATAGAGAGAATGATCGACGATAAATCCTTAAAAGATCGACGACAGATCGATGAAGGATCGACGACAGATCAATGAGAGAATAACGACAGATCGACGACAGATCGATGCAAGATCGACTACAGATCGATGAAAGGGGCCTGAGATAAACGCTTAAAACTGGTGACTGGTTTATCAATTTCTTACAGAGAATGCAGAAAGCAAAAATCAGCCTTAAGCCGTTAAAGAAGATTGAAATTTCACTTAACCTAGTTGACACGTGGGCTGTATCTGATTACCAAGTTAAATTACAATGAAATATAATTGCAAATCTTCAAGAAGCCATTCGAGCAACACACGTACACTTCGCCCAAGAGACGTTCACGAAAAGAAAGATGTCTCTTGGCGAATATTCTCTAACGGGAAAAAGGCCCATAAAAATGAAACCACAACTGCCAAACTAATTGTAGCTCTGAACCAAGTAATAGTTCACCATTCTGTAATTCGCAACAATGTTTTTCTCAACCAACATATACAAGGAAATAAGGGAAATATCTTACCTGAGCGAAAAACTAAAGGTGTGTCTTGGTTTCTCATTATAATCTCACTATAACTTTGGAGCTGAATAGTTCTACGTCAATATGCTGATAAGCCCATGGCAACTATCATCTGAATAGCTATCAAATATCAGATTATCCACAAGGGGATTACTTCACTTATAAAGGACGTGTTTTGGTTAATTAATATATCTCAAAACCAATCCGCCAAGTAAATATCCAGCACAAATTAGTCCGTTTAGGCCATCCTTCAATTTATTTTAGGTTAGGGAGACGACGACTTCGGGACAAGCGCCCCAAAGCGTATATTTTAAGCCCATCTACTGCATCTACGGCTTACACTATTATACCAAACAGAGAGCTAACTGATCTTCGATAGATGCGAAGGAATAAAGTATCAATTGCCAGATGGTGCATTACTGACCGCCAAGTACAATTATAGTGAAATGATTTCAGTCTAATGTATAGTTAAATGAAAAAGATTGTTGAAAATATTTATGTGCCAAAATTGTGCAATTAACAATTTGAAAGGTACATCGATCTATGGTTTGTTTTGTACGGTGAAGAATTTAAATAAATGGTTAAATGGCTATATTCTTTGGTTTTGTTAACAAATATGTATTTTGTTCAACACTAAGACTAAAAAAATGCGAATAATAATTAATTATTCTTAAAGTGGCCGTCAAGATATTAATTTGAAAGAATCATTAATTATAACTTAGCCTCAAAAACTCTGATCTCTAGTCTCTTTTATTGAAATTTAGGCTGGTTACAGTTTAGATCAGTAAAATTTTCTGATTGATTTTAATTAAAGTAGGGCTAAATGTGGCCAATATCTACAATGGAGAGGATTTAAATAAACAAAAATTTGCAAAGCGAAATAATCATGTAACAAAGCAACTGAAATTATTCTGTTTTCCTACAACTAAAAGTTTCCGTAATGATTATAAAAAGAACGTTTCCTCTTTTTAGATATTAATAAAGCATTTTATTACTTTTTTTCTTTGTTAGGTAAGTAAACAGTTAAACAATATACGGGTTTATCATGCAGTGATTTGTAAACAATTTTTTGTTTTCTTTAGCTGAAAAAACTTGCTTAATTAAAACGTTTGATGGTCCAACGATACCGCATGTTGTAAAATGTATACCTGATACTCGTCCTTAACACTATAAATAATTTCATTACGGTCAAGGGTGGAGTTATATTTGACAAATTTTTAAATATTTATGAGGTAGAACCGCTTGTTCGTACCAATACCTTATAAATTTTCTAGGTTTATGTTTCAAAAAAAAAACAAACTAATAAGTTACCTGGCTATTACATTTGATATTATTCAGATTTATAAGCCAAACGGCTTCGCACTCTTTCCAGGGACTATTGACTCATAACAGGTATACAAAGACACCAAAAGTATGAAGCTCTGTGAGGACTCTTTCCATGTTATCGGGTCCTAGGTGGTGTGGTCTTCCGTACTTCCCACAAACTTTCGAACGGTCCGCGCGGTTGCAAGGAGAACTGCTTTCTGAATCGATTTATACAGATGCTCACTAAAGCCCAGTCCTTTGATGTTCTGCAGGAGGTTCTTTGGTATCACTCCAGGTGTTGATAGTATTACGGGAATCGTGTTGACGCTGTTCAGGTTAGCTTACTGTCTGCGGATTTGCACCTTCAGATCTCTGTATTTGGCGATCTTCTTGTTATATTTTGGTCTTAGATTGTTAGTATTAGGTATAGCAATGTCAATCTGTGTAGTTCGCCTAGAAATTTTATTTGTTATTATAATGTCTGGCTTATTATGAGCAACTGTTTGATCTGTTCGGTCCCAATATAACTTAAATTCGTTGTTTTCAAGAATAGGCTTCGGATTGTATTTGTAATAAGACACTTTTCCTACCTACAATAGTTTCAGTTTATTTTCTCCAACTCTTGGTGGAGTATCTTAGCGGCTGAATCATGTTTTTCCTTATACTGAGTTGTGGCAAACGCTTGGCATCCCCCAATTATGTGCCGGATTGTGTCTGATGTTCGAGAGCTATAACTATATTGGTCATTTTCTATTGAGGGATCTCTGATGATGAACTTCCGACAGTTCTTCGTCGGAATAACCTGGTCTTGGATGGCTAACGAGATGCCCTCCGTTTCCGTAAACATCTGTCCTGAATTCAACTAGTAGTTCGACGCTAAGTTGTTGACATTGCCCTGGATGACCTCGTTTGGATGCCGTCCATAAAGTGGTTTCTGTAGCCAGGCTTGTTACTTCTCCTGGCCTGTTTGGTGGTTAGAAGCAATAGCCCGTTCCCTCAACTGTAGCGGCGTTGTATCGTCTGCCTCACATATTGCTCGATGTAGTGTGGAAGAGTTAATTAATTAATCTGTTACCAATATCGACCAATTCTCTTCCTCCTTGGTGTTTTGGAAGCATAGCACTCCGAGGGTGGTGTTTGTGTGCTTTTGTCAAGAATGTCCTGCTCCATTTTACAATTCCAAAAGAATAGCTAAGTGCAGAGCATGCGTACGTGTCATAGTGCGATTGTCAATTTGTTTAGCCTATTGCATACCTAGGTATTTGTATGATTGTTCTGCTTCCATTGCAGTTATAGTTTCACCATTCCGCATCTCAAATGCTCCCGGTTGTATCTTTAACTCAACGATGTTCAAAATACGGCCCTTGTCAAGTCCAAACACTGCATTCCGATATTCCCGGAGAACTCCTCCACAATTTTGAGCATTTGTTCCAGCTGGTTTTTGGTAGCAGCCATCAGTTTAAGATCATCCATATATAGAAGATGATTCAATCTTACTACCTCTTCGATGTTAATTCTTATACTAAAGCCGTATCTGGTGGAGTTTAAATAGCGTCACAGTAAGTTCATGGCAAGGCAGAATCACAAAGGGCTTCCTTCGTATTGGGATTGTATTAGTTTCGATGGTATCGCTGGATGGCACTTGCAATTAGATCCTATTAATAATTATTATAATATATACACGCTCACAGTTTACAAGCTCAAGTATCATATACCATATTTTTTTAGCGAAATATACTTTAAGTGAAAAAACATTTCATAAAAGAGATCATAATTAATCTTTGTGTCTTTATACTGCCAGTTACCGTAGTTACTGAATAATGAAATCTTAGAAGTTGAAACAGATGCAGAAAGGTTGTATCAAATATTCTTAAAACAAAAAAACCAAGTAGTTGTAATTCATTTCACACCTCAACGGCCATAAACAGATTTATAAGAATCGTAAATTTCGACATAACACACTATAATTTTTATTTTTCCAAAAAATAGGTAAACTACTCTTTTATAATAAACACATTTCCAGTGCATAATATTATTTCATATGGTGTTAAATAATATAACATAGATTCCAAACCGCATTGCTCGACACATAATTAACTCCGTATTTCAGCCCCCGTAAAAGTGTACCGCTTCGTATAAATATCAACACACAGTTAATTTTTAATGCTCATCCACTGTGCCACACTTCACTAACGGTCCGTCCAAACTTTTTTTTTATGGCGTGGAATTATACTATGTCCACTACCGAGACCTTAACTACCGAGTCCCTGTAATATGTTTATTATTATGATACCACATATTACTTTAAGTTATTTCAGCAAAAATAAAAGAAAACGTATTAGGAAGAAAAAAAAACTTATATCAGAAACGGTCGCCAAAGAGAAAGATATAATACACCAAACTTTACAAAGCCACACATTTCGAGTAAGAGTAACTGCAAACTGGAAACTTTGAAGTTCAACCGGTAATTAGTTATAAACTGTTTGGTATAATTTAATTACGTCCACTACCGAGACCTTAACCGCCAAATCATTGCATAATAGATTATGACACCAAAATTATTTTCAATCAACTCACAAAAACTTTAATAAACATTTTTATTGGAAAAAATAGAAAGCTTTCATCAGAAACATCCCGAAAGAGAAAGATATAATAAACCAAACTTGACAAAGCCACACATTTCCAGTAAGGGTAACTGCAAACAGGAAACTTTGAAACTGAACCGGTAATTAGTTTTAAACTGTTTGATAATGGTGACTAAACTTTCAAAGACGGGACAGTTAAGTACAATAAAGGAACAAATCAAATTTAAATAGTTGGGATTTCTATCTAAGCATTTGAATTACTTGCGAAATTTCAAATATACAAAGTGAAGATTTTAATGTAACGCTTTAAAATTAATACATTGGAAATGGTTAAGAATATTTTAATAAAAAGCTGATCGAGTTATAAAACTCAATAAATTTTAAGGTATTTTTGACATTAACCCACTATCTATTTATTGAATGGCTTCGAAATTTCGCTTCTTCGCCATAAACTACTTATATATGCCAAAAATTTTACACTTGTACTATTAATTCCCTTGTATGATTTAAAAAAATAAATAATAAAATTTTTATAAAAAACTTGAACTGACTTCTAAAAGTGCGCTAAAAAGTGAAAAATAACTAGAAATTTTTATATGAAATTGAAATTTTTGAAGTTGGCGCCAAACTAATACCTGACAAAATGTGATTAGCATAAACAGATTGAAAATACTTTATTTGTAATTGCTTTTTTACCATAATTTATATATATATATATATATATATATATATATATATATATATATATATATATATATATATGAAATAAAATGCGAAACAGTGAATGCAAACTTCGCTCCATCATATCCTTTCTGTGTTAGAGGTTGCACAGTTAGAATAAATTGTAATAAAACACAATTCAATTCAAAGCTTACCGTCCCCGCCACAGGGTATGGTGGTACAGGTAGGCCACCATCTCGATGGTGGTGGAATGGGATGAATTGTGTTTTATTACAATTTATTCTAACTGTGCAACCTCTAACACAGAAAGGATATGATGGAGCAAAGTTTGCATTCACTGTTTCGCATTTTATTTCACTTACATACGGAGTTGCATATAGTTGTACGTTTGCTGAATGTGATTTCAGCACTACAACAGCATAATGTGGATATAACCACTGCCAATGTATCTCACACGGAGGAATCCGTGAAAGCCGTATATATATATATATATATATATATATATATATATATATATATATATATATATATATATATATATATATATGTATATTAGTAGTTATTTATTTTATTTAGAAATAATTTGGTGCGGACATCGAAAATTTCAATTTCATATAAAAATTTTCAGTTCTTTTTTACTTTTTAGCGCACTTTTAGAAGTGGGTTCAATTTTTTTATAAACATTTTATTTTTCGATTTTTAGTTTTGAATTCATTACGATATTCATAAATTATTTGAACTAAGTGCTAGTCGAGATTAGTGTACCTCACAATGACTCCAAGGTGGCAAAAAAGTACTCATTTTATCTAAACTTGTAAATAACTCTAAAATGAACCACAAAAAATTCTTTGATTCTTAGAGTTCTCCAAATACCAATAGAATTGTGTGAAACAAATATTTAGTCTGTCATAGTAAATCCACTATCTTAAATTTCAAATTAATTTTAGATTGGTAATATAGGCCCTAAAACCTTCCAATATCGATATTTAAAGAATTTGAGACGTAGATTTCTTAGCCCGATATATTTTATATTGCATATTGAGTTTATATACGCCCCAAGAACCCCGCAATATCAATTTTAGATAAAACCGGAAAATGGAAAGTTTTTAATCCCTCATATTGTATCTTATCAACCTAATAGTTGTAAAAAATTAACTACATGTTCGTAATACACCACCCCCCAATCCTCTAATACCAAATCTGAAAAAATGTGAATAAGGTAAAATTTTCAATCCACCATATTAGATCCGCCATATTGAATTTCAAAAAAATAATTTTAACGTCTTAATCTAGTTTAAATCTAAACCCTTCAAAGCCCCCTGATATATTCGATTTTCTTAAAATAATTTTATATTCGCTATTTACATCCTCAAAAACGATTCAGTTCCACATTTGAACAAAATCGAAAAATGTAGAATTTTTAGTCAGCTATATTGCGTTCGCCATATTGAATCCAGAAAAAATACTATTAAATTCATAATTTACACCCTCAAGAACCCTCTGAATCAGTTTTGGAAACAGTCGAAAAACGTAAAATTTTTAGGATACCATATTGAATCCGCCAGATTGAGTTTTTAAAAAAATATTTTAATTTCGTAATTAACACAAAAATCCCCCAATACTGACTTTAGACAAAATCGAGAGATGTAGATTCTTTAATCCTCTATCTTAGATCCGCCATATTTATTTATTTTTTTAAATATTATCAAATTCCTAATGTGCAATCATATCAATTTTGGAAAAGATTGGGCAAAATTAATTTTTTATGCACCATATTGAATACGCCATATTAAATTTTTAAAAAATAATTTTAGATTCGTCATGTGAAAATTAGACAAAACTGATTTTTTTGTCTGCCATATTAGGTCGGCCATATTTAGTTTTTTAAAAATAATTTCAGATTCGTTATATGAGGCCCCGAAAACTCCCCCATACCAATTTTAGAGAAAATCGGACAAAATTGATTTTTCGTCCGCCATATTGGATCCGCCATATTGAATTTTTTAAAAATTATTTTAGATTCGTCATGTGCATCCTCGAAAACTCCCCCATACCAATTTTGGAGAAAATCGGACAAAATTAAATTTTTTTTCCGCCATATTGGATCCGCCATTTTGAATATTTAAAAATAATTTCAGATTCTTTGGATACAACCCCGAAAATTCCTCCATACCAGTTTTGGAGAAAATGGTTCAAAATTATTTTTTTGGCCGCCATATTGTAAGCGCCATCTTGGATTTTACTGCACCAATTTTATCTAAAAAAATATAGAGCTACCACAGAAACTTCCTGAATATAACGTGAAAAATTTCAATCAAATCGGTGCAGCCGTTCCGGAGTAATCGGTGTACATACATAAAAAAAATACGTAGTCGACGAATTGAGAACCTCCTTCTTTTAGAAGTCGGTTAAAAAGAAAATAAAATCTAGTACTACATACCGTAAATTTAATGATGGTGGTACTTAAAAATTTCAACATGACCTCCATATACTTCGAAACCTTTTTGTATCCTTTTTAACTAGAGCTGGACAAGCGAATTAACATTTCGGAGGTTAATAATGAACAAGCCTGATGAATTCGGTATTTTATATTTTCTGAGGTGGTTGTTACTATACCCAAAATATTATTTTTTATAAGTCGCCTTGGAGCTCAGAATTTGATCTCCTTCGATTTATTGGTGAAAGAAAGCTGATTGAAGAATACAACAAGTGTGATTTGGAAATCAGCATAAGCAAAAGAAAATACGTTTGTAACCGTTTTCTCTCGCTGTAGCAGCCCAACTTGGTCCACTCCTGGACATAGGCTTCATTTAGCTTTCCTCCTTATGTTAGCTATCCATCTTTTTAGGGGTTTTCCGATACTTTTTTAGACGACGTAGGCCTTCATTGCAGTGTTTTGTCCATCTTATATAGTCTTGCCAAGCGACGTGTCCTACTCAGGTCCATTTCAAAGTAGCAATGCGTTTTATCACATCCTAAACTTTAGTGCTTCTTCTTTGTTTCCTACATAAAGTGGCGTATCTTCTGAAGACATTATTTTGGTTTTTGCTAGGTTCTTGCTTAATCCACCTTTCTCTGAAGCATTTTTCAACTTAGAGTATTTCCTGTAACTGGTCTAGACCTTTACTGATTAATACCATGTCATCCGCGAAACATAAATGATTGGGATATCTATCGTCAATGCTAATGCCTTTATGTTCCCAGTTTAGTTGTTTAAAGAGATCTCCCAGTGTTAAAGTAAATAATTTAGGGGGAATCGTATCTCCTTGTCGCACCCCTCGACCAATCTTCTGTGTTTCTAGTTCCTCTGTTATCTTTACTTGCAGTGTGGCCATTATCTATTGCTTAAAGATGACCCACAGCTCGACAGAGTCAAAGGCCTTGCTATAATCAACAAATGCTAGGTGGATCTGAACTTTATATTCTGTGCATTTTGATGTTCTGTATCTGTACTGTTGTACTAAAGCTTTTCGAAACCCAGCTTGTTCTTGAGGTTGATTGGAGTCAAATTTGTTTGTTAGTCTATTAGTTATAATCTTTGTAAGCAATTTGTATGGATGTGGCAGGGACTTATGGGGCGATGTAGGAGAATAATTAGGGCGTTTTGCCAGTTATCAGAAATTTTGCCGTTTTGAAGACATTTATTCAAAAGAGTACTCATGGAATGTAGCGTTGCAGACCCTCCAAGCTCCAACATTTCTTCAGATATACCATCTTCACCTGGGGCATGATCAGATTTCATTTGTGACAAAGCATGTTTTAACTCTTCGATTGTGATGGCAGGTATTTCTTCTGAACCAACATTTGTAAAATTGGGGAGCTTAATTTCTGATTTGGGGTTAACTGAAGTGTACAAATTTGAATAGAACTCTTCTACGATGTTAGCCACTTCGTTTCGTCCATTTTTGGTTCCTCCATCTCTATCTTTAAGTTGGTTTATATTGCGTTTACCAATTGAGTTTATGGATTTTAATACCTTCATATTTTTGTTGTTTTCTATGATCGTTTTAATACTTTTAGTGTTATGTTTCCAGATATCATATCTGATTTGTTTGTTTAGTTCTATATAGTCTGCTGTGTCTTTTTCCGTGTTTCTTGTTTATTAATTAGGTCTCTGGTCTGTTGTGATAATTTACTGTTTGTTTGTCTTCTAACAGTGCAGATTTTCTTTACTGCAGTTTGGACATCTTTTTGGATTTTATTTTCCAGTTCGTTTATTGTCAATGTTAAGTTTATCCAATGGCGTAATTTTTTTCTTAATATACTCTTGATATGTGTCTTTATTTTGGTTTAATTTCTCTTATGTCGGAAAATGTTAGAGTTTAATAAGTTTGTTCATTTCTTTTTTAATGTTGATTTTTGTTTTTGCTCGGACGAGTCTGTGATCACTACCCAGGTCGAACTTGTTTAAGGCTGTCACATAGGACACAATATATTTTTTGTTGGTAATAATGTAATCTACGTATGTAATGCAAATGCATAATACGGCTTCTTTCTAGCAAATAAATAACATTTAAAACACTCTGAAACTTATTCATATTTGGAAGCAAAAACTACGAATAACGGTTCATTAGACAGGGCAATTAGAGAAAGAAACATACTAAGGAAGCAGAGCGATAGCGATGGCAGTGATGAATGACATATTATGGAATCGATAAATATCAAAAACAAATAAACAAAGAATATGAAACAATAATAAAAAAAATAATATTATAAAAAGTAATATAAGAAACAGTAGTGAGGAAAAAAGCTGAAAGATACCTCAGAGCTACTGAAATCGAATATTGAAGACTGGCGACAGGAAAGTCCAGGGGACGAAAATAGAGTAAGATAAAGAATGCTTGAGGGAAGACTCCCAAAAGTAGTGCTTAAATGAAAGTATCAATGAAAAAGAAGAAGGTGACGACGAAGAAACGACTATTTTCTGTATTGTTTATTTACAGTGTTAGAAGAATACGTTAATATTTCTTTAACTTGACCTGAGTTGAGTTGAGTTACTCACTAATAGAGAATACGTTAGGAAGAGTTTAATTAAGTAATCCGAATATATGATATTGATTATTTGTATTAAAATATTTTAAATTAAAAATTTTTTTTTTGAATAATTTAGCGAGGAAAAGCTAGTCATAATATTTAAATATATTTATTTTTTAATTCAATAGTTTTTTGTGTACTTTATTTTTTTAAGTCTTTTTAACTGAAATTTTTGCAAAACCTTTTTGTTAGGTTAGGAATTTTTGTATCTCACTAAAAAATTAGGTTATTTTATTTCGGACAAAACTTCTAGCCGGACTACGCAATATACCAATAATAGGACACCCAAAAATGTCCTAAGGAATTTATCAAATTAATAGTTGTTGTCAAAGCCGCACGTTTCAAATAAGGGTAACTGGAAGCAGGAAATTCTGAAGCTAAACCTGTAATTAGTTTTAAACTGTTCGTAAGCGAAGATTCCAACTTGAGAAGTACAATTGTTTAAACAATTAAGTGATTCTCAGTTAATTGCTTAAGATTTGAATTTAAAATTGAATTTAATTAAACGAGACAACAAAAGAAAAAAGTTATTAGAAAAAGCTATTGTTTAATTTCGTTAGATTGAATACCTGGTAGCAAGCAAAATCAATTATTATAAAAAAGAAAAAAAAAGAAGTTTTTCAATACATTTGTAAATTAAAATTACAACACTATTCTTTGCGAAATATTATATACAATGGAAATGTTTACAAGTAGAAACACTTCTGCCGATAAAACAATATCTTACTTCCGTAGGAGATAGCTAAATTAGTTTTATTTCGGAAGGGATATAAACCTTTTGGCTGTCCGACATCGTACAATTTGTATAATGGATATAGAAGGATGCTATACGAACAGCTTGAATCAACTTAATCGTTAACTACAGAAGATATGAGAGCGATCGGAAAGAGGCAATTTGCTATTCCTGGCACGCAGTTAATGTAATAATGGCCGCCATAAAAATTTCCGCGAGAGATGCAGCACATTTGATACAACGCTGAAGATGTAAAAACACGTTCAACGGTGGTTCGTGATAAATAAATTATTAATTAACTTAGTAGGGTTGCGGGAGGGGAGGCGTAGATGAGAGTTTGGTAGAAACTACTACTTCATATATCTTTAAGAAGAAAATAATATTTCAAGTTGGGGACAAAACAAAGACAATCATAATAAATAGCAGTTCCTACGTAATGCCTTATATGATGGTTTGCTGCGAATCAGACTTCCACATGGAACAACTTTCATTGGTTATACGACGATATAGCAATGGTAATTCCAGTTAAAGGTGAAAATTTGTTGAAAACGATGGTAAATATTGGGTTGATGAGAATCTTATTTTAGCTGGAGAAAATGAAAAATAAGTCGGCATCAGAAAAGACCGAGATTTTAAGAAAATGTTTATCAAAACACTTGCAGGATCGTGCCTTCGGTAAACTTACTGCCTTAGTAAGCCTTAAGCTAATTATCTAAGACTCAATATCACCAAAAAGTAGAATTTTTGCAGGTATAACATAGTGTTAACTACCACACTGGCTTGATTTGCAAAACAAAAAATTATTCCAGAAACTTACAAGAATCCGGCCGATGATATGAATTTGGGTATACAGTGCCTATAGCGGATTAAGTAGGTATTATGGCAGGAATTATTCCTATGAAGAAAAGATTAGATCGAATACTATAGCAGAGAAAGCAAAAGGTGATCAGAGTGCCACTGATAACACTGTGCCAGGTTAAGTAGATTAACACATTATACGAATGGTGGACTTGGAGAGCTAGATTACTACATTACGTAGGTATTGTGAAAACATAATTCTTTCGGGAAATATATATATATATATATATATATATATATATATATATATATATATATATATATATATATATACATATATATATATATATATATATATATATATATATATATATATATATATATATATATATATATATATATATGCGATAGACGAAGAGTCGAAACAAATGAATGTACCTATTGTGAAGCTATTGACAATGAAAAACCTACAAAGTTTACATACTCAAAATAGAATGACTGCCAGAAAATATATCAAAGGTTAACAGGGAGGTCCTTAAACATGATGGCAACTTACCCGAGAACTGGAAAAACCACATATTTCATTATAAGTCAATAAAAGGAAACTTGACTACAACGCTATTTATTGTGTTACTTTATCTTCATTTGTAATTAGCGTAATGAATATCTGCTGAAAATGTCATCTTAGATGTAATATTTGTCTGTGATGTTTTGAATGAGAAAAAGAAGGGAGATACTTATTAGTGAATGAAGTCATGGGTTGAAGCAATGCAAAAGCGATTCTCAGTATATGGTGTTAGGCAGCTTCAAGTGCCGGGGTCTACAAACTAGGGTCCGTGGCCAACACCGGTCTACGAACACCACCAATCCGGACCGCTATAGCTTATTTTAATTACAGTATACAATTTACGATGCAATTAAATCGTACAAAATAATAATCAGATGTTCTTATTTAACGACCAAGTAAGAAACACAGCAACTGATATACATAACCTAGCTGAACTAGCTGTAATTAATGATATGCAGTTTATCCTAAAAAGTTACAGTAGATGACATCTATAACTCACATAATGAAATTAAGCATTATAATTAGCATCAATATGTAGATATAACTTTCCACTGACAATTGCTTGCAGTAGATTAAAATAGAAATAATCAGCAGGAACTTTAAATGCTCATTATTTAATTTGGATCTGTAAATATTTTTTGTATATTTCATTTTGGAGAGTGTTTTTTCACACAGACAATTATTGCCCGAAGTGAAAAAAAAAGCAGTGAACAAATTTTTGTAACTGATCAAATTGTGTAGGTAGAAGACTTCAGCAATGTTAACTCTAAATATTTCTCTTTAAAAATATCGCTGGCAAACAATCATTTCATTTGAAGTTCTGGGGCAAGAGTTTCTATATCAATGGTAAATGGATTTTGAAAAATCATGAGATCTTGTGCACTTGCATTAAAATCACAAAAGCACAATTCAAAGTTTATTTTTAAAGCACCCGAAGCGAAATCTAGCGGAAACAGAGTCTTTGCTTTCCCAAATTGGCGTTCATCAGAGATGGTTCGCCAACTCGTCCGACGACTTGGCGTTTAGCTAGAGCCAGAGCCACCTTTCTGGATAGATTACATGAATTCCGATTTGTAGGCACTTACAGTGAGGATTCTCGGATAATCGGGTATGTACCCCCCCAAAACCCTCTACTAGTGCATAACTAAATAAATTGATATGTGTCAAGTAATAACAAATCACTTTTTCATGCATGAAATTGCCGTATCACAAGTACGAGGATGGTTCGATAAGTTCTTGACCTGAAACAGAGAGGGCGCTAGTAGGATCAAATAACTATAATATTTTGTAAACATTGACAATTAAATGACGCCCTACAAAGTTTAAGACATTTGCTTTCAGTTGCTTGTTTGTGGAGATCGAGTGAACACATAAGGTTCGATATTTTGTGAAAGATGGATAAAATTGACGTTCGAGCGGTTATAAAGTACCTTGTTTTAAAGAGCTTAACTCCTACGAACATTAAAAATTAGTTAGAGTCTATTTAAAAGGACTCTTTTCTTTCATTTTCGATAGTAAAAAAATGGGCTGCTGAATTTAATCGTGGTCGTACATCAATTCAAGATGATGAGCGCTCGGGACGCCCAACAACCGTTACAACTGACGAAATTGTCCCAAAACCTCACAATGTCATACTCCATGACCTCCGACTGAAGGTACGAGAGCTTGCTATATAGCAAACGTCTCTATAGATCGTGTCCACTACATTTTACATGATGTTCTTGGCATGAAAAAGCTTTTTGCCCGATGGGTGCCACGTGTGGTAACAGTCGACCAAAAACGCCTTCAAATGACCACTTCGCAAGAGTGTTTAGACTTATTCAGACACAATCCTGCTGAGTTTCTTCAACGTTTTATAACTGTAAATGAAACATGGATTCATCATTACACGCCAGAGACAAAGCAGCAATATAAACAGTAGGTGGGAGGGGGGGCAGGTGAAGGTGCGCTAAAAAAAGCAAAAACAGTTCCGCCTGCAGGAAAAGTCATGGAAACAGTTCTTTGAGATTCATATGGCGTGGTGCTTATAGACTATTTAGAACAAGGCAATACCATCACCGGGGAGTATTACGCTTCACTACTGGACCGTTTGCAGCATGAGATTAAGGCTAAACGTCCACATCTTGCCAAAAAAAAAAGTGCTCTTTCATCAGGATAACGTACCTGCACACCAATCTATAGCTATTACTGCAAAACTCCATGACCTATGTTTCAAAGTGCTTCCACATGTGCCATATTCGCCAGATCTGGCTCCCAGCGATTACTTTCTCTTCCCAAACTTGAAAAAATGGCTCGCTGGACGAAAATTTCCTTCAAATAACGAGGTCAGAGCTGCGACAACCGCTTATTTTGCAGAGTTGGACAAATCGCATTATACTACGGGTATTAAAATGTTGAAAAATAAACAAAAACATTTTGAAAAATCTTTTGTTTTCTTTATCAGGCCGAAAACTTATCGAACCATCGTCGTATATCCTGCTCTGTCAATGCTTAGAGCTCCGTTTCGTAGGGCAAAAAACACCCCGCTCACCATAGAGCACGCGATCACGCAAAAACCTCAGGCCTTACACAATAGGACTCACCCCATGACGAGTCCTCCCCCTAATACCGCATAATCAGTCCGAACTTCCGTTTTCGTTCCAAAAGGTCCCAACGACGTTTTATTTTTCTTGCTTACCTCAAGCGCCACCTGATAAGGTGTTGTTAGTTCAACGACCAAAACGGAAGTCCCGAAGACAGAATCAGAGTCAACATGTTACCACTCAAGATATTACTACTATATATTTAGCATAGTCGTAAGTACTCGGCTATATTCGCCCCAGTGAAATATTCTGTGCTATAGATCTCACTCACCGGATAGTTCCCGTACAAAAATTTGCGCTTAATTCAAAACTATAATATCTGGGTGTATATTGTCACCTTTACTATTTAACGCTTATTCTGAAGAGGTCATATTGGAAAGTCTTGAATCTGAAACAGCAGGGATAAAAGTAAACGGAGTTTTAAACAACAATATTAGGTATGCAGATGACACTGTAATAATAGCTGATAGTTTGAAAGACCTAGAAAAAATAATGAATAAAATATTAAGAGTTAGTGAAGAATATGGACTCTCTCTTAACACGAAAAAGACCAAGTTCATGATAATTAGTAAAAACAACACCAATAATAATGAAACCCTAATGGTAGGAGGCCAGCACATAGAAAGAGTTAAGAAGTACACTTATTTGGGAACCCTAATAACAGAAAAAAAATTATTATACATTCGAAATAAAAACCAGAATCGAGAAATGCACGTGCCAACTTTATTAGAATGAAAAAGGTTATCTGCAGCAAAGATCTAATGTTAGCCCTGAAAATACGACTGACTAGATGTTACGTATACAGTGTTCTATATTATGAAATGGAAGCATGAACACTGAATCGAGAGGCAATGAGAAGACTTAACTCTTTTGAAATGTGGACCTATAGAAGAATTCAGAGGATTTCGTGGGTGGATCGAGTAACGAACGCCGAAGTGTTGAGAAGAATGGGAAAAGAAAAGGAAGTCGAGATAACAGTAAAGTAGAGAAAACTGCAATATTTCGGACACATTATGGTGGGAGAAAAGTACAGCATCTTATGACTCATAATCCAAGGCAAAATAAGTGGCAGAAGAGGCGTAGGACGACGACGAATTTCATGGCTAAAAAACCTAAGGTAATGGTTTGGATACAGATCAAAACAACTATTTAGAGCAATTGCCTCAAAATTGAAAACAGCTATTATGATTGCCAACCTCCGCAATGGAGAAGGCATTTGAAGAAGAAGATAATATCTGGAGTATGATGAGCTAGCTAGGTCTTTGCTCTTGAGACTTATTGGAAAAATCATTGTGGCCCTTGGGCAGAAAAGTTGGGAAACCCTTGTTTTAAAGGAAACATTTTTAATTGGTAGGCGGCTCCTTAGAAAGACCGAATCTGACACCCCTCGCCACATGAGCATCAAACTGGGACGTGCTTTGAATATTTTTTGACCCTTCAAAATAGGATACGTAATTTAATAATTCATTGACTTGAGCCGGTAGAAACAATTTTGCCAACCGCTAAATAAAATTAGTTGGTAATAAAGACTTATTTAAATATCTCAAAATCCTATATCTAGAGTAGTATTGTTTTTATCTGTTTCGAAATAAAATCCTCCTAATGTCTTCTTCTTCTTCTTCTTCTTCTTCTTCTAGGTAGAACCAAGTTCTGTTATCTATACAATGCCTCATCGATCCTCGTTTGAGGTCGAACTCCAGCTGTCTCTCCATCTTTTGGGGGGCCGTCCAGGCGGCCGTTTGGTGCTTGGTTTCTCTCTCATCACGGTTTTTGCTAGTCTGTCATCGTCCATTCGTTCCACGTGATCTCTTCACTGCCTACGACGGTTTCGAATCCACTTCACAACATCCCCCACTCCGCTGTCCTCGCGTATTTTCGCGTTTCTTATTCTATCTCTTAAACTTGTTCCCATGATCATTCTCAGCGTTTTCATTTCTGTGGTTCTCATAATTTGTTTTGTCTTTGTGGTTTCATTTCTTGTTTCTGCGCCGTAGGTCAGTATCGGTCTTACACAGACCTTGTAAATTCTTGCTTTGCTCTCAACCATCATATATTTATTATTCCAGATTATGTCTCTTAGTTGGCCTGATATTATGGCCGCTTTGTTGGCCTGTGTGCGTACTTCTTCCGTTACTGCCCTGTTACTTGTTATATGTGCTCCCAGATATTTAAACTTCCCAACCTGTTCGATATGTTTGTCATCAACCATTAGTTTGCATCTTACCGGTTCTTTTGCTATTACCATTGCTTTGATTTTTTCCACAGATATCTTCATATTATACTGTTTGGCTGTTCGATTGAGATGGAAAAGCATTCTTTGTAAGTTGTCCTCGCTATCTGCTGTCAAGGCAACATCGTCTGCAAAGCATATAATCTGAACGGTGTTGTGTCACATTGGGTACCCAATATTTGTGCTTTTTACCTCATCAATGATTTCGTCCATGATTACATTGAAAAGTGTTGGACTTAGGCTATCACCCTGTCTTATTCCTATGGATAGTCGGATTTCCTCTATTAGAGTGTTATTTGTTTTAATTACCATGGTGTTTTTAGAATTCAGTTCGTATATTGTGCGTATGATTGCTTCGTCTACTTGTTTTCTTCGCAGTAATTCTGTTATGTGTTCCAGTTTGACTCGGTCGAACGCTTGTGTAAAGTCCACAAAACAAATGAACAGCGGTTTATCGTATTCGATAGATGTTTCAACCAGCTGTCTGATAATAAATATACCGTCGATAGTAGAGCGGTTATTCCGGAAGCCCTGCTGTTCTTCGCACGCCCCTAACTTGTCTACGATCCGTTGTGACAGTATTTTGGTTAACAATTTGGCAGAACTATTCAGTAGGCTGATTCCCCTGTAGTTTTCGGGTTGTTTCTTTGATCCTCTTTTGTGGATCTTCTAATGTAAAACTCTAAAAAAATAGCACGGAATGCTTATAACTAACTCTTTCAAACGTTATTATAAGTTAAATCAAAATAAAATTGAAGTACCAAAGTATGTTTATCAGAATTTCAAAAAAATATTATTTCCTAGTTATTAGGATATATGCGAACCAATAAATGTTAAAACTATGCAAAATTTTGCAGTTAGATTTCAAACAGTTTAATAATAAAAGGACTGTAACAAAGAGACAAATGTCTTAGCGATAATTTACGAGTTTCGTTCTTCTTTTCGAATTACAGAACCCTATTTATCTATTTTTTCTTCTTTGTAACATTATGTAAATTAGAAAGATTTAAGCAACTTTCTTAATAAGACATTTAAAAGAAATTATGTAAAACCGAACCCTGTTCCAGTTTCGTTTTTAAATATTTTTTAGTAGACTTTAGACTGCAATTTCCATCCTATAATTTAAATTTAATACACTGTGCTTTCGGATTACAAAGATAAAGTTAGCAATGTAAATTAAGGTGGTATATAAATTGCTTTGCAGCCTTTGTTCATTAGACTCTGTTGCAACATAAAGAACTAATGAAAAAACAATAAAAATTCCAATTAAGGGTCTAAGAAATGAAATGGGATGATAAAAGTATTTCGATATCCATTTAAAAACATAAAAATATTTGTGGGAAGAGTTTAATTGGGAATTTGATCAAGTTTTTTTTAAGTAAATACGTTTTACTAAAACTAGTACTCGTTTTAACAATTAATGCTTTAATCCATAATAAAAACTCTTTTGACTTTCATGGGGAAAGCCCATACAACGACGTTTCAGTTAAGGCACCAAAGAGCATAAGGAAAACACTTGAAGAAGACCAGACCTTAGTGAAAAGGCACCTCTACCATCACACGCTGGAATATTTTTTGACCCGTTCTTATTCCCAACATCCAGGATGGACTAAAAATGAGATATTCTCTCTCATCGGCGGTCAAAAACATTTTCATGAACTGCGACTCTTGCAACTGAATCAACAAATAGGAAACTAAAATTATGGCTTAGATACGTATACTACACCTTCATTATCTGGAATTGGAACGACGAAGAACTTCA
This sequence comes from Diaprepes abbreviatus, assembly GCA_034092305.1. Taxonomy (NCBI): domain Eukaryota; kingdom Metazoa; phylum Arthropoda; class Insecta; order Coleoptera; family Curculionidae; genus Diaprepes; species Diaprepes abbreviatus. The sequence goes on along the minus strand of JASJET010000225.1, from coordinate 414,858 downwards.
AAACTTCCTTTTTCATCTCAACAATATTAGTCCAATCATTAAACGCACTATGGAGAAAGGCGTACTAAAAAATTACCATTCTTAGGGAGGCAGGAATATTTCAAACCGCAGTTTACAGGAAAATCACACACGCAGGACAATATCTAAACTATTCATCCAACAACTCTGATAACACCAAACGTGTAGTTGTAAATTTATGCTCTGCAAATACACTGAAAGATGCTTACAAAAAAACAAAAGGTAGTATGTATTTCAGAGAAGATAATCTGCTACACAGACGAGGAACGAAAACTATTGTTGAACATTCCCCAGGTTAGAGGAGCTTCGGAAAAAGTTCGAAAAATGGGAAAACCATACAATATCCACGTCATTTTTAATTCAAGTAACTCTCTGTGAAGCCAGCTTATTAGGGTTACAGCAACAACTCAAAGGGAACTGTGTGTATCAGATACCGTATGAATGTGGCAACTCCTACTTCAGCGTAACAAAGAAATTTATATTTATTTTTCGCTTTTTAGCGCACTTTTAGAAGTCGCTTCAATTTTTTTTATAAAAATTTTATTATCTATTCTAATCCTCTCAAGAATATAGAATTGTCATAACTACAACTACATCAGAAATATTTTTTATCAAAATTTTATATATCTAGCCTGAATCTCCTAATATTAATCCTGGATTAAAGTCGACACTCATTATTGCTAATAGGAGGACAATTATGTGGATCAGAACTCCAGTCAAGTTGGCAATTGGCCTTAATTTTTTGTCATTATTAGCCTGTATAAATTTTCCTTTTTTGAGAACAGCATATGTATCATATACATGTGCGTTACTAGAATGGCTTTTTGTTAATATGATATTTAAATAAATTTTCTCATGGGAATTTATTATTTAAGTTGGAAGTTTTAGCTGTGTTTTTCCAGATATAATTCTCACAAATACAAAGAACTTACTATTTAAATATGAGGCAACATGTCAACTATGGTTGTACGAAAATGATAGTGGACTGTATGTTGGACGCTGGCATTTTTATTTAATTTCAGTTAAATTCGACGACGAAGGTATGACAATCTCGAACAATTGAAAATGGGCTACCTTGTAGCTGATGTGGAAATTGTGGATACTTTTCTGGAGCTTTTGGGTTTTAACACTGTTTTAGGTGTTTAATAAATAATTGTTCTTAAGATTTTCAGCAGATTTAGCCGGCATATAGAAGGTTAACACTCGCATAGATTGATTGATTGAACTCTTAGTTTATAAATGCTTTCTCGGTGGTACTTTGGCAAATTTGTATATTTTTCTATATTAAGTCAGTAAAATAAGACTGAAAATTTTGTGTATATTTCCCTAGAATGTAAAATAGGTTCATGTTCTTGATTCTCATCAATAAAACTGTAAAATTTATTGTGAATTATTTCTGTATTTAGCAAGAACTAGACTTTAATCACTTTCGTAGAGTTTTTTTTGGTTTTTCCTCCACTCGATATATGCAATCGCAAAGTAGATTGTGCTGTTCAAAGTGAAGCAAGCCTTGTGATATTGTAAAAACTAAATTAAAATTGACATTAAATTCTTTATTTGAAACCCGATGGGGGAGTAGAATCGGAGCAGTATTGCATATTGATGATATCGAATGCGTGAATGACCTGAAAAATAAAACTGATGATTTAGAAACTTTAAGCGATTGTGAAGCAGTCTTGAACGAAATGTTAACTTTTGACTTTATTGTGAAACGAGATTTTACTACCTGTGAAAAATATAAGTAAACTATGGCAATCGGTTCAAGTGAACTTGAAAGTAGTTATTGAAATTTTACGTTCATTTTGAAGCTGAATTTAAGAATTCTCCGTAATACAGAATTTGTAGAAATCGTTGCAGAAACTCAATTGTTTGTACAAAAAATTAGTTACGAAATTGAGACTCAATTTAACGGAAAAAGAATAGCAACGAAAAAACAAATATTCGGTTATGAACATATTGATGGACAATCTGTTGAAATGCGTGTACTGCAGTTAACTTACTAACACGATAGGTGCAATGATACCCAACAAGGAATGTCGACTCAAATTGCTCAATGAATATTTTAAACAATTTTATTTCATTTGTTCATTCAAAAAAAGTAGTCTGATCTCGGTACCCCACCATTGCATTTTCATGTATTTTGACATGCTGAATTCGAATACGGAGTCCGTTTGATCCCATCACCCACAGTTTTTCCCCAAATCACGAAAAATAGCTGAAAAAGCGGAAAATTGCTTACTTCATATTTTACCGTCACGACTGTCGTAATAAACAAAAGGAATGATACATGGATGCGGTGGACGCATATATCAATTCCTCATAAGTTGGCAACTTGGCTTATGGAAAGTAAGGGGCTACAAGAAGAATTCTAAAAACATGGCAGACATATCAAAGAAAAATCGATTACGATGCAGGGATTCGGATGTCCAGTATTGGCGGATGGTCAGGGTGAGCAAGCGGGACCGCAGGCGTCGTTATCAAGCGACCACAGCTCCTCATCAGTTGGCAACTTGGCTGATTAGGAGCATGAAGTTACAAGATGAACTAATGCATCTGCCAAGCATGAATTCTGTCGCGACAGAAGCATGTTCTGTGTATAAAGTAAGCAAGTTACTCAGGATAATGAATGATACATGTAAAAATATATATCGTGAATGTTATGAAAGTGTAATATCTAATAAAGATGATACATGTACTCCAGATAGCTGCTCTTGTTACACCAATCTCAAAGGATAGACTGAAAAAAAAACAACAGAGTTTTAAAATATATCTCACCGATTATATGGTCAGAACCTCAATCACAAGAGAACTGTTACTTTTGCAATACAATAGTAGAAGGATTCAATGCGAAGACCAAATCAAAAATATATCTTATTCGATGTGTCTTCTGTGTACCAGCAAAACTCATATTGACGGAAGGCAGTGAAGAAGAACCTGGAAGTGGTTGGGACCAAGAAGATAAAGATGAAGAATATCTGCCAAAAAGGAAGAGGAACATGGGTCTACCTAAAGATGTATTTGAATATATGTCTGCAGAGAGAAAAGCCGTGGTATGCTAAAACAAGGAACAAACTCGACGTTTTACAGGAATCGAGAAAAGCCATACAGCCAGTACTTCAATAAAGATGAAGCGGGATCTTTGGTGTATTGTACAAACGTTTGCGGTTTGATGAATGAAATGAAACAAGATTGTTATCTTCCTGAAGAATGGAGATTGTTCATAGACTCCTTAAAACGGAGTCTCAAGGTTGTACTGCTACACAATGGGAATTATTACGCAAGTGTTCCAACAGCTCACTCAATACGATTAAGAGAAAGTTATGAAAATGTCAAATATGTATTACAGAAAATTCGATACTATGAGCATGGATGGATGTCCAGCCTTTATGTGTTTCATCGATCTAGAGAAGGCGTTCGATCGTATACAACTGGAGGATGTAACACAGCTACTTTACGACAGACAAATATCTCAAAACATTATCAAAACGATTGAAAATATATATCAGGCAAATACAATTCAAGCTAGGATAAACGGTGAATTGACCAAAAAAATAGAAGTAAATAATGGCATCCGACAAGGTGACTCTCTTAGCCTCCTCTGTTTAACATCATCATGGACGAGTTGATAAAGCAGGTGCGTAGATTGAAAGGGTATAAAATGGGAGACAGGGAAATCAAAATACTGTGCTACGCCGACGATGCAGTGTTAATAGCTGAAAGCGAAGACGATTTGCAAAGACTACTGCACCAATTTAATATAATAGCGAAAAAGTTTAACATAAATATATCAGCGTCAAAAACTAAAGCCACGACTACATCTAGAACATCACTCAGATACAAACTAGAAATAGACAATAAAATTATACAGCAGGAAATGAAGTTCAAGTATCTCGGAATAGAAATATCCGGATACGGGGATGTTGAAACGGAGGTGAGGGGACAAGCCATGAAAGCAGCAGGAACAGCCGTATGTTTTAACAGTACGATATGGAGCAATAAACATATAGGAATCGAAGTTAAATCCAGAATTTATAAAACTTATAAAACAACAATAAGACCCATACTAACATACACTGCAGAAACCAGACCAGAAACCTCGAAAACAAAACAAATACTGGAAACAACAGAGATGAGAGTGGTGCGCAGGATAGCTGCCAGGACACTTATGGATCGGAATATGAGCGAGGATATAAAGTGTGTAAAGTCGATAACATCAATGACTGGGTATTACAAAGAAAAAGGGAATGGAACGAACACATCAACCGCATGACCAACGACAGAAGAGTAAAGATCACGAAGGATAAATCACCAATAGGACGTAGGAGTACCGGAAGACCCCGTAAACGATGGAGTGATAACCTCGCAATAGACTGAAAGTAGGCAAAGAGACGAAGAATAACAAACAAATTGCTTATATATAAGAATGAAGAAGAAGAAACGATCATCCTAGGCCAACAATCAGGATATACAAAGTATCCCTGCTTCTTGTGTTTATGAGACAGTAGAGATCGCGCTAATCATTACGAGAAAAAAGTTTGGCAAGCAAGAGCAAGACTTGAACCAGGAAATAACAATGCACTGTAACAGCCTTTAAATGAACCATCAAAAGTATTACTTCCGTCTCTTCATATAAAACTTGGATGTATGAAACAATTTGTTAAGTCCTTAGATAAGGAAGGACAATGTTGTCAATACCTAAAAAGCCAATTTCCTCACTTCACTGGAGCTAAAGTGAAAGAAGGAATATTTGATGGACCTCAGATCCGTAAAATGTTCAACGACGATAATTTCATAAGTACAATGAACGATGTTGAAAAAGCTGCATGACTTAGTTTTCAAGATGTTTCTCCAAAATTTTTGGGAAATAACAAAAGTGATGACTATGCGGCTATCGTAGTAACCATGGTAAACAATTTTAGGCTTTTAAGATGTTTGATGAATCCCAAACTCCATTTCTTGGATTCTCATATGAGCTATTTTCCACAAAACTACAGCGAAAAGCAACGCGAGCGTTTCCATCAAGATAAGAATGAAGTTGAAGGTGGCAAGGAAAATGAGACGAAAATATGATGTTAGACTACTGTTTGCTACTGAAGAGAGATACTGAAGATGACGGTAATTCGAAAAGGGTAAGAAATCCATTACACAGATCTTTTGAAAATAAAAGAGAACGTTACAGATGAAAGAAAGAATAAAAAGTTTACTTAAATATAACTCATGGCCGCTCGATTAGAAAACTCGACTATTGCAAATAAAAAAAAAAGATTAAGACTTAAGGAACGATTGATGGATAGAATGGCATAGAAATTGCAGTTTTAAACCAAATCCTTCGACAGCTTAGAAATATATATGGTAGCATTTAATGAATCAAGTGTTACTTTCCAGATTTTTCGCCTTTTCAGCTATTTTTCGTCATTTTTCTGCAAAAATGTGGGTGATGAGATCAAACGGACTCCGTATTCGAATTCAGCTAGTCAAAATACATGAAAACACTATGGCGGGGTACCGAGATCAGACCACTTTTTTTTTTGTGTGCCGGTGTTATGTGAAATCTATACCAAATGAAGATCTGCTTTAGGTACCATACTTGTTTGTGTAATTTTTGTCATGATTTCATTAAAAATAATTAATACACCTATACTCATACATTAATGTATAATTTAGCTTATTTAATTTAAAGATTTCTTCCTGACTGGGAAATTAAAGGGGCTTCGCAAAGCTGATGTCGCCGACGCACTAACGAGCATTTGGCCTCAAAAACCGGACAAAAAGGAGAAATGCAAACTATACAAGTAATCATCGAAATTATTTTTTTTTTGTATACCTGAGTAACCGTACTATCATAAAAATATGATAAAGTGGCCCCTCCACGCAGCTATGCTCCGCACAGTTAATTGCAATCTAAGCTTCGTTCAATACGCACGCATTCCTTCTTGATAGATCTTTTTTAGACTTGTGTTTGGTATTTTGTAAAGTGAATATTAAAAAAAAAATTGTGATGAAATCTGAAGAACAAGGTATGTATTTAATTTTAATATATATTATTTAAAAATATAATGACTGTTTAGTATTCTTATGGACCTAAAACAATATGCAAGAAAATTTTTTTTTTTTTTTGTTTTTCTTTTTAACTAATTAATGTTTTTGAAAATGTTCCGAGCTAGGTCGGGCTACAATTCTTTTTTTATAATAAATTGTAGACATTAGCCATATCATAACAGTAAAAACATTTTCCACATGTCTCCACCTCTTAAAAAAAACCAGTTTGAGTTCCAAGGTTTTTTTTTGCAATAATTTTGGTTATTTTTTACTGACATACATATTTTTTTTCCTATAGGTACAAATTTGACATCAAATGTTATTGAGGTATATCGGAAAACGCTATACATGCTTTTTAAACAAAGCACATCCAGAACACTTGAAGATAAGGTATCATTTATGGAACATAAGCTTTGCGAAATGATGAAATGTCTCCAAAACAAGTACCATACCTTAAGTCACGATTTAAAACATTTTAATAGTGATTTGAAGAAAAGATGAATATCATCTAACTATATTGAAGAAAGATTTTTGAAAAAAAAAACGAGAAATGGCTTAATACATCAATACCAGTTCATAACTGGGCCACAAATTCTACGGTACGCCCAAGGAAACATTTCCAAGAATTACATGATCGTAGTAAACGACGAAGTACAAAAGAACTCCGCGAATAGGTACCTGTTGAGGAGCTTACCTATGCAGCCAGCGTACGTCCACGAATGTCTGGAAATGCCGTAGCCTCTAAGCTTATAATAGATGAAACTTCAACACCAGCAAGAGCCAAACTTTACAGGAAGGTAATAAATACTGCTCAGAAACCGAAAGTAAAAAATTACACACCTGAGCAAGCTTTGCAAATCTTTGTTAAAAGTGACTTTACAAGAAGGCAGTGGGAGTTGTTACACGATTTCAATAAGGTTATATTTCCTTGTTATACTCTAATTACAGAAGCAAAGAAACTCTGCTATCCAAAACCAGAGTCAATCCGAGTTACGGAGACGAGTGTTGAAGTTGTGCTTTAGGACCTACTGGATCACACAGTGAAGAGACTTTATTTTTATCTTGAGACAGATTTTTTATGGGAAAACGTACAATTACCCTAAGTCAACATATAAAACGATACCCATTTCGTTTTTTTAATATTACTCCCTCCCGCTCCCCACCCTAAGTCAGCGTCCCTTCACCCGATTGGTAAAATAATGCCAGAAATAAAATCGCAGCACCTAAAAACATATAAAACGAAACCCATTAGGTTTTTTTAATATTACTACCCTCCCCCTCACCACCCTAAGTTAGCGACCCTTCACCCGATTGGTAAAGTAATGACAGAAATGAAATCGGAGCACCTAAAAACATATAAAACGATAATCATTACGTTTTTTTTAATATTACTCCCCTCCCCCTCCCTACCATAAGTCAGCCCCCCTTCCTCGGTTAGTAAAATAATCAAAGAAATCAACTTAGCGCCCTCAAAAATCCCCGGATACCGATTTTGACATGTCTAGAATCAAAAACAACGACGTTATTAATTTTGTCCGGTTTTTGAGGCCAAATGCTCGTTAGTGCGACGTCCACGTTTAGTCAATAGATAAAATATTTATAGATCAGCAAATCTTAATCCCAAAAACGGCAAATTTACGACAATAAAATGTAAACATCCTAGAACAGATGTCGGCATGCTCACTACAAAATGATCAGGTGACCATCGACAGGACCGAACTTCGAAAATCTATTTAGTTAGTTCAATTAATCATAAATGGTGTCTAAATGAAGCAAGTTATCAAAGTTGCAATCTTTAGAAAAGAAGTCGGTCTCATGTAACTTTCTTGTTCTGGGAGTTATATCATATGGGCACAAATAATATCTGAAGCAGAAGGGAATAATCCGATCAGTGTACCGATGGGAGTTAGTTTAGTCATTTCTTATACTGTGAAAGTAAAATTGTAAAAAAAAATGTATCTTACTATTTCTCTAATCAATTGTTTCCGTCTGTGTGCGTTAAATTTCTTGTTGTGGGGTGGGAGTGAATAATTAACATTTTTAAGGTTCGGCAATTTATTCTCTAATTATGAAAAAATAATTACCATCTTTTCCTTATCTTTTTTTTTTTAATTTTTTAAGAAAATATTGATACGAAATGGGTTTTTTAACGGATATGCAGGATTTGAAAATAATTTTATATAATAATATTTTTCTTCCGTAATGGTGAACGGTGCATATATTTTCTTATCTCATTAATTTTTTCGACAAAATGATGAAAATGTTATTTCAAATAAAATAAGTGAACAAGGTCATTACTGGGGGTGAATAAAAAAAATATACCAACAAAAGAAATTCACATTTATCTAACTTATTTCGTAATATTTTGCTTCTGTTAACATATTAATGAATTTTTTATTTGACGATTTCAAAGTGAGGATTTCCATGACAACATGATTCATGACAATGTCATAAAATGAGTACGGACATAACTAATTTGAATTTACTTCCAAAACCAATATTAATAATGAACAACGCTTTTTAACGTCATGTCCTCAATCTTCAGACATACAAAATTATAAATCAGATTGGCTGCAGAACAAAAAAAAAAACATTTGAGCTGGTTGGAAACATCGGTTAAATATAAGGTAGATGAAGTTATGCAAGAATATGGACATTGTGCAAATTAGTAACTGGAAAAAAGTCGTTGGCAATTTGGAAAAATAATTCAAATAGAGCTTAGAAATTATAGAGCCAATAGCCGATTCTGGCTAAAATATAAACCTTGTACTGAAATATTTTATGTATATAACAAAATAATAATGCATTATAATTAATGTAAAATATTCCAACTTCATTTTGAGGATGTATGTTTTTATTTATGTAAGTAATGGAATAGATGGAGAAATTGTACCATTTCTTGACATATTGATGAATGTACTTTTTCATATGATAGAATAAACTATTCTATGGTTTGGAGCGAAGTTTCAGATTTTTTTTTTTTTAAGAATTGATTGCTTAAAAGTTCAGTTTATCTTTTGGTAGTCTTTTGGAAAGTGCTAAAAATATATCATACTACATATTTTGGAAATTTAATGTTATACGAAAACACTATAAATCCAGAAACGTTATAAAGCAACACTATTTTTTACCCTGTAGAGAAACAGGAAAATAAAACAAATAAAATCTGTACACACTCCATTATATTAAATAAAAACACAAAAACAAATAAAATAAATCACTTAAAACGCTATACATCCGTTTAAATCGCACGTAACTTACAAAGCAAAAATAAACACAAAAATTGCGTTAAGCCGATACTGTGCTGTTTACGGATGGCACTACGAAACAACCGATCGATAACAGGAAGTCGCTTATGCGCATGCCCTTATCTAGTCAGCATCCAAAAATATGACTGCCGCCCGATGTGCAGAAACGCATTTTTTCGTCCATGGTTTGCCATTTTTTGGCTTTAGCAGCCGACAAGAGTAGGAATCCATAGTAGAGGTCAGTGGTTTAGTCTAGCGCCGCCATTGTTAACCATTTATTAGTTAAAATAATTTGCATAGCTTACTGATACAAAAAGAGCTATTTTAAACATTTCCATTCCTTCTTATTCCTATTTTTGTCTAAAAGTACACTTTACCAATTTAAAACAAATGTACTTAGTTGTAATTCCTTAAGAGATAAAAGTCCTTAAAAGAAGGAACGAGTAAAAACATCAAAGACTAAATAATGAGCCTCTTATTTCTCTTGTCGAGAAAAGACGGTAGAGAAACAATCTGTGATTAGATCAAAGGTTTTTTTAACGAAAATTTAGAAAGAGAAACTTCCTTTTACACTTAAGGCAGGAATTTCGTTTACGTTTGTGGACTATAATTGCTTTTTCATAAAAAATGTCGTGTTTTATAGATTGTATATGAGATGTTACAAAGTCGAGTATATGTAAAGATATCTTTTAAGGTAGCTAAAATAAAGACAAAGTTGAAGAAGAGCAATATGGTCTTTATTCCTACGACGATCACTAATTTAGCATCGAACTTTCTAGAAATTTTACTTTTGAAGTAATAAAAACCCGAACTAAAGATCTTATAAATTTATGAAAATATTTGTTTCTCGCTCATCAGTTCATATGAATAATTAAGTAAGATGTAGGCTGGTATTTAAAAATTCAAAAGCTTTTACCAATATTAAATAAATTACTGGTCCATGTGACAAATATAAATAATTAAAAAAATATATTTCTTTCTTTGCTCAAAAATTTTAACTTACTGTTTAAAAGAAAGTAAAAAACAATTAAATCAAAATGTAATAGTGTTGGTGTACTTTATATTATATATATATATATATACATATATATATATATATATATATATATATATATATATATATATATATATATATATATATATTCTTGATTCTTGAACCATAGATTATATCATTTTTCCTTTATTTTATCTTTTCTTGGGTTTAAGTTCTATATTTAATAAAAACACAAAACAATTGACGTTTCGCCCTTTATTCAAGGCATTTTCAAAATTTTTTCCTCCTAAAAATATTTTTATATATTTAAAATACACCATATAAAAAACATATCTACAATTTCAAAATCCAAACAAGACACTTAAAAACAGTATTTAAATTTTTAAAATTTTTTTAAAATATTTAATTTTACCGGTACACACCTTGACATTTTGCTGCTCTGTTACTAAATAAAATTCAAATTTTACATCGTCTACTGAGGATACATGGAATGCGAATGTGTTTTATTTTCTTTATATTTTTTATATTTTACAATGCATAAAAAAAACAAATAAGGTATATGTTTAGTTTTATGTTTAAGAGGATATTCAATTTTTAATTCTTATTTGACCGGATCGAATACTTAATATTTTTGTTTAAATTAGGCTTGTGTAAATGTGGCCCAAATTTCCTATATCTGTTCTGTCGTTAACAGTGTTTTTATCTTTTTTAATTTCAATCATTTCCTTTATCTGTAATTTTTGGTAATTCATATCTTTGTTTTTTATAATGGTACTGTTATAATCAAAAGTATGTTTTTCGTCCTGTGTGTGTTTGTTTAAAGCTGTTGAGGCATTTTTCGTATATTTATGGCCATTTAATCTGTTCTTCAGCAATTGGCTCGTCATGCCTATATATTTTTTGGGACAATTTGTGCAAGGGATCGAATATATTACATTCGATTTATTCATTAGAGGAGTTTTACTTTTTAAATTTGTGAACAATGTATTTAATTTATTATGTGACCTGTGGCATACGATAATATCATGCTTTTTTAAAATGTGTTTTATTTTTTCTGACAGCTCACTAGTGTACGTTAATTCTACATATTTTTGCTGTTTATGTTCTATGTTTTTTGTTTTTACGTTATTATAAAACTTATATGTTCGTTTATCAAAATTTATTGATACAATAATCCTACCTGAAAATTATAGACTCATTTCGCTAGATGTTATATCTTTGTATACAAACATACCAAATCAACTTGTCCACACTATTTTAGCAGAAAAATAGTAAATTTTAAAAAAACATACATCGCTATCAAAAAATAATTTTATGGATGCTGTTGACCTCGTTTTAAATACAAATTACTTTCAGAACGAAAATACCTTTTACAAACAACTCGATGGATGTGCTATGGGATCACCAATTTCATCTACCATTGCTCAGTTAGTAATGGAATATTTATAGGAAAAATTTTAGAAAAATTAAATTTTATTGTAATATTTTTCAAACGTTTTGTCGATGATTGCATAGCAGCCGTACCACAAAATAAAATAAATGAAATTCTCCAAGAGTTTAACAGTTTCAACGAAAAATTACAGTTCACATCCGAAACAGAGAATAATAATAAAATAAATTTTCTAGATATGACACTTATACGCAGAAAAAAACAAAATTTTAACTGAATGGTACACCAAACCAACTTGGTCAGGTAGATATCTAAACTGTTTTTCTAATCATTCAAAAACTCAAAAAAATAGTGTTATAATCGGTCTGTCTGATCGTGCTATCTCCCTAACGTCTCCAGAATTCCGACCAAAAATACTGCAAAAAGTAAAAAATACACTAATAAATAATAATTTCAACGAAAAGACTATCACCAAAATAATTGATAAACGAACATATAAGTTTTACAATAACGTAAAAACAAAAAACATAGAACATAAACAGCAAAAATATGTAGCAATACATTTTAAAAAAGCATGATATTATCGTATGCTACAGGTCACATAATAAATTAAATATATTGTTCACAAATTTAAAAAGTAAAACTCTTCTCATGAATAAATCGAATGTAATATATTCGATCCCTTGCACAAATTTTCCCAAAAAATATATAGGCATGACGAGCCAATTGCTGAAGAACAGATTAAATGGCCATAAATATACGAAAAACACCTCAACAGCTTTAAACAAACACACACCGGACGAAAAACATACTTTTAATTATAACTGTCCCATTATAAAAAAAAAACAAAGATACGAATTACCAAAAATTACAGATAAAGGAAATGATTGAAATTAAAAAAGATAAAAACACTGTTAACAACAGAACAGATATGGGAAATTTGAGCCACATTTACACAAGCCTAATTTAAACAAAAATATTAAATATTCGATCCTGTCAAATAAGAATTAAAAATTGAATATCCTCTTAAACATAAAACTAAACATATACCTTATTCGTTTTTTTATGCATTGTAAAATATAAAAAATATAAAAAAAAAAACACATTCGCATTCCATGTGTCCTCAGTAGACGATGTAAAATTTGAATTTTATTTAGTAACAGAGCAGCAAAATGTCAAGGTGTGTACCGGTAAAATTAAATATTTTAAAAAAATTTTAAAAATTTAAATACTTTTTTTAAGTGTCTTGTTTGTTTTTTGAAATTGTAGATATGTTTTTTATATGGTGTATTTTAATTATATAAAAATATAAAGGAAAAATGATATAATCTATGGTTCAAGAATCAAGAATATATATATATATATATATATATACAGGGTGTCCAAGATAAGGATCCTAACCATGGGGATCTCGGAAACAGTTGAAGATACGAGGTCGGTTAAATTAGAGAAAAGTTGCGCAATTTAGTGCTAAATTAAACGCAGTTGAAAAAATTTAAAAATTCAAAATACTTCCGGAGATTTCCGGAAAAAACCGAATTTTGGCAAAATCGTTTTTAATTTTTGTAGGCTTTATTTAAAGAGATATCAAAAAATAAAAGGTAGATTCTTCTTGCCACTTTTTATTTTTTATAATTTGGTCTAAACAAAATTTAAATCCGACGTTTCGTTTCTGAGATACCATCATGAACTTTCATTTTTTATATGGAACAAAAAAAAGTATCCCATGTATTTGATAGCATTTTTTATTACAAATTCAACGGTGTATCACACTTGCATATCAAGTGTGTAGTTCATTGGCTTTTATAAAACTGATATACCTTTCTCTCTCGCTCTCATGGAGCTCTTATGGAAAGTACTTGAACTACGTATTCGATATGCAAGGGTGATACATCGTTGAATTTGTAATAAAAAATGCTATCAAATACATGGGATACTTTTTTTTGTTCCATATAAAAAATGAAAGTTCATGATGGTATCTCAGAAACGAAACGTCGGATTTAAATTTTGTTTAGACCATATTATAAAAAATAAAAAGTGGCAATGAGAATCTACCTTTTATTTTCTGATATCTCTTTAAATAAAGCCTGCAAAAATTAAAAACGATTTTGCCAAATTTCGTTTTTTTCCGGAAATCTCCGGAAGTGTTTGAAATTTTTAAATTTTTTTAACTGCGTTTAATTTAGCACTAAATTGCGCAACTTTTCTCTAATTTAACCGACCTCGTATCTCCAACTGTTTCCGAGATCCCCATGCTTAGGATCCTTATCTTGGACACCCTGTATATATAATAAATTCTACAAACATTTCGTGGCACCCCTATGGGAGCTGAAATATCACCGATCATTTCTCAACATGTAATGGATGACCTACTTAATTCATATATCCCAGAATTGGGCTACCAACCACTTTTCATAAAGGAATTTGTGGACGACATCATTACAGCAGTACCACAAAATAATATTGAAGAGACTTTACGAGTCTTCAATGCATATAGTCCACACATTCAATTCACATTAGAATGTGAAACTAATAATAGTGTACCTTTTTGGACACTAAATTAATAAGGACTACTAACAACGAAATAATGGTTGATTGGTATACTAAGCCCTCGTATTCGGGACGTTACATGAATTTTCACTCCTACCATAATACATAAACTAAAATAAATCTAGTAATTTATTTAAAAATAAAAAGAATTACATCAATTTGTCATCCTACTCTCATTCACAATAATATAAACAGATTAAATAACATACTATCAGATCTATTTCAGAAAATTTCAACGTCACAACAGAAATATCCGCCTTCATAACATCAGTATATTCTTTTCTTAAAAGAAAATCAACCCACATATTATTTCTCATTACCTTATATCAACCAAATCACACAAAAATTGGATAAAATTCTTTCTATGCATAACAATATAAAAATATGTGGCAAACGCATATTAACGGTTGGCCAAACCTTTTCAAGACAGAAAGACATGGATAGTAACCTCAACAAATCAGGGGTAGTAGACCGTTTAAAATGTGTAGACTGTAACAAACATTATATCAGTCAAACATCAACTATTTTAATCACCAGTCACAGGACTGATTGTAGATTGCAAAACATGACATGCACCTTATCGGAACATGTAATCGATGAGGATCACAAGTTTGATTTTGTCAGTGTTGAAGTGATTAACAAAGAACAAAACAACAGTAAAACACATTTTCTTGATATGGTAGAAATTTATTTAGATGATAACTGTATTAACAAGAGAAAGGATATTGAAAAACTCCGTGTAATCTACTTTCATCTCTTGTCCACCTTAAACAATAAAAATACAAGACAGGAGCTGTCTCAGCCCCTTGAATTCACAATTTCTCCATAGTTTTCTAACTAACCACATCGCAAGTAGATATTTACTCAATTCTGAATGTTGAGAAAGGGAGGACTTAGGAGACTGTTTTTTAGCCTTCTTTGTTCTATAAAAATAATTTTCATTAATTATTTTCTTATTATCTTCTTACAAATATCACAATTTTGAAACGGCACAAGGCTCATAAGAACTTAATTATTCATTAAAAAACATAAACCTTGTCAATATAACAACAAAGAAAAATTAAATATAATTAATAACTAACTTATAAATTAAAATTAATATTTATTGTAAAACATAATGATTCCACATTCAAACCTACCGCCAAAATATAAAATTGACGTTTTTGACCGATCCCATCCACCACAAAAAGAGTGTTTCAAGTATTTTCTTATGAGATAAACTTACATTCAGTACAACTAAAATGACCCACAAGGGAATATTCTAAAGTAGTGTTTTAATAATGAAATATAAAAAATTATGCAAAAATTAATAATGTCTGCATGGATTTTCCGTTTTATTGTCTAAAAGCCATCAATGTACTCATTTTGCACGTAAGTCTTTGAATTTAGAATCATTTTTTATTAAACATCTTACAGTGTACATTTAAAATAATCATTAACAGAAATATTCAGTATTGTAGTCCTGAAGAAGGAAATAATAAACTTCCGAAAGTTCGGCGTTTGTAAAAAACAGAGTTTCATTCAGCCCTAGGACCGCTATCCCAAGACTTCTTCTTCTTAAAGTGCCTATCCTCTTTGGATGTTGGCTATCACATTGGTCCATATTATTTTATTCACTGCTGCTCTGAACAGACCTGTTGATGTCATTTCAGTCCATGTTCGTAGGTTGCGCAGCCATGATATTCGTCTTCATTCAACTGATCTCTGGCCTTCTATTTTCCCCTGCAGGATAAGTTGGAGCAGATGATATTTCTCATTCCGCATGATATGTCCAAAGTACTCCAATTTTCTACGTTTGAAATTTGTAAGGTATTCCAGTTCTCCACCGATACGTTGTAAAATGTTTTCGTTTGATACGTGGTGTATCCAAGGAACTCTAAGCATGCGGCGGTAGCACCACATCTCAAATGCATCTATACGTTTACATGAAGCATCGGTAAGGGTCCAGGCTTCTGCTCCATATAAGAGAGTTGAGAGTACATAGCATTTCAAAATCCTGATCCGCGTATGTATATTGAGGGATAGGTTGCAGAGTATGTTGCGCAGCTTATTAAAAGTACCTCTTGCTTTCTCGATTCGGCTTCTTATTTCTCGAGAGTGGTCCCAGTCCTTATTCAACGTGCAGCCTAGATATGTGATCGTCTCGGCCATTGTGAGAGTTACGTTGTTGGCAGTAAACTGTATATTGCCTACGTCGTTTTTACTGACAATAATCGTTTGCGTCTTCTTGCAGTTTATCCGCATACCATATCTGTTGCAAGCTGTCACTATTCGGTCGATAATTCTTTGAAGTCCCTCTGCAGTATCGGCTATAAGAACGGTATCATCCGCGTATCTTAGATTGTTTATTACTTCTCCATTTACAATAATTCCATCTTCTATGTTGCCCAGTGCTTCTTTAAAGAGATATTCTGAGTATACGTTGAACAGAAGTGGCGACAGTATACAGCTCTGGCGTACTCCTCTGTTTATATTAAATTCTTCTTTTGTCTCATTCTCAACTCGTACAATAGCCTTTTGTTGTGAATATAGCTTTGATATTATCTCTCTGTCTCTGTCGTCGATTCCTGTCTCTTGTAGGATTGAAATCAGTTTACTGTGATGCACTCTGTCAAATGCCTTTTCAAAATCTATGAAGCATGCAAAGACGTCGGCATTGATGTCACGTGCTCTTTGAATCAGGACCTGCATGGAAAACAAGGCCTCTCTAGTGCCAAGTCCCTGTCTAAAGCCAAACTGCGTGTCACTTACGTTTTCATCGAGTTTTCTATATATTCGTGCTTAAATGATGTTAAAAAAAGCTTTTAAAGCGTGGCTCATCAAGCTGATTATTCTATGATCGGAGCACTTAGTTGCGTTCGTTTTTTTGGGAATCGGGATGAATGTCGACAGTAGCCAGTCTTTTGGTATTTGACCGTTCATGTAAATTTTATTAAAGAGGGTGGTCATATATATATATATATATATATATATATATATATATATATATATATATATATATATATATATATATATATATATATATAAATATATATATATATATATATGTTTTTGCGGCTTTCACGGATTCCTCCGTGTGAGATTCAATAGCCGTGGATATATCCACATTATGCCGTTGTAGTGCTGAAATCACAATCAGCAAACGTACAACTATATGCAGCTCCGCAGTAAATACAAACTGCGTTCCAACCATATCCTTTTCGTGTTAGAGGTTGCATAGTTTGAACTATGTGCTGAGGAACACAATTTATCCTATTCCACCACCATCGAGATGATGGCCTACCTGTACCACCATACCGAGAAGAAACTCAAAATTTACCCTCCCAACCACAGTCATACGGCAGAGGAACATGTTTCGTCTCTACTAGACTCATCAGGGTACCGACATGCACCTGGCTGTGCAAAGGACAGATCGGAAGGAAGCATGCAAATACTGAACGCGGCTTCGCCGACCTCCCACCGGCGCATTAAAAAAATCAATTTATCGAACGATTTACACAGAACTCTCCCCTTAAGGGTACACCAAGATATATTTTAAACAGGATATTATAAAGCAACCCTTTTATCTTTAAATATGTTAATTAAAGTTTTTCCAATTCAATAAAATATGGTTAAAATTTATTTGAAATATTGCATGCAACTAATCAAAAAATTTGGCTGACAAGAAATAAAAAACTTACCACGATAAGTAAGAACTCTCCTATTACTTATTTGATGATCTTCAATCTAACTCGAATAAATTGCAAACTTAACGGAAGCGTCTAAGAGTAGTAATTTCAACTATTTAAATTAAATTTGTCATTTTACTGCCAGCAAATGCACTTTCCTTAACTTAACCCTTGATTTTCCAACAGTTTAGTACAACTTGTACAGTTTAGCATGAACGATTTAAGCTTTTAAGTGCTTTTACATTCGTAAAGTTGAGTAATATATTCTTTGTGACTATGAACTTATCAAATTAAAAATCATTTGAGGTTATTCTGAAGTGCTTCATTATAAATACGATTAAATTTTCTAAATCTTTAAAGCGCTCTAATCTCTGTAAGACACAATCCCAGAAAGATCATTCTGGAATGGTGAGAGCCTCCAAAGGGTTCATCAAAAGGGTGGTATTGGAAGTACTAAGGTGGACGTAGGATTCCATCTAAGAGACGGACAAATTATGGCATGGCCCCCGTTATGCTACCTATGCGTTGTTATTAAGGATAGAAAACTTTTTATAACTTTTTAGATTTGTTATGATAAGAGAAACAGGTTGACTGTGAAAGTGTACGATAATGAAATTATTTTTTTTTTGGAAAATCTATGTTTTTAGATAAATTAGTGGAATATTAACAGTCGGAAAAATTTGTCAAATGCATCATTTAATTTACGCTGCGCAAAAAATTTCAACGAAAATGTGTTTTTTTGTTCAGAATAAAGAAATGACAAATAATAAAAAATACTGCTTCTGCCCACGAGGAAACATAAGATTCAAAATGGTCGAAAAAATGTATTGATTTAATTCAATAATTCCAGAAAAGGACGAAAGAAAGGTGATGAAAAAATTTTATCACATGCTTAAGTAAGCTTTTTACAAGAATTTGATGTTTTTTCACACCTTTTAATTATAATATCTTGGCACTAACGTTTCGGATTCCAAGCTAAGCTCATTTTGATCTCGGTGCGATTTATAATATAACTATGGTTTTTATACGTATTCTGTTCTGTATAATCATGATTACGTAGCTATTTTAATAATATTAATAATAAAGCTTCTATACATGGATGATCTTAAGCTGATAGCTGTTACCAAAAACCAGCTGGAGCAAATGCTCAAAATTGTGGATGAGTTCTCTGGGTATATCGGAATGCAGTTTAGACTCGACAAGTGCCATATTTTGAACATTGTTAAAAGACAGATACAACCGTAAGCATTTAAAATGCAGAACGGCGAAACTATAACTGCAATAGAAGCAGAACAAGCATACAAATACCTAGGTATGAAACAAGCTAAACGAATTGACTATAGCACTATGAACGCCGAATTGACAACTGAATTTATTAGGAGGGTGAGACGGGTGTTACAAACTAGTCTAAATAGTAGAAATTTGTTTAAGGCGCTCAACATGTACGCATGCTACTACTTTGGAATTGTAAAATGGAGCATGATGGACATCGAAAACCTGCAAAGGAAAATACAAACAATTTAAACAAAAACCCACAAACACCATCCTCGGAGTGCTGTTGAACGTATAATGCTTCTAAGACACCAAGAAGGAAGAGGATTGGTCGATATTGATAAGTAACTTACGTTCTTATTTAAACAGGTTAGCGGACTCTTCCACATTACATCGAGCAATATGCGAGGTAGACGATTCAACGCCGCTACAGCTGAGGGAACGGGATATTGCTTCTTACCACCGAACAGACCAAGAGAAGTTACAAGCCTGACTTCATGGACGACATCCAAATAAGGTCATCCAGGACAACATCGACAACTCGGCATCGAACTACTGGTTGATTTCAAGACAGATGTTTCCGGAAACGGAGGGCTTCTTGTTAGCTATCCAAGACCAGGTTATTCTGACGAAGAACTATCGGAAGTTGATCATCAGAGATCCTTCAATAGAAAATGACCAATATAGATATAACTGTCGAACAACAGTGATAATCCAGTACATAACGGGAGGATGCCTAGACTCAGCGGCTGAGATACTCTATCAAGAGTTAGCAGATAAGTTAAAACTATTGCAGGTAGGAAAAGTGCCTTACCACAATAACAATCCGGAGACTATTCTTGAAGACAAGAAGTTCAAGTTATATTGGGACTGAACGGTTCTAAGAGATCAAATAGCTGCTCATCATAGGCAAAATAGCATACTAACAGATAAAATTTCTAAGCGAACTATACTGATTCATTCTGCTATACCTAATAATAACAACCTAAGACCAAAATGCAATGAGAAGATCGCCAAATACAGAGATCTGGAGGTGCAAACCGCAGACAGTGGGCAACGAACAGCGTCCACACGATTTCTATAATACTATTAACAGCAGGAGTGATACTAAACTTCCTGCAAAATATTAAGGGACTAGGCCATAGTAAGCATCTGTACAGACCGATCTAAGAAGCAGTTCTCCCTGCAACCGCGCGGACCGTCCGAAAGTTTGTAGGAAGCACAAAAGACTACGCCACCTAGGACCCGATAACATGGAAAGGGTTTATATTTTTGGTGTCCTTGTATACCTGGTATGAGTCAATAATGCCTGGAGGTAGTGCGAAGCCGTTTGGCTTGTAATTCGGATAATACTAAAAATTATTTATTGGCAAAAGAATAATTAAAATTCTCACTGTCAAAATAAAATAAGCAAAATTCGTGAATTGAATTTATATATTTTAAAATTTTCTAAAATTAATTGGTGCACAGGAATAGAAACCTGGTAAAATATAAACGCATTCTAGAAATGCCAGAAGGAACATCATAAATACTAAAATATTATTTATATTATTAGTAGAAGCCAATAAAATCTAACAGAAAGAAAAATGATAAATATAGAACAAAATAATAACTTAATAATCATTAAAACAATTTATATGATACTGAATTACTTGGGAACAAAAGTCATCAATTAAAAATATGATAATTTGGAAAATTTAGTTATTAATTACTCGTGTAGTGAGTAATTTAAAAAATGAAATTATCAGTTACTCTGGTAAGTGACAATTTTATTTCTAAAATGATCAATTACTTCGTTAATTGATAATTTTTTTCGTATACTGATAATTGTAGAGATAAAATTACCAATTATTTAATTAATTGGTAATTTGAGAAGAAGTTTCTTTATTAGTTGAAATTTTTTTTTGGGAAGTTATGAATTGATAGAATAATTGATATTGTTGATTTGCTAATTTTAATTTTTTCAGTAATTATTTAATGGTTAAATATATTTCTTCATCACTTAGTGGTCTAATACAATTAATCTCCACACACCAATACTGTAAAATTTGCTCTTTACAAAATGAGGACACATCACACAAAAATGGACACTAGGCAACTATTATTCTTAAAAATAGCTGTCGTGTCTTAGATTAAGCCTACCTAAAGATGAAACCAATATACACTGGCGAGCAAAAATTTACGTCACTTAAGAAGTTACAAATAATTTAGAACTACTAATAATAGGGAACTATTGTACCATTATGCGTTATATTTGTTATTTCTCTGTATTTATGACTTTTATGAAATAGCATGCACTGGCTCTAATTAAAAATTTACATTTCGTTGCCTATTTTCTATTTACCGCACCTATTGGCCGCATGATGCAGTGTTTATTTAACAGGTTTAGATGGTCGAGGATAAGATGAATCTGCAAAAATTATTGATAAGAGCTTTTATGTTATACAAAATGTATACCAGCGCTATGAGGGGACTGGCCTGATAACCAGAAGACCAGGATCCAGGCGAAAAAGAGTAACCTTCCAAAGACATGACCGTTTTTTTGTGTCGGGAAGTTGGCGGAATAGAACAGCTTCTGCAGTTGCGCTGCGAATTCAACTCCAAGAAGTTAGAAGTGGAAATGTTAGTAAATGGACGGTTAGAAGAAGGCTTCGTACTGCTGAATTGTTTTGTAGAAGGATGGCTACAGGTCCGCCATTGCAACGCCTGCATCAAATCGCAATATTGGCTTTTGCCCAAAATCAATTGGCATGGAATAATGAGGAGTCGAGCAAGTTGCTGTTTTCAGAGGAGTCGCGTTTTTATCTCAATAGATTCGACGGACGTAAACAAGTATGGCGAAGGCCTGGAGAATGGTAGGCTTCAGTTCGTATTGACAAGCGACTACCACTTGGCGGTGAGTCGATAATGGTTTAGTGGGAATCTCATCACAAGCACGCAAAGAGTTGGTCTTCATACAGAAAGGCTCCCTGACAGCTCACAAGTACATAATGGAAGTTCTAGAAGACCATATTTTGCCTTTCACGATTACTATGGGCGAGCATGGCATTTTCATGCGAGATAGACCTCACGCAGCCAGAGTTGTTAGAGAATATCCCAATGAATTGGGAATTAGGCGGTTTGATTGGCCAGCACTTAGTCCAGACATGAATCCCATCGAACATATCTGTGATGAGTTTAGCCGATGTAACCGAAGGTATACATTAGCTCCAAGAACTGCCTCAGAGCGCTGAGAGTTGCAGGAGTGGAATACCATCGACCAGAAAATGATACTTAATTTGATTTAAAGTATGCCTCATCGTCTTCAAACAGTAATTAACGCAAAAAGAGAGAATACACGTTATTATAGATTAATTTTTTTCACTAATGTTGTTTTTTTCTATTTTTTAGAGTTCCTGATAGCGCAAACACATTCTTCAACTTGATAAAGTTCAGAGAATAGCTTGTGTAAGAATATTGAGTGCGATGAGGACTGCTCCCACCAGGGTTCTGGAAGTCCTGGTGAACCTACCTCCGCTTCACTTATACATAAAGCCCTGAAGACTGTCTGTCGTCGCAGTTGCCTGAGACACCTTGGAATTGGAACAGACGGCTACTCAGGTGTCTGGGAAAGCGCGGTGGGAGGTGTCCATCATTCGCCATGTGGACAGATTACATGATGCTGCTTTTAAAACCAAACTTCTCCCAGGAGATATTTCTGCCAAGTAGAGAGGATTGGAAGGGAGAACAAAAATGGATCCTGGTAGTATACTGATAGATCTCGACAAGATGAAAGAGCTGGAGTCGAAGTATTCGGTAGGAGCACAGGAGTCAGAGAGTTCTACCCTCTCGGATAATGTGCGACAATTTCCATAGCAGAAATTTATGCTATTCTGCAGTGTGCCCATCTCTGTGAGAGGGACATAGACAAGAATAGGGTAATAAATATATGCTCACACAGTAAGGTTGCGATATTTAAGTGTCGTAACTTCGCGACTGGTGTCTGAATGCGAAGACATACTAAATGGTATGACAAGGAGCGGCTGCACAGTTAGACTCGTATGGGTCCCGAGTCACTCGGGCACACGCGGGAATGAGAAAGGAGACCGTCTTGTAAAGTTGAGCTCGGCAACTGAAGCGTATGGACCCCAACCAATACTACCTCTCCCAATTGCTATTGGCAAAATTAAAATCGTTGCTGGAAAGCAAATTTACTGAATCATGAAGGGGAGCTCCTGAAATGAGGTATGCTAAGGAACATATAACTGGGCCTAGCGCGGCGTACTAAGGAGCTTCTATCCTTGGGAAGGAAAGAGCTGCGATTTGTGGTGGGATTTGTTGACAGGACATTGTCACCTAAGAGACCATCTTCATAGAATCGGTGTCGAAGATATTTCGGAGATATAATTTTGTTACCGGAAGCAGTTAGGCTTGTTTAACTAACGAGGCTGCTTGGATTCGCAAAGGCGATCAGCCTCGAATAACTTGCAGCTATGGTTGGATGTAAAGGGCCCAATAGAAGTCTAGGCATCGATGATCTAGTATCACCACCCCTTTTTCATTCATTCGGTCATTCATTCATTCACCATCGACCAGAATGAGATCCTTAATTTGATTGAAAATATGCCTCGTCATCTTCAAAGAGTTATTACCGCAGGAGGGGGAAATACGCGTTTATAGATGGATTTTTTTCAGTTCCTGATAACAATACGTCGAAGTTCGTTTTAAATGTAAATTTGTTGCTTTTTCAGAATAAATCATAAAAACCGATTTAATAATGAATATTAAATTTAACCAACAAAATACAGTGCAATGATTTACAATTTGCGAATATAAGATTAAAACAGAAAATTCCAAAAATACATCACAATTTCAAATTGACCAAAATTTTTTCTCGCCAGTATATAATCACGAAATTTTGGATGTAATATTTGTTGATTATTCAACCATGGTTCAGTAATTAATAAAAAATCACATTAATGTTAAATAATATATTGTTGTAAGTAAGTTGAAACTAATGGAAGGAACATAGTTTTAAATGTATAATGTTTATATCATATCTTAAACGACAAAAAAATTAAATTAAACATTAGTAAAAATTTTTAGCAATTTTAAACTCTTGGTAAACCGTAAGAATAATACCAAAAATATAAATTTATTAAGGGTTCAGTAGAATAATTTTTGAGAACTGCCTGTTAGGGCATTGTTTTACCGATTTTTCACCCGCAGGCTTAAACGTAATTCTTTGTTCAAGTATCAAAGGAGATTTTTCCTTTTTTCCGAATTTTCGTTAAAAGCCTTTTGATCTAATAACTGATTGTTTACCTACCGTTCGTTTTTGTAAAAGAAATAAGGCGCTCATTATTTGAGCTTCGATGTTCTTTACTTTTTTCTGATAAGGGCCTTTATTTTTTAAATAAATTGTTTTTCTATTTGATCAACATAATAGTTGTTTATATAACTTGTTTGTGAAGTGTAGTTTGATTCGACAGTCGTACAAAAGGAGGCAAAGAACGTTGAAAATAAAATAAATTAAAATATTTACTATATCGTCATTCTAAGATGCAAATTGCCTAATTCGCAAATTAATAATTTTAGAGAGGCGCTAAAAAACTATGGCAATTATTAACAAATCAAATTTAAAATATTTGTTTCATATTTTGTTTTTTATATATATTGTTACGATCTTGTCTTTTTAAAATCATTTGCTAGGTTCGCAGAATAAAACACAATCTTATTACCACTTCTTAATTTTCACTATTCAAATACAACTATACAAATAACTATACTACCCTTATCCTATCCCTATTTTTATACTTATAGAATCTCCAATACAAATCTAGAACGTAAAAGTTGAAATATATCTAGAAATATGAGTCATCGATATAATATTCCTTTTAGCACATTATAATAAATGTAACTCATCACGTCGAACTATTTGTATATGGAGGCGCATCAATAAGTTTCTTCTAGTCGTTGGTAACACTGATCGTCCTGATCAGCTTTGATATCTCCGTAGTATGGGGTCAATCTATATAGATGTATTAATTTCATTTTAGTCTTGGAACATTGTTCAATTCTAGAAACAACGTCATTGGTTCTTTCTAGAACAGTATATGGTCCTTCCCATGATGGCATTAACTTAGACGATTTGCCCTTCTTCCTCTGTAGATTCCATAACCAAACTTTATCACCTTGCTGAAAGCCTATCGAGTTTGCCTTGATGTCATATAAATTAACTACTGCCTTCTCTACCCGGTATTTACAGGATGTATTGGAGTGTTGAACTACTCCGTCGTGGTTTACAGAACGCAGCACTAAAGATTTCATAGTCTTTTTGTTGGGTTATGGGAATGGTTTGCAGTAACTCCAGTGCTGGTCCACGAAGTGCAATTACTAATGCCGTAGCCATTTCTTCGTAGTTTCAGTGGTTTGCACTAGCGACAACTTCAAATTGGTGTTTGTATATTATCCAGGATGTCTGACCAAGTTGAAGATTTAACGTTATATCCGATTATTGACCTCTCTCTGAAGGTCCTTCATTTTAGAATCTATAATATCCACGTTTGATTCCATCCCATCCAAGATTTCCTTTACTTCTTATTGCAGTTCTCCTATGTCTTGTCATACAATTGACTCAGTAGTATTTACCTTTCGGCGTACTTTTAATTCTATCTCGTCTACGACTTCTTTTATTTCGTGTCGCATTCCTCCTACGTCTTGTTGCACGTCTCCTATGTATAGCTTGATCGACTTTTGTAGTACAAGGAACTCTTAGATCCATTTGCTAAACTTATTTTCATCTTTAATGCGACGTTCTTCTTCTTCTTGTCTTTCTTTCAGATGATATGCTTCTTCTTCCTGTTTTTCTTTCAGAAGACATTGTTTTTCTTTTAGGCGATGATCCTTTTCTTCCTGCTTTTCTTTTAGACGACGTTGTTCTTCTTCTTGTTTTCTTTTTGGTGGTGATCTCTTTCTTCTCGTTTTTCTTTTTGACGGCGTCCTTCTTTTATTTGGAGACGCTGTTCAATACTTTCCATAAAATCACACAATACTTTATTTATTAACTCCATATCGGCTCTTCACTGTCTAGTATTTACCATAGAATCTTCTAGAATATCGTCGAAAATTCAGTTCTAGGCTTCTTTCTTACTGACCCATCCGATGGCGAAGTCCGTTTTCGTTATCTCTTTTAGTTTCCAAATAGAATTTTCTAGAACTATGTCGAAAAGTCGGTTCTAGACTTTTTTCTAAATGACAAATCTGATGATAAAGTCCATTTTTCGCTATCTCTTTTAGTTTTCAAACAGAAAGTTCTAGAACTTTATCGAAAATTCGCTTTTGGGCTTGCTTATTAACGACAAATCCGATGGTGCAGTCTGTTTTTCGATATATGTTTCACTTTAAAACAGAACGTTCTAAAACTCTATAGAAAATTAATCTTATTTTCTTACTTAATAACAAATGCAACAGTGAAATCCGTTTTTTTTTCTATCTCGTTTAATTTCCAATATAATTTTCTGGACACCCGGTGATAATCTTCACTTCTGACACAAATTGTTACAATTTTGTCTCTTTAAAGTCGTCCACTGGGTTCGCAGAATAAAACACAATCTTATTACTACTTCTTAATCTTCACTATTCAAATACAATTCTACAACTAATTATTCTACTCTTATCCTATCCCTATTTATATACCTATGGAATCTCCTATACAAATCTAGAACGTAAAAGTTGAGATATACCTAGAAATATGACTCATCGATAAAATATTCCCTTCGGCACATTATCATAAAGATGACTCATCACATCGGAATATTTGTGTACGAGGGCGTATCAATAAGTTTCTTCTAGTCGTTCGGAATAATATTAAAAATTCAAATTATTTCATTTTAGGATAAGATTTATTACATTCTATAATTACATGGACACAGACAATTTGTTTTTATTTTTTAACACTATTTTCATATTTAGGCCATTTCCTGATGTATGAAATTAAACTTTTATTTTTATTTAAGCGAAACAATAAGGATTTCCACTCTTTCGAATGTCGGATTTTAAACATTACTGAAGTTTTCTCATTATACTTTAGGCCTCTGATATGAGTAACAAGATCCTTTATGAATTTCCCAGATCTTATGGAACTAAGAACCTATATTGGTTCAATGTTTAAAAAAAAATTAATAGTCTAAATATTCAACAGTAAATGACCTTGAATTTAAGCATGCTGATTGGTATACTTCTACGTAGTTTAACCTTGTAGTATATTAAAGACACGTTTGACTCTGGACAGATACATCGACTGCAAATTTATTGTGTATAATCTACAAAAGTCGGCTTCTTTATCCTTTTCTTTTTGATTTCTTGCTTCTTCTTTTTTTATCTAATCATTTTGATATTCTCTTTTGTCAATATTTAGTGTTCTAAGTGCTAGACATTTATTGCATTGATTTTTTTCGGCAAAAACAACGCAATATTCTGATTGTCAATCATGTTTTGAAAAGGAAGCAACAGATAATGGTTTCATATTATTTTTGGTGCATCAATTAATTTTATAAAACCTATAAAGTTTTTGAGGTCTAAACCAACTTTAAATGAAATATACTGCAGTAATGCGACTTTTGCGTTGGCAAACTGTTGAAAAATAATAATATTTTTACCTTCTTTTTGCTTGTTAATTGTTAACTTCCACAATTAACTTTATTGTTATTATCCACCATTAAATTTTGTGTACCACCTATATTTTTTTCAAGAAACCAATAACCAACTATTATTTTTGGTACACCAAAAGTACTGAAAAATATAGTCTTACATACTTTTAATCTGATATTGTGTTTACAAAGATAATATAATTTGAAATATGCCCATCTCCGATTTCTAGCTCTTTTAGTTGGGATTTTCTGAATCAATGCAGTGACGTAAATTTGTTTTTCAATCCATGAAAGTAGCCAAAAATGTTTAAACAATTTAATTCTATATTCGTTTGATATATGTTTACGGCCCATTATATTAATTATATTTGCACTTATCACCCACACTTTAAAATTTTTTAACTGTATTATAACCCCATTCTCCTTGCATTTTTCGTTTTTTTCCAAATATTGTTCTCCTGATTCAAAATTCTTTAGCTTGATTCAAATGCTTCTACTTTCTAGTATATCTTCGTTCCTATTCATATTTTCATTAACGTTCTAAGCACTGACGTGTCATGTTCTGATTTTTGTAACTCCGTCTCAGAAGATGTTGGTCTGCATATTTCTGAAATATAGGTTTTATTCGCTGCGTCATTAATAATCAGTTCCTCTTCAAAAACTTTATTATTTTCTGAATTCGGTGACGTTGGTAAAATCGCCAAGGCGTCTAGCCTTGGCGATTTGACTCAAATTTAAAATAACAGTGTCGATTGAACCCTATATTGCGGTGATAGCGTTTTAGACCTAAATCTAGTATCTACAAAAACACAAGGTCTTTTTACTTTCACTTTTTAGGTAGTTATATTTATGCAACACATTTTTGTGGAACTAATTATAAATGTAATGGTAATGCAATATTCTACTATATTCGAGGAAATCTGCCCCCTTCATCCAATTCTCCCAAATTTCCCCAGTATAAAATTCCATTGAGGGGAATTAAAATAATTAATTTTAGCCAATTCACCCCGACGCAGCGCTTTTATTTTCGTCATGTGTGACCATATTTTTTCTTTTTGCTGCATTGTTAAGTAAAAATGTGTACACCATCTAAAAATCTACTTTTATTTGCATTATTTTGGTTTATTATTATTAAATGATTTTGTAAATGAGGCTTTTATTTAGAATATGATATTTTTCTGAGAATGATTGTATTGAAATGTCCTTCATTGATTTTTGTAGTAATATCTGGAGTTTTTTACACTTATTTATTGCCAGATACTGAAAAAAAATTATTGTATTATTACCGAGTGACATGGAAGTTTTAAAGACTCGTTAAATTTATTTAGGTTACACATAAATACTGAAAATCTATGGTCCAAGAAACATAGCAACACAGCTAATTAATCCAACGCTTTCAGTTCCAAATAATCAATCAGAAATCACTTTTTTTTTAAATTAGAAAATAAAATAGATAATGGATCGTCTGTCTTCTGAAAAGAACATTTTCTGACCCTAAAAATTTCAGCAAGTCTTCATATAAAAAACACATATAACATTATTGTCATATCATACCTATTTACCTGAAAAGATTGTTGTTCTATCAGTTAAAGTAAATAATGTGCTTTATTCTGCAAATTTTCTTCTTTTGTATGTAAGACCATAAATATAAGCTTATAATTTAGAACGAAATGAAGAGAAGAACTACTAGGCAATACAATTTTAGCAATAAGAATTAATTTATATAATTTCATATTCATTCACTAATTCCACAGTTTTTAGGTGTTTTATTTAGCCTGAAAAATTATTTTTTCTTTCCACTGCATCATTTGTTCTCTTCACAATTATTTAGCCCAATGAGTAGAGTTAAAAGAACACCTAATTATGCAAAAGAAAATTTAACAACAAACTGCCTGCACCATGAATTTAAGGGCAATCTAGTCTATGGATTAGTGTAACACAAAATCCAACTCCAACAGAGCATTGGGACTTTTTAAATAAGAAAAAGTCTAAAAAAGATGACTTTTTGGTTTTTTGTTTATATTACGGAAAGTATTGAATAAATGGCATTTAATTTATGCATCATTTCTAGATAATTAAAAAACCTACAAAGCTCAGAAGGAAGGAATAATGAAAACTTATCTTTTTTCATGGGAGTACCACAAAGAAAGCACAATATTTTGTAGCATGAAATGAGAAAGGGATTTTCTCTAAGTATTTAATTTGTCATGATTGTCAGGAGAAATGTCAGATATTCATATCTCGGATCAAAATATCTGTTCTGGTTACCCCTTCCAAGGAAACGTTTTGTTTCGCTTTACTGCTCTTGGTCTGTGCGCGCCACTTCGGTAGTTGTCACGTTAAATTTATAGTACTAGGATCGGGAGAAATCACGTCTACCTAAATCTGCATTTAAGCAGACAGAAGAAGGATGGCAGAAAAATTACTACGCTTTGCGTTTTGAGGGACTGGACGTTCAGGAGCCATATTCTCGAACTGGTGAACGGAGAAAAGGTGGCGAATGCGTATTCTTGAAATGTTCATCACTCATATCTTCGTTTGTCCGTTGGAAGGCAAGTGAACGGTGAAACAAGCGCAAATGAAATATCAGCCGCTAAATGACACACTTAACGCACAGATCTCAAAAAATAAAATATAATTAAAAATTTTTATTTTATTTTTGGTTCTTCAAAATAACTCGTCATTAAAAAAAATAATATGTTGACGAACCGTTTCTTTAAGACGTTTTATTTTTTGAATAAACAGTTGAAACGTTAATTAGGTGGTACCCCAATATTTTTAATATTTTCAAATTTTTTAATAAAATATCCGTAGAAAGTTGAATATGTCTCGCAAATATTAAGTAAATTTGAGATTACAGACATATAAGATTAGTACAGGACATTCTGTTCATAACTCAACTGTATGAGCGTGCTATTTAAAAATGTTTTTCTAGGGCCAGTTCTGCTTATGGATTTAACATAAATACTTGTGTCCATAACAGTCGAGTATCTTAGTTTTAAACAATTAAATCTAACATAATTTTTTTTACGACGCAACTTATAATAAATTTGAGAAAACACAATTTGTAAGCTATCTGAAACTTTTATTTAAATAAGTAACAAATTTTATATTTAAATTATGTTAACTACAGCACTTCACTTAATTAGACTGTGTTAAACACTATACGACACTACAATTAAATAAATATTATGATTATAATTTATCGGGACATAAAAATATGAACCCTACAGATCAACGAATGAGGTCCTTCAGCATAAAAATCTTATTTAGGGTACATCTGATCTCAAGCCTCTAAAAATCTTTATAAAATAAAAAAAATATATGTTAAAAGTTGAATGTGAGATCCGCCTGCATCTGGACGTCTTCTGTCTGGCCTTTGGTTTTGGTCCCTGGTCATAAACACTTTCTCTATCATTGTTCAAGTTTCAGATATTCTTTTAAATTTAGTTGTCAGGACAGAACATCTTGCATTAAGAGACGACATTTTGTGAATTCAAACAATAAATAACTGATTGGATAGTTTCTGTAGTGGATTGGGATGATGGCTTTTAGTCATACTACGTAGAGTTTTAATTTTCACCGTTTCAAGGTTTATCAGTGCTGGCTTTCTGCAATTACTGTCAGTATATTACTTTGTATATATGATTGCTGTTTTTTTTTGATATCCCTTTTTCTTTATATATTAGCATCTTAAAGTACTTGGCTCTTTGTATGCATTTTTGTTTAACAGTTCTAGAGTGTCAATTTAAGATAAATTTAATCCAGGCAAAGTACAAATATTGTAATGGCAATTAATAACTTCATAAAAATAACAACAGCATTTTTTTTACTTTTGACGATTAATTTAAAGTACCAAAACTACTTTTTGCCTAAAATGGCAACAAAATATACTACGGACATTTTCGGTCTGACAGTTCAATTTAATCTGTCATTCATTTTATTTTTTGAAATTCTCGGGTTTTAGCACGTTCATATCTGGCAAAATTGGCTTTTCAAGAATACGGCTTTTACTGTCAAAAAGTTCACATCGCCACTCCCACCGCCATTTACATCACCTTTCACATCACACTTTCGAGGATAGGGGCCCAGGGACGACGTTAATCATACTAATTACATACTTACAATTTGAGCCAAATGCGCTAGAACATTATTAATAATGATTTTAGTAGCTATTTTCTTAACTGATCGATACGACTATTAAATTATGCTGCTATATATAAATAAAATGTTACAAGAACATTTACGAAAAATTTTAAGAAGAAAAATTTATGAGCTCGCAATTCAAAATACAGCTAATTTAAAAATTGTTATTTTAAAGAAATGGTCAAATTTATCAAGTGATGATATGAATAATAAACCAGTTCAGTCAATGTCTAATCCTTTATTACAAGTTATTAGATTAAATGGATACCATATGCGATATTAATTTAGTATTGATTTTGAAAATACTGTTTTTATGTTAACTGTATCATTATTTTATTAATGTTTGCGATAAATCCACGTTTTGTTTTTAACTGAAAGTTTAGTTTTGTAAATATTTCAGGTATGGTTATTAATTTATAAATATCATATCATATATCAAAATAAGTATTAGAACAAAAATATATTTTCCTTCCAAAAAGACGAAATTATTTTTTGATAAACTAAGAATTTTGTGAATGACGGTAGAAATGTATATAATAGATGTTTTGCTATACATATTTAATATAAAGGTAATAAATTATGGTTTCGCTCTTTGTAAACACCTTTGTTATTTTTATTTTCGAGCTTAGAAAACAAAATGGGAAAAAATCAATTAAGCAGAACCTAAATATTTAAGCATGTTTCTTAAAACTTCTTACTTAGTAGTAAAGATAGAAATTCAATTATTTTAAAATTACTTGAAATTTCTTCAATATTTTATTTTAATTTGCATTGCACTGCATATCAAATTGGGTCTAATGAAAAGCCACTAAATACAAATGTGCCAGCTTTTCAGTACCTGCGTCAGAAATTCTCAAGGCTAAATGAAGCAAAAATTAAAGAAGGTATTTTTGTTAGACCACAGATTCGAAATATTCTGCAAGACAAACATTTAGACAACACTCTATCGGATATTAAAAAAAATGTTTGGAATGTCTTTCGCCTTCTGGTTGCTAATTTTTTCGGAAATAAAAAACTGACAATTATGTTACTCTTGTTGAAAATCTGCTGTCTTATCAAAAAATAGGTTGCAATATGTTTCGAAAGATGGATGGAATGCTTCCATACCTGCCGACTACTGTTGGGCGCTTGTTGGAGATGTTCTAGAAATAATTCACAAAAGGAAAGCAAAAAGACAGAATATTTAGTGTCTCTACAAGTGTAAAAGTTTGTATTTTTTATTATTTTGTTAAAAATAAAATTTAAAAAAAAACTTGTTTTTGAAAATTGCAACTAAGTTTGTTACTTTTATGTTCAACGCCCCAAAATTAACAAATAATGCAGTTTTCGTACAAGATACAACAAATAAACTAAAATTTGTTGCGCAGTGTAATTAGCTACTATATATATATATATATATATATATATATATATATATATATATATATATATATATATATATATATATAACATCACTTTATAACGTTCTACGCCGTCTTCTGATTTCCAGTCTCCATTGATCTCGGTTTGTCCATAGCTTTTCATCCATTCCTCTTGTTCTTATATCTTTGTCCACTCCTTCTCTCCAACTTAGTTTGGGTTTACCTCTCTTTCTTCTTCCCTGTGGTGCCCAATCTAAAACTTTTTTTGGAAGTCTAGTATCGTCCATTCGTTCAACATGTCCATACCATCTAAGTTGGTTGATTTTAATATCTTCTATTATCTTGTGCTTAACGCCCATAATTTCTTGGATTCTTTCATTTCAGACTCTGTCCATTCTGGATTTTCTGGCCGCTCTTCTCCAATAATCCATTTCTGTAGCTTCCAGTGTTCTTAGAGGTCTTTCTTTCAATGGCCACACTTCACTTCCATAGCTGATAATGCTTTTAACAATACTATTAAAGATTTGGGGTTGTTTTCTTTGGATATTATTTTATTCCACAATATTCTGTTCAACTGTCTAACAGCTTGTCGTCCCTGGTTGTTTCTATGCTTGATTTCTTCGTCAAGTTTGCCGTCGTTGGTTATATGCATTCCGAGATACTTGTATTTTTCACAGTGATTTATTTCCTACTGCTGTTGTTTCAGAATCAAGTTTTGTTGGTGTCCCCCAATACACATGTATACCATTTTTTTTATGTTAACTTCTAGCCCCCACTTTTGATATTCTTCTATTAGCTTACGAGCCATGCATTTTAGATCTTAGTAGTCATGTGCCAGAACTATTTGGTCGTCTGCGAAACACAATGTGTATAGTATGGAATCGTTTAGGGGAATGCCCATATTTTCGCAATTTCTGTTCCATGTTTTTAACGCTAGTTCCAAGTAGATTTTAAACAAGGTTGGAAACAAACAACATCCCTGCTTGAGCCCTTTGCTAACCATGATTCCTTTTGAAATATTATGCCTTTTCTTTATTTTGCTTGTATTATTTGAATAGAGCTCTTGAACAGCCTTGATAAGTATTATATTTATATTTGTTTTTTCTAGGGCTTCCCAGAGATTTTGTTGTGGTATGCTGTCATAAGCTTTTTTGAGATCCACGTAGAGCAGGTGTATTTCTTGGTTCCGTGCTGATTTTTTCTCAATGAGCTGGGTTATTGTAAAGAGATGGTCAACAGTAGATCTACCTGCTCTAAATCCAGCCTGTTCTTCGGCCTCCATATCTGGGTATTCGCTCTCAATCCTCTTTTTGACTAGTTTCCCATACACTCTCGAGATTGTGCAGAGATCAGCAATTTCTCGATAGTTATCACAGACGTTTTTACTTCCTTTTTATAGTGGTAATATAGGATGTTTTCCACTCTGCGGGAATCTTTTCTCCGTTTATACATTTTTGGTAGAGGTTTGTCAATTGTCTGTATAACTTCTCTGTGCCGTATTTAAGTAGCTCAGACGGGATATTTCCGGGACCTGGTGATTTTCGGTTTTTTAATGTTTGGCATATTTGCTTGACTTCTTTGCAGTCTATCCTTAGTGGAGATGCTATGGTGCGTACGTGCACGCCGGAATCAGCTTGTACTGTTTGTTGGTATTCTGCTCTTTCTTCTGCGAGCAATTTTGAAAAGTATTCATCCCATTGAGATAAACCAATCGGTGAAATGATATCTTTAGATTTTTCTTGTCGAAGAGATCTCAGTATTTTCCAGCTTTCGGTACTTCTGTTCCCCCCCAAATGTGCGTTTATTCTGGTACAAGTTCTTTCCCAGGTTTTGTTTTTCTTTTGGGTTATTGCGTGTTGCACTATTTTATGGCAAATTATCATCCGGATGATCATTCAATTCGAGCAATTTTTCTCGCTAACTTGCTACATTGCGAAGTATTGCGTTAAAGCAGGCAACATGTTAAGCTTTTGAAAGGACTAAACTATTGCAGGAAACAACTAGACGCAATTGGTATCTAAAATGAAGAACCAGCATGAGAGAATGAAATAGTCTCACACATCATCTTTGAATGCGAAGGCCTAACATACTGGAGATACCTTCAAAAGCCGATTAATTCTGATATATTATACCTATAGGATAAATTGGCGAACATGATGCTAAACTTGAATGACACAATCGACCTGTTTACATAGAATAGATATAACAGGCAACACAATAAATCACTAGACTACAGTGTAAGGGTTTTCCAGCCCTAGCCTGCTGTATAATTTAATCAATCAGTCAATCGTTTCTTTCAGACTATATTGTTTATAATTATGTATCGTTACAGAAATCACAGTCTAAAAGTAAGAACGTTTATATATATTATTTTATTTTTGGCTACTAATTCAAATGTTAATCAGAATACGTTTTCAACACTAAGTCTTACTGTGTTTCAACACTTAAGTATAAGACTTCCAAGGACGCTGTTAATATCTCCCTGGCTTGTGGGCCATTTAATTTATAAGGGAATACTTATAAATCGCCTACGTAATTCAATTAAGGATTATTTGCACGAATTCGCCGGAAAGTTTCCTCAGTTAAGCTTAGCTTTAGCAATTAGCAGTGACGCGTCAACATGGCGGCTGACAAATGTTACCAGAAAAATTTTATTTTCCATTAACCTAATGTTATATTAAATGTTCAAAATAAAGATAAACGTCCGGTTATTGGAAGCTCTGGTTAAGACGTAATGAATCGTTATATCCATAAATATCCGGTAAAAGAGGAACTATTATTTTTAAACAAGTTATATTTAGGTCGTTAGTTTATCATTAATTAACCTAGAAATAAACTATTCACAATAAAAAAATATGATCCAAAAAATTTATTTGATTCATTTGTTTTATAGTCTCAGCATAATTTAACGAGGAATGAAATTCTCCTTCTTCAAGTGTCGTGTCCTACTAGAGTCGTACCAGAACGTTGACCATCAATAACATAATCTAAATTTTATCTGCAGCCTTCGTGAAAAGCATGATGAATGAATGAATGAAAAAGGAGTGGTGATACTAAATCATCAATAACTAGGCCTCCATTGGGCCCTTTACATCCCACCATAGCTGCAGGCCTATGGCTTTTGCGAATCCAAACAGTCTCGTTATTTGAACTTGCCTAACTGCTTCCGGTAACGAATATGTTTCTCCGAAATATCTGTCTCAGTCCGTTGAATGCTGGGCACTCTCTGAGGACATGGTCAACAGTTTCATCCTCATCCAAACACCATCCGCATGTCGGGCCTATGAAGATGGCCCCTGAGGTGACAATATTCTGTCAATAATCCCACCACAATTCGCAGCTCTTTCCTTCCCAAGGAGAGAAGTTCCTTAGTACGTCGTGCACTACGCCCAGTTATATGTCCCTTAGCACGCCTCATTCCAGGAGCTTCCCCCCACGATTCCATAAATTTACTTTCCAGCAACGATTTTAATTCCCTTTTGACAATAGCAATTGCGACAGGTCATATTGGTTCGGGTCCATACGGTTTAGTCGCCGAACTCAACTTTGCCAGACGGTCTACTTCCTCATTTCCACGTATGCCCGAGTGACCCGGGACCCATACGAGTCTGACTATGCAGCCTTTCCTTGTCATACCATTTAGTATATCCTTGCACTCAGACACTAGTCGCAAAATTACGACACTGGACTTCAGTGCCAATATCGCAGCCTTACACTCTGAGCATATATTTATTACTTTGTTCCTGTCTATGTCCCTCTCACAGAGATAGACACACTGCAGAATAGCATAAATTTCCGCTGTGAAAATTGTCGCACATTGTCCGAGAGGGTAGAACTCTCTGACTCCTGTACTTCGGCCGAATACTCCGGCTCCAGCTCTTTCACCTTGTCGAGATGCATCAGTATACCACCAGGATCCATTTTTCGGAAGATTTTGTTCTCCCTCCCAATCCTCTCTACTTGGCAGAAATATCTCCAGGGAGAGGTTGAGTTTTAAAAGCGACGTCATGTAATCTGTCCGCATGGGGAGTGATGGACAATGGATAGATGGATTAACTCTTGAATTTTCTAAAGTCTCCTGATTTATTCTTTTACTTTTCTTTTTGTAATTGACTGATTCTAGTAGTGAACATAACCCGATTCGCTCGATCCCCCCACTCCTCGACCTTGACCTTGACCTTGCTTCACCCCTCTTTGGCCCCGCCCACATGTCCTTGTCATTGACCTTGAAAGTGCACGTGTGCTTTGGCCTTGGCCTTGTGTTCAAGGTTGTGTGTGTGACCTTGACCTTGACCTTGGTCGAGGCGACCTTGACTTTGTTGAAGGTCATCTTGGGTGTGTGACCTTGAAGTAGTTATTTGTGCATTGTAATAGTGTGAGATGATCTTGAAATGTTTTTGACCTTGCAAATTGTTCTATAAATTGTGTGAGTCTACTTGCATTCATTCAGTGTGAAATGTCAGATACGGAACTATCTAAAGAAAAAATTATAGAGCAAGTCGGCAGAGTAATTTGTTTATATCAGAGTAATTTAAAAAGTTTGTGTGATTTTGAAGAGAAGGATCTAGCATTTTTTCCTCTCGAATATTTAAAAACTTGCGTTGATACGCTGAGTTTACGGCAAATTTGGGATAAGCTGCCAGCGTCATATCGGTGTAACAAGGAACTACAGTTAAGCTTACCCTGTTACATTCACTATGAACAAATATATCGTCATCATATAGATGGGCCACCACCAGCAATAAAAAAGTGTCGTGAATGTAAAAATGAATATGATGATGATGAAATGATAATATGAATAGTGCTTTGCAAGAGACAGTAAAAAAATTGGGCGATGAGTTCACTGAAACGGCTAATAATTATTTCAATGATGCAATGAAAAGTCGAGCAGAATGGGCGTCGCGCTATTGTGATTTGGCTTATGAATATGAAAAGGCTGCGAATGCATGTCGTAAATATTGCAGCAAAACAATAAATTTACAAGACTTTGTTCGTGAGATAAAAAAGTTGGGGTTTAGTGACTGTTTGGAAAAACTGATTAGGTTCATTGCAGATCCGGTTGTGTTAGATGAAATTAGAGTGTAGGACTTAAGTTTAACGTAGTAGTAGTTAATATGGAAAGTTTAGTGCGAGAAATGTACGAGGAATTTCTAATTTCTGCAGCCTGTTCGGAATTTTACGCATATGAAATGCAAGATTCGGAGGCTCAGGACTTTAGTGTATTTTTTAAGTATATGGACCATGCCGAAGTGTGTCTTTTAGCTAGTATAGTTTGTAAGAATTTTCTTAGATATAAAAACAAACAATTATTATTGAACAAATTAAGGAAATTAGGTTTAGGTGATAATGTTAAACGCATAGAAGAATGGCAGAAAAAAATCAATGAATAAAGTACATAAAATGTAGTTATTTGTTTCATTATATTTTGTCCTTGAAGTTATCCTTATACCAATTTAAATGTGTGACGTCATTTGACCTTGAATACTCCTCCCACTATTTCTATCGTTAAGCTACCCCCACCATTGTTACAATTCGACCTTGAAACCCCGCTATAAAGGTTCGTGGGAGAAGAAGTGACTTCAAACAGTCGCAGATATCAGTGGCATAAACATCAAATATTGTGTTCGTGTAGTGTTCTGAAAGTGCTTTTATATTCACGGTAATTTTTGGATTTATATACCATTTTTTTCAATAATGAGTATTGCAAAAGAAACTCTAGATGAAATTAATGAAATGTTTAGCAAAGATTTCGAGGTTTTAGAGAAAAAAAAGGTTACCGAAATGATTGTAGGCAAAGTGTATAAAATTGTAAAGATGGTTTCAATGACTACACGATTTGGTAAAACTCTTTTAGTGGCTTTACACGATGACGGTGATAATAGCACATTTGAGACTTTTTTACCAAAACGTGTGGCCGAAACACTACCTGACGATATTGTAGATATTATGAGTAAAACTAAAGATAAATACACTCTAACTTATTTGGGGCAGGGCACTAGAGTTTTTGGAAACAATACTCGAACATTATTACGTTTTGGCTCATTGGAGTAAATTGTATGTAAATTGTTTGAAAAAAAGGATGTAATTAAATTTAAAATATAGTTGCACATGTCAGAATACTTACGCGTGTTCATTATTTCTGTTAAAGATGTCTGCTGATGCGACGACGACGACGACGACCGCCAACGAATGTGTAGATAGATACATATTTTGGTTGGGGAGAGAATTAAGAAATAGGGCTCACGATATGTTAGATAGCGTAAATGATTGGTCGCATATTGATGTAACCAAAGATCAATATAAGAACGAGATCAGGGATACAATCAATTTTATGGCTGGGGCACACTTGTGCGACAAATTTTTATATGGTTCCATAGACATGGATACATTTTGTGCTGAAATGGTTGAAGAAGAATTAAAAGAATACCTCGTCAATATTCCACATTTACCAGGTGAGCTTGCTGCAAAATATGAATTGGTTTCTGCAACAGCAACAGCCCAAGACGTTGACGATCGAAATAGTGTCGGATGGGATAGAATTTTGAGCAACGAAAACGAAGACATGGAAAACTAATTTTTTATAATTTTTGTATTTGTGCAATTAAATTACTGTAAATAAATATCTATTACAATCACAGTTTTATTTTATTTCTCTTTTAAACATACCAACCCAGTAGATCATAGTCAGTGTTTCTTTTTCTCAGCTGAAATATTTAATATAAGTTGGGCAAATAAAAATAAAATAGTTTAGTAAAGATTGAAAATGAGTCGAGGAAACAACACAATTGATAAATTTGGTCGTCAGAAATATAATGAAAAATATCATATATTATCTGGGCCACAAGGGATTGGTTTTAAACTTACAGCGGATGGGCAGTATGATATGGGTGGAAAAATCATAACCAACTTAGGCGAACCTAAAGATGATGACGATGCTGTGACAAAACACTTTGTTAATAGAAAGTTTTACAATTTTGCAGTTGTAATATGTGACATATTTAACAAGGATGTCCTCCCCATGATATACAAAAATAATAGTGAGCTTAAAACAAAAATTGAAGTTATGCAGAAAATACTCTATCATCAGCCTTTAAATGACTCATTAAGCGCACTGTCGTACGACTCGACTTCAAAAAAAATCTAAAAAAAGCAGGTTAAAGAATAGGAGAACGCACTCCGAGTGGCATAGCCTTGAATATAACGTCGTAGTCGTCGGTGAATTGGACCTTCCCTCCAAGAATATTGAAATGTCATTTATGTGTATGATGTTTTATTGTCATTGTTTTTAATAATGAAGATTGAAATAAAAAACTTTATTTTACAATATATTGTTTATTTATTTTACATTTTAAATAAAAAATATAGTCATACAATATGTTATTTAAACAATATTAGCTTTATCTATCCAAGAGTTGAAGTGGTTGGGAAATCCTAGCCATTTGACAAATAATTGTTCGATGTGATTTTTCTTGCGTTGTCTAAGGACCTTTTCTACTAGATAAACGTCAGGACTGCTTGTTTTTTGTAGTTCTGATTCGTAAAAACACCCTCTTATAGGCTGACCTTCTAACGATTCCAACAAGTAAGTAGGTGGATTTGTAACGTTAACTTTTACAACTTTAAACAATTCGGTTGACCAAGAGGGCGTATATCCTTTCTCGAATAAGCTTTTGTACTTGCTAATACGCACAATGTCACCCATGGAAAACTTAAATTTTTTAGGTACAATTTTTAAATAATCATATGCTTTAATATGTGTTTTTTCTTGCACGTCTGCAGGCTTCATTCCAATGGTGCGATGTTTCGAATGGTTATAGGTTTTTGTTACTGCCGATAATATATGTATCCATTTGTAAGATCCTCTTGTCGAGAATTGTTTATATAAATTATTTTTTAAAGTCCTTATGACTCGCTCAACAATTGCAGCTTTCTTTGTGCTGTAAGTGGAATAATGATTTATATTATATTTTTTCATCAGGGCTTGAAAGTTTGTATTATAGAACTCCTTTCCTTGATCACTTTGCAGATTTGTTGGTGTATATGATGCCTCTTCAATGATGCTTTTCATCGCATTAGTAACTTCTATACCAGTCTTGTTTTTTATGGCTTTGGTATAGACAAATTTCGAGTAACAATTTATACAGACCAAAATATAACGATAACCATCGTTTTCATCAGCATACTGTTGCATTTCAGCCAAATCAATTTGCCACAAATCTCTGTATCCTTTTATTATCGTGCGCCGTTCTATGTAGTTCATTAACAATCTTGATTTTTTCTAGACTGGGCTCCATATTATTAGTAATACTAAAGGTTTCAGATCGAAGGAAG
Source organism: Diaprepes abbreviatus (assembly GCA_034092305.1). Classification (NCBI taxonomy): domain Eukaryota; kingdom Metazoa; phylum Arthropoda; class Insecta; order Coleoptera; family Curculionidae; genus Diaprepes; species Diaprepes abbreviatus. The sequence continues at coordinate 373,211 of JASJET010000225.1, read as the reverse complement.
AACTGAATAATATCATTAAATATTGAGCTTAATATATTATATCTTCTTCTCGTAATTCCTCTATGATTGACATAATTTCATTTTCGTGTCCAGTGTGACCGGCCATTTTGGAACTCCACAACAAACGTAAACGATCCACCAACTCTTTAGCTTTGTTCCAGTAGACATATTGAAATTTTTTCGAAGATAATTTCTTTTTTGTGGGTAACTGTAGTTTTTCCGAGAGATTTTTTCTTGTAATAGTACCACCTAATTTTGTGCCCATTATCAGAGGTTTAATAATTCGTAAATATTTGTTCCATCTGGTCTCCCGTAAACCATCACTTTTTTTAAAATTGTTGTAGACAGCATTCGTTGATTCCAAAATTTCCTTGTACGTTGAAAGTACATTATCACTTAATTGTTGTTGTTCCTTGCCTACACTTGGGGGTGTTTTAAGAAATAACAAATCATAAAGTGCCGGTGATCCACCATATTCTGCAATATTTTTCCCTTTTTTGTATAAGACAATATTTCCATATAGAGATGGTTTCGAACGTAATCCTTTCAGGTGTGCGTTTAAAGTATCGGAAGTTGTGGTGTCAGCGGATGCGAGAGATGTATTAGTTGATGTCGAGGGTGTATCAAACACCGATTGGCTAATATCTTCTTTTGAAATGCGATGCTGCTGCTGCTGCTGCTGAATAGGTGTGGAGGTTTGAAAGGAATGTGTAGGTTGGGGAAAACCTGATATTTGAGTCGACTGCACTGATGTACTGAGACTATGTGGCTTTGTAGCTGGATAATGTTGTTGCTGTTGTTGTTGCTGCTGCTGCTGCTGCTGACGTTGCTTAACCACATCAGATATAGTTGTCAACGGCTTAGAAATGGGTTCGTAAAACTTTTCCAATTCCACAACATTAAACTCTTTAGCCGCTTTAATTTGTTTAAATTTTTTTCTGACGGCATTGGTAGCTTCCACTAGTTTACGTTTTAAGTCGATCGCGTTATTCATGATGTTAACAAAGGACGTTTCAACAATCAAATGAGCGTTTTCTCTTATTATTACAGTAATATATAGCTATCAAATCCTTTGCGGTATCTTCCCGATTTCACATCACTGTCTTTATCAATTACTAAAAATCCATACTTATTATCCCAACATTTTGAGCACATTTCTTGAAATTGAGTAAAAGTTAGATCCGGTGAAACGTGGTCGGAAAATATGTGTTTCATATTCAACTCATCTTGTTTAAACATAATAATAAAATTGGCGTTGTCTCGCACAAGCTGTTTAGGCACTCGCGAATATGTTTGCGCTAGGTAAAAGGAGTCGATATTTTTATGACGTCCCATGCTAAAGTACGATCTTATAACATCTTGTTTTTCACATATAACATCATCAAAGATAAATATAGAGTTTGGTTTTGCATCGGACGGTTCCACAATATTACTGGAATCACTAAAGGCATAGTAGCCTAAACCTTTGATGGGCGCTAAAATTTTCCTTAAATACTCATATTTCGGTTGATACAGAGATTTCGAGTAAATATAGACATTTTCGAAACGTAGCCCAAGGGGGTGTGTAAGCAGCGAAATCATGACATTAGTTTTTCCACAATTGGATGGACCAATTAACAGGCCGCGAATAGAGGAAGGAAGTAAAGGACCGTGTCTCTTCATTATCTTCTTTTCAAATCCAAGTCCGATTTTTTCATCGAGATTGTCAATAGGAAGTTTTTGTTTAAGATCGATAACGCGCATCTTAGGAAAATTTGATATTTTATAGGCAATTTTTCACAAAAACTGTCATTCAGATGCCGAGCGTCAAACGAAGTAGACGGTCTCACGTTTCCAACAAAACTGGATACGGTATTGTGAATTCGTTAATAAATAAATTACCATTCGAGGTACACATTCCTGGTTATCAATATTGCGGACCCGGAACAAAAGTAATAAAACCTGTAACAAGAGGTGATCCAGGCATTAATCCTTTGGATGCCGCATGCAAAAAACACGATTTAGCCTATTTACATAATAAAGACAACATAAGTGCGAGACATCGAGCGGATTACGAGCTCGAACAAAGTGCTTGGAATAGAGTAAAATCGAAAGATTCCAGTTTAGGTGAAAAACAGCAGCTTGGTTAGTTACAAACATTATCAAAGGAAAACAACGTTTTGGTATGGGTGTACCATCATCATTATCAACAAAAAAAAACATCTAGTAAAGGCACACGTCATACAAAAAGGAAAGGTGTTAATAAAAATCGACATTTTCGGAAAGCCAGTTTCGGAACAGCTATTCGACAAGCAGTTCGAAAGGAATTATTAAAAGCCGGAAGTAAAAATGTGTTGGAAAAAAATGTCATGAATGCATCTAAAATAGCTCTGTCGGCAGCACGTAGATTGGTAAAAGCGGCAGGTGGCAAAAGGAAGGTTCGTACACCGAGAATAATACCGATTCCTAAAACTGGTGGAATATTACCATTAATACCAATTTTTGCCGGGTTATCAGCTTTGGGTTCATTAGCCGGTGGGGCAGCGGGAATTGTGCGCGCCATAAAAGCTGTAAAAAAAAGCAGCGAAGATAAAACCGGTGCCGGCGTGTATTTAAAATCGAAAGGAAATGGTTTGTTTCTAAAGCCATATCGTAAAGGTATGGGATTATTTTTAAATCGTAGATCAAAAAACTAATTGAATCCCTACCTCGAAGACCACTATCTAACATCGATATAGAAAAATATGCCAAAAAGAAAAGAATAGGACACTTTCGAGGCGTTTATATGAGGGATTTATTACCTAGACAAGGTCCTCGACGTTACGAAGCAGCAATAGTGAATTTGGATAGTACGCGTGGTGCAGGGACTCATTGGGTAGCTTATAGAAAAAATAATTCTAAAGTAACATATTATGATAGCTTCGGCGATTTACCCCCACCGATCGAATTGGTACGATATCTACAAACGGGATCGGAACCATCAAAAATTATTTACTATACATACGATCGTCAGCAGGATTTTGGAACAGTCTGGTGTGGACATTTGTGCTTAAAGTTTCTTGTCGAATCATCAGCGTAAAAGATGTCATCATCATCATCGTCACCATTAACACCGCAAATGGATCGCAATAACTATACTAAAATGTTGCAATCACTGAAAGCATTTCATCTAGCCGGTGGATTAAGGGAAATGACCGTGAAACAGTTAGAAAACATGCCCAAGGAAGTGATGATTGCATTAGCCCCAAATGAAATTCCATTCGTTTGGGAAAAGTTGCCCGAGCACCTTAAAAGCGATATCGATATATTAAAATATCAGTGCGGTTGCAAACATTATTTCAGCAGCAGCAGCAATTTAAACGAGGTTACGTCTGATGAGGATCTTACAGCTAGAAAAATATTTTGTTGTTATTGCAAAATCAGCGATGTGCGCATAAAAGCAGAAAATAGCATAAAAACATCACTATCTAATGCAGTGAGAAAAGGTGTGAAGATGAATCTTTTTAAATGTTGCCGCTAAGAATAAAACCGAGATGTGTGATGTTTAATGGTTAGTCATGTCTTATACGTTCACACTAACAGGACACTCGAGCGTCTTAAGCGCCGATTTTTATCCACCAGTCGAATTAAATAGAGAAAACAAATATGGTCTGGCATTGCTGGGATTTTACACATACAATTCAATTTTTAATGTGGACGAAAGCAACAATAAGTTTGCCTACATGAAGGAGGGTTACACCACCGAGTCGATACAATTGCAGATTCCACCTGGGGCCTATGAAATAGATGAGATAGGTAAAGCTATGTTGGAGGCTTTGAGGATTTCAACTGAAGAAAAGAACGATGGAATCTTTTACTTGGTCGCTAATAATAATACGCTGAAATGTGAACTGAAATCCCAATATACTATAGATTTCCGGGGAGAGGCGAGTATCGGTAAAATGTTAGGATTTAATCATACAGTGTTAAAAAGAGACAAAAAGCACGAATCAACCGAGATGGTGGAAATAATGAAAGTACGCATCATACGCGTAGATTGTAATATAATTTCCGGAGCATATATGAATTCGGTGGAAGGTCATACCTTGTTCGAATTCGATATCGACGTGGAGCCCGGTTACAAAATCAGTAAAGAACCACAAAATAATATTTATATGCCGTTAATGCCGGCAGGACGTCAGTTTATCGACAACATTACTCTTCGCATCTTGGACGATAGCGGTGATCTAATCAATTTTCAAGGCGAGAAAATAATCGTGAAATTGGAACTGAAGAAACTTTCATAAAAATGGGTTTTTGCTTCAATCGTCAATTGTGTGTGCTGTCGACTAAGATGGGGGAACCGCCGAAACATAATAAAAGTAAAAGAAGAGTTAACGTCAAGGTTAGTCGTCGTCCAGACGTTAGATCACAAACATCTCAACAGTTATCTGCCGAAGACTATAAATTTTTAAAATCAATCGGTCTTAAAGTGCGAAAATGATTTCCACCACCAGCGATAAAATAGAGGTTTTCTCCGAGCCCATCTTGGACAATTCCATTATTAGTCTAGAAGAGCATACGTATAAACCATACGGATCTCCATCATTCAACAATTCGGATGAAGTCCGTATCCCCATTAATTTTCAAGATATTATACTGGATATCGCCGAAAGTTACATATATATCGAAGGAAAATTTAAACCCATAGACGCAACGAAAAGATGTTTTTTATCAAATAATGCCCTCGCATTTTTGTTCGATGAAATTCGCTACGAGATGGGAGGTGAGCAGGTCGCCGTGGTTCGTAAACCTGGAGTTACGACGACATTAAAAACCATGGTTTCATTCGGAAGTTTGCAACAAAGATCTCTCATGACGTGCGGATGGGGTCTCGACGAAGCAAACCAAGATATCGTAGACACGGCAAGTAACGTATTCTCCGGGAAATTACCCTTAAAATATCTTATGGGATTCGCCGAAGATTACGCAAAAGGTGTTTTCAACGTAAAACAAGAGCTTATTATGATTATAGCTCGCACTTTTACCAATTGTTACGTCGGCGAAGTAGAGGCAGAAATTAGTATCGACAAAATCGAATGGAAAATTCGTCACATCATTCCAGACGACAAGCAAAAATTGAAAATACTGTCTCGCATTAATAAAGGAGGAAACAATGCCAGTATTCAAATGGCATATCGTAAATGGGATCTGTACGAATTACCAGCTTTAAGGCAAACATCTTCCGACGTGTGAGAACGAGTACAAGTCTGGAAAGACCGCGCTATATAATCGTCGGGTTTCAAGACAGCAATAATTGCGACAAGAAAGAAAAAAACGCAACCCAGTTTACCCACGCCGACGTATGCGACATTAGACTGTATCTGAATTCAACCGTTTATCCATACGAAAGATGGAATTTAGATTTCGCCAAGAAACTGTACGCAGCAGCCTATTACAATTACGAAAACTTCCAAAGCAGCTACTACGGGCGCGAGATAAACGATCCGATGATAACGTTCGCGGAATATATGAAAAACCCCGTTTTTATTATCAATTGCAGTCATCAACCAGAGGCGATTAACTCATCGACAGTGGATGTAAAATTGGAGTTCCAAACGAGAAAGAATAAATTCCCCAAAGACACTAAAGTGTACGCATTAGTTATTCACGACTCATTTTTTAGTTATAATGTATTAAACGGTTCGGTGACCAATAAATCTATATTTTAATGTATCTATTATATGTAACACAAAATAATGTTCTTGAATCAATAAATTTGTAATGAGGGAAGTAGTAGTTTTATATTTATTTGAAACCCAACCAAAAAAAAAAAGCTGGCGGAAAAGCCCGCTCTTTAAGAAAAGAGTACGGGAATTTAGAAAATGGTGGTTTATTAAGTGGAAAAAAGAGCTTAAATAACACAAGAAAAAATTTTTAAGGCAAAATATGAAAACAACGATTTAGAAAATTTGTAGGAAAGTAACGGTTAGGAATAGGGAAAAAAGTTATAAGAAAAAATTATAGAGGAAATCGAGTACTATAAGCAAGCATTTTTCTCGATAGTAAAAACGTAAAAAAAAATTTTTTCAAAAAAAAATTGAAAAATGGTGAATGCGCGCCAAAGTTGAAGTTTTGGAGCAAAATGATATTAGGAAATTAGAAAGAGAATTTTTTTCTACATATGGTAGTACTTTTCAAAATTCGGAAAGATGAAATTTTAAGAAAAGGGTTATAGTAAGTTAGTAATTTGGATTTTTTAAAGCGCTGTAGCTCGGGAACCGTTCAAGATAGAAAAAAAATAAAAGCACTTTGATAGCCCAAAATTTTGAGGAGAATGCGATGGTGTAAAAAAAATTATAATTTTTTTTTTTTTTGAAAATGCTGAATACGCGCTAAAGTTGAAGATTTAGAGAAAAACGGTATTGGGAAATTAAAGAGAGAAATTTTTTCTACATATTGTAGTATTTTTGAAAATTCGAAAAAATGAAATTTGAAAAAAAGGGTTATAGAAAGTTAGTAATTTGAATTCTTTAAAGCGCTGTAGCTCGGGAACCGTTCAAGATAGAGAAAAAATAAAAGCACTTTAATTACCTAGAATTTTGAGTAGAATACAATGGTGAAAAAAAAATTTGGAAAATCTTAAAAATTACAAAAAATTTAGATGAAAAAATTGAAATTCTCGAGTTAGGAGGCTAGGGCCGCCGAACGGGAGTATGTGGAAGTTGTAGGGGAGGGTTTTTTTTTTTTTTTTTTTTTTTTTTTTTTTTTTTTCTAAGTCCACCTAGGTCGGTGTTAATATCGTTGGGTATTACTCCACGGTAGGCACCCCACCCTCCCCCCAGGCTCTTTTAGGGCCACAAAAACGGTCCTTTTCAGGACCACATTATATTTTGATCGTAGTTTAGTAATCGTCACTTATGGGGCGAGATATTCGTTTAACGACGATTTGTCTCGTAGCTTAAGTGCCAAGTTATATGCTTGAGAACCTATGAAAATGTTAACAGTTCAAACAAGGTTTCTATTATTTTTTTTTTGTAATGTATTCTTCACAAAATATTAAGAATAAGTCTTATTGTCTAAACAAATCTAATTCCTTATTTAAAGTTTTTGAAAAAATCAATAATTCTATAAGCTCTCACCAATACATAACATTTAGAATCCGTTGGTGGGGTGGGGGTAGTTCTATATATATGAGACTGGGCCAGTTACACAGTCATATATTCATCAACCCTCATACGATGAACATGGAGGAAGAAAGACCCGCCAGCCGAGGCTCATCCATCTTTAGTGATGACACCGTAGCCGACAACGTTGGAGACCTGCAAGTCTTCGACGACGACGACGAGGTGGATTTTGAAATTGACGTCCTACGTTGGGACGACTTGGATTAGCCGATTCCGCTAGTATATGACCATGATCCGGGTCTAGTGGAATTAGACGATGCGGGCGATTGGGTCTTACAAAGACTCGAAACTCCGTCGCCGCAGCCAGAGCCGGACTCGACGGAAGATGCGGTGCTGGAAATTCCAGCATCACCAACACCCGACGACCCACAAGGCCCCTGCGATTCGTCAAGCTGGTGGTCGACCAGCGAGGATGGGGCACCATAAGCCCCACACTCTCCCTGGCCCTTTTTAAGGGCACACAACAACGGTCCTTTTCAGGACCACAAAATACTTTGATCGTAGTTTTAGTACATATTAGTACTTTGTTACTAATATTGTATGTATAGAATATACAATATTAGATACAAAGTATTAAAACTTTAAGTGCTGGTGGAACCCAGCTAAATCGTTCGTTCGTATTTGAGACCACAAACAACTTTTGGTCTCAATACGTAATACGACATTTGTTTTCACCCCCCACCATTAATTTGTCTCTATATATACGACCGCCAATACTTATTACAATCATTTTAGTTCAACATGTCAGCGACTCAACAACAACAACAACCCATCCAATGCCCTGTGGTAGATTCTACCACAGAGAATTGTTTGGAGTGGGAGCCGAACGATCCTAGATGGGATGGGCGGTTCATCATCGCATATACAGAGGACAACACCACCACCCCCGCTGATGATGACGGGCCGTGCGACTCCACAACTCAATAAAAGAGTCGCATGTTTTACAACCAAACGGTCCTTTTCAGGACCACAAAATAATTTGATCGTAGTTTTAGTTGGTTATAATACTTTGTAACCAATATTTTATGTTTTTTTTTTCATAAAAACATACAATATTGAGATACAAAGTATTAGAAGTTCTGGCGACAGAACCTTAACTTCATAAACCGAACCATGTTTTAGCATACTTGTAAATATTATCAGAAAATATTTACAACTATTGCTATTGCGTAGTTTTAGTGGATTATTCACTCTTTTTTTTTTTATTACCTAATATTATGTGGGACAGGGCCTATATGAAATAACACACAAAAATAAATTTTCAAGTCATTTTTATTCTCATTATAAAATATAAAAAATTTGATCAAACACTTTTTTATTAACTACAATATATATATATATATATATATATATATATATATATATATATATATATATATATATATATATATTTACAAACTTAATACTATAAATTAAAAGCTAATATCTACAACTACCTAACACCTACTACATAATTTATTAAAGTCCTCTAATTGTCTTTTTAACCGCGCAGATTTCACCTTTTTTATCTCTAATTGTTTTTCAAGTTCTATAATGTCACTGTCACACTCGTCCACTTCTTTCACTAAGCGTTTTTTCATGGCATAAATGTCGGTCAATTTGGTCTTCTGAGAGTTGGTGAAGTCTTCGACCCACTCCGGTTGTGATGGCTCGGAAGTAGACGCGGTTTTATTTGGTGAAGACGATGACGACGACGACGACGACGAAGCAGCGGAAACTTCATCGCCTTCAAAACAACGCTTAAACCGCTTCTTCATGGGTTTCCGGCACCCCAATATCGGCGACAGTGGCGCTGGCGCTGGGGAAGACTTCACCTCCGACACTATTTCATTCTCTACGCTGGCCGGTGTTGGTGGCGTTGGTGGTGTTGGTCCATCGGGGCCTTCTATGACTTCCACTTCTACTGACAATGGCTCTTTTGGTGCTGTTTTTAGGAAGTCGGGTAATGGAACAGGGGTGGAGGGACGCTTAAAGTTAAACTTTTTCTTCTTCCCTTGTCCCACACCTTTAATCGCCGAATAAAATGTTTTTTTATCGGCGATTTCCGACTTCCGCATAGTCAAGAGCTTTTTCAGTTTCGAAGCTTTCGGAGAAGATTCCCTAGGCCGCGATGCTTTTCGCACAACCACATCACTAATCACATTTATCTTTGGCTCCTTCTCCTCCGTCCAGCATTCCAGGAATTGCGCTGCCGACTGAACTAACTCTTCGTCGCGACCATCGTTGAGGGCTCGGTCTTCGGCATCTTCATGCTCCACGCCATTCCAGTTCTCGAACACCCCCGGACTTAACACTTCTAAACCACTCATGTTATCCAGCATGCCTTGCTGTGAACCGCAGCTCACGTCAAGAGCATCTAAAAGAGACCGTACACTAGACATTTTCGATATTCAAACTCACACAATTAACTTTTTCTTAGCACTGTACTGTTTGCTGTTCTGACGAACTGTGAAGAGCTCGAGCCAGCAAGTCTGCTTTTATGCCCATTTCCCCCACTACACCGCCTTTATTCCTTTTGTTCGATGCATTAAGTATAATATTTAAACTTGTCAGATGCAAGGCCAAGGCCAAGGCCGACGTAACCGGCAATACCAGGGTCGTTTTCAGGGCTGTAATTTTCATGGATTTTTTTTTTGTCCCTGTCAAGGTTATTTTAAAGAAGCATATAAATATAGTACTAAACTTGTTAGATGCGAGGCCAAGGCCAAGGTCAAAGTACCCGTCAATGTCAGGGTCGTTTTCGAGGTTGTAATTTTCAAGGATTTTTTTGGTCCTGTCAAGGTTATTTTAAAAAGTAATACATAATTAGAGTACCGCGATTGAAAAGTACAACATATTCAAACATCATGTTGCCAACCGATGAACAACCTAGTGAAGCAGCCAAAACATACAGTCATATACCAAAAGCTTTTTATTTAACTTGTCATCATTGTAAAAGACTAGGTATCTGCTGGCGAAATGATCTTACGTACGACTTCAACTACATTGACCTTTTCAGGGTTAAATTTGTACAATGCGGCTTTTGTGGACTAGTTTACTACCAGTTCAAGGACATTAATGAACGTGCCATCCAGAGAAGAAATTGGGTCATAGAAGAAGCTTACCTGTACAGAAGAAATTAACATGTATTTTATTTCTTAATTTTTAATTTTTTTGTTTGTTATTTTTTTTATTTTTTTTAATAATAAAAAGTAAACTCAATCTTTTGTTATATTTTATTTTTTTTTTCAATAAAACAATAGTAAAATGAATCTGTATGTGTATTTATTAAACATCACCTAAAATACGTTTTGCAATCCATATTTTTCTGCAGAGTCCGTTTATTAATGAAATAGAACCATATATTAGGGTGAAATCTAATGGTTTCAAATCAGTCTCACATAACAATGTCAGAAGTAAACACTACTGATAAGTTCGGTCGCAAAAGAAAATTTAAGGATTTTAACTTTATGCGAGGTCCTTCAGGAATAGGTTTTAAACTTACACCTAATGGAGATTACGACATGGGAAGCAAAAGATTGTGCTATTTAGCAGAACCTCTTGAAGGAGACGATGCGACCACACGAAATTATGTTGATAATAACCTTGCTCAGTGTGTGCAAGATACGCAGAAAGCTTTACATGACTCAACAATTGTTATTAAAGATATATTCAGAAACCAACTTGAAGGTTACGTACGCAAGAAATTAATTGAAACCGGTCAAGAACTTAGAGGATACATTGATGATACTGTTATTGCAATATATGAACTTAGGCAAGACGAACTGCGTGATGAACTTAACTCTAGAATGTTGAAAATTGAAAAGACTATGGAGGATCTTGTCAGCAAACCTGTTTCACATTAAACATTTACTCGTAGACCTGTGCGTTTAATTTACTATTAGACAAATTTTTCAACAATAACTTTTACAGTTTGTTATTTGTCGACACTTCATTATATTTATAATTTTAAAATAAAGGTTCAATAAAAAAGCAATCAAGTAATGAATACATGTTTTTTATTTAAAAAAAAAAAAAAAATTACAATACTATCGTTACATATTAATGTTGTATGTTTAATAGAAATAATAAAAACAATACAAATAATGAAATATGGATTTTCCAGATTACGTGCTGTCCTGACTTAGAAATGATTCCAACACGGTGACTAAATTTGCTAAGTTTTCTTCCGGGTCTGTTTTGTAAAAATCTATGTCTGCATGCCCCCAAGGTAGAGTTTTGGTTGAACTGGGAATTACATAACGTTTATCATCGCTATGTGACAATGCTACTTTATTTATTATGTTGGTATAAATGTTATGTAATTCACTTCTAAATGTCTTCATCTTTCTTAATATCAAACCACCCCGTTCAACAATTCTTTGGTAGTCATCCTGATGAAGGTCTTTCTCGATAACACATTTTTTGATACCTTTGGCTTTTTTTAATTCATTATTAATGGACTTTACATAATAAGCCTTCGCGCCGGTACCATAAAAACTTATTATCGGATCACCAGGAAACTCATCTTTCATTCTACCAACTACAGAATTACTTTTAATTATGTTGAAATTATTAATTTCGGGGTAATTTGATGTATCGAATTTTTCGGGGTTTTCTGATATAGTTTGATAAAAGTTTTCCGTATACACTTTTAATATAAGCGAGTCAGTATCGGTGTAAAGTAACGAAGCATCATCGCCAAACTTGGATTTAATAAAATTATAATAAAAATCGTATATTACAGTCTTTGATATATCTAATATGGAAAAACCGATATAAATTGGTTTATTGTACAATATTTTAACTTTATTCATATGTATAGCAACAAAGTTCTCGGTAAATATCGAGCTACTATTGAAATTGGGGCGGGATATTAGTGCTCTAGCTCCATTTCTGCCTACACTGTTCTCCCAATGTGTTACTAATTTTATATCCTTTCGATTTTCCACATTTTCCATAGTTTTACCAAATATCGCGTTATTTTTTAATTTAAAAGTGTCCTTCGCAAATTTTGTCGTGGCCTTGTTACGTAAATTGGTATTAAAATCAATATACGATTTTAGCCATTTTGATTGCTCAAACTGTAATACTCGATGGGTTTGCATTACCACTAAGCCGTTGGCGATGGCTTGTTTTAAAGTTCTATAGTGTACAATGTATTTTTTTTTTATCTTGTAAATTAGGAATTAATTTCGGTAATTTAGCGTTTTCTGTTGGCGGTATGATATTTTCTACTAGAAATGGAAGATCAGAATGTGCATCATGCAACTCAGTCGGATAATACACATCCACTTCCAAAACGTAGCCATGTAAACTATCATCACCAACAGCCATAATATTTAAATCCAGAATTTCGCGCTCGCTTAACCATCGAAAACCACCATATGGTAATGCTTGTGACATACTATGACCATATAGATTTGTAGCATCAAGGTATGTTATAAATGAAGAAGGTTTTGTTGGGTCATAGTCTGGTAAAAAAATATTATTAGCGATGTGCTTCCTTTCTGTACACTGGCTTATGCCCCCGCGTATACCTTTCTTAAAAAAATGTATCATGTCTATATCAGTTAAGAGCTCTAACTCTACCTTAGTCATACGTAGCATACAATCAAATGATAAACTTGGAAGGGTATAGTAATGTGCTGGATCAAGTTTATCGAATTTTAAACAATTATTCCGAAATTGCTCAAAAACATCACACAATAGCAACACATCTGATTTTAAATACACGTCCGAATAGTCCCCCAAAGTTTTACACCCAAACAAGCGCCATACTTCTTTTGCTCTTCTATAGCTTTCATCGCTAATATGTTCTTCCCGTAAATTATCATAAAATTCATCTTTACTTGGAAGACATGTATTTTCCATTTTTTCTATAGAGTCAATAAAGCTATAGGGAAAAACACCCTTTTGACGCATCAAATTAAATTGGTTGATATTTGAAAAATGTTTCCGCGTTTCAATAAAATCGTCGTCGTTTAAACCGCTGCCTAAATTTTCCAAAGACGTTGACAGAAATTTAAAACTATCAATAAATCGCAACTTTAAATATTTCCTCTTGACTTTTCCACATTTACTATCAAAATAATCGTGCACATAAATGCTTTTGGTAAATGATATGTACTTTTCCTTACTTTGAGCCAAAACACCAATTTTATCCCCATATTTACATAACTCTTTTATAAATAAATGGCTGTCGTAGCCGCTTAAGTTATGAAATATGATAGGGATAAAAGAGGGTAATTTATAATTTAAATTACAAACGGAATGTGCAGCACCAAATCTTTTTGCACCAGTTATGTGACAGTGGTCTCGTACTTTAATCTCACCCTCTTCAAAAGGGCCTTCACATATACCACATATTTTAGCATCATTAAACTCCCTTTTTTCTTCAGGCGTTAACGGTTTCATAGGCTTAATGTCTTTTAAATATGTGTTGTATAGAGCCCTTAAATCACACTCGATACGATCCACAAAGACTTGAGCTGCATTATTCCCCCGAAATAGCTCAAATTTCGAAAGTGAGTCGTCAAAAGAGCATTTAATTAAATAAGCAAAAGAATATGGTTCATGTTTAAAACTTTTTACAGTGTAAGAATTTTGTGGGTTTGGTTGTACCGTTTCAACGGGTTTTAAAACAGATTCGAAATCTGCATAAACCACGAATGGAACGCGCATTTGCTTTTCTATACCCTCGAATTTTAAAATATTTTCCGGCACACTCTTTCCAAATTTATCGATTTTTAAATCCACTGAGGGTGTTTGCGTGAAAATGTGGTTACAATCGTAGCTTTGATGTAAAGTTAAAGCTGACGGTGTACTAAAATAAATGAGGCAACCATCACAGAAATATATTTTATGTTGTTGACAACTAATTTGACTTGAAACTAAACGTGATAAATCCCGAATCCAACAATAATGACTCTTTGAACAAGTCGTATCACAAAAATGTTCACCGCCATCTTTACTACTACAGTCTTTTGTAATTAACAATAAATTTACATGCCTATCCAACTTTTTTGACGCATACCTCAGTGGACCAATAACTTCATGTATTACTTCATTATTTTCATATTTAGATTCCAGACCGTATACGTTAATTGATATGTTGTTCATTTCCTCAAATTTTTTAATGTCACGTAATTTTACTGGAAAATCCATACCTGTTACATTTAGCACTCTAGAAAAATGGGGGTAGGATGTCTTCTGTGAAGTCTCTGCTGTTGGAGGAAACAATGCTGATGTTACAGCCCACGCAAAGCAAAATTCGTCCTGGTTAATCACATTGACGACAGCTCCTTTCTTTTCAATAGAACACGGCAACTTGATGTATGATGAGCCACCCATAGGCATATACTTGTTGATACCAACTTCCAAGTATAAAATTCGCACAAGAGCCCATCCTATAACAAGAAAAATAATATATAAAAATCAGTTTAATATATCGGGTTTTGATTTTTCCATACCTGAATCTTTCTCCTGGAACTCTGTCGCCTGCGTTTTTATTAATTCGGTGAAAGAATGGTAAACGGCATCCAAATCACTTTCTACACTAATTATTTGATTAGCAGTGTTGAAGGATTTTTCACTGAATATTTCTTGTGATGGAAGCATGTACTCGCCAACAGCTGTCATGTTAACTTTTAAAGCATGATGCACACGCAATAAATTATTAACAAGTTCCACCACCTTGGATTTAATGTCTGCAAAGAACATTACGTAATCGGAATGCTCCATATCACTGCTAACCCGATAGGTTGCAATTCTCCTTTTGAAGGCACATTCAACGAGTTGCACACCATGACATACCGGCAAACATGAATTATTTTTATGTGGTTGTGTTCGTTTATGCACCGACATATGATTTATTGGAACATCTACATTACATGTAGCGCAATTAATTAGCGGAATCGTCGATGTATACTCTTCAATTCGGAGCCGTTTTCCTCCAGGCACTTCATTAAATCTCGCCGCACACGATTCTCTTTGATGACGTCTCATATTATAAATATTAGTAAACTTAGAACCGCAATTTTCACAAACATATGCCATGATTTGTCAAATATTAACACATGTACTACCTATACAAGTCAGAGCCAACTGATGAATGAAACTGCCCCATACCTTATATAAAACCATTCAAGGTCACCCCCAACCACGTAACATATCTTCAAGGTCACACACCCAAGATGACCTTCAACAAAGTCAAGGTCGTCTCGACCAAGGTCAAGGTCACACACACAACCTTGAACACAAGGCCAAGGCCAAAGCACACGTGCACTTTCAAGGTCAATGACAAGGACATGTGGGCGGGGCCAAAGAGGGGTGAAGCAAGGTCAAGGTCAAGGTCGAGGAGTGGGGGGATCGAGCGAATCGGGTTATGTTCACTACTGATTCTGCTGTTATTTGATGGAAATTCAATTTCTGAAATGAAAAATACACAAAAGCAAATTTCCACTATTTTATTTAATACCTTAATATGTTTCGCCATACAGTTATTTTTTTTCTCAACACCTCGGCATTCGTAACTCGATCCACACACGAAATCCTCTGAATTCTTCTGTAGGTTCACATTTCAAAAGAGTTAAGTCTTCTCATTGCCTCTCGATTCAGTGTCCATACTTCCATTCCATAATATGGAACACTGTATACGTAACATTTAGGCAGTCGTATTTTCAGGGCTAAGGTTAGATCTTTGCTATAGATAACCCTTTTCATTCTAATAAAGTTGCCACGTACTTTCTCGATTCTGGTTTTTATTTCGACGGTATAGTCATTATTTTCTGTTAGGGTTCCCAAGTTAGTATACTTCTCTTTCTATGTGCTGGTCTCCTACCATTAAGGTTTCATTATTATTGGTGTTGTTTTTACTAATTATCATGAACTTGGTCTCTTTCGTATTAAGAGAGAGTCCATATTCTCCACTAACTCTTAATATTTTATTCATTATTTTTTCTAGGTTTTTCAAACGATCAGTTATTATTACGGTGTCATCTGCATACCTAATATTGTTGATTAAAACTCCGTTTACTTTTATCCCTGCTGTTTCAGATTCAATACTTTCCAATATGACCTCTTCAGAATAAGCGTTAAATAGTAAAGATGACAATATACACCCTTGTCTGACTCCCCTTTGTATTTAAACATTTCCGGATATTTCCTGTACAATTTTTACTGCCGCTCGCTGATTGTAATACAGATTTGATATCAACCTTAAATCTCTTTCATCCAAATTTTTGTTTCTGAGAATCTCTATCAGTTTGTCATGTTTGACCCTATCAAAAGCTTTGTTGTAATCTATGAAGCAGACATAGAGGTCCGGATTGATATCCAAGCATCTTTGAGTAAGCACATTAAAAGCAAATAATGCTTCTCTTGTACCCACCCCGTTCCTGAAACCAAACTGTGTGTCACTAATATCCAACTCCAATTTGGAATGTATTCTAGCGTGTACAATTTTAAAAGGGTTTTCAAAGTATGTGACATGAGACTGATTGTTCGATAGTCACTACATTCTTTTGAATTTGCTTTCATTGGTAAACATATGAATGTTGATGTTAACATTTCTCGGGGGATAGTTCCTGTCGTGTAAATTGTATTAAATAATATCACCAATAAATCCAAATTTTTGTCATTGATCAGCTTCAACAACTCACCCGGCATTTCATCTGAACCAACAGCTTTATTAGTTTTTATCGATCTTAATGCATCAATGACCTCTGCTTTAATAATTTCAGGCCCTATGTCACCGCTCAAACTGTTTATAGAAGAATTTTCGTGTCTTTGATCTTCAAATAGTTTTTCTATGTATTTTTCCACCTGCATAATTTTTATTGTGTTTCGATAATAATGTTTCCCTCTTTGTCTAGCAATACGTTTGAGGATTTTCTATTTTCTATTCCAGTAGTTCTTTGACTTTTTTATGCAAGTTGAAGTTGTCGTACTTGTTTTGCAACTCCTCTATTTCTTTTCATTTTCCAGAAAGGTACTCTTCTTTTGCTGCTCTTATTTTTCTCCTTATTTGAATTTGCAACTGTTGATATCAGGTCTTGTGTTTCCTTTTTTCATCCGTCAACTCCAAAATATCATCTGTCATCCAATCTTCTTTCTTGTATCTTGATATTGTAAGTACTTTCTTGCTTGGTTCCATAATTGACGTTTTGAAAAACTGCCACTGTTGTTCAACGTTGCCATCGTTTAACCCAGGCTTGCCTTGTCTTCTTTCTAAGTTTGTGTTGATGTCTTGTCTCAGTTTTTCTTTCGTTTCTTCTGATTTTAATTTGTGTATTTTTAGTGTTTTGATGTTATGATTTGTTTGTATCCTTTTTAATTTAAGTTGGAATTTAGCGATAAGGGGATTGTGGTCCGAAAATACGTCCACATCTGGGTACGCCTTTATTGAATGTACTGCGTTTCTATATATGTGTTTTATCAAGACGTAATTAATCTGGTTTCAAAGTATGTGGTTGTCCTTATCAACTGGTGACTTCCATGTATAGAGACGACGTTTCGGTAGCTTAAAAAAGGTATTTGTTACTACTAGATTATGCTCTTGACAGAATTCTATAAGATGATCTCTATCATTGTGAACTTCAAGGCTGTATGGCCCGACAATGGAATCACATTTACTCTAGCCGATTTTTGCGTTAAAATCACCCATTACAACAGTAATGTATCTAGATTTTTTGAGGCGTAGTGTCTGTTGAAGCTCATTATAAAAGTTTTCTATTTCGTCTTCCATTTTATCAGCAGTCAGTGCATAAATTTGTAATAAATTTAATTTGCCTTGGGTTGTCATCAACTGTAGCATTATAATTCTTTCGGATACCGTAATGAATCCTATTACTGATTTTGCTACCTTATCACTAAGAATAATAGCGACTCCATATCTGTGTTGAGTGTCGCTGCTGTTAGAGTAATAGATTCTTCCGTTCTCCGACTTGAGTTTTCCAGAGCTGACCCATGTTGTGTCGCTTATACCCAGTATGTCGATCTTAAATCTCGATATTTCTCGTTGAATATTTCTCAATTTTCCAGGTTCATACATGCCTCCTACGTTCCATGTTGCAATTTTAAGATTTGTTTTGTATATTTACAGTAGTACATAGTTAAACATAATTCTCCTGCAACAATAATGTAGAGTTTATTATGCCATTACCAATCTAAATTTGTAATCTTAACTGATAATTATAGTAAACCAAATCGTGTTCCTGTGACTTAAATTTTACCGTTCCTAATTATTTTCGGGGAAAGTTCTTATAACGAACCAGAGTGTTATCAGCCGCCAAATTAGTTTTAGAACTTTTAAGCTTTGGCAACGTAAATATAATTAAAAGAGCTTTAAACCAGGGTGTTCAACCCCTTATATAAAATTTCGGACAAGAAAATGTCTGGCTGCTATTTTAAACTTTTAATGATAAATACAATTAGTCAAATCGTTACTGAAGATATTGTTTTTAGAAAATTAAACAGTTAGTCAGTTTTGATTGTTGTCTGAACAAGAAATATAATCACGGAAAAGTCGAAAAAAGTATTTCAGATATCAGATAAAACAATTGTATGATGAGAAATTTTATAAATATCTTGACAACAAATATGCTATCCAGGAGCGGATCCAGACTCTCTCTTTGGAGGGGGGGGGCGGTGATATCACAAAAGTACAGTATGGCAAGCGTAGGGAAGTTATCGACGGGGGGGGGGGGGAGGGGGGAGACACCACCAACATTCCCATTTCTAGTGTAAAATGCAGGGTCGTGTCTATTTTCCTGAACTCAAAGCACTTGGAGGGGGGAGGGGGCTATCGCAAGAAAAACAAGTTGTCAACGAGAGGGAGTACCAGCAGCATACACATTCCTAATATAAAAGGCAGAATCGGTTCTATTTTCCTGAACTCAAAGCTCTTGGGAAGGGGAGAGGCGATTGCAAAACTTACACATTCTTGTACTCTATTCAACAATAAAGAGAGTAATAAAACTGTTACCGAAACTTCCAATGTACCTGCTCCAGTTCCGCAGGTAACTGAGAACTGCCCTAAATCTATTATTTAATTATATTTAAATATTATAAACTTTTATAAATTTACTGCAACAATAAAATTTCTGATAGTTCAATTTAATTAAAAGAGCTTTAAACCAGGGTGTTCAATCCCTTATCTAAAATTTCGGACACAATGTGTCCTTGGTGATTTATCTTGTTTGTGCTTGTTTTTATATATTATTTGAGATTAGTGAGATACCCAAAAGATATGACTTCCACCTCTATATTTATTCCAAAATCGTTAAACCAGGGTATTTTTTCCTCAACGAAACGATAAATGTTTATGATACCTTAAGATATCAATATCTAGACAATAATGTTAAAAGCTCTGTTAAGATGTGTTCCAACGTGACAGGAGTTGGAAATCTACTATGTACTGAATACTGAAGGAGAAAAAAACGACTGGAATTTTTAGTACTCTCAAGCCACATTCGATCATAGGTAGACGAAGAACCTCGTTGGTAGTAGAGATGTAAACTGCAATAAAAGAAGTTGTACATAAAATTCTAACTAAAATCAATGAAGATCGGGATTTACGTGAAATTAAAAGAACTGAAATCTAGAAATTGTTCAGAGAACTTAATTTTTGCTGGGAAAAACCAGGTAGGAAATCTGATCTTATAGATCGTGCGGAAAATGTCCGTTGGAGATGGAAATATCTCTCAAGTAAAAGGTAGAGTTGGAAGAAATAACACAACTTAAAACAATTAGTAAGTTTACTGAACTTTTGAAAGATTTTTTTGAATAAATTTGCTGCAGAAAATTGGGGAAAATCCATATATAAAAGTATAAAAAAAAAATGTAAAAACTCGATCTAATAATCGGTGAGATAGAGGAACCAATTATAATTAATTTGAGGGAAGATAGCTTCACTGACTTTGATTACGAATTATATACGTGATATTTACCTGCGTTAACACAATTTATTATTTAAATGTTCTGTAATATATAAAAATTAATTACATTTAAATCCCTTTTTGGTGTTTAATTGTAGTTCTGCATATGGTTTAAGAAATAAATAAACTGAAACGTCAAATGTCTTAAAAATGTTTTTAATTAATAATAAAATGACCGATAGCCCGAAAAAATTTAATATTATATGGACGAATTTATTTATATATGTTTAACTTCTTGTATTTTTGACAATGGATATTTTGTAAGTATTTAAATTATAACTTAGAATTTTTTGAGATGCAGGCTACGTTTTAGTCTAAATGTGCTTAAAACGATTTCTATGCCAAAATTAAAAATAATAAAAATGCAGTTGTGATTTGTATTAAATATGTCAAAATTATTTATATTTTCTAATGTATCTGAATATTAAGAAATCAAGAAATAAAATAATATTATAAAAACTTTTTTAATTTAAGTTTATTACCGAAATAATATTCTATGCCATAAATAATTTGTGATAAAATAAACCTCCTTCCGACGCCTATGACAAGGACTTTTTAACACTTCACATATCCATATGTATTGTTATCCAACTCAAATATTCCATTATTATAGACAGGTGTTTTTGATTTTAAAATTTCTAACCCATCCCTATAAAAATATATTTAACTAACAGATTTTGCCAAAGACACCTGACTCAAGAACACATGTAGTTTCCGAAGAAAAAGAGTAAAAAATGATATATTACTCTCTCTAGTTCTTGAATAAATTATAGTATATGAGGCAGCATCGAGTCTATTTTCCTGAACTTAAAGCTCTTGGGGAGGGGGGGCCACCGCCCCCCCCCCGCCCCTGGATCCGCGCCTGATGCTATCAAGCATCTCATAAAACAACTTTTTATAGGTAAAAATAGCAATAAATTATTCACGATATAATCAATTAATTCGCAATAATGAAATAAAAACAAATCTAAATAATTATATCTTTTCTTTTACTTCTAACAGCGCCTTTCTTGTTCTGATGTTCACGATCACGTTGACCCACTGTATTTTATTGACCGCTTCTTTCAACAAGTCTATAGGGGAGAGTAAATTACGCTGACATATTTTTTTAAGAGTTAGAAACACTACATTTTATTTAAGGCTTATCTTTTTCCAGGAGATAATGTGAAATATGACAACAATTTCCACGTGTGATGTAGACTGTAACCTGAATCTTTATTAATATTATTTAGATATTTACAAATTTCGAATGATTCTCTAATTTTACGTTTAAAGAAACCAGACACTGATGCTAGCACCTTAGTTTATTTTACATTAAAAGTGACCTGAGCAATGCTGGTGTTCAGCCACTGCAGATTGTACAATTTTTCGTTTTTATACATCTTTCATGTTTCTTAAGCCTACTGGATGTAGACAGTCCTGTTTCATCTCCATACACTTTACCACAAGAGCACGGTATCTTGGTATGCTTGAAATAGAATTGTGTCCTTTAGAGACTTCAAGAACTGTCCAACTTTCTTACATGTGTTGTAAATTGTCCGACTGTTCGATTTTCGGAGCAATCTAGCATTCTTGTCGGTGGTTCCGTGTATGTAAGGTCAGACAACACTGTTCATAGGAGCTACATTTATAACATTTTGTTGAGCTCTTGGGTTTTTATATTTATTAATAGAATGACTTATATCTTCAGCGCAATATCTGTTGCTTCTCTTTACAGGAAAAATCGAGGCCTTCTTTAAAAACTCTGCACACTTCCAATCCAAAGATTAAAAACCATCCAATTAGATCCCGGAAACATATTGGTCAGTTTTGATGTAGATTCCCACAAATCTTCCCATAGATGATTCAATTTCCATAATATCGGACATGTTAGGAAACAACATGGACTCCGCCCTACTAGAATTAATTAAAGCATATTTGACTTCCCCTTATTTAACTTTTCAAGGAACTTTCAAAGAGCAGACTTCTGGAGCGGCCATGGGATCTTCGCTATCACCTGTGGTAGCTAAGATTTTCATGGAAGCTTTCGAAGAAAACGCCTTATCTTCTGCTCCTCTAAAACCTAAATTTTAGTACAGATATATGGGTGATACGTTGGTAGTTTAGCCGCATGGTGGAGATAACCTCCATAATTTCCTGAATCATTTAAATCAACAGCACCCCAATATAAAATTCACTATGGAAACTGAATCAAATGGTGGTCTTCCCTTTCTTGATGTATTAGTACAAAGGAAGGAGAATGGCAAATTAGGACATTCTGTGTACAGAAAACCAACACATACAAATCGATATCTCAGTGGAACATCACACCATTATCTTTCACAAAAACAATCCGTCACAAACTCTTTGGTACATAGAGTACCTTCAATATGTGACGAAAAATCACTGAAATTAGAAACAGGAAAACTGACTAATGCTCTGAGAGGCAACGGATAGTGTGCTTAAGATACAAAACGTTCTATTAATAAATATAAAAACCCATCCCCTCAACAAAATATCATGAATGTACCTCCTATGAACAGTGTTGTCTTGTCTTACATACACGCAACCACAGACAAGATTGCCAGATTGCTTCGAAAATCAAACAATCAGACAATTTTCAATACATGTAAGAAAGTTGGACAATGTTTGAAGTCTACAAAGGACGCAATTCCATTTCAAACAAAAGGCTCTAACAAGATACTTTGCTCTTGTGGTAAAGTGTATGTAGGTGAAACAGCACGGTCTATATCCACTAGGCTTAAGGAGCATGAAAGATGTATAGAAAAGAAACAAATTAAACAATCTGCAGTAGCTGAACACCAGCATTTTTCATACTCTTAATGTAAAAGAAACTAAGGTGCTAGCATCAGTGTCTATTTTTTTAGACGTAAAATTAGTGATTCAATCGCAATGTGTAAATATTCAAATAATATTAATATAGATGCAGATTATAGTCTACATCACACGTGGAAATCGATTGTAACGCTGGATCACGGTTCGCTGAGCACCAGTCGGATATAAATACCGGGCTGTTGCTCCTCGATAGTCATTCAATGTTCTAATCTCGTGGAGTAAAGATACTTGAAGATGCCTCGTGCAATCGTAGGCGAAACGTCAGATAATAATTCCAATTTGACACGGTCTAAACCAAAAAACCCTGATTTTCAACTTGAGCAAAGCCGCTAAAGTTTTCGTTCTTTATTAACTAAATTCCGTTATAACCAAAAATGGCACCATGTTGAAAATATTTTAGCCGAATTGCCCCCATCGACTTTAGTAAACTGCCAAATTTTAGAAACTTTCCAAAGTTTATTTTCCGAGAAATTGAGCGCGGCAGCTCGTTGTAAGATACACTGTATTGCATGAATATTTGACCATTAAGAAGCTGTGCTGGTGTTGTATCTGGCATAATTTGAAAATCGCTTGTGACGGTTAGTGCAAGGGAATGCTCAAAAAATAGGGTGGCGGTACAATAATAAAAGTTGTTTGTAGATGATGAGTCTTAAAGTGCGTATAAATATGGCGAGTCGAGCGCGTGACGAGCTTGCAACGAACTGATCTTTATCGGTTCGAACCCTTCTTCGACGCCCGGCGCTAAAAGAGATTTCTAGCGTCTGAATGGTGTAAATCAATAAAGGGTAAAGAAAAAAATATATTTAAGTTTTGATTATATTTTTTATATTTCGAAATGAAATTTAGTTAATTTTTTCTTATTTTCCAAATATTTAATAATGAATCCCGAAATCAGTTTATATGGGGTTGAACATAACTTTTTAAATGATTTTATATACATATTATCTCCTATATTTATTAATAAAAAAGAATACTTTTACAAGATCTTTTGATAAATCTTGGAAATCAGCCTTTACACGAAATTGTGTTTTCCCGTTCACTGGCCAATATTACAATACCTCATGCTGTCAAATTGGCTGAAATTTTTTTTATTATCATATTTTCTTTAAATACAAAATAAATAAAAGGTAGTTTTTCTTATTTTCGAAATATTACTTAATTAATCTCGAAATTAGCTTATACGTAGATCGTCAGTAATCTGTTCACGGTTCAATATAGCGGTTTTCAGGTTGCTAAAAAAGAACCTACTTTTTTCAAGACTGTTATTTTCTAATTATCTTTAATATTTCAAAGTAAAAAGCGAAATTTAACCATTTTGTTCACTAGTTTGTTTGGCGATGATTGTCGCGGCGAATGTGGCTGCATCGATGCGAACTTCAATTAAGTTTTTCTTTAATAACATAGTTAATGCCATTTCACCAGTCCTCGCTGATAATTTTTTTTAATGTATTAAAAAATTAACGTATTCCTTATAGTTTACAATTTGGGTTATCCCGAGTTATGAATTAGTTGTGCCCATATAAGTTTAGTGGAATTTAATTAATGTGTTCGAAGCACAACATTTCCATGTTCTTCAGCCCATTCCTCTATCACATGTTTCTTAAATTGTATTTCTTTGTCATTCGCAATTTTTACAAGTTCCTTCTTTAGTAAACCGTTCATAAAGGAAATATGTTTTTTTGATAACTAATCTGTAATATCTCTTTTTCAACTATGTTACTGGCAACTTTTCCACCAGTCTAGAATGATAACTGGCGTTATCCAAATCTACAACTGACCTCTCCGGAATCAGTTGTATCATTTGATAAAAATATCTTTGAAAGATATCCGGCGTCATTTATTCATGTTAATTTTTGGTAGATTTCGGTTCAACTTGCTGCAAAACTCCTATTCATTCCCTCCAATATGAATTGTAATGAGTTTGTGGCCCTGAACGGATAACGGTTTTAAATCTGTCGATAACCTTTCTAAGAATACTTCACGAAAAATTGCTATATTCTTATCTTCATACATTTCTTGTACTATGTGTCCTGTACTGAGACAGGTTACATCCAAATAATAAATGTTTTTGCCTTCCCTGTGGTATTTTCAGTATCCCTATGAGAAATTCATTTTTGTCAGCACTTTCTACAGATTGGTTTTTCACATTCTAGTTTTGTTTCATAACTTTCAAAACTTTATCGAGACTTGCTTTTTATTTTCTAACTAAAAACTTTCTAATTCGTGAACGTGTCTTCTTAGTATGTTTTTGAAGTATTGGTATAATTTTTTTCTTCTTGGGTACGGTTTAGGCTAGCACACAGTTCCTCCCTTTCTTTCCTTAATTCACCTATAAGTTGTAGATTCGCTAAGTTTTGGAGTAAAAGTAGAAATTTTCAATAGCTAGCACTGAAAGTTGTAAGACAAGAACATAGCAAGGCCTTACATTTATACACATCTGAAGTATACTTAAAAATGTCATTACTGTTAATTGCCCAACTGAGATGTATACTTTTAAATCAAATTATCTTTTAAGTATACAACTCTCTCCTCAAATATATACTTAAGATGTATACAATATCTACCCCTTGCTTTATCCGAATTTGGAAAGCCGAATTATTTATGAAATCTGTTCTGAGAATTTCTATGGTTTTGGTTTATGCCTCTTCACAGGTGTGCATACAATTATCATACTTTGTCTGACAATGAAAAACAAACGACAGCTTATTAAGTATATTAAATAAAAAACGAAAACTTGAATTACAATAGCACACTACCTTGTATACAAAAATGGTTAGGATTCAAACTTCTAGAAAATTTATAGTTCCAACATATTAGCGGATATCCCTTCGTTACATTTTGAATATATGGTAAACAAAATAGAAACAGTCATTTCCAAAAGAAAAATATATTATCAGCAGCCCATTTCCATATGGCAGACGCACTCGAAATTTTCTTCTCGCTGGTCTCTGAAAATTTTCTGACACAATTTCATTTCACATATTTACTTCTTTTCTTCTCTAAAATGTTTGTCCATAACTCACAAATTTTGGAATTCCTCTATTTTCTTCCGATCACTCCATATTCACTTATGAACAACTTTTATTCAATTAATGCTAAGTGCTAAATAAATTTCATTTCATTAACAAAAAAGTAAGAAAATTTCGTGTCTTCAATCTCACTGTAAAGTAAATTTTTTCGAAAAAGCGTATCATAAACCCGTCCCACTAGATAAAAAAAATCCTTTGAGTTCGCACCAAAAAACCGACAGAAAATGGATCGATGCGAGTATCGGTCGAGCTACTCGAAAACAATAGAAGTATAAAAAAATTGACTTCTTGTGACCCAACTGCATTTATTACCTCTTTTCAAATTTGCCGACGATGGCCCTCGATAACAATAGAAATCGGCAAAATTACAAAAGAGTCTCGTTGGAAGCTCGAGGCATACTCGACTCAGGCTCGACTTGCCATATTTATACGCACCTTTAGATTTCAGGATTTCAGAATCGAGGAAAGAAATAAGCTTGCAAAAAAATCTTAAAATGACAGAAAATTGCACGTGCTAACTTTTTCAAACACATCAATGTTTCAAAAATATCAGTACATCATTACCATAATTAATTTTAATGACAAATTTAACACACAACAAATACCTTTACTAATTAGTAATTTAGTCCTAACCTGAACTAACCAAAATTCGCAATAAAAATTGCCAAACAATTATTGACGCGGCCTCAGACCGGAAAGTTTATAATGAAATTGTTCTATTAATACCACAAATTTTGCGCCATAAACCTTTTACCACAGGATAATGATGTTTCTTTTAAGATCGATTTACTGAACCACAAATGTCGCATGCAAGCGAATTTTTCATTCCAGTGCACATTTACACATTGCGGAATGCTTTTTAACTTTGACATGTGCCATTGTATGTATTTTTCTGAGCGATTGATGCTGGCTGAAGCACTTTGTGAACTGATTCGTGCAACGACTGCTAAATAACGTCGAAAATGAAAATTGTGAAAAACGATCTAACTTTAAAATATACAGGGTTCATTATTTAAAATTATCTATATAGGTATTTATTCCATTTGTTATCAATTTTAGGTCATAGTTCTTATACAAGCTGTTTCCAAACAGTTGTTCTTGAGCTAGTTTTAAGCATAAAAGTTCATATAAACATATGTCTGAGAATGCTTAGTTTTTAAAATACAGTGTGGGTAAATTCATTATAATTTTTAGTTTCTTAAATCATATATTTTTAAAGATAATTAAGTCGAATTTGGAACATAAAAAATTCTTATTATGTGAAATAATATACGGAGTGGTACTTTTGTCCGGGTTTGTAAACTTTTACCCTCTCGAACTTTTTTCCGGACACCACTGACTTGATTTCTCAGTTAGCTTCCATCTTAATGTGAAACTTTTCTGTTTCTTAAATTTTCCTCTAGAAATCAACAGTTTTTCTACAAAAAACGAAAATACATAAGTCAAAAACCATAATGTATTTGTTTAAATAAATTTTAACGAACAGGGAATATACAACATAATAATCACAGAATTGTGGAGTTCACAGAATTAAAGACCATAAGAAAACAAATAAAAGCAGACTTAAGAAAATACCAAGAAGAACGCATGGAATAAATAATAGAAAAGAACCGAAGTCTAAAGGGAATGAAGTCTAAAGTAGGAAAGGAGAAGGTAATTCTGCTAAAGAACCGGGGCGATGAAGTAAGAGATAGAAAGGAGATAATAATGATAACTGAACAATACTATGAAGACCTATATAGCCCAAGAAACCCGCTCTCGGCTAATACTATAAATAATTTAAAAAAAGACAATAACAAATGTGAATTCTGAAGCCCTGCTAGATATTACAGAGGATGAAATAGATAAAGCCATACAAGATATGAAAAGAAATAAAGCAGCGGGAGGTGACAAAGTCTTAATAGAACTTCTTAAGGAAGGAGGAAGAAAAGTTAAGGAATATTTAAAGATCTTATTCAACAGATGTCTTGTCGAAGGTAGGATACCCAGTGGATGGAACAACGCTAACACAATTTTGATATATAAAAAAGGCGATCCGGCGACTCTGGACAATTATAGGCCTATATCCCTTCTCTCCCAGTTATACAAAACCTTCATGAAAATCATAACTAGCAGATTGACGAACAAATTCGACACATATCAACCTGTTGAACAAGCAGGATTCAGAAGAGGATATGGAACATACGACCACCTGCATACACTAAAAATATTAATTGAAAAAACTAACGAGTATAATCTGCCTCTGTAGATGGCCTTTGTTAACTACGAGAAGGCTTTCGACAGCGTAGAACTATGGGCTGTTGAAGAAGCTTTGGTAAATAGCAGAATAGACTCGAGATACAAAAATCTATTGCATAATGTCTATCTAGACGCAACGATGACAGTACAACTTGATGACGAGCTAAAGACGAACCGCATCCCAATCAAAAGAGGAGTAAGACAGGGAGATACGATCTCGCCCAAATTATTTACAGTGGCCTTGGAAGACTTGTTCAAATCATTAAATTGGGAAAATAAAGGGATAAACATTAATGGTAGATTCCTAAATCATCTGAGATATGCAGATGATATACTTTTGATCGCATCCGAGTGGGAAGAGCTGCAGTCAATGATAAACGACCTCCATGAAATATCGCTCCAACGAGGATTAACGATCTCAGAATCTCAGAAAAACAAAAGTAATGTCAAACTCAGACGAATAACAAGTTATAACAGTAATGCAACCGAAATAGAACAGGTGAATGAATATATATATATATATATATATATATATATATATATATATACCTGGGCCAGGCCATAAGACCAAGTAAGGACAACCAGACAGCCGAAATAACACGAAGAACTCGATTGGGATGGACGGCGTTCAGAAAACTCTCTCATGTTTTGAAAAATTAGAAAATTTCATTATACTTAAGAACCAAAGTATTTGATTGTTGTATATTGCCCGTTCTAACAAACGGAGCGCAGACGTGGACCTTTCCAAAATCAAATTTGGACAGAATCCGCAAAACTCAAAAGGCCATGGAACAACACATGTTAGGAATATCACTCAGAGATAAAAAACGAAATGAGTGGATAAGAAGAAAAACCAACGCAGTTGACGCTATAGAAAGAGCAGCATCACTAAAATGAAAATGGGCAGGCCATAACGAACGAATAAAAGACAACCGTTGGAATTCAGAAATTGGAAAATGGCGCCCATATGAAGGGAAAAAATCCAGAGATAGGCCACAGATGAGATGGAAGGATGACATAGTCAGACATGCCGGCTTGATGTGGCAAAGAAGAGCCCAGAATAGAGAAATTTGGAAACAAATAGGGGAGGCGTATATCCAGTTTTAGAAGGATGAAAACTAGGCTAAAATAAAATGAAATGAATGAATAACAGAATATGAATAACTGTAACAAAATATTAATAACAGAAAGTACAACAAATGTTAAACATGATCACTCTCAGCCATAATGACAGAATTCGATCTTCGTCTCATTGAAGAGCGCATTCGTTGAAATAATCCTGGAGTATTTTTTATCCTTTCGCGAGACGCAATAATGCGATTCCTAAAATCTTCAACATCTTCAACAGAAGATGCATAAATCAAAAATTTAAGAAAACCCCTAGATGCAAAAATCCAAAGCATTTAGATCCAGAGATCGGGCAAGCCAGTGTTGAGTGCCTTCTCGACCTACCCAACGATTTGGATACACTGCCTCTAAGTGACGACGTGCATTGATACTGAAATGTGCTGGGGCGCCATCATGTTTAAACCATAATTCTTATCTAACTTGAAGAGGAACATTTTCAAGAAGGGCGGGTAACTCTTCAACGGGAAAGTAACAGTATTGCCATTTAATCTTAATGAAAGGCAACATAAGCCAATTAGATAATCATATATGATGCCAATTCATACATTTAATGAAAACTGATGTTGATAATTGGCTTTAAGAAATGCATGCGAATTTTCTTCAGTCCAGATGTGATATATATATTTATATATATATATATATATATATATATATATATATATATATATATATATATATATATATATATATATATATATATATATATATATCCGTTTTCATAGCGTTCTACGCCTTCCGGTTCCCAGTCTCCATTGTTTCCGGTCT
Source organism: Diaprepes abbreviatus (assembly GCA_034092305.1). Taxonomy (NCBI): domain Eukaryota; kingdom Metazoa; phylum Arthropoda; class Insecta; order Coleoptera; family Curculionidae; genus Diaprepes; species Diaprepes abbreviatus. Next base: position 343,154 of record JASJET010000225.1, on the reverse strand, counting down.
TTCTCTTTTTATTTTTTCATTTGGTGTCCATTTTAGGATTTGCTTTGGTAGGCGTGTGTCCGTCATTCTCTCCACATGTCCATACCATACCAGCTGACGTTGTTCGATTTCATCGAGAATAGTTTTCTTTATGCCCATAATCTCTCTAATTCTCTCGTTGGTTATCCGTTCGATCCTTGACTTTCCGGCAGATCTTCGCCAAAAGTCCATTTTAAGAGCCAGCAGTTTACGTTCTAAAATTTTACTTATCTGCCATGTTTCACATCCATACAATACAACGCTTTTAAATATTGCATTATATAAAAGATTTTTTCTTTCCTTGGAGACGTTTGTTGTTCATAATAGTTAGTTATTCGCTCCAATATTTCTTCTTCAGTTCGTCCACTTTGACTGATCTTTGTTCCAAGGTAGGTATAATCAGAACAAGATTTTACTATGATATTGTCATCCACTTCCAAATCTGTTTCTTCTCCACCGATACACATATATTTAGTTTTACTGCAGTTGACAGTTAATCCCTACTCTGCGTATTCTTTAAATAGTTTCCTCGTCATAAACTCGAGGTCTTCTTTATATTGGGTCACTACCACTTGGTCATCTGCCAAATGAAGCGTATATAAATGGGTGTCATTTTTTAATTCTATTCCTATTCTACTGCATGATCTCCAATGTGATTATTGTGTAAATTTCTCATGAATTTCCTTGAAAAGGTTGCCTCATCAGTAAACAAAAAATGAGATAAAAAAAAGGGGAGATTAGGCGATCATTTGAAGTATCCACTGGCAAAAAACTATACATGACAAAAAGTCTCAAGGTGAAAACGTCTGCACTCTCTGGATATGGTAGGGATACAACTGGTGTTCTTTTAAAATTCGGAATACAATTTTCTCGTAAACGCTGATGAAGACAAGGAAATGTGGTATGGGGAGGTAACCTACGTTGTGGATATAATTCAGCATAAATCTGTTGAGCTTCTAATGCATTTGCATTAGCTGGACCATAAACAAAATGCATATCTAACATTTCAACATTTGTAAAATCTGTAATTTTTACTATTTTTTTACTTACTTTACATTAAAAGTACACACTTATCCACAAATATTATGCATCTGAACATATCTTTTCGTGGAAAAACTATTGACTTTTAAATGAAAACTTGAGAGACCAAAAGGTTTTACAATAAAATGGGAAACCTTACTGAATAATCAAATCGAGTCAGTGGGGCCCGAAAAAAGTTCAAGAGGATAAAATTTTCCAGACCTGGAGAAAAGTACTACTTTGTATATTATTTCACATAATAAGAATTTTTCCATCAGAAATATAAAAAGTGTTATGTGTTTCAAATTTGACTTAATTTTCTTTAAAAAAAATTATATAAATTTACAAAATTAAAAATAATAATAAAATTTAACACATTGTATTTTAAAAATAAGCGTTATAGGACATATGTTTATATGACCTTTTATGCTCAAAATTAGTTCACGAATAACTCTTTAAAATTTTGTACACTTATTTGAAAATACCCTATATATAAAAAAGGTAGACACACGTGTAGACATATTAAACTGCGCAGAAAAGTTGAGTAGTTTACATTAGGACGACAATGTGAATTGAGGGAATATAATTTATGGCAAAATGGGTAAACGTATAATAACTGTATTACCACCAAAAGCTAACGAGCGACCTAAACCAATTAACACTTAATGATGTTCAATGGTTATACATTTATAAAACTTTGAAATATGATTATTATACGAAAAATAATCTTCAATTTTTTCCATATCTTTTATAGGGTTGAATAAAATGTGGTTTTCGGACTTGCATTGTCTTTATTTTTATTTATTTTTACGATGTTTCTATTAGGTTATATCTCTAATCGTTATCAAGTTAAAACTGAATGTTTTGTCTTAAGACTATGAGCTTATATAGGGACTGTGTCCACTGAAGCGCAAAGGACATACCTCAATCATTTGATGTTACAAAGTAGTGGTTTACTGAAGATTCCATTATTGATGTTAATGTAAGCTAATTCTATAAATTTTCTTTTTTTCATATTGGGTTCTATATATATTTCCGCAGCCTCAGACCATTTTATATGGTGTTGTTTATCCCAGGAGTGTTCTGCAATACCTGATCTCGACGTTTCCCTTTTTTGTGTATGAGTTTTATGTTCCTTAATTCTAACTTTTAGTGGTCGTTTAGTTTCTCCAATATACATTTCACCACACTCACATGGAACTTTGTAAACACATTCTTTCTTATCGGCACTTTTTGGTTTTGTTTTTGTTAAATGAGCTCTAAGTGTATTTCCTGATTTAAAGGCTGTTTTTATATTATAACTAATGTCAATTCATCTTATTTTCCCCAAAGTTCCCTTAATGTACGGAATTGTGAAGAAGGAACGTGTTTCTTGCTGTCCAGTGTTCGTTGTTCTAAAGTTATTTATAACATCGTCAATTAGTTTCAAAGGATAACCATTGTGTTGTAAATCGGATTTAATATTTGCTACCTCTTTTTCCAATGAATCAGCATTATTGCATATAGATATAGCGCAATTATAAAGGTTGACAGAATGACTGGAACTATGTTTAAGGTATTGTCCAGTATGTGTTGGTTTTCTGTATACTGAAGTTTTAATAGTTTCGTTTGAGCGATTCACCATGACATTTAGGAAAGGCAATTGATCATTTACCTCTTTTTCCATGGTAAACTTAATTGTAGGTCGAATGTTATTTATATGTTTCAAGAAATCATTAATTTCTTGATCATTTCTCTTCCATACGATGAAGGTATCATCGACATATCTCAACCAAACTTTCGGTTTTATTGTTTTCGTTTCTATGGCATCAGTTTCGAACTATTCCATATGTATATTGGCGACGACTGGAGAGAGTGAAGAACCTATCGGAAGCCCGTCGTCTTGAGCATAGAACTTGTCCTTTACTTGAAAGTAAGCACTATGCAGGCAACACTCCAAAATATCTATCACCCAGTCCAGTGGTAACGTGGTTCAATCTGATAAAGTAGTATCATTTGAATGTCTAGTTTTGATTATATCTAGTAATTCCTCTAATGGTACATTAATATACGGACTTTTTACATCAAAGCTTATTAGTCTGTCGTCTGGCTCTAGATTGATGCTACTAATAATGTTCATGAAATGTGTGAAATTTTTAACATATGTGTTCGTCTTACCTTCTAAAGGTTGTATGATTTTTAAAAGAAACTTCGCCAGTGCATTTGTTGGGGGTCCACTGAAGCTGGTTATTGGCCTCAATGGTATGTTCGTTTTATGAATTTTTGGTAGTCCGTAAAAATGTGGTGGCTTACTGTAGTATGGTGTGAGCGCCGATCGTAGGTTGTCAGGTATATGGTCTTGGTATTTCCTTAGTGTTCTGTAGATTTTCGATTCTATAGATTTAGTAGGGTTACGAGATCTTTTATAGGGGTTTTTGCGAGTTTAAACATCGGTTACTTAAAACTTGATTATTGAATATACTCCATATTCAGAAATAGAAAAAAATGTAACGGAATGACGGAATAGGTTTTTATCTTTCGTTTAAACTTTTAGTTCTGATATTCTTTTTAAACCTTGCATCGACGGAACCAGAATTTGGACAATATCGCCTAATAATAAGTGCTCTCGCTAAAACCAAAATTTTCTGAGCATTGCACCAACAGCGTGTTCTTCTGTCCATTGTCATCCGGACTCGCATTGCTCAGATTACTGAATTAAATCTAATCTTTGTTGTTTACACTCCATTGTGATGGTTATTGAAAATTTTATATTTTGTGTGTAAAATTCCTGTGCTTGATGTAACGGCCCTTTCAAAACTTAAAAAAAAATATGGCTTGTTCAATTTCTATAAAAATCCGATTATTCTTTCATACAGCTTGATAATTTAAGAACTAAGGCTTCACAGTTATGTTTAAGGCTGCAAACGCCATTTTTCAACATAGAATTTAAAATATATCAAAAACAGTTAGACTTATATACACAATATTATACATGAAATATATCTATAGTTTTGCGTAATATCAAAAAAAAATGAAATATAGAGTGTTTCATTTAAAATATATAGGAGGGCATCAACTTCCGGTTTTAATCGAAAGTGTTTGATATTAAAGTGTATAGTGTTTCGAATGCGCGCCATAATTAGAATTTAGTTATTTTCATTTTTACAATTCACAATTGGTACCTGTGCATTTGACCCTGAATGCGCGCAGCTGTGAACCGCGAGACAGCGTGAGACCGTGAAAGAGTGGACGTGAGAAATAAGCGGTGCTCTAGATAGCATTTTTTAAATATGTATCTTGTGGCCTCAATGGCTTAGAACCATTTTTACGTGTACTATTGTGAACTAGAACCATTGAGAGTGATCCTGGAATGCCGGCCGGTAGAAGCTAAACCAGATGAGCCGTGGATAAGTGCAGTATTTATAACCACTTGTGAATAACTGTTGATTTTCGTGTAATAAGTTGGTCCCTTGCAGATATCGAAATACCATCCATTTAATGGTCCTTCGAGCCGGATAATTGAAAAGTTCTATGGAAAATTCAGTTTTCTAATTTAATCTTCAAAATATAAAGCCCCATCGGCTTTAGTAAACTGCCAAATTATAAACATTTTCCAAAGTCTGTTTTCCGAGAAATCGATCGTGGCAGTTCGTAGTGAGACACACTGTATATACATATATACTGAGTGAATCATTTTTAAAAAAGACACAAATAATTCTAATGGAAGGCCTAAATCGAAACAACTGTAGGCTCAAAAGTTTTATATATTCGAAGGGGAAGTCGACTAATAATCTTCAATTTGAATTTGGGCTTGACCTTCAAGGTCAAAAATTGAGATAAGGTCAATCTTATTTTTTAAAATGAGATCCTGCATTTACAATTGCAGAAATGGAAAGTAAGAGGTCTTTTTTTAGAGGTTAAAATTTCAAAATAATGAAATTTGTTGTGTTTTTTTAAGTGTTTGAAGTAAACATACCATCTGAAGTTTGCAGACTATGACTTGAAATATTAATTGCTAACCTTTGAGGTTTAAAGACAACAGAAAATGACCTAAAATAGCCATAGACTAGTAAATCATTTTTTAAAATCTTAAAATATAAAAATGATCACAAATATTACTGGTTACTGTTCAAGTACAACATACCCAGAAGTCTAAGCAAGGATCAGAATAATATAACACATATGGTGAGTTTATTATATAAATCCAAATACAATAAACTTGAAAGAAGTTCAGTATTGTTATAAAATGAAAATAAAAGAGAAAGATATGAAAAGGGAAGTACAATGACCCAAATAAACAACGACAGCTTTTGCTATTTTCCTGTTATTTTTTTATTCCATTATATCTTTCTTCCTCCGATTTTATTCAGACATTCAATATAATACTCTATATCATTTAAACTACTGCCTATCAAAGTTTGAAAAGAAGAATTGCCTATAGGCCTATTTAGTGAAGTCTGACCATCTTGACATAAATAAAAAGTCGCAATAAACCATAAAAGACACAAAAAAATATTAATCCTAAGTTATAACAACCCGTTTTCTTTAGCTCGACCTCTTGACGAACTAAACAAATTAGCAAAATCTTGTTTTCCAAGTTTTTCAGAGCTATAAAAACAAGACAATTTGGAATAGTTTCCCCGACATATTAAAAAGTTTATATAAAATCAAGATTCACAAAAGTTTTGAACAATAATATGTATTTATTTCGTTAGTAGACAACTGTTATAATTGATAAATAAATACATTTTTTAAATACCCAAATTTATAGCCCTAATTTTCAGAGCCGAAAGAACATTACTAGTAGTAAAGTGTTCTTGAAATTTGTAATCCGAAAGTGGATCCGTTACTTAATTTGGCACACATTATGCCAAAATTTTATTTGGCATCTCCTGTATTTACTACTTAAGCTAAACTACCTTTTGTTAATTTCCTCATCAGACGTCTATGAAAGAAAGTCTGGAACTTTTTGGAAAATTCTATTTTCTTATTTTTGACATGTTACGCTTATGACAGAAGATTTAGAAATTGCCAAATTTTCTTGTTTTTATTACATCATGTAGTATGAAAATACTTCTAGAAGATTTGGTAATCTTCTGATACCAGGAAAAAGGATATATAAAAAGTCTGTGCTTCCGTGCAGAGTTAGTTTTGAAAAGTCGTCGATGTAACTTGAATTGTTTGACAAGTTGTCAAAATTGAATTTGATTATAAGGTTATAAAATAATAAAGTGTGTATAAAGATCGGCCGTCCGGAACAGTATTTTATATTTGCTCGCCAATTAGTACTTTATAATATACCTACATCTTACATTGCAAACAGAAATATCAAAGGTAAAGAAGATATCAGACTAACAAAGGAAAATTTATTTTACCTTAAAAAGCAGACATGTTATTATTTTCTTATATCGGGTAAAAGATACGGTAATGAATATCAAAATACCACTCGCATTTACTTGAGAAATAGATAAATTTTCTTTTGGTTGCCAACCATTTTAATTGGGTCTTTTTTAAGAAGAATAATATCAGCATTAGAAAAAACATTAATATTATATAATATTTCTTTCGAGCCAATTTTCTTGCTCAGTGATTGCGTTTTTTTCTTTAATTTGGAAAATGTGGAACACTGAAAAACGATTTGAAAAAAATTGTTGCTGGATAATAAGAACTGAGTTATTTTCCCAAATTTCTAAAGAAAATTGGGATAAGAGTATATAGCGAATACGATACAGAATAATTGTAGATTCTAGATGGCCTGAGTTAATGAGATACATGCATACAGGGTAAGTCATTGTTTGGATAAAATTAGTTTATGCTCTTTAGCTAAAATTTATTAAGAAACTATATTTACTGCGTAATGGCGTTTTTAAATCAGTAATCCACGGATGTTTTCCTATCAAGATAGCGAAGCATCGATAGGTGGATATCCATTCCATCAAGAGCAGCGCTCAGCGGTCCAGCGAACCCTAGTTAACGGATATCCCATAATTACACTAAATAGTATCTATCGGTATCACAGTCAAGATATCCCTATCGATGCTAGTAACTATCCTCTAAACTATTCAACGGTTTCACTGTTCGGTGAATAAGACACCCAGCGGTTATCGGTCTCGCGCGCTACCCTCTGGATTAACGTATCAGAGGATCCACTTGAACCGGGCACCTTTATACAGTGGAGCAACAAAAATCCAGGGATCAATTGTGCCTATTAGTTAGTTCAGGTTAGTTCACATTCAATTGCTCCTATTAGTTAGTGGCTGCCGGTTGCCAATTATATTTATTTAAAATTTAAAAATGTGCTCTATATAATGAAATAAACGATTTTTAAAACATCCTGTATCCTATATTTTACATTTTACGAGATGGCCTAAAACTAACTTAATAACCTAAGATAAACAACAACATAAACAAAATCAAATGGACGCTTACGAAGAACAAGAGTATGTATATGTGCTGTTCACAGCACCTAGTGTTAATTGAGCGGTAGTGGTACAGGAGACGGTAACAAGGGTATCATTCACGACGCCTCGTACAACAATTCGCGATTCTATTTACGATGCCTCGTACTAAATATTCACGACGTTATTCATGACGACTCGTACTACTAGAACGGTGGCGAACACACAACCTCAGAATAATAACCCTAACCATGCCGGGCGGCGACAGTTGTTATACGCCCTTAATTCCAACATCGATGAGCATCTGTGGGTAAGCACGTTCGTAGCCATTATGGAACTAAATGAAACACTGACGCCATCTAATGCGCATGTGTATAAGTGGAGACAGGATGACGAGAAATGAAACGACACTGCCCGTGCTTATAAGGGTCTTCGACAGCATAGGTAGGACGGACCAACATTGCCGGTACTTATAAGAGTCCTCCACAATATCGACCAGTAGCGATAGGATATTTGAGAAGGAACCGACACTGCCCGTGCTTATAAGGGTCCTCGATAATATCCATTAAGACGCAGTCAAGCAGATGACCCAGGCAGTCATTTGGACTCTGCATCGGGGTGGAATACGTGAAGTTCTTCGAGAACTAATGGCTAGCGCGGCCTTAAATAGTTTTCCGACCATCAGTCAGTCATTTCCGTGTTCCCACTAAGTCGAAGAGTGATGTTATAAAATTGCATAGGCAACGTTAAGGTATGTCGCTTGGTATTACCATAAACGGAAGCTCCAAAAAACTTCGAAAATCTTAGTTCTCAACATGGCGCGATAACTCCAATTAGAGAACGGTAATACCAAAACTAAATAACTCATAGGCATATTTTAAAAATATTCAAGACTTTACTGGATGTGCCAAAAAAACTAGGACAACATAAAGAAATTTTTAAACTAAAGAACCTGTGTACAAATCATGTATTCGATTTACTGTATAATTTTAAAACTTTTTTATTACGAGCTAGATATACCGTAACTTTATAGTTTTTGAAATAATTGTGTTTATTGGAAAAATTCACATTTTCAAGCAGCATTCAGTAGTAAATATCGTTCTTAATTTTGCGAGAAATATTCAGATTTATTATCAAAGAATACTAAAGCTTAGTAGAGGCTATTTCTGCTAAACATTTGCAATAAATTCTGAAAGTTGTAAATAAAACTATATGACTTTCATTCACTATGTCCTATATCTGTTCCTAACAATTTTTCAGATATTTCGCTTTTTTTGCTTTTCTTATTTTTTTGATGAATTTTTGAATCATATTCGCCATGGAAAAAACAATATTAAATAAAATTTGTCAAATTTACAATCGTCATCGCTTGTTCTGATCTACAAATAGTGTTGCTTGATATTATTGCTTTTATTTTATAATAAATATATCATTAAAGTATTAGGAAATGTCGAAAAAAAATGCCTTCTTGCTGATTTCAAAAACGTATAATAGTTCGAGTTAGGGTTAGCTATTATTTAAATATTTAAATTTTAATTAACCTTAAATTTATTTAGAAAAAAAAACAGGTTACTTGCAAAATAAATGTCATCAAGACGTCACGGGACACAAATTCATCTTTTAAAGTACTATAAATCTGAATGTTCATGTCAGGTCCTTTAAGTATTATATCTGACATAGTTAAACGACCTACCTAAATGAATATTACAGACCTTACTAGATAGCCGAGACCTATTTCAAGCTAAAATTGCTTGTCTAAAAAAGGTGTTATTGGATATTTTGTTTTTTTTTCACTTTTTATTCAGTCACAATGTTTTTAATAAAATTATCGTAAGAAAATCTTCAAATGTGGCTTTATCTCTTAGCTAAACACATATTTCTCGGAATCATCGTCTAGTTACTCATTTATTAAAGACAAATTTCCTGTTGGTTCTTGGGTTTAGACCATGTCAAATTGGAATTGTTATCCAACATTTCGTCTACGATTGCACGAGGTCTCTTCAGGGATCTTTACTACACGAGATTAGAAGACTGAATGATGGTTAAGGAGCAAGAGCCCGGCATTTATACCCGACTGGTGTTCAGCGACCCGTGATCCAGCGTTACAATTGATTTCCACGTGTGATGTACACTGTAACCCGTATTTCTATTAATATTATTTGGATATTTATACATTTCGATTGGTTTTCTAATTTTACGTTTAAAGAAATTAGACACTGATACTAGCACCTTGGTTTCTTTTACATTAAAAGTGTGACCTGAGCAATGCTGGTATTACAGCTACTGCAGATTGTACAATTTGTTTCTTTTTTATACATCTTTCATGTTCCTTAAGCCTAGTAGATATAGACCGCCTTATTTCACCTACATACACTTTACCACAAGAACAAGGTCTCTAATAAACGTTTTCTGTTTGAAACTGTATTGCGCCCTTTGGTGACTTCAAACACTATCCAACTTTCTTACATGTTTGTTTGAAGGCTGTAGACAATGTTGAAGATTGACTAAAATGTGCATTGTCTTTATTTTTATTTATTTTTATTTTTGCGACGTTTCGATTAGGTTGTATCTCTAATCGTTATCAAGTATAAACTGAATGTTTTGTCTTAAGACTACGAGCTTACATAGAGACTGTGTCCATTGAAGCGCCAAGTTGCGCTTCACTGTACACACCTCAAAGATTTCATGTTACAAAGTACTAGTTGCCAAAGATAAGATATCTCAACACTCGATTTACTGAAGACTCCATTATTGTTTTTAATGTATGCTGCTTCTATAAATTTTCTTTTTTTTTCATATTGGGTTCCATATATATTGCCAGACAACAGACAAGCAAGTTTTAAGCTCACATAACCGAGAAACAGCGATATTTATATATGAATAAGTTCGTAAATAGGCGAGCATTACATGTCAAGCTTGAGAATCGCGGGTTTTACGTGACCAAATCTACAAATAAGCGAGCTTTACACACCTAACCTGGTAGAAAAATCATCATACGTGGTATTATCTATTAAATTATCAATAGCTTTGACTGTTCTTGGAGAATTATATCACAGATAGGTAAAAAGAGGTTCATTTTTCTATAGAATATTAATGTTCCATCTTTCCGAATTCTTAATTTTTAGTCATGCTTTGCTGCGAAAAAATAACACTCTACACTTGTTTATTTAAGCACGCTGAAGTTCATTTTAGTTTAATCCCTTTCCGCGTCATGTATTGTTTCGCGCCATATATGACAATCTCTTTCCAAAATGGCCAAGAAGCGTCGCACGTACCTCAACGGTACATGGTAGAATACTAGCTTCTTGCACTTGAATCTTCAGCGGAAAACACGTGTTTTCAGACATTAATCTACGCGACTACGCGATCCACTAAAACCTTAAAAACAATTATTTATTCAACACCCATAATAGTCCCAAAACTCAAAGGACTCAGCTCCAGAAAAGTACCCACGATTTCTACATCGGTGAGCAGCCCCTTGTAGGTAGGCCATTTTCAATTTCTCGAGATTGTCATACCTTCGTCGACAATTTTAACTGAAATTAAATTCTTTACTAGCGCCCAAAATACAGCACTACTATTTTCATACAATTAATATCCCTTTATCCGCTATATTTGGAGGTTTGAAAATTAGCATATGCATATTAAGACACAATAGAACATAATAAATATTAATAACAAAATCAAGTTCAACGGGTGCAAACAACAGGTAATACTTAGTCGCATATGAAACAACTTCCTAAACTAGTAAATATAATGCATCAGATAGTATAAATGTTTACAAAAACATAGATACACAGCAAAACATGTCAAAGTTAAAAATTATCCGACAATGGGAACAAATCGTGTGTAAATTGAAATTGAAATAAAAAAAATCTTCTGCATGCGACCGACATCTGCGGTTCAATAAATCGTTTTAGATAAAAGGTCAACGCAGTTGGAAGGTTTAGAGTCTGGTCCGTAAATTTTATACTTTTAACACTGTTAGAAGGAAAAATCAATGAGCCATGGACACATATAGTTGGATCGAGAAATCTTGGCTGTTCCGTCACATGATAGATATTTATTTATCAATTAGAATATTCGTTTTAGTAGTGAAATTATATACGTCAATAAGATTCTGGATCTTGATTGATTGATTGAATCATATAGCAGGCTAAAATTGGCAAGCCTTTACGTTACAACATGAAACGTTCACTTGTTATCTGGATATTTTTCAGGATTGTTCGATTCTTGAAGGTTAGAGCTTTGGACTCGAAGATGATGCAAGAGGCGTTTCATCTACTTCGTAACATGGTTTAAATAATAGTTCTTTATTTTAAGCTTTCTTTCTATATCTTTAAAACATAATGAACGCCATAATATACTAAGTGGCATTAAAAAGAAAAAATGTGTCTTCTCATCTGCATTTATGAGTCATTTTTTGTATTATGTTTCGTTACTTATAAGTAAAAGTATTGTCTTTATTTTTGTTTATTTTTACGACGTTTCGATTAGGTTGTATCTCTAATCGTTATTAATTATAAACTGAATGTTTTGTCTTAAGACTATGAGCTTATATAGAGACTGTATCCATTGAAGCGCAAAGTTTTACTTCACTGTACACACCTCAATGAGTTGATATTATAAAGTAGTGGTTGCTAAAGATTAGGTATCTCAACACTGGGTTTACTGAAGATTCAATTATTATTTTCAATTTCAAGAAACGCAAAAATACGCGAGGACAGCGGAGTGGGGGATGTTGTGAAGTGTATTCGAAACCGTCGTAGGCAGTGGAGAGATCACGTGGAACGTGACAGACTAGCAAAAACCGTGATGAGAGAGAAACCAAACACCAAACGGCCGCCTGGACGGCCCCCCAAAAGATGGAGAGACAGCTGGATTTCGACGTCAAACGAGGATCGATGAGGCATTGTGTAGATAACAGAACTTGGTTCTACCTAGAAGAACAAGAAGAAGAAGAAGGAGAATGTTACCTGCTTCTATAAATTTTGTTTTTTCCTGTTGGGTTCCATACATATTGCTGCAGGTTCAGACCAGTTTATATGATGTTGTTTAATTTGCATTACCCGATGTGGACCTTTCTCCTATATGTCGATGATACATTCATCGTATGGAAGCGTAATGATCAAGAACTTAATAATTTCTTGAATCATCTAAATACCATTCAACCTTCTATTAGGTAACGAAAAAGAGGTAAATGATCAATTGCCCTTCCCAGATGTCATGGTAAATCGTTCAAACGGAACTATTAAAACTTCAGTATACAAGACACCAACACATACTGGACAATATCTTAACAATGATTCTTATCATTCGGTTGTAATAAAATGGGGAATTATAGGGAACCTCTATAATCGTGCTCTATCTATATGCAATAATGCCGATTCATTGGAAAAAGAGGTAATAAACATTAAATCCGATTTACAACAGAATTGTTATCCTTTAGAATTTAACTGACGATGTTATAAATAACTTTAGAACAACGATCATTGGACAGCAAGAAACACATTCCTTCTTCACAATTCCGTACATTAAGGGAACCTTGGAAATAAATTGCCAGCAGTAATAATATAAAAAACAGCCTTTAAATCAGGAAAAACACTTAGAGCTCGCTTAACAAAAACAAAACCAAAAACTATGGATAAGAATGAATGTGTTTACAGAGTTCCATGTGAGTGTGGTCAAATGTATATTGGAGAAACCAAGCGACCGCTAGAAGTTAGAATTAAGGAACATAAAACTCTTTCAGAAGTGAGAACAAAGTTTGAAATCTCTGCAAGGCACCAACCCGGCACAGCCTTTGGTTATGTTCGTGCATTTTGAGAATATATAGAATTGCTCAAATGCAGATAGTAAAGTTTACTCAAAATGCACGAACACACCCAAAGGCTGTACCGGGTTGGTGCTTTGCAGAACTTTTCACAAAGAGAACGAGAAATCGGATCAAATTTGCGAATTTTGTTATAATTTCTGATCTTTGATTTCAAACTTTGTTCTCACTCCTGTGTTTACTACAAAAGAACATTCTTAAAATCTTTCTTGTCTCAGGGTATTTTCCCTGACTAAAGAGACGAACCTAAGTCGAATCAAGCAAAAGAAAACGAACTTGATCGGTTTTCCGATCTTGAACGTCTTTCCTATTGTGTGGAGTCTTGGGCGGATCCACTTTTGCCTTTGCTTTTGATTTGACACTTTTGGAAACTGGGTTATTTAACCGAGTAAACTTTGCGTTTATATTGTATCCCATTTCGGTTTAATTCACATTGCTTTCGACCTATCTGGGTCTCATCAATTTGGCGAAGTAGCCAAAGAGCTTTGAAATTTGAAAAAACTCATACACAAAAAGGGGAAACGTCCAGATCATGTATTGTAAACACGCTTAGGATAAACAACATCATATAAAATGGTTTAAAGCTGCGGTAATATATATGAAACCCAACATGAAAATAAGAAAACTTTAGGAGCACCTTAATTTCAAAATAATAGTGGAATCTTCAATAAACTCAGTGTTGAGATACCTAGTCTTTGGCAACTATTACTTTGTAACATCAAATCATTGGGGTGTGTACAGTGAAGCGAAACTTTGCGCTTCAATGAACACGGTTCCTATATAAGCTCGTAGTCTTAAAACAAAACATTCAGTTTATTTTTGATAATGATGGGAGATACAACCTAATCGAGAAATCGTAAAAATAAACAAAAATAAAGACAAAGCAACTCCGAAAATCATATTGTAGTTAATCTACAATATTGTTTATAATCTCCAAACTTACCGTAAGATATTAAGCATTAAAAAATTTAAGTTTTACAGGCTGTAACTAAACAAGTATCAAGTTTTCGACCTTTTCTAGCATGACTAAGTACCTTTATTTTATCATACAGAGTCACCTCTCCAAGTATCCGGACGCATTATCTGAACATCTCCCTGTATATTAAAGTACCAGTTGGTTAATTAATCTGAAGATAACAATCTCCTTAAAGATCTTTAATTTGGGTTTTCATTTGAAAAATATAAAACTTATGCGCTTTTAAGTGTAATGATCACCATAGTGGAGGAATTAAATTTAATTTCCGCCGTTTTCCTATAAATATATATATATATATATATATATATATATATATATATATATATATATATATATATATATATATATATATATATATATATATATATATATATATATATAATAAAATAGAATAAAATATTGGCGAAGCGGACGTGAAAATTTGTCAATCTACATGATTCTCGTATTAAAAAGTGCGGAGCACTCCAAAGTATGGAATAACTCCGGGTCCGACAGATGGCGACAGCGCTGTTTCGTACTAATATGGGACTCGTCAGGCCACCGCAGTCGGTACAAACCATCATCTCGCCCTTGCATCGTACAAGCCATACTTATAATCAAAATACGGCAAATAAGACGACAAAGGCGACATCTCGATGGTCCACTTGATAATACAAGAACCATACAGATTAACAAAGTTTGTAAGAGAACCGTCATATGGTGGCGCGACGGTGAATTAAAACAGAAATATGTAAAATCGAGTACACGAAACGCGCTGCCCAAAAGATAGGGGTCGCATTTTTCGGTACTGGCAAGCAAGCATACCGCTATTTAAGCAGCCAAAGCCACGTGCCGCACCAAACGATCCCACCATGAGAGCATCGCTTAGCGTGTTTCAAAGCCAAACAAGTAAATAAATATGTAGATAAGTTTTCGTCCATGTAATTTAAAATAAAATAGAATAAAATATTGGCGAAGCGGACGTGAAAATTTGTCAATCTACATGATTCTCGTATTAAAAAGTGTATAATAAACTTTGTTAATCTGTATGGTTCTTGTATTATCAAGTGGACCATCGAGATGTCGCCTTTGTCGTCTTATTTGCCGTATTTTGATTATAAGTATGGCTTGTACGATGCAAGGGCGAGATGATGGTTTGTACCGACTGCGGTGGCCTGACGAGTCCCATATTAGGACGAAACAGCGCTGTCGCCATCTGTCGGACCCGGAGTTATTCCATACTTTGGAGTGCTCCGCACTTTTTAATACGAGAATCATGTAGATTGACAAATTTTCACGTCCGCTTCGCCAATATTTTATTCTATTTTATTTTAAATTACATGGACAAAAACTTATCTACATATATATATATATATATATATATATATATATATATATATATATATATATATATATATATATATATATATAGTTTTCAGTATATTCTATTTAGAATTAGAATTAGCTTTTTTTCTGAATCCCTAGTTTAGTTTAATCAACTGTTGATTATAGCGAAAAGCTGTAATCGTTTCATTAGGTTTCAGCAACTCGTGGAATACCATACGTTTTCGATCTTATCAAACATACAGCATCGTCTTTTGAGATTGAATATTAAATTATGGCGTTAATAGACCGATCTCCGCAATTTTTCAGTAGAACTTTTTCCTAAATTAAAGCAAAAAAGCAGAGTTTCCCACGTATGTTGTTCATTGGTTCAAACCTTAAATTTCCTCATATTGTAGCAGAGGCGGATCCAGCCTCTCTCTTTGGGGAGGGCGATGATATCACAAAAGTACAGTATGGCAAGTTTGTGACGGGAAGGGAGGGAGTGCCAGCAGCATACATTCGTTATTTATTAATATAAAAGGTAGAATCGGTTCTATTTTCCTGAATCAAAGCTTTTGGGAAGGGAAGGGGCGATTGCAAACATACACATTCCTATACTCTATTCAAGGACTAGAGAGAGTAATAAAACTGTTACCAAAACCTCCAACGGACCTGCTCCAGTGCCGCAGGTAACTGAGGACTGCCGTAAATCTAATTATATTTAATTATATTTATATATTATAAGATTTTATAAATTTACTGCAACAATAGAATTTCTGATAACTCAATTTAATTTCTGTCAGTGAGCAAAGTACACCTTACAGTGTGTCCTTAGTGATTTATCTTGTTTGTGCTGGTGTTTATATATTATTTGAGAGCAGTAAGATATCCCAAAGATATGGCTTCCTACTCTATATTTATTCCAAAATCGTTAAACCAAGGCATTTTTCCTCAACGAAAAACTTGTTTATGGTGCCTTAAGACATCAATATCCAGATAATAATGTTAAAAGCTCTGTTGAGATGTGTTCCAAAATTACAGGAGTTAGAAAATTTACTATGTACCGAATACTGAAGGAGAAAAAAACGACTGGAATTGTTAGTACTCCCAAGCCACATTCGACGAAAAACATCGTTGGAAGAAGAGATGTAACCTGCAATAAAAGGAGTTGTACATACATTTTATTATGAGAAGCAGATCCCAACTATCAACAAAATTCGAACTAAAATCAATGAAGATCTAGATTTACCAGAAATTAAAAGAACTGAGCTCTGGAAATTACTCAGAGGACTTAATTTTTGCTGGGAAAAACCAGATAGGAAATCTGTTCGTCCGGAAAATGTCCGTTGGAGAAGGAAATATCTGTCTCAAGTAAAAGGTAGAGTTGCTAGAAATAACACAACTTAAAAAATTAGTAATTTAACTTAACTTTTGAATGGTTTTTTTTTGAATAAAGTTTCTGCAGAAAATTGGGAAAGATTCACATAATAAAAGAATAAAAGAAAATGTGGAAATTTGATCTCATGAATGGTGAGATAGAGAAACCAATTATAATTAATTTCAGCGAAGATAGCTGCACTGACTTTGATTACGAACTATTTAAGTAATGTTTACCATCGTAAACACAATTTATTATTTAAATTTTCTGTAACATATAAAAATTAATTATATTTGAATCCCTTTTTAGTGTTTAATTGTAATTCTGTAGATGGTTTAAGAAATAAATGAAATGAAACGTCAAATGTCCTAAAAATGTTTTTAATTGATAATAAAATGATCGATAGCCCTAAAAATATTTTATTATATGGACGATTTTATTTTTTTATATATGTGTAACTTATTATATTTTTGACCATGAGTATTTTGGAAGTATTTAAATTATAACTTAGAATTTTTTGAGAGAATAAGGCTCCGTTTTAGTCTGAATGTGCCTAAACCGGTTTCTATGCCAAAATTAAAAATATTAAAAATACAGTTGTGATTTGTGTTAAATATGTCAAAATTATCTATATTTTGTATGTATGTGAATTATTAAGAAATCATAAGAAATAAAATTATATTATAAAAACTTTTTATTTTAAGTTTATGACCGAAATAATGTTCTATGCCATAAATACTTAATGATAAAGTAAACCTCCTTCCGAGGCCTATGACAGGGACTAAAATCCTTTTTAACATTTCACACATTCAAATATCTATTGTTATCCAACCCAAATAGTCTATTATTATAGACCGGTATTTTTGATTATAAAATTTCTGATCCATTCCTATGAAAAATATATGTGTCTAACAGATTTTGGCAAAGACACCGGACTAAAGAACACAGGTAGTTTGCGAAGAAAAAACAAGGATAAAAAATGATTTATTACTCTCTCTAGCTCTTGAATAAACTATAGTATAAAAGGCAGGGTCTATTTTCGTGAACTCAAAGCTCTTGGGGGGGATGCGATCGCCCCCCCCGCCCCCCCCCTCTTGGATTCGCGCCTGTATTGTAGGCTATGTCCAATGATTTAAGACAGTATCGCTTAATTACTACTTCCATGAAAATAATACTATTACGCCATCTCATATGAAATAGAGAGAATTATGTTAAAAACTCAATACTATTCTTCCTATTTATAAACGAAATAAACATTTCTCATCCTATAAGTCCGCAAACTTGGCGGACGATACCCTAATATTTTATATATATATATATATATATATATATATATATATATATATATATATATATATATATATATATATATATATATATATATATAGTATAAAGCAATCCAACATGTACTATCCTTTACAGGGTGCACTTTAGGAGATATCCTTTGATTAGTATACAAAAATTCAAAAAAAACAGAAATATGAAGCAGAAAAAGTCAAGTAAGAAAAAATAATCAAAGATAGACAGCGCTCACTGCCTGATCCTTAACTGATAATAAAGATCCTTATATGACTAAAAAATTTATTAATAACATTTTGCAGTAAAAACAATGGAGAATTTTTTGCAGAATTTGTTTTAAATCTTGATATATAGAATACAGAAGAACATAAATTAAATTGTTGAACGTTAAATAGAGAACATGTTTTACAAAATGAGCTGCAATCATTTTGCCTGTCAAAATTTTAATTAAAAATATGACATAAGTAACGTTTTTTCGAAAATATAACTTTGGCAAATTATAATGTCTTAAACCACTTTCAAATCCCACAGGTCAATCATGGTTAAAGCGATAAGTTAAATGAAGAAGAAACTTTTTCTGTATGGATTCCAACCTATTTATATACTTGAAATATATAGGATTTCAAAGCGCATCAGTGCATTGTATAAGAGTTTGAAAGAACTGGAAATTCTGATAATGAAACCCAAATTACGATAATCTTTAGTGACAGTATATTCAATGTGTCTATCAACTAGAGCTAAATAAACATTATTAATACAATAACTATTTTTAAAATTCATTTTTACCCTTAAAATCCTATACACTGACATTTATTACTATTAGAAAAAATTCTATTTTGGTTGCACTATTGTTCAAAGCTATAAAGATCATCCTGCAATAAGACACAGTCTTGCAATGCCGATATGCTTTTCTAAATTATTCATCATCATACAAAAAAACAAAAATTGACATCTTTAATAAAAATTAAAAACAGGAGAAGTTCCAAGTGTGGTCCTTAAGGTACATCAGATGTTAATAATATACTATTGGAGAAGCTATTATTAAAATTACCATACTAGTTACGATTATTAAGATAATTTTGAAGCCAAGTCAATAGGTTACCATGAACATCAATGTCTTGCAATTTAATGCAAAGAATATCATGATGGACTTTATCAAAAGCTTTAAAAAATCGGTGTACACAGGTTCCACAGCATGACGGTAATCTTCAAAAATATGTTGAACATAAGGAATCAGATTAGTGCTTACCGAACTGTCATGAAAAAAACAAGCTAACCTTCCTCAATGAGATGTTTTACGGTAAAAAAGAGATTATCAGTAATAATCGTCTTAAGAACCTTACCATGTGAGTCGGAAATTTTCTATTCAATTTGTTCCCGTGCTTATGCACTGGGGCAATTCGGACACACTTCCAAATGTCAGGTAAGATACCGAGATACCAGGACTGACTAGAAACTGGATACAAAGGCAGCCAACATTGCTTCCACATTTCTTAGTTAACAGCACAGGCAGGCCGTCAGGGTCTCGTCCCTTATTATTTCCAAGTTTATCTATGAATTTTTTAACTTTAATTTCATCTATGGAAGGAGTACAAATAGGTTTGAAAAGACACGACTTTATTGATATAAGGGTATTTCAGGGCTCGAAAGTAGAATGAAATTATTTAGAAAAAACAACCCCAAAATCGTGGTCTGTTAAAAAAATATCATTATCCCTGGTAATAAATCTAGGAATATTCTTGCTATTAAGATTACTGGCTGTAAATGGCCAAAAACTTTTAGTATTAATATCTTACTGATTTTCAGTATATTTCCAACACCTATGACTATGACAGATTTCTTTAATAAGCGTGATAGTATTGGTTTAAAACCACGGAGGAATTTTAGTTTTGTATATTTTAATGAGGACACGTCTTTAGTAATTTCTTGGTTTTTTTCATAACATTATGATTAACAGATCCAATCAGCAAACGCCTCCAATCAACATTACGAATATTGTAATCAGCATAAAGAAATCAATATGTATTAAATCGACTTTTATATTTCATATATAATAAATACGGAAGATTTTAGATACCTGGTTCACTCTAAGGAGGAGAATAAAAAGCGTGGGACTAGAGGATAAAATACTCCGCATCAACTCAAATACTTTAGAGAAAATGAATATATATGGTTGATATAATGAATCTCTCAGTTTCCTGTAAAAACATATAAAAATGTATGAATATTTTTCGGACATTCAAATGTTCCTTTGATAAGAATTTAATGAAATTCGTCACAACATGCCTTAGTTAACATAAAATAATGAACCAATTAAAAATCAAATTTGACTCACAAGTATAAAAGGATTTTAACGCTGTACATATTATATATTACCTGTTATTAATGTCTCTCTCATTTTTCGTATAATATATCAATATAAAAAAAAATACCGAAATTTCTAACTTTGCATTCTTCGTAACATTTTTTTGTGCCTAATATTAACTTCGGTGAAAAATGGTAATGGAATTTGCACATATCTCCCATTATTGTTGATTTACGTTTCTTTTTATATATAAAACGTTACGATTTTCATATAATTTATTTTTGAGCTACGACCTACGAAACTAATAAAATAACTAGAGTTGAAAATCTAATCACTACATGATATAAAAGAAAGATTCCCGATCATGTCTGTGTATATGTCCAAGTTTATATCGGAAAGTGATGAATAAATTTGGTTCATTTTTTCCCATTGGTTATGCCATTTTCATTATATAACACACCATTTATAAAATAAATAGCCGAGTAATAATGAAAATTTTAAATTAAGCCTGAGACACAAGGGGGAGGTTCGAGCGTTTTCTTAACTTACGGTACGAAGAATTTACCTGTGTCTTATGTTTATGTTGCTATTCGAAAAGTTAAAATTATTATTCACGTGAACCTTAGATTTTTCATGTGTCTCTATCTTATCCCAAATAAAAACAAGATCATTTGTTATTTCTTCTATCAAGTTTTGTCTTCTTCAAATACCACATACAAAACAAAGTAGTTTATAATTATTTTTATCAGATGAAGGCACTACAGTACCACAAGTAAGTGAAAGGGGGCTACCAGCTTACAGTCCGAGAGGCAGGGCTCGTTAATGTATCAAATAACAGGCGCAAAGTAACTTCTCCACCACTTTCTGAATCCCAAACTCTATTAGGCACAACTCAATAAAATCATAATAAATAGTTAAAGACATATATTCAAGTAAATAATTAACTTGTCGCAGCTTTACTACAAGTACTTTGATGACATAGATGGAAAAATACCACTTTACTTTAAATCCCTGAAATGTCACCCTGAGTTTTAAAGACTCAGCAAAACTATAACTTAATAAAAAACTAAATACAAGAATGCAACAAATACTTCTGATGGTACACCAGCCAATTCGATTAGTGCATTTTCCCTCGGTTATTATAGTGACGCAACATATCCCTGACCCATAATAATCACGCTGCCCAGGATATAGGCACACTTTGGCCACACTAAAAACAACTGAGACTCTAACGCCAATAACCGGGTTTAAAAAAAGAAGCAACCTCCGCTGTCTAGTCAAATAACATAAAGTTAGTGAAATAATTATGATAACAATTTTTTATTTATCAAATTTGAAAACCCCTGATAACTTAAGTTTAACTGAGAAAATGCTAAAGCTATTACTCTCGTTAGCAGTAAAACATCCGCTCCTTTACCAAACAAACCCGAAAATGCCCGCTTACCGTTTTCATACCAACTGGCTACTTCAATAGCCGAACTGCCTGACAACAGAAGACATACAGTTCCCTTCTATTTCCAAAATAAAACAAGTAAAACCCGTAGTTTTAAATAACCAGATCTATTAATAATAATTTAATATGATTTATCAATAAAACAGTCATAATATATAAAAAATCACAATATTAATTAATCATTACCTTAAAAGATAGTTAAAATCCTTATAACAGTAAGTAAAATCCATTAAAATGTCAATATATACATGCCCCATCTAACAATATACCCTGAAAAGACCCATCTCCTAATAAAGTAAATATTTATACTATTAAGATAATCCTAACAAATGTGCACGAATCATAATAACACTAAACTTGGTAAGTTTACAATGTTTGGCTTTAGCAGCTGACAATAAGTATTTATCTATTTTGGTTAATAGTTAAAAGATAGTAAAAGTTGGATGCTAGCATCCCATGATGACCAAGGATGCATATTGATACCATCCAGTAGGAAGAAGCAACTCCAACGCAGTGTGCCAACATTCTGGAGCTAACCACTCGCCCGCTCGGAGTTAAGAAGGGTGATATTACCCTTCATTTCGTTCAGTTTCCAATGAGGACCATTTATCCAGAATAGCAAACTGGACTTAACCTAGATGTTAAGCAGTAGAAAGAGGAAACCAGAAAATAAAACTCTTAAGAGAACATACTAAATCGAGATCCCAAAATTAACTCATTATAACTCACTTGGAGATGCACAGCAGCAAGCAGTTTTAGGATACAAGATGACGGCAAAATAATAGACAACTCGATCCAGCCTAGACCAAGAGCCGCTATCCAAGTATACAAACAATTATAAATATAAAGTGGTTTATTCCGTAAATATTGGTAAGAACTTAGAAGATCCTCAGTTTGAAAAGGCTTGTCTAGGCTAAGTTAAATTACGCGATTTACCAGCCCACATTATTCCCGTTATTTTACTGTGCCTTTAGCTATCAAAATTAAAAATGGGAGAGAATTAAGTCGTTTAGATACAGTACGTATATACACAAAACCACGATAATGATCAAAAGTACCCTCTATCAGCTGTTTGAGAATCAAACAGAGACAGAACGTCACTCCTGATCGCATAGTCAAAATAAATGTTCATTACTAAAATACAACCCTATGGGCATGACCTAAATAATGTTAACTTAATAAATAATTGAAAAATTCACCAAATATAATATTCAAATCCACCTAGCATTTGTTGATTATAGCAAGGCTTTTGACTCTGTCGAGCTTTGGGCCATATTTCAAGCAATGGACAACTCAAGGTTTGAGTCCAGATACAGAAATCTTCTGAAATATATTTACAATAATGCCACACTGCAAGTAAAGAAAACAGAGGACCTAGAAACACAGAAGATAAATACTGGTCAGTAGGTGAGACAAGGAGATACGATTTCCTCTAAACTCTTTACTTTAACACTAGAAGATGTCTTTAAATAACTAAACTGGGAACATAAGGGCATTAGCATCGATAGTAGAGATGATGGATGTCGTGGTATCAATAAGTAAAGATTTAGACAAGTTATAGGAATTGCTCTCTGAGTTGAAAAATGCTTCTGGGAAAGTTGGATTAAGGATGAACCTAGCAAAAACCAAAATAATGTCTCCAGAAGATACGCCACTTTATGAAGGAAACAACGAAATACAAAGATTCGAGGAATATGTATATTTAGGCCATCTAATTAGACTAAGAAAAGCGGAAATAAATAGAAGAATTAGAATGTTATGGGCAGCCATTGGAAGATTGGAATAAACTCTTAAAAACCCCGATATTTCCATTAATTTGAAAAGAAAAGAATTTAACTCGTACGTTCTCCCAGTAATGACCTATGGAATGGAGATACATTAACAGTTAAAGCAGCCAATAAACTGCGTACTACAGAGAGAGTAATAGAAAGAATTATGCTGCAAGAATAAGAAACGAAGAAGTAAGAAGATGCAAGAAAGTACAGAATGTAATAAAATGCATTGCTACTTTGAAGTGGACCTGGGTGGGGCACGTCGCTAGACAACATTGTACAAGATGAACAAAACATATATCACAATGGAGACCTAGGTCGTCAAAAAGAAGTATTGGAAGACCATCAAAAAGATGGATAGACGACATAAAAAAGAAAGCAGGTAGAAACTGACACCGGATTGTAGAAAATAGGCTGGAACAGAAGAGACTAAATTATGCCTATGTCCAGGAGTAGATCAAATTGAGAGAGAGAAAGAGAGAGAGAATAACCCAATATCTCTAGAAACTACAATGTCAGTAACACGAAATTTAAATTATTATGGCCAATAAAATATTCAAAAGCACCCAAATTTATATCTAAAAAGAGGCTTTATTTGTTTGAGAGGTGTTTTCTATAATATTATTCAATACTATTGTCGTAGTAATACGGCATAATGAAATAAAGACAAGAATGCAAAGGTCGATGGCTGAAATGCATATTTCAGTAATATCCTACCGACACGTTCCGCCCGAAAATAACTACAAATATTAGTACCAAAAAAATATGCATAGTACGTCAACAAAGAGTGTCTGGTAAAGATGCCAGCGGACCCACTGATGAGTCCAACCGCTGGCATCGTGGACGAAACACCGCTGTAAAATTTTGGGTCAATTTTTCAGTTTGGATATCGTAGTTGCGACCTACGAATACAACACTATACAAACATATCAAAATAACTTTATGGCTCATCATTATATCTGTATACTCTCAAAACTAGAATTTTAAGGTCCTTTTGAAAATGTAGTTAAACTAATCAGTAAAACTAGACATATTTACCCCAGGAGAGAAAGAGTTGAAAGCTCGACATAGTATTGATAATAGCTTTTATATACCATGAAATTTCAAATTCACTTTTTAATCTATTTTATGAAAATTTCAGTGAAAATGAAAGAAAAATAAAAGAAAATGCATAACATAATTAGTAAATAAGTTAAAAATGGAGAATAACATATGAAAGAATTTAAATTTACCTGCAGTCAATAAGATAGATAAAATCCAAATGAAAATATTAAGGTAAATTGGTTATAAATGTAAACAAACTATTTTAATGCAAAATTTACTAGTTGCTTGTTAACAAATTCAGGGAAGATAGCTTAAGTGAATATATAAAAAAATACCATTACACCACTTCTCCTTTGTTTAAAGCAATGGAAGTCTTAATTCTAGAAAAAAACTAACTTTGTTCGTAATCATAGCAGCAAATAAAACGATTTATAGTAATAAAACACACACACACACACACCGACATAGAAGAATAAATATTATGGAAATACCCGACAAAGAACTAAAATTAACTGTAAAATATTTTTTAATGCCAAGGGCCAACAAATCAGACAAGAACGAGGAATTAAGCAATTAATTCCAGTTAGGCAGTGCCTGGCGCGTAATTGCATATGGAAAATATTAATACATAGTTCCATTTTTATTGCTCACATATAAACTCCATTAGATCTTCTTCTTTCCAATGTGTCCTATCTGATAGCTTATAGAAAAATTCAGCGTGTTAAAATGTTACGCTGTTACCAGACATGCCAACAATTAATATAAAATCAATCTGATTAAAGCAGTTGTTGAATTATGTGTCTCTTACTGCAAAACAATATATTAGACTAAAATTTACTAAAATTGGGGTTACACCTTTAAATATATACGCATTTTTTACTAAACCCTATATAACACCGGAAGATATAAAAAAGCCCACCCTTATTAAAGCAAAATATATACGTATATAAAAAATTATGAAATTTTTCATAATTTTTTATTCATACCGTAAAAATATTCCGAAATTAAAGGGACCCGTAAATCCAATTACTAATAATTTGTATTATAACCAGAAAGTGTAAAATATTTAATGAGAAAATGTTTACACTCAACTCTAATTACCGACGAAAATGCTTTTTACCCCTAAAAAGATTTATTAGGCTTTACACGTAAATTAAGGTCAATATAATTTATTATTAAATATATTTAAAGCCTTATTTAAACTTATTTTTACTCAATTTTTGTCTTTTTAATTTTAACTAAAAATATATGGTTTGTTATTTAATTCCTGTTAGTATACAAGACTTAGTATGATATTTCAAACAGACTAACATGTTTTTATATTTAATTTAACATAGAAAGTGTCACTTATGTACTCAAAAAAAGAAGAGACAAAGACGAACATAGTGTTGGTTGGTTGTACTTTGCCTAGTCATGAGATACTGAATAAATTTATATTAGGGACAAACCTGAGTGGTTTCAGTTAATATAACTTTATTTATGGATGTTAGTATAAAATCAGGACCGTACTTAAAATCCGTTTCCAATTTGTAATACCTAAAATTATTTCAGTTAAGGCATAGCATAAAAGATTAAAATATACAAAAAACAACTTTTTTTTGTTTTTATTTTTATACAAAATTATTAACGAATCCAACGCACTACACCAAAATAAAAATGTCAGCCACTTTAGGCTAGTACGGCACACAACAATAATTTACTGATCTAGGGAAATTTTGAATTCCCTATACACCATAATCGATGTCATTTTTATGTCATTTGTCTGTCAAATCGACCAGCTTCTTCAGTATTTTGAGTACGAAAACAACTTGCTCTGCGAACATTGTTTAGTGCCAATCTTTCTTATAATTGTTTCAAATTTCATATCAATTGGTACATTATTTTGTGTTTTATGAAGTACTTTGCAACAAGAGAACATAATTGTCTATATCTATTCACCTTTCAAACAGACAAAGGAAAGAATACACATAAACACTTTATTACCTAAAAATAGAAGTTTGTTTCTCTCTGAATATGCATTTGACTACTTAATGGTTTCATCCATATCAAACAAATAGAAACATTCACATGAATATCTATATGAAATATAAATTTCGTGACATGTCGGCAGGATATAAAACTTGCCGATTTTTCGATGTCAGACTGAAAAATAGCGGCAGTCGAACATCTGTCATTAGAATAAAAGCAGTTAACTACTATAATCCATTAACCAAATTGCAGTTACCTACTGTAATACATTAACAAAATTACGGTTGGGTATTGATTAAAAACTTCCGGGTTTGTGTCAACAGAATGTCTTCCCACTTCATGACGATACACAGATTTAGAAAGCAGCCAAAGGTCAATCTATTCTATATACAAGTGCTTCATTGAGCTAGACCTTCCACCGTATAGTTCAAATTTGGCTTCGTCTGAGTTCATTTACTTTAGAAAATTGAAAAAGAATTTTAGTGTCCTCTTGGAGTAAGTGAAATACGATATTTATGCTTGTGATTACATTTATTATTCTCATTTCTTCTCAAAACCTCTATACCCTTACTTTTAGCTTTTTTTTTTCTCTCTCTCTCTCTCCCAACCTCTGTCCATCCACTCCTAGATGTAGATCTCTCTCAATTGTTTCCATCTTTCTCTATTCTTCGCCAATCTCATCCACTGTTTGCCCGCCACTGTCCTTATGTCGTTTACCCATCTTTTTTGAGGTCTTACCGTGCTTCTTGTTGTCTCCCTCGGTCTCCATTCCAGGATTCTTCATGTCCATCTGTTGTCCTCATATCGGGCTATGTGACCAGCCCATCGCCACTTCATCTTTGCAACCTGCTTCACGATGTCTTTAACTTTCGTTCTGCGTCTTATCTCGGTGTTTCTAATCCTATCTCTGAATGATATTCCAAACATGTTTCTTTCCATCGCTCTTTGGATTGTTTCTAATTCTTTTTAGCGGACTTTTTGGTGAGGGACACGGTCTCTAATCCATACGTACACACCGGTAATATGCATGTGTCGTATACATTTCTTTTTAGATTTATGGGAATTGAATTATGTTTCAGGATGTATGTAAGTTTACCAAAAGCGGCCCATGTCAGCTGTGTTCTTCGTTTTATTTCAGCATCCTGGTGTGATTTACCTAGTCTGATGTCATGACCCAAGTATACATAGTGTTCGACGTTTTCTATCCTCTGGTTCTATATTGTTATGTTTGCCTGTTCGTGGCTCATTATTTTTGTTTTGTTGTAGTTCATTTTAAGGCTTACAGATACGGATACGTCATTCTCTTAGAATATAGAAATTTTATTTAAAAACATGGATCCAGTTTTTACCCCTTCGCGCAGTGGAACTTTTCGAGGTTTTCTTTTCAAAATTTCAGAAGTTCCTCAATTTTTAAACGCTTTGTATAATTTGTCCAAAAAAATCCTCGCCAGAAGTTGAACTTTCACAACCCTCTGCTAAAATTTGGATTTAAGCCACTGCAGCCGATATTATGTTGACAAATATCAATTTTTTAAGTTTCAGTTAACGCATAAAATTAAAAACTTTCTGATTAAGACCATTTATTTATATCGCCGAAAACTTTTGATGTTAAATCTCTAAATAACGTTGCGATATATTTTGGAGTCAGACATCTTATTTACACGACAATAAATATAATTTCAATGATAGAGCTTTTGAAGTTATATATTTAAGAAAAGCCATCTGTTTTTCAATAAATTTATAGTCTAGACCTGTATCGATTTTAATAATATAATTTCACATTTGCCATCGGTGAACTAGAAAATACAATAATATACTTTAAATGGTCTCTGATCCGAGGGATTATACTTTCATTTATTGGCTCAAACCAAAAAAAAAGAAATAAGGTTTTGCAAAATGACCCTCTACAATCAATTGTATCGGCTTAAATCCAAATTATAGCAAAAGCATGTGAAAGTACAAACTCTGAAGCAAGGGCGGATCCAGCCTCTCACTTTGGGGGGGGGGGGGCAGTGATATCACAAAAGTACAGTATGGCAAGCGAAAGCAAGTTGTCGACGGGGGGCGGGAAGACACTAGCAACATTCCAATTTCTAGTGTAAAAGGCAGATTCGGGTCTATTTTTCTAAATTTGAAGCTCTTGGGGAGGGGGCTATCGCAAGATAAACAATTTGTCAACAGGGGGGGGGGGCGGAATGCCAGCAGCATACACATTCCTAATATTAAAGGCAGAGTCGGTTCTATTTCCTGAGCTCAAAGCTCTTGGGAGGGGGAGGGTCGATCGCAAGCATATTCACTATATTCTATTCAAGAAGTAGAGAGAGTAATAAAACTGTGACCGAAACCTCCAACATACCTGCTCCAGTGCCGCAGGTAATTGAGGAGTGCCGTAAATCTAATTATATTTAGTTATATTTAAATATAAGCTTTTATAAGTTTACTGAAACAGTAAAATTTCTGATAGTTCAATTTAGTTTCTGTCAGTGAGCAAATTTCACCTTACAGTGTGTCCTTAGTGATTTATTTTGTTTATGCTTTTTTTTATATATCCACATCTATATTTATTCCAAAATCGTTAAACCAGGGCATTTTTTCCTCAACGAAAAACTTATTACGATGAATGTTTATGATGCCTTAAGATATCAAATAATAATGTTAAAAGCCCTGCTGAGATGTGTTCCAACATGACAGGAGTTGGAAAATCTACTATGTACCGAATACTGAAAGAGAAAAAAACGACTGGAATTGTTAGTACTCCCAAGCTACATTCGATCACAGGCAGTGTAATAAAAGGAGTTGAACCGTCGACAAAATTCTAACTAAAACCAATGAAGATCGGGATTTACCTGAAATTAAAAGAACTGAGCTCTGGAAAATGTCCATTGGAGAAGAAAATATCTCTCTCAAGTAAAAGGTAGCGTTGCTAGAAATAACACAACTTGCAAAATTAGTAATTTAAGTGAACTTTTGAAATATTTTTTTGAATAAAGTTACTGCAGAAAATTGGGAAAAATCCATATAATAAAAAAAAATGTGGAAACTCGATCTCACGATCGGTGAGATAGAGGAATCAATTATAATTAATTTGAACGACGATAGCTTCACTGACTTTGATTACGAATTAGATACGTAATGTTTACCAGCGTAAACACAATTTATTATTTAAATTTTCTGTAATATATAAAAATTAATTAAATTTGAATCCCTTTTTAGTGTTTAATTTTAATTCTGCCTATGTTTTAAGAAATAAATAAACTGAAACGTCAAATGTCCTAAAAATGTTTTTACTTAATAATTTATGACCGATAGCCCCAAAAAAATTTTAATATTATATGGACGAATTTATTTTTTTATATATCTTTAACTTATTGTATTTTTAACAATGGGTATTCTGTAAGTATTTAAACTATAACTTGGAATTTTTTGAGAGAAAAAGGCTACGTTTTTGTCTGAATGTGCCTAAAACGGTTTTGATGTCAAAATTAAAAATAATAGAAATGCAGTTGCAGTTGTAAGTGTTAAATATGTCAAAATTATTTATATTTTCTAATGTATGTGAATTATTAAGAAATCATAAGAAATGAAATAATATTATGAAAACTTTTTATTTTAAATTTATTACCGAAATAATATTCTATACCATAAACACTTAGTGATAAAATAAACCTCCTTCCGACGCCTATGACAAGGATTAAAATCCTTTTTAACACTTCACACATCCAAATATCTATTGTTATCCAACCCAAATAGTCCATTATTATAGACCGGTATTTTTAATTATAAAATTTCTAACCCATTCCTATGAAAAATAACAGATTTTGCCAAAGACACCGGACTAAAGAACACATGTAGTTTGCGAGGAAAAAAAAGGGTAAAAAATTATTTGTTACTCTCTCTAGTTCTTGAATAAATTATAGTATAAGAGGTAAAATCGGGTCTATTTTCCTGAATTCAAAGCTCTTAGGGGGGGATCGCCCCCACCGCCCCCTTCCTTCGATCCGCGCCTTCTCTGAAGAGTATTAAAAAAATATATATAAATCTGTTGAAAATTGAAGAACCTCAAAAAACTCAACAATGCTCTGTAGTAGAATTTAAAAAAATGCCTAAATAAAGGGTTTTCCAATAATAGTATATCGATTTTGTTCGCAAATGTTGACAGTTTGGCAAAATCGTAGGTTGATAAAATTTGGGCAGAGTATTTCTATGATCTAATACAATTTTCATCATGGAACGATACACCACAGTACAAGAGAATATTCATGTTGTTTAAACTTATTATGAAAATGGGTCTTCCCGAAAATAAACATACAGACAATTTCGTGATTTTTTTATGTGAATAATCGTCCATAGGAAAAGAGAATTTAGAGTGGTGCAAATATTTGAGGAAACTGGATCCGTTACAGATATAGAGACACATGTTTATACCCGTTGAGCCCGCTCAGCTAAACAGATTAACAGGGTCCAAGACGTTCGCAGCAACTAGGTCTTATACAAACATCAACCTGGCGTATTATAAGAAAGAATTTAGCTTTTAAACAGTAAAATCCAATCGGCACAGGAACTAAAGCCAAATGATCATGATATAACAAAAGCTAGAGGGTGACAAATATTTTTGTCAAAAAATCGTTTTTATCGAACTGCCACATTTTCATCTTTCAGTCAACAAATAAAACTACCGGATTTGGAGTGATGAAAATCCAAGGGAAATTGAGGAAAAACCTATGCATAGTCAACGTGTAATCGTTTGGACACGGAACATTATTGGGCCATTTTTTTACGAAAATGAAGAAAGACAAGCCCTTACTGTAAATGGCGAACATTATCGCATCAGCTTACACGACTTTTTATGGCCAGAACTCTAAGATATTGATCTAGATCGTATTTGGTTTCAACAGGACGAGACAACGTGTCACACGGCCTGGAAGACAATGACACTTTTTCAAACCAAATTTGAGGACAGAATCCTTTCCAGGAATGGTAGAGTCAATTGGCCGCCGAGATCTTGTGACTTGATGCCACCTGACTATCTTTTGTGACTCTACGTGAAAAGTAAGGTGTATTTCAGCAATCCACAAACAATTCTCGATTTAAAGAATAAGATTAGGTGCGTAATTAGTGAGATAGGACCTAACTTGTGCATAAATATTATTCAAAATTTATACAAAAGAATTATTGCCTGTCAAAAAAGCAGAGGGAGTCATTTGGCTGCCATTATTTTTTACATATAATTATACACATCTGTAGAATTACCTCACCTAAAAATAAAACAAATTTATTAAATAAATTGTATTTTATTCGTAGAAAACATCGGACACTCTTATTGGAAAACCTTTTACATGTTCCTTCGTTAATTATAAAGAGAGTATATTTACACGTTTGCAATTTTAGTAGCTCGTGATTTATAATAAAATTTTTATAAAAAAATTGAACCGACTTCTAAAAGTGCGCTAAAAAGTGAAAAATAACCATAAATTTTTATATGAAATTGAACTTTTTTAAGTCGGCGCCAAACTAATACTTGACAAAATGTGATTTGCATAAACAGATTTAAAATACTTTTTTATCATAATTTAAATTGCTTTCTTATCATAATTTGTATATATTAGTAGTTGTTTATTTCATTTACAAATAATTTGGCACCGACTTCAAAAAGTTCAATTTCATATAAAAATTTATGGTTATTTTTCACTTTTTAGCGCACTTTTAGAAGTCGGTTCAATTTTTTTATAAAAATTTTATTTTTCTATTTTTAGTTTTAGAATTCATTATGATATTCATAAATTATTTGAACTAAAAACTAATCGAAATTACTGTACTTCGCAATGACTCCAAAGTGGCAAAAAAGTACAAATTTTATCCAAAGTTGTAAATCACCCTAAAATGAACCACTAAAAATTCTTTAGTTCTTAGAGTTTTCCAAATACCAATCAAATTGGGTCAAACGAATATTTAGTCTGTCATAGAAAATCCACTGTCTTAAATTTCAAATTAATTTTAGATTGGTAATATAGGCCCCAACACCTTCCAATATCGATATTTAAAGAAAATAGATTCATTTTTTATCCACCATATTAGATACGCCATATTAAATTTTTTTTAAATAATTTTAGATTCGTCATGTGTGACTCCGAAAACTCTCCCGTACCAATTTTGGAGAAAATCGGACAAATTTGATTTTTTCGTCCGCCATATTAGATCCGCCATATTGAATTTTTTAAAAATTATTTTAGATTTGTCATATGCGACTCCGAAAACTCCCCCGTACCAATTTTGGAGAAAATCGGATAAAAAAATTTTTTTTGGCGATCATATTGGATCCGCCAAATTGAATTTTTTAAAAATTATTTTAGATTCGTCATATGCGACCCCCAGAAATCTCTCATACCAATTTTGGAGAAAATCGGACAAAATTAATTTTTTCGTCCGCCATATTGGATCCGCCATATTGAATTTTTTAAAAATTATTTTAGATTCGTCATATGCGATCCCGAAAACTCCCTTGTACCAATTTTGGAGAAAATCGCAC
The DNA here is from genome assembly GCA_034092305.1 of Diaprepes abbreviatus. Taxonomy (NCBI): domain Eukaryota; kingdom Metazoa; phylum Arthropoda; class Insecta; order Coleoptera; family Curculionidae; genus Diaprepes; species Diaprepes abbreviatus. The sequence goes on along the minus strand of JASJET010000225.1, from coordinate 309,880 downwards.
AAAATTGATTTTTCGTCCGCCATATTGGATCCGACATATTGAATTTTTTAAAAATTATTTTAGATTCGTTATATGCGACCCCGAAAACTCCCCTGTACCAATTTTGGAGAAAATCGGACAAAATTGATTTTTTCGTCTGCCATATTGGATCCGCCATATTGAATTTTTTAAAAATAATATTAGATTCGTTATGTGGCATCTTGAAAAATCCCCCATACCAATTTTGGAGAAAATCTGACTAAATTAAATTTTTTTGTCCGCCATATTGGATCCGCCATTTTGAATTTTTGAAAAATAATTTCAGATTCATTGGGTACAACCCCGATAAATCCTCCATACCAATTTTGGAGAAAATCGGACAAAATTAATTTTTTTGGCCGCCATATTGTATGCGCCATCTTGGATTTTACTGCACCAATTTCATCTAAAAAAATATAGGACCACCGCAGCAACTTCCTTTACATAACATAAAAAATTTCATTCAAATCGGTGCAGCCGTTCCGGAGTAATCGGTGTACATACATAAAAAAAAAAAAAAAAATACATAGTCGACGAATTGAGAACCTCCTTCTTTTAGAAGTCGGTTAAAAATTGAATGGAAAAAATAAACACCGTATGTGCCCCTTGTTGTGGATATTTCTAATTATAGGATGTATGCTAATTTTCGTACAACATTAGCTACATTTAAAATGGAAACTATCCATTTAAAAAAAAACTTGCCCAATTTTTACCTTTTAGCGAGGGGGGGGAGGGAATTTAAAATGTGTATTTGTTTGAAGGTCAGATATCTACTACTTCGCAAGAAACATCATAGTCTATGACCTTCAAACAAACACTAGAAGCCCGGTATGGACCCGGTATAAGTGACAAATTTCGAGGCTACGAGAAATCCAAGATAAAGCTTACAAAAGAGGAGACGCACATCCAGTTTCTACGACAAGCACGAGATCAGGGAATAATACCAGATAGTTTTCATATAAAATCTCCAGTTTCAGGACAACGGGCAAACAGGATATATCAAAAAAAAAAAAGAAAATGCTAGTTCACAGATAAACTATCATCGTTTCAAGAAAGCAACACTACTAGAGAACATTCGCCAACGGTTCGAAGAAATTAAAGAATATACATTAGAAGAAGACTACGCCCACATCCTAAGAAAAATTGACGCTACTTGTGACAAAGTGAGAACAAAACAAGAAATCATACACCAAAAGAAATTTTCCAAATATCAGAGCAGACAAGAACGACAACAGCATTCTCAGAGCCAGAGGACAATTGTTAATATATCTGCCAAAGAATTAACCTCATCTGAAAACTCACTACTTGCCAAATGTTTGAACTTCACGGTTGCTCCAAAAGAGGTTCGCATTCTCGATATAATTAGCGCCGCAGACTCAGCGAATATCGAAAACCCTTTTGCAGATGAGTTCAGGTGAAAAATAAGAGAAACTCTACAAAAATCTCGAAAAACCGAACCAAACATCAGCAAAGACGAGAAAACTGCCTTAGCCAACCTACAGAAGGACTCCAGTATTAAAATTCTACCAGCAGATATAGGAAATGCTACAGTTATAATGAATGCTCTAACATACAATCAAAAAATTGACGAAGTTTTAAGCAAAGGATATTATACATCTCTTTCTAAAGATCTCACATCTGCAACTGAAGGAAGAATCTATCGCGTTCTTAAGAAACATGAACGGTATATTCCTGAGAGGATCCGGACTCAGTTGACGCCATACCATAGCAAAACTCCACATTTTTATGGACTTCCGAAAATACATAAGCAAGACATGCCCTTACGACCTATCACGAGTTCCCGGAACTCTCCGACTTCTGCCAAATTTCTTCTTCCAATCCTGAGACCATTACAAGGGAATACATCGTCCTGGGTTAAGAACTCGCAACATTTCGTAGAAATTATACGTGGAATAGAAGTACAACCAGAAGACCATTTTATTAGCTTTGACGTGGAAAGCCTATACACCAACGTTCCAGTTAAGGACTCACTAAAAATCATAAGAAAGAAACTTGAAGAAGACCAGACCTTAGCAGAAAGGACATCTTTACCACCGCACGCCATTATGGACTTGTTGGAAAGTTGTTTGACTAATTCCTATTTTCAAGAAAGGGAAAAATTCTATATCCAGGATGATGGATTACCTATGGGATCTTCACTCTCACTGGTGATCGCAAATATTTTCATGAAATGGTTCGAGACGTTTGCAATTGAATCCACATCTAAGAAACCAAAGTTATGGCTCAGATACGTAGACGATACTTTTATTATTTGGACTATAGTAAACCATGGAAACCACTTCTTAGTAATTGTAAACTTAAACTGTAAATGTAGCATAAAGAAAATATGATTTTGTCATAGCAGACATGACTGCACCCATCTCAGTCACACTCCACTGCATTTACTTTTAGTATAAATAGTCATGTAGCTAAGGGATTTATTTAGTTTCACTTGAAAACGGCTAGAGATAACTACTAGCCGAAACGTCGTGATATTCAACAAAAAATAAAGACAATGGAAATCCAACAGATCTCTACTACTTCGCATTAAAATATGTATTTATAAGTGTTCAAAACTGCATTTGATTTTGGGAGTGGGGAACTAAATAAAATCACTTTTAACACATGTATAATATACTGTTTTTTCTACAAATAATCTATATATTTTGATAAAGAAACGTAATTAAACTGACAGAATAATAAGTCTTCAATATGTTCAATTCCAACAATCGTGACTTTCATGAATATTACATTTGCTTAGGGGTCAAAGTTTGATTATGAAACAAGTTTGTTTATTGTTTAACAAGTTTGTCAATTGTGGAGTAAAGGTAATTTCAATATAACTTCTAATAATATTGAATTTGTTACCTATCAAATCAAAACGATAATACAAAATGGCATACAGAAGTTTGTAGAATAGTAGTGTGAAATTTTTATAATATTATTGACAAGGGACTGTCAATTTACATTTAAAATGTCGCTTTTAACACTAGAAAGGCACCTTAAAAAACGTAAGCTCATAATACGGCAAGGATGGATCAATCAAAAGTTGTTATTTACCTATTTTAACAAAATAAAATAATTTCTGTAATGGAAAGCTATCCTGTAAAGCTTCAAAACGAGATATTTTTAAAACCTGGTGTGCAAATGATTCCTGGAGGACCATAAAACTGCTGACCATATTCTCAGAGAGTACCGATGACTCAACTGAAGATCAAGTATCACCCCTTTCATTTATCCATTTAATCATTCTTGCATGATTTAAATTATCTTTTCTAAGTTATATAACGTTAACAAAGTCACAAGCTTGTCACGGTTTAATTTTGCGCGTAAGTTCACTATGGCTAATTCGTTTAATTTAACCTTATTTTGCAAATGTTCCTTAAGTATTTCCCAGAGATTCTTTGAAGAAAAGTACGGTTTCGATTAATTTAATTTACCATTATTTTGTCCTAATTTGTTATTTCCCTACACTGTGCTTATGTATTTTCTTATCAATATCAAACTTACTGCTACCTTTTTTTATATTCAGATAGATCTTGTTTTTTCCATGCCATTTATATTTACATTTGATGGGATTGTATGTATATTAGGTTGCAGAAATCAGGAAATTTCTATTGATATATTATTATATATTTCTTGAATTTAAAAATAACTACTGGGATACTTATTAGATTTATTATTTTTGTTTTAAGTGGAAAATGCTAATGATTAACGAATTGGCTTTACTAACAAATGCATTTCAGTCGACTGTTGTTGCCCAGTGTCTTTCTTTTTGAGCTTTAATTTCTTTCACACGTGGTAATTGAAGTCAATTAGTTTGCAAGCTAGACCATGGTTATAAATGGAGGCCGTTTTACCTTGATTTTCATTTTTTCCTGTTTTTATTCAGCAGAAGCACTTGCAGCCTTTCATCTCAATTTTTAGTAGCCAAATTTTTGGGATCCTGAGATGAAAAGTCAAAAATTATCGTGGTAATTTTGTTGAGTTTTTGTATACCGTATCTTTTGTCAGTTATGGTTTTTTTACCGGGATAAACCTGGAAGCAGGGATTTTAGGCAGTTTGCACGTGTCAACGAAGGAATGAGTCAAAACCCCAAAAACATCGGGTAAGAAATCTTAAATTAAAAACTATTAAAACAATCCTGCATGATTTTTTTATATTTTGAAAGTGATTTTTACCTAGTGAAGTTAAAACATAATTTAAAACCAACCGTTTTGCTATTCTCATTTAGATCGAAAATTAACCACTTAGAATATTATTAAGATATATTTTTGGGGTTTTAGGGCCGATTGTTTCTCTTTTGTGATAAACATGTAGTTCTTGAATTTTGAAATTCGTTAGTTTCTGGATTTTTTTTGATATCTGCTACCTTGCAGTGCCTAATTTTTTCCTTTTGTTATCAGTAAGAGTTAATTTTGAGAGTACTTTGTAGTTAGCACTATATTTTGCTATTCTTTTGGACCTCCTGGTCCTATCTCGATGTTCCCAACTTTTAGTTAAATTAATTTATTAGTAGTAATATTGAATTACTTTGTATTGTTTGCAATTTAAGGGTCCCGTTCTGGATCTATTATTGACACATTTAAAGTTTTTTTTTGCAAAGTGATATGTTCATGGTCACATTAACTTTCAGTTTGACTCCAGCAATCTTTCTTTTTTATGTGGTCGACTGCAATACTTGGGTATTAGAGATTGCCTTATTTAGTGAAAGCAGAAATTTTTTCCGACCTTCTAGTTTTTTTTAATATAAAGTTAATTTCTAAACGCGCATCTTGGCTTTTCACATAGTATTGTTGAAATTAATATGATCATATTTTTGAACCTGTTTTTGAACTTTTGCTGGATTATTTTGTGTGAATAACTGGAGCCATACTGGAAATTTTAGTTATGCATCTTTATCATATTATTACTCCTATGCAACTCCAGCTCAATAGTTAGAGCAAGCGATTACTCTAAATGATTTGTTTAATTTTGCTAATTAGTTTTAATATTTTTTATGCTAATAACTTGTAGTTTACCTTTGATAATTTTTCTCTTTTCGTTAATTATGGTGTGAATCTGAAATTTCCGATGTAATTATTTCTTGACATTTTGACGGTAGATAATATATTCGCTTGCTCTTCCTATCATAAGTATGTACAGGGTGAGTCAACGATTGGATGAAGTAGGTTTGTCCCTTTCCGGTGAAATTAACAAAGAAACTATATTTACTGTTTGATACAGTTTATTTTTACGCAGATTTTAAAATTATTTAGGATTCTACAGGGTGAACCAAAAAACTAGGACAGCATAAATTTGTATTTTTTTAAATAGAACACCCTATATACGAATCGTATTTTCGATTTAGCTTATAATTTTAAATCTTTTTTATTAAGGGTTTACTATATCAAAACTTTATAGTTTCTGAGATAATTAAGTTTAAAGAAAAAAAGTCACATTTTCAAGCATCAATTCAATCCTAAATAACGTTTTCAATTTTGTGACAAATATATTCAAATTTGGAATTTAGCAAGGCCAAGGACAAGTTAACATAATTTTTACCTAATATTTGCAATAAAAGCTACAGGGTGTTGAACACTTCGGCTCAAATTTGAACAAGTTTAAATGAATAAATATCTTTTTTTTAAATGGTACACCCTGTATATTTTCATGTTATTTAATAGAGTAATAAAAACCCTAAAAGTTTTGTTCAATATATCCTATACCTATTTATAATAGTTTTTGAGATATTTCAGTTTTTCTTATTTTCCATACTTTTTTACAGAAATAGTTTTCATTATCATAGTAGTCATGTAAAATAACAAAAAGAAACTACAGAAACAGAATGTGGTTAAATATGATAAAATACATTATTCGTTATATTACAACGGCAATAGTTTAATTAAACATAATGTGAAAAAATTAACACAACAATAACGACAAGGCAAATACATATTTACTTTTATACTAAATTGAAACAAAAAAATTACCTATTAAATACTGAGATTAATTATTTTTTTTAATAAGTGTTCGAATAAACGACCCTCTTGTGCAATGCACAAATTTAGTCTTTTTTGCAGCTTTTCTCGGACCCTGGACAAAATTAGTGGCGTTATTGTTGTACAGGTATCCCTAATCCTGTTTCGCATATCTTCCACTGTTGTTGGTGGATTAACATACACCTTATTTTTAATATAACCCCATAGGAAGAAATCTAATGGGGTGATATCGCAAGACCTTGGTGGCCACTCAATGAAACCCCCACGTCCAATCCATTTTTGCGGATATCGTTGGTCCAAAAACGCACGAACTTCACGATGGTAATGCGGAGGCGCACCATCGTGCTGGAACCACATACTGTCGAGCTCATCCCTATCGAGACCTTAAAGCAGTTGGAGTAGTTCTTCTTGTAGAAAGTTCAGGTAACTATGGCCATTTAGTGGTTCATTAAAAAAGTGGGGTCCAATAATTCGATTATGATGAATACCACACCAAACATTTAATGACCAGTGGTTTTAATGTTGCACCTCTCTAATCCAAAATGGGTTTTCTGTGGCATAATAATGCATGTTGCGTCTATTTACGGCACCGTTACTTCTAAAAGTAGCTTCATTACTAAACATTACCTTGCATAAAAAATTTGGATTTAATTGAATCTCCGCATTTATTGTACGACAAAAGTTTACACGACTTTCAAAATCCTGTCCATGCAATTCTTGGTGTAATTCCATGTGATATGGATGATACCTATATTTCTTGGTAGTACGATTAGCGGTGGATTGTGATGTTTCACATAATGCTGCTAACTGACGGCTACCAATATAAGGATTTTTCCTGAACATTTAACAATACTTGTAGTTCTTTTTCTTCATTAGTTACTGGTTTGTTGACCACTTTACGTTTTGGATAATTAACAGTACCAGAAGAATCAAATCTTTGCATTAAGTTTTGAAAAGTATGGGTATTAGGCTGGCATCGATCAGGATACTTCATTTTGTTAATTCTTTGAGCAAGAAGGCAATTTTTTTGAGCCTCTCCTATTGTATAAATCATATCTATTAACTCATTCTTTGGAAAATTCATTTTACAATATAAGATGAATGCAAAAAAAAAACAAACTACACTACATAAAAACCAAAAGAAGCGATTGCGGTTATAAATTTGACACACAGAAAAATGTTCGTTTACATTGTTTTTGCCATGACTACTATGATAATGAAGACTATTTCTGTAAAAAAGTATGGAAAATAAGAAAAACTGAAATATCTCAAAAACTATTATAAATAGGTATAGGACATATTGAACAAAACTTTTAGGGTTTTTATTACTCTATTAAATAACATGAAAATATACAGGGTGTACCATTTAAAAAAAAAAGATATTTATTCATTTAAACTTGTTCAGATTTGAGCCGATGTGTTCAACACCCTGTAGCTTTTATTGCAAATATTAGGTAAAAATTATGTTAACTTGTCCTTGGCCTTGCTAAATTCCAAATTTGAATATATTTGTCACAAAATTGAAAACGTTATTTAGGATTGAATTGATGCTTGAAATGTGACTTTTTTTCTTTAAACTTAATTATCTCAGAAACTATAAAGTTTTGTTATAGTAAACCCTTAATAAAAAAAGATTTAAAATTATAAGCTAAATCGAAAATACGATTCGTATATAGGGTGTTCTTTTTAAAAAAATACAACTTTATGCTGTCCTAGTTTTTTGGCTCACCCTGTAGAGTCCTAAATATTTTTAAAATCTGCGTAAAAATAAACTGTATCAAACAATAAATATAGTTTCTTTGTTAATTTCACCGAAAAGGCACAAACCTACTTCATCCAATCGTTGACTCACCCTGTACAGCACGATTGTAGGCATTGCCATTTTATCCTAGGGTCCACCCTCTGGGTTCATAACATCCAGATCCACCCTCTAGGTATATAACATCAAGTCCACCCTTTAGGTTCAAAACATTGAGATCCACCCGTTGGATATTAATATCAAACTCTACCCTACTGGGTCTTTTTATTGTCCGCTGTAACTCTCGGTGGATTTGTTAAAAGAGTTTGTATTTCTCAACAACCTTTTTTTAAATTTAAGTAAAGATTATAATTAGTAATAAACTTAAGAGTTTTATTTGACCCTTAAACTTCTTGCTATTAGTGGTTAATTTTAATTATTTTTTTTAATCAATTTTCTTAGATCTATGTAGCAAATTAGCTGAGTGAAAGCTAGGTTCAAGCGACATCGTGGAAGGTTTCTGCGTTTACCCGACATAAATTCAGTGGCGCCCTTGAATACCCACCCCCACTCTACGGCATAGGGATTAGCTTGACATATTACCCGCTGGTGCCGCCACCAGCCTTGAGCTCTGCTCTGCTCTTTTACTTTGCACCTGTCTAGAGCCTTTTATTTAAAAACTAGTGTAGCATGCTACTAAGTAACGTACTTGGAAAAATGCCGCAACTATTCAAATTAAAAAAAAAATGACTATAGATAAATTCAACTTCAGAGCTTACAACTTTATAAATATTGATTTATCCTTAAGAAAAGATTTTACAAAATATTGACTAATGTATACATAACTACATATACATACATCCCAAAATGTTTTGACATTTATACACATAATGTAAAAAATTTTCAAACACGTCTTTTTCTTGAGGTATTACAGTGGTATTGCCTTTTAAAAAGAAACGCACTTTTATAAATCGAAAAAATTTAATTAAGGCACAGTTTTATAAAATAGTGTTAATTATCAAATTTAGTTGCGTGAATGTTAGAGTACACTTGTGAGAGCCTTTTTTTAGACACTATATAATGAAACATTTTTTTTCTTCTTTTAGTGAGGTCTATCAACTCTTAAAATATTTAACTTTTGGTTACACCCTGAATACAAATTAAAATCATTATATTATTTCTCTCAATATTTTTATCCTGTTTTTTATTTAATTTCCACTATCTACTTTACTTTTACTGATCTAAATAACCTAACAAAAAATGCATATGTGCAACTTTACTTCTTTGTGTTAATAAAGTTCAAGAATCTTCCCTTGCATCCATAATATTTTCTGCAATTTAATTTAACGACTCAAAGCAGGCACAACAGCGAAAAGGAATTAAGCTTTTCCAACTATGGTAATACTATTAGTGTTAACGAACAAAATAGAGAAATCTTGCAAGAAATAACCAAAATATTATTAGTTAAATAAGTTTTTAGCCATATTGTTGATTTAGATTATTACGGACATTATTCTATTTAATTGTACAAGCTTGTTCTTATATTTTAAAATAAACTGTATATACAAAATTGAATCAATTATGAGGATAATATGGCAATAAAAGTGATACCTCTTATTTTATAATACATAGTACCATCCCTTACAAACACTAGTACTAATTCCAACAAGTCTACGACTTCCTGGATACCTCCTCAACTGATCAATTGATCTACAACCACCAAGCACAGAAGATGCCAAATGAGATTTTGACGACATGTCTGCAAACTTTTACAAAAAATCAAATGAACGAACGGATGTATTCCCGGATTAATACTGAATCATATATATATATATATATATATATATATATATATATATATATATATATATATATATATATATATATATATAAAGTGATGCTGGAGGAACGAATCCAACTCCAGCATTTTTATGCCTCGAGTTAGTGCATCTTGTGTGTTGACTTTTACTTTGTAAACCTCGTTTTTTAACCAATTCCACAAATAAAAGTCTAGTGATGTGAGGTCTGGAGATTTTGGAGGTCAACTAACAGGACCAACGCAACCAATCCACAGCCCTGGAAACTGTTCGTTCAAATGCTGCTTGACCTGTCGAGCAAAATGTGCCAGAGCTCTATTGTTCTGATAATACATTTGCATTGCTATTTTAAGGAACTAGTAGTCCTTTTATAACATTTCGTAAAAAATTTAAATAGTTGTCTCGTGTGAGATGATTCTTTAAAATGTTAGGGTTAACTAAATAAGCATCGACAATACCACACCACAAGTTTACCGAAAACTTGTGCTGAAAATTAGTTTTTCTGCTGCATGGGAATTTTCATCTAACGATACATTGTTAATATTACTGATTTCGTCATGGACCATTAAACAGTATGTGCAATATAATACGATGATTATTATTTATCCAGACACAAAATTGCATACGCCTAATATAAACTTCCTGTTGTAGGTGCTGTATACGCTTTTCTCGCATTTGTTAGTATCATATAACATGTTACAGTTTTGTTATTGTATGAACAAAACTATAAATAATTTTACCAAAATACGAACAATCAAGCCAATACTCACCATAAATTAAACTCTTATTTTCATCAAGTAGTCTCTTTCATACATATAAAATAAAAGCTAAAAGTTTTTGTCACTGTTACACCAAAAACCGGTTTTGTAAAAAAATCAAGTGTGTCTAGAAATGTATCAAACACTCCACTTTTGCCACTTTCATCAAGGGTGTAGTTAGTTAATCTTTTGTTTTTTTTTCTTGGCGCTTTTGAGTGTCAGTAGAGAGAGTCTGGGCCAAGCCTTGGTTGTGAAAACTGGCAGAAACCCAGAAAGCAGAGATTTTTTTGCTGATTTTCTCAGAGTACAATACTACTTTTATTCCTGTTTGCAGGTAAAATCATAGTTTAGTTCGTTAAGGCATCATTTGCCAGATATTGAGGATAAACAATGTTTTATTGTATTCGTTTTTCATTAAGTACAGTTTAGTGAAAGTGATTTGCCTACCATAGCCAACATATTACACACCACTGCTCTATAGAGGCCATCGGCTATCCAGCTTGCCGAAAGTGTTTGGATTTAATGACAAAACAACCTTTCAGGTATTAGAACTTCGTAATAAACAGTGAAATTACCGGTTTTAATGTATACTTTCCTTTTTCCCCTGTGATTGGGAACTAATAAGACTTTATGCGAGCAATTACAGGACACTTTATTTTTAATTTCATTTAAAATACCTTGTAAACCGAAGGTATACGTATACACTAGGTAATTTAAAACATCACTTCACATATACTATACAGTCTAGTCCAACACTTTTAATTAGGCTTAAGTAAACATAATTTTTGACTTAATCGGCCTATTAGATAATTTGTTAGTGCAAAATTCAACCGTACTCAAAAAGTAAGGTTATTCAGTTTAGTTGATAGTAAAAATTAAAGCTGGACTTACATCTAAACCGACTTGGCGTATGGCGCAGATGACGTCATACTTGCAGTAGTGTTGTTCATTGTTTTTTTGTTTTTTTTTTGTTCTAATCTAGGTAGAAAATAGTCACATATTGCGTTAGTTTAAGATAGAATTCACATAGTTGTAAAACAGAATCCTTTTTTTATTGTTAAATACAGATTTTAATTGTTTTTGAAATCGGTGTGTTTTATTTTGGGATCTAGTTGTTTCCTGTTTTCGCTAACATCATCGCTTCTTCTTACCGACGGGCCTAAAACAGGTGGCGCTTTGAATTTATATAACACCCCCTAAACTCCGGCATGCTAGCCTAGGCACTGCCCTAAAAGAAGGAGCGATCAACACTAAAAAAATAACCACCTGTACAGAAGCATTGAATATTTAATTTTCATTCATTCTTTTTCATTTTAATTCTTTTCTCTCACGTGACGTAGCAAAATTTTGCGCCTCGTTGGTTGGTAATTGCGTTAATCTTGATTCTTGATTAAGCTTAACTTTTTGACATTCCACAATATTATCTTCACTTAAATCACTATTTTCTCTTTCTAAATTTTCATCTTTCACTTTTAAACTATGTAAGGTTTTGTAGTTCAGAAGAGGAGCATAAGGATAGACCCTCGTAGATAATCTTGTTACAAATAATTTCATCCTACCAATTTGGTTTGTCGTACTATTTTTTTCTACGAATAACATTAATATTGTAAATTTTATTTATTGCCTTCTTCACACTATATTTTTTATTATTTGATAGCAAATTGAAGTTTTTTTTTGGAAAGTTCTAAAGTACCCAACAATTGCTCTGTATATATACACACGCGTGAGAAATATTAATTTCCTTTTAAATAAAGATTAGCTTAAAATTATTACTGCGACTGTTTACTAGATAATAACTTTCATAATAAATCTCCCATGCTCTTCATTATAATATTCTCATGTAAACTTAAGTTACCGACATACAAAGTTCTGCAAGCAACGTCAATTCTTGACTTCCACTTCTAATAAATCTGAATTCCCGCTTGTCTGTTACTTTTGTTCTCCATCTGTAGCGTATTAAGGCCTTATTCTGGATAACTCCGCAGGGCAGAGAAATGGCGGAATCCCGGATCAACGTTGTTTCTTCTGAAACATTTTTCTACGTTTCAAGTTTTGCTTTAAGTGCTTTTGAAATAAAGTAGTGTTCTTGTTTATCCTATTTATACATTAAATTGTACTTTAGAAGAGGAAGTGAGAATAGCGTTACTTATTTTTTGATATGATAGATATTTCAGCTGTGTTTCTATATACAGGGCTACTTCATATAATCTCATTTTCATATCAAATAAAACAAATTGACAATTTATTACGCATAAAAAGTAAAGGTAATATTATTGTCTAACACGTAAATCGCAGTAGTGTAAGAAATGATGAACAATTGTTTTAAAATTTTTTATAAGAGTTAAAATTTGTTAAAAAATATATTTATGTTTCTAAAACAGATACCAAGAACCTGGCATTGCAACTTCAGTCGCTTTGTCACCCCCATATTTTTTGAAATTGCAAAAGAAAGTTGATATGAAGTATAATAATTAAAATTGCCAATAAGGTTTTGAATATCGGGAAGAAATTCAAGTTGTTTTTTGAATTGAACTCCATTGAATCTAAGGAAAGTGAGAGATAAAATCTATAGTCTGCATTCATGTTATGGTTCGGAAGAAACTGCTTTATGGCAGAAGTGACGTAGTACTGATAAATCATGTGCAATAAACACCTTAGGAATAGGAGAATACAGTAACCTCAACAATACCATTCATAATTGAGAAAAACTGAAATTTATTTTTGGAATAATCGGGATTTTCGAGAATACCGTTCATAACCGCTGATTCTTTGTGAATCATTTTAATTTCTTTTAATTCGGGTCTCTCGGCGATATCTACACGAGAGTTACAGAGAAATCAATACATGAAAATTTCCCCGAGGGTAGCCCGATATGGGACTGTAAGTACAGGGCGGGGGATGAAGCTGCTGGCTAGCTACTAGCAATGCCACATGCGCAACTATAGAAATAGGGGATTCCCACAACCTCAACGATGCCGTCCATAATCATTGATTATTTGAGAAAAAAATTAAATTTAGTTCGGGAATAATCGGTAATTTCGAAAGTACCATTCATGATTATTGATTCTTTGTAAATTATTTTAACTTTTTTTTAAATCAGGTCTTTCGGTGGTATATGTCCGAAAATTTCACTATAAAACATATAAATTTTCCCGAGGGTAGCCGGATGTGGGACTATAAGCGCAGGGCGTGAGATGAAGCTAGCAGCTACCTAATAGCAATGCCACTTGCACCACAATCACTATAAGAAGAGAGGAATATTAGTGTTGATTTTTTAAGAAAAATTTAAAATTTTTTTAGAAATAATCGGAACCATTTTAATTTATTTTTTAAAATTATGACTTTTGTCGGTACATGCCCGATTATTCGTGAGTTCTAAAAAAATCCCTCAACCTGGAAAACATGTAAATTTCCCAGAGGGTCGCCGGATCGGGAACTCTAAGCGCAGGATGGGCGCTGGAGCTGGCAACTACGTAGTAGCAAAGCTACATAGGCAGTAATCACTATAGGAATAGGAAAATATCAGTACCAATTATTGTTGAATTTTTGAGAAAAATTTAAATTTATTTCTGGAATAATCAAGAATTCTGAGAGCATTGTTCATATTTTATAATTCTTTGTGAACCATTTTAATTTATTTTTTTCAAATCCATTTATTTGAGAGTTCTAAGGAGAATTTACCAAACATCTAAAATTTTCTAAAAGTCGCCGGATATGAGACTGTAAGCGCAGGATGAGGGATAGCGCTCGCAACTACCTAAAAGTAACTAGAGGCGGATCTAGTCTCTCCCTTTTGGGGATGGGGGGCGGTGATATGACAGGAGTATAATATGGAAAGCAAAAGCCAATTGTTGACCGATAGGGGGGGGGGGGGGGGCAGCCACATTCACGTTTCTAATATAACAGGTAGGAACGAATTTATTTTTCTAAATTTGAACCTCTTGAGAGGGGAGAGGGAGGCGATCGCACGGTATGATAACTGAAAGCGAGCTGTCAACGAGGGGGGTGTCTATCTATTTTTCTGAATTCGAAGCTCTTGGGAAGGTGGTCGCCCTCATTACCCCCTCCCCTCCACCTATAATATCCTCGATAAGTACTATTTTAGATAAACTATTATACGAATCAAGTACATTCCAAACCTGGGGTCAACTGTTGGAATATTTTGAAAACAAGAATATTAACAAGTGAATTGGATATTCGCACAGTAGTATTTCGAAATAATTTCATGTTTGTTGAGAAGATTTGAAGCATGACACAGAATAATTTGGTGCCAAACTTTTTCTCATTACCATTACTAGAGCTTTTAATTTCATAAATTATACTTAGAACTAGTGAAAAAAAATATACGCAATGTTCTATCCAAAAAATAAAATTTAGCATTTCTTGATATACCCAAAATTGACAAAAAAATAACATTTAGATATCCAAATAATCTAGCATATTTTTTATCACGAATAGCTAATATATATATATATATATATATATATATATATATATATATATATATATATATATATATATATATATATATATATATACGGGTATGCAGCAAGTAGAAGAGTACTCTTTAAAGTTAATCTAAGCTTTCGAAAATCTTTATCATTTTCATCTTCAGGGAGACAATAATTACAAAAAAAAAGGGAAATTAGTGAGATAAATTTTCCCTAATAATATTGATAACTTACATCTTTATTTGAGGATGTTCACTAAGATGTTAAATGGTTTTATGACAAAGCACATTGGTAAAAGAGACTAAAAACTAGGGTCACAGACCAATTCACAAACAAATTGTTACATAAAACTGATTTTAAAATTTAAATTAAAATAAGAAATATAAAAAAAAAACAGGAGGAACCATATTGTTCGTTCCTTCTCGAGTCACATGTAATTGTAAAATGAGTTTGAAAACTATGAGATTAGGAAATTTGTCTGCTGTCAGTAGGGCTGCCAACCTTATCCAATTAATTAAGTTTAGTTCGGATGAACCGCATTTAAAGTTAACTATACAGTAAATGGCCAGTCATGCTGAAGTTATTAGGACAGAAAAACAAAAATTTTTTCAAAAAATATGAAAAATTCTTTTATATTAGGAGTCAGCAGGGTTGTCCACTATTAGAATTGTACTAATGAATTTTGTTAGGTTGATATTGCAATGAAAGGTAATTATGCAATGTTTGGTCAGCCATAATGAATTATTAAATTGTTAATATCTAAGGAAAACTATGATCATTTTTGTTACTAATATTTGTAGAGCTAGATAAAGAGTTATCCAAAGATAAAAGATAAGAATAAATTTCACTCAAATGTTTAATATCAGATTTTTTATGTAACCTATTCGGTTCTTGTGAGATAAAGGCCATCTCTAAGAAAAGCATCTTTGCAATGATCGACTGAGTTGAAAGTATCCTCTCTGACCCATAATCCATATTGTGTAAGTGATTGTTAGCATGTTCAGCAAGTGCACATCTTTCAGGATGTTGTATACAATCACTTATTATAATATATATATATATATATATATATATATATATATATATATATATATATATATATATATATTATAATAATAAGAGGAAGAGTTACGTTAACTTAAATGATTTATTTTAGCAATAATCATTTAGATAAAATACTAATACTTAAAATTAGCAAGTGTAGGTGAAACATTGAATGCGTCTTCAGCATCTTCTTAACACGTCATTTTTCGTCTTTTTGCTACTACGGACCAACTACAACTGTTAAATATTTTTAGGTAGCTTTTCTAAGATTCATCAGAACGCGGTGGAATCCATGGTTTTTTAAACTCGGCAAACATTGAGGTATAGTGAGGACTTTCATGACACCCTCCTTTGGAAGCATCATATGTACCGTTGGGTTTAACTTTAACTACCTGGTAGAGACCAAGATATTTTAGTTTTGACTTTACATCAGGACTAATTTGAATCTACTCTATAGTTTTGTAGACATCGTCATCCTAGGTTCTAGGTTCCTTTACTTTTACTTCGGATTTTCAATCGTCTCTCCCAATTTATCTCTATCTTTTTCAAAGGTTTGTATTTCTCCGTCTATCAAATCTTTTATTTTTAAATCTAAGTATATTAGATGAAATTTTTTTTTTGGTCACTACTACCTGATTTGAAAATTCCGAACCACTACCGAGAACTCCTTAGCATGGGCTGAAAATTTCATCAAAATATATTACTTTAATCAAAAATGTTGCGTGAATAAACATTAAAAAGATATAGGCACATCGAATAGATAGCCTCTTCTTTCTGCAATCAGTTAAAAATGAAACCAATCTGTTTAAATTCTAAATAAAAATGTAATATTTTCCATGTGACTGAAATAACGAAAGAAATAAAATGATAACAATATTAATTAAGATTGCAACTATATAATATCTAATTCGGAAATAAATTAACTTTCAGATACGAAATAAATTTAATAAAGTATCGTTTAAAGTACATCAAGAAAGCAAATCCAATACCCGCTACGTTCTTCGGAGAGAATATTAATACTAAAAATAGACAAATTCTGTGACTAAGTATCTTTCTTTGCGTCTACATTTAATAAGATAAGTAGCTAACTTATAAAGAACTGCAGAAATTATTATAAAAGATGCTAAGAAATGAAATTGACAAATTAAAATTCATGAAAAGTCACCGGTTTTGCAATATCTGATTGCATAGAAATTCATTAAAATATTTATAGTTAATAACATTATTTAGACTTCTTTTATTCAGAAACTGGAAAAAGTATCTAATCATACAGTCAAAAAACATTTTTTCAAAACATTGACCAAAATATAAAATCCAACTTCAACTGAGCATTGGATTTTTTTAAACAATAAAAATGGCAAGAATAGTTGAGATATTTGTTTATATTATGGAAATCTACTTAAGAAATTTTTATTGGCCCGTATTGGATAATTTTTCACAGGGAAATGTTCAATTTACGATATTAAGAGAATATTTCAATTACATAAATACACCAATTAACTGTAATAATAAAAAATACCTGTAAAAATAATTTGTCGAGTGACTTTGTTGCTATAGCTTTTATTATTTGACTATTGACAAATTGCCATCACTAAGAAGTCAACTAAAGTAAGATCAACATTCTAAATTTCCAAGCTTATTTTACTATTAAATATGGATAACTAAACGCTCTTCGAAAAGGTTGATATTCTCTAGGTGTATGGGTTTTGTCAAGGAAATGAGCGTCGAAGTGTTACGGTTCACATGGAGAGATTAAACGTCGTCAATAAATGTTTGGGCAGGTATTATTGATCGCTACCTTATTGGTCCTGTAGTGATTCCAGACAGGATAAATGGAAATATTTATCTAAATTTCTTGCAAAACACATTACCAATTCTTCTGAAAAATTTGCCTATTTCACTTTAGCGAGAACTATAGTACATGCATGATAATGCTATACTCCATTTTTTCGTTTCTATTTGGCAACATTTATACGGCCAATTTCCCAACCGATGGATTGGACAAGGCAATGAGGCAATCAGTAGGATATCCACCACGTTCTCCAGAGTTAAGTATGTGTGACTTTTTTTTGTGAGACGCTCTTAAAACAGAAGAATACAACATTCTGGTGAACACCCTTGAGATATTAGGTATAGTACTATTTCATTTTTTAATAAGTGTTAATAAGCATATTTGCTTAATTAATGTTTTCTTTTTAGTTAGTTTTTTCAATAAGTTTAAAATACATAAATATAATCCAACATTTATTTTAGAAATTGTGTTATTATTACAGCAAATTGGTGTATGCAATTACAAAACCTTTTTTCTCGCAAAACCGGACTTCCAGTGAAAATTTTTCAAGATACAAAAAAGCTTTTAAAGTCATGCGGTTATTCAACAGAAATATTTAAGTTGTCATAATGTTGATGACATAAAAAATTTGAAGCGATGTCTACAAATGACTTTACTTTTTTTACACTTACATTACTTTTTAGCCGGTCGCTATACCGCTATATTTGTTGTGTTTGTTTGAATGTCACAGACAACGACATTTTCTGCGAAGTAGTAGATATCTGTCGGACTTCCACTGTCTTCATTTTTTTTTGTTGAATATCGGATCGTTTCGGCTAGTAGTTATCTGTAGCCGTTTTCAGGTGAAACTAAATTGTTTATATTAAAAGTAAATACAGTGGAGCGCGACTGAAATGACTGCAGTCATGCGTGCTACGCCAAAGTCTCATTTATGCTGCATTTAGTTTTAGTTTACATTTATTAAGAAGCAGTTTCCACACTTCTCTTATATCTTAAGGTAGTTTACTAAAGCAACTCGAGTTCTGATGTATAACCGCGGCTTATTTTAATTTCTATTCTCTCCAGTGTTGTTCTCGGTGTAGAATTTTAGCTTTAGACCATTTAATGTGGTCTCCATGAGTCCGGGCATGGTAAGAGGCACCAGATTTTTCTGTTTCTCCTCGAGATGTGTATTTTTGGTGTTGTTTGATCCTTACGTCAAGGGGTCTCTCTGTTTTGCCAACGTAGGAGTTACCACATGGGAAAGTGAGACCTCACAGGTGATCGCAAATATTTTTATGGAATGGTTCGAGATGTTTGCAATTGATTCCTCAAGTAAGAAACCAAAGTTATGGCTTAAATACGTAGACAACCTTTATTATCTAAAATGGAAATGACGAAGAACTTCAAAACTTTCTTTCCCATCTCAACAATAAACCCAACCATTAATCACAATGGAGAAAGAAATAAAAAATAAATTATCCTTCATAGATATTTTGATTGAAAAAAATGGCAGACAAATTCGAACTTTAGTTTACTGAAAAGCCACACACACACACAAGACAATACCTATACTACTCATCCAATCACTCCAACAACACCAAACAAGGAATTATAAGAAATCTCGTAGATATTGCCTTGACTATCTGCAACTCCAACGAAAACTTGATGAAAGAGATAGATCACATTAAAAATGACCTCACAGCCAACGGATACCCAGTATATCTAGTGGATAAAATGCTGGAACAACGCAGAAATAGGACACTATCGACAACGAACGAGGAACGAAAACCAGTATTGAGCATTACCTATGTTAAAGGCATTTCACAATAAGTTAGAAGAATAGGAAAACGATATAAAATCATCGTTCTTTTCAATTCAAATAACTCTCTGAGAAGTCGGTTCACTAGAGTCAAACCAACAACTCAAAGGGACATGAAGAACTGTGTATATCAGATATCATGTGAATGTGGCTACATTGGCGAAACAAAGATACCCCTTGAACACCAAAAATACACATCTCGAGGAGAAACAGAAAAATCTGATGACGCTAACCAAGCTGGACTCATGGATACAACATAAAATAGTTGTGTCGATTAGGAATTTATCTAGTTTCACTTGAAAAGGGCTAGAGGTAACTGCTAGCCAAAACGTTCAACAAATATCTACCAATTCGCACTATATTTGTTGTTATAGTTGTCAATTTAAACACTTTATTGTCATCTTACACTGGTCCAAAAGTTGGACCGAGTTAGTAAATTAGGATCTTTATATGTTCAGCGTATATAAAAAAGTGAATTTCAGGAGAGTAAAAAAAAATTATGTCGAAGCATTTTGTAAAGAATTGATCCGTATATATAATCAAGAGTTACCCTTCAATTAAGTTTATGCTACAATTCTTTGATTTTATTTTCTAACAAAAGACAGCATTTTAATATTCAATTTTGAACTAAGTCAATTAAAGTTTATTAAAATTCTTGATGCACTTTAACTGCTTTAATTTTATTTTTCAATCAAATGGAAATGCATCGGACCTTGCTTTCGTAGAACTTGGATAAATTATTCCATTACCATTGATGGCAGTCTGTTCTCCTTAACAATCGTATAATATTTATTTTATTTCCTAAAATAAACTCTTTTTTCTTTATTAGTTATCTATTCTTTGTATTTTAAAGTAGATTTTACTTTTGATAGTACATGTTTAATGTAGGTAAAAAAATCATTAAAAAAATGTACTAAGAATTAAAATATAAATTGACAATTATTTAATGCTACAAATAATTTTTGAATTTTGGGGTAACCTATTTACTCAGCATTTGGGAACAAGCAAATATGAGAGCCATTGAACCTGGAAAATAAAAATATACTATATTTTAAATCGTTTTTTCGGGCGGCGTGTGAGGAATCATTCTAATTACAATTTTTGCTTCGAGTGTCACTAACACATGGTTTAAGTAACTAGAACGTAGACTATATACATGGGTGGTACCACATAATGCACAAGATACTAAAAAACCAACAAAAACCCAAATAGACTACATTTTTATAAACAAACGCTTTAGAAACTGCATCAAAAGTGTCAAAACATCCTGGAGCTAATATGGAGTCAGATAATAACCCGCTAGTTTTTAAAATGGAAACTAATTGAAAAACTTGCAAAAAAAAACCAAAGATAAAACCAGTAGATGTAACTAGATTAAATCAAGATCACAGCAGACAAAAAGTCACTGAAGAGATTAACAATAAATTGGCTGAACTACCTAACATTAATGAAAACGCTGAAATACTTTGGAACAAGGTTAAAGACATCATCACTAACACCTGTACCCAATACCTTCAGGAAGAAAGACGACAGAAGAAAAAAAAATGGATGACAGACCATATATTCACGGAAGAACGCTGGAAAATAAAAAAAAGGATCAAAAATAATACAAAGACTTGCACAAAATAATAAGACAAGAGATTAACGCTGCTAAAGAACGGTGGATGAAAAGAGAGTGTGAAGAACTGTAAGAATTACGCCAAAACCATAACACATTTAACATACATAGAAAGATAAAAAAAAAATAGTGGAATACCAAGAGAATGCTTTCGATGACTCCAGTCAATAAACAACAAGAAATAATTATAGACAACGAAGAACTAAAAAAATTTTGTTAACGTCTTGAAAAATTAAATTTTAATTAATGAAATGAAACAATATTTGAGAAAGAAAAGAAACACGCTCTGAATTAGGTTTGGGGAGATCAAAATAGAAGTTTAATTTGTTTAAAAATACTATCGGGTGAATAATATAATTTATACATACTTGGCATAAGTTGCAAAAAGCTATTTAGGTCAGTTCTTACATAGAAATTTTAGTCAAAATATATATAAAACTATATAGAAAAAAGCTGCCATTGTCTGTAGTATAAATTAATATACAGAGTGTCCGAGAAAATGTGGGAAATCTCCCGAATATGAAAAAAACACCTGGAAGGAATACTACAAGTTTATATAAACTTTTTTCGTATAGGTCTCCTTTTCGGAGACATGGATTCCCAAAGAACTGCAATAGAATTAAGTTTTTTACACGTAATTATTGAACCACCAAGCATATTTCATTTTTTTTTTCATATGATGTAAACCAGGTAAGACCCTTCAAATTACTATCCAAGAACGTGTTGTGAATTACTCACAATTGCAGGGACGGACTCACTATGACACTCATGATCTCATTTTTTAACGCCCTGTATGATAAGAACTTTGAACAACGTTTTTTACATACCTTTAACTATTGATTTAAAATTAAGTACTGTTGATTAATGTCGCTAATCCTAACCGTTTCCGAAAAAAAGTCATTTAATTTACATTGTTATTGGGCGTATTTCAATAAAAGACACATTTTTGTTCCTATCAAATATTCAACCTTCCAACTTATGATAAAAAAAATTCAATCTAAATAAGAGTTTACCTCTTTAGTTAAAAACGCCTAATTCTGTGGATTACATTTCGACTTAGGTTCGCAAAAAATGTGCGTTTTATTGTATCGGTACCAAAAACAAAGTGTTGTTATTGCAAACGTTGCAATTCTTTACTTGGATGTAAATTTACTGATTTTTGGATTTCGTGGTGAAGTTAATTATGAAATAATTCGAAATATGGAATACATGTTTACTGATTATGCATCTGATGTATGTCTTGCATCTTGCAATGCTTTGGAAGCCAGGAGGTTATGTCACGACAGATATCCTAATCGTACTCTTCCAGATCAGAAAACATTTCACCGAGTTGGCCAACATCTCAAGGGGGAATAGCAGGCGATTCAATTTAATAAGGTAATATTATTAAATTTCTTCATAATTTTAGGAAATGTTGGTAAAAAAAGTACTGATGCTGATCGGGGAAGGATAGTACATACGCCGCAATTAGAAGAAAGTATTTTAAATGCTGTAGATGACACTACTTCAACGAACACTCGAAAATTTTCAGCGCAGCTCAATACATCGAAAAGTTCATGAACTGATTTCTGAAGATTTTCCTCGTGGAATTCAGTTTGCAAACTGGTTATTCGATCAGCAACGATGTAAACTCTATAAGCACTATTATCTTCATGGATGAAGCAGGGTTTATCAAAAGTGGTATCATAATGCAACTATTATTTGAGATCATCAATATCAGTTCCAATAAATTAATGTCTGGGCAGGAATCATTGGCAGTTTTTTTATTGAACTATTCGTATTTCCGGCACGACTGAATAGAGAACTTTGTTTGGAGTTCTTCCAAAACGTTTTTCATGATCTAGTAGGGCACTAACTTTAAACCCGCCGAAACATGTACCACCTGCACGATGCAGCACCATCTCATTTCTGCGTTGCTGTGCGGAAGCACCTGAATAACTTCTATCTAATCCATTGCATAGATAGAGGAAGATATATTGTCTAGCCTCCCGATATCTCGACCTAACGCAGTTGAATTTTTACCTGTGTGGACACTTCAAAACCTTGGTGTCTTCCTCTCCGGCCGATAACAGGGAGGAACTTCTACGGAGAATCACGTTTCATTATGATCAAATAAGGAATAATGCTAAGTTAATATTGCGGATACAGCAGTACTCAATGCGTCGTGCCCGCGAGTGTATTACACTCCATGGCCCCATTTTGAACCCTCTTACGAAATTTTTAACTAAGCAGTTAGTTTAAATTTTTATTGAAACTATGATGACAGGAGAAAATTCCTCCTTTTTGTATTCAACCTGCAGAAGTTAGAGGACTAACAGTATAAATAAAACAAGGTTTTTTGGAAAATGGTTAGAATTTATGTCGAATGAAGAGTACTTAATTTTTAGTGAACAGTGTATAAATATTGTCCAACGGTCTGATCATATAGGGCGTAAAAAAATGGGGTCACGAGTGTTACAGCTAGTCCATCCCTGCAGCAGAGTAATTCACAACACTTTCTTGGATGATAATTTGAAGGATCTTACCTGGTATACATCATATAAAACAAAATTGAAATACGGTGATGGTTCAATAATTATGTGTTAAAAACTTGATTCCATTGCAGTTCTTTGGAAGACCACATCTCAGATAAGGAGGCCTATAGGAACAGAGTTAATATGAACTTGTAATATTCCTTTCATATCCGGGAGATTTCCCATATTTTCCCGGACACCCTGTATAAAAACTAATAATATAATGTAATGTATTAAGGGCAGCAGTTAAGTATCTATAAACCTAGATTAGAAACGAATCCCGTTATTAGTTATATATGTGGACCTGTTTTTGAAATAGGTTAAGGAAATGAAAAAGAAAGACGTAAATAATATCAACCATTCAACATTAAAATTCATAACAAATTCAGTACCGTCAATCAAATCATAAGAAGAACATATCAATATTAAATTATTACTCAGTTTAAATAATCTCGGTTTCCTGAAAGGGAAAACACAATCGAAATATTCTAGTGCCTTTGATAGCTAGCAACGGAATGCGTGATTTCATCTAAATCTCTAACACTAATTATGAGATGCAGTGCTTTACGTACAGACTTTCGTACGTTAACCATGTGCCGCAGTTGCCCGTTTCTTTAATGAAGATGCATTCAGATCTACATAAAACGCAGAAACGTAAATTCGTAATGTGAAATTATAAATAGTGTCATGGTGGCCACAAATGATAAACAACCCACATAGAATGCTTATGAATAAATTTGTTATAGGATCCCACACTATCCTTCATGAAAGATTCTAACAAACTTAAAAAAATGTTTCATGGAAGATTAACGTGAAACTAACTGTGAAAGATTTGTGAAACCTTCTTGCAAATTTCTGGAAAATAACGTGCAGTTTTCCAAGAAGGGAGATTTTAATTTACCAAGCTTGCCAGCCAGTGAGTACTTTAATGTAACTTTTCAGTAAGATTTCAAGATATTGATATTTTCAAAAAAGTTTTCCTGTAATTATCCAGCAACCTTCTTAAAACTTGTAATTTGCTGCAAACTTGAATGGAAAATTCCATTAAGAATTTATGAAATCATCATATAAGCCTTGAAAGCGTAATGCAAACTTTATGAAAGCTAAGATATATTTTCATATTTTCGAAAAGATTCGTGAAACCTTCTTGCAATTTTTTGACAGATAACATGCAATCTTCTTAGAAAAGAATAAATAATCTAACAAGTAAGTAAACTGAGAAGCTTAGGGTAATTCTCCAGAAAGACTTCAAAAAAAGTGTAAGTAAACTGATACTTCCAAGAAAACTTTTTGTAATCGTGCAGTAATCTTTCTAGAATCTTGATATGTGATTTGCTCCAAATTCGAAGGTAAGCTTCTATTAAGAATTCATGAAAGTAACGCGAAAGTCTGTTATATATTTTCCTTACTGTAGAGTTTATGAAAGCTAACATCTAGGATGTATTTCCATATTTCCAAAAAATTTTGTGAAACTTTCTTGCAAGTTTCTGGAGAACATACAATTTTTAAGGAAAAAAATTGCAATCTATCAAATAAGCAAACTTTGAGGTTTAGTGTAACTTTGCAATAAAATTTTAAGGAAAATTCCCGTCATTCCAGATCGATTCTTTCAAGATAGCGTTCTGTAAGCCTCTTATATAGTATATTTTCTTTGAAAGTGTTATGGAGTGATCTATCGAGATGTCGCCACTGTGTCTTGTTTGCTGTTTTTTCATTTTAGAATATATTTATAGTACACAGTTGTGAAATGATGATATGTATCGAACGTAATGGCGTAATGAGTTCCATTCTAGGACGAAATAGCGCTGTGAAAGCTTTCATAGAAGTTTGCAGTCGTTATCTAATGTTAGTGACAAATAATACGGAAAAGGTTCCATCTAAGCTTACGATAACCTTTTAGGAAAGCCTAACGTAAGTCTCTTTGTAAGCCTACGGCTAGTTCTAATTGATATATATATATATATATATATATATATATATATATATATATATATATATATATATATATTAAACTAATTGTAAGCTTACAAAGAAACTTAAGTTAGGCTACACTTATGTAATTACAGGAAGCTTCTGTGAAAGCTTTCACAAATATTGCTTGATAGATTCCAGAATGCTTTCATCTAAGGTAATAAATACCAAGTAGACACTTTTAGAATCTTACATGAGTCCTGTCTTACGCTTCCAAAGAGTCTTAAATTTTGCTTTTCTAAAAGGTTATCGTAAGTTTAGACGTAATCTTTCTGTTAGTATTTGTCACGGACATTAGGTAATTACTAGACGATTCGATAAAAGCTCTCAGAAATATTAGTTGGAAGATTGTAGAAAGCTTTCGTGTAAGGTTATATATATACAAGTAGAAACTTTCAGAAACTGACGTGGATCTTGAAGTAAGCTTCCAAAATATAAAAATATAAATAATAATATAAAAATATAATATAAATATATAAAGAACAAACGTTTCTCAGGTTCCGATAGTATAAGTCCTCAAATGTTAAAATTAATTTCAGAATCTGTCGCACTTCCCTTGACATATTTAATAAACAGGTCACTTTCAGAGGGCATTTTCCCTCAAATACTAAAGCAGGCGGCAGTTACGCCAATATATAAAAAGGATGATCCTCACAACTCGGTCAATTACAGGCAAATATCTATACTGAGTGTATTTTCTAAAGTTTTTGAAAAAATAATATACGAATATTTGTTAAATTTTTTTAACCAGAATTCAATTATTACTCCTTGCCAACATGGTTTCAAACAGAACAAATCCATCGAGACAGCATGCTGTGATTTATTTAATTTTGTATATACAGAGCTCGACAGGGGCAAGTATGTGATGTGTCTAATGTTTGACTTAACAAGTGCCTTTGATATTGTGAGTAGAGAGTTCTTATTGAGAAAGCTCTTTGCTTCGGGTATAAGAGGAAATATCCTAAAACTCATCGACTCGTATATGTCTGATAGGAGTATATTTGTTCGATACCAAAAAAATAAATCAGATTGCAAAAAGGTCGCCTTGGGTGTGCCGCAGGGGTCAGTTTTGGGGCCGCTCTTGTTTATGATTTATGTTAACGACCTGCCTAGATCCATCAGTAGGGGAAAGTTGGTTATGTTTGCTAATGATACCACGATAGCTATATCTGCGGATTCCCCAAAGGAGCTGTTGCTTACAGCGGGAGGGGTATGTGAGGAGTAGGAGATTTGGTGTCAGCGTATTCAGTTAATATTTAACCCAACAAAGACTGTATATATAAATTTCAATATTAAAAGAATATTGCTGGTAGAGGATAAAGTAACATATAATATTGAAACCTCAGCTTATGCTAAATTTTTAGGCACGTGGCTTGATGAAGCGCTGTATTTCTTTTCTCATATCGAACATATTTGTAAAAAATTAAATTCTGCCTTCTTTGCTATTTTGCAGATGAGGTCATCTCTAGACCGGGCTGGATTGCTGACTGTGTATTATTCTCTGGCATACAGTCATCTGTCAAGCAATGTTATGTATTGGGGAAGAGGATGTGAGGTGAACAGAGTGTTTCTGGCTCAAAAAAGAATACTGAGGTTGATATTTGGTCTTAAACCGACGGATTAGTGTAGACCCATTTTTAAGGTAAACGGCATTTTGACTTTTTACTCTATTTATATTCTAAAATGCGTTTTATATGAAAAATAAAATTACTGAGAGTTTAAAACTCTTGGCCAGGGTTGATACATGAAATAGTGATATTCTTAGCATACCTAAACATTCTTTGAGAAATCCCCAATTTATAATTTCATTATTCGTTTAACAAGTTACCTGCAAAATTAAGAAACATATCAAACAATAATAAATTCAAAACAGAAATAAAAAAATTTCTTGTTCAGGGGTCATTTTATTCTTTTAATGAATACTTAAGCCTGTAGTATGTACTGACTCTTTTACTGTGTACTAAGTGATTATTTCGTTGCGTCCTTCGCTGACCAGTGCTATGGATTGTGTTTTTATCGTTTTATTTTTTTCTTTCCTGTTAGTTGTTTTAGGATTTTAATCTGTGGTTTTTATTATTAAATATTAGATTAAGTTATTTTACATTTTTTATATTATAACAAGAATCTTATGATACTAACGAATATAACTGTTTCTTGTTTTTTCTAGCTTTAAGGTATGTTATGTATATACTTCTTATTTAATTGTATACTGTTGACGAGACCAATGCTAAAGTATCAGTCTTATAGCTAATAAATTATTTCATTTCATTTCATTTCATTTCCTGAAAGGTTATAGTAAGCTTAGATGTAATTTTTCTATTAGTATTTGGTACGGACATTTGGTAATTACCACAAGATTTCACGAAAGCTTTTTGTAAGGTTTCAAAACTATCTTGAAAGCTTGCTGAAAGCTTACTGCAATCTTTCATGCTATGTGGGAAATGTTTAGAATGGAATAAGAAAATACATAGTACATAACATGTTTCCTCTTAGTCACATCAAGTTCCTAAAGACCGTATAATAAGTATACCTATATTCAACTATTTTCGAAATATTTAGAGTTTTGGTACTGAAATTCATATACTGATTTACTTATGTGCACCATAGTTTAAGGGGTTTACACTTTCGGAATTATCAACCAGTTAATTGCAAATCAATATCAATAAATTGTTACTTCAATTTGAATTTTTCTGTTTTCCTTGAAAAACTAATTTAAAAAAAAATGAAATTGACGGTCTTTCATATAACACCCTTTTTTTAACACAACCCCGTATACTTTCAATATCAAGAAATCTCATTTGATTTAAATTGTGTTTTAATTAATCCTATGTTCAAACCAATGTCTCATGCCTCAGCGAAAATATACCTTATAACTGCTCACCCCTGATAATGTGGCTTTCAATTTACACCAATTCATGTTTCATCACAAAAACTCGGCAACCTGGTATAATTAGGGTCGTTATTATAACGGCAACCAAAAAAATCTCCAATTAATTCGGCGTGCTAGCAAATAAGGAAACCGTTACGATAAAAAAGCCTAATAACATCCTTAAAATTAAGAAAGAAATCCTAATCAAAACATAAATTAATCAAGCAGCGAGGAAGTGACAAATTTTTAACAAGAAAATGACACGCTGTTTTAATTTTCGAAGGCCCGATGGGCTCGGTTGTAAAAAGGTTTACCGCGCATAATATTAAAATATGCTCGGATATAATTAATTATATTTAAAACCCTGTTTAAGCAGATTTTCGGCGTTCTTTACGCGTTTAAAATAACAAAATTAACCACTTTTTTGTATTAAAATTTAAAAACAAAATTAACAGGAAATCTTTTAGCATGCAGATATTGTAAGAAAATAATAATGAGCACCACCGAGGAACCGTGAATTTATAAGGAGATTTTTTTTATAACTATTCAATGCAATAAAGAACGAAAGCTTTCGCGGCTTTGATCAAGTTGAAAATAATGGTTTTTTGGATTTGTTATCCGACGATTTTACGAGGTATCTCCCGGAATCTTAACTCCACGAGATTAGAACACTGGATGGCCATCGAGGAGCTACAGCCGGGTATTTATACCCGACTACGGCTCAGCGAACCACAATCTCGATTTCCATGAGTAATGTAGCTCCAAAATTTCACTCCCTACAGTCTGCCAAAAATAGATGAAAAAAATATACCTCTACGTCCTATCGTCAGCTCAATAGGTTCACCGGCATACAAAATAGGTAAATATCTACCCAGACTTTTACATCTGTTTACAGGAAATTCCGAAACATTTAAAAAAAAATCTAGACTTCGTTTATCAAATGCATATATTAATCCCTCACATTAGAATCACAAGGATAATGCCAACATGCCTCCTAGATGCAGTAGAGGCATTACTGAACCTCCCTTTAATGCATTCACCTGTAGTGAAAGAGGCAGGAACCAATGCCATTTAGCTGGTTATACAGCATAGCTCAAACCTGGTAAATTCATTATTTTAGGTGAAGATTTTTAGAAACATTTACAAAAAAATCTTTGGCCAAACCATCAGGCTCATTAGCTACTTAGCCTATAAGGTACTAGTTTCGACATGAACTATGAAGTTGTAAACAAAATTATAAAATATTTTTAACGCTCTTGCTTACAGATAATTTTAAGTTAGTTCCATAAATTTATAAGCTGATCTTATTTATTTAATAGGCCGATTTGTTTTAAAAATTGTTGACATTTAATGTACATTACACGATTTAAAAATCAAAGTAAATTATGTTATTTGTGGTGAAATACATGAATCATAGTGATTCGCATATACTTCTTTTTCTATTTTAAACAATACTTATATGATTTAAAAGGTTTCTAGACTGCCACGTAGATGGGGTTGATATCAAAAACTATATGCTGTTGCTGAAAATTTCAATTTTCTTTTGAACTCATGTAAAATTTATACCGATATGGTAAATGTATTAATAATAGTATTTAATTGACTTTCTGAATTTAAACGTGATCGTACAGACATCAGTGAGTAGGAACACAGTGGGCGTTCAAAAATTGCTACCTATGAAGAAATTATTGATTAAGTTATATAATAAACGTATAACTATGTATGAAATTGCTGAGGCTGTTGGCATCTCAAACGAATGGATGTTTCATATTTTGATGAATAAATTAGGCTTCAGAAAGCTATTGACAAGGTCAGTGCAGCATTTGTTAACTTTGGATCAAAAACGCATTCGAGTAAGACTTTCTCAATAATATTTGGATCGATTTTCAAAGAACAAAATTTAGGTTTACCAGCTTGATCCTAAGCTGCGACAATAAAGCGCAGAGCGAACTGAATCTAGTTGTTCTGCTCAAACGTAGGCAAAGAGGTCAATATCGTCCAAAAAGTTTATGTCATCAGTTTCGGGATTCAAAAGGAATATTATTAACTGATTACTTGCAAATCAGTAAAGAATAACAAGAAAATATTGCAACCTTTTAGACCAGCTTGATATAAAATTCGGAAGAAAAGCCCTGGCCTACAGAAGAAAAAATCATCTTTCAACGGTACATTGCACCTACTCACCGAATTACAGTTCACCCTATTAAAAACATATTGAGCTCCTTCTGACTTCTATCCGTTCCCACATTTCAAGAGATTTCTACGTTGAAAGCGTTTTTCATCAAAAAAAGAAGTCATTGAAGCAGTAGAGAGGTATTTTCAGGGCCTTCTGGAAAGTTACTTCAGGGATGCGATACATGAATTGAACAATTGCTGGAAAAAATATATTAAACTTAAGAGAGCTTATACTGAAGAATAAACATACTACAATCATTAACTGATGTTGTTTCATAAGTAGTCTAGAAACCTTTCAAATCATCATGTAAATGCAGAGAGAAGATGTGTCTGCACGGTGACTTAAAAGTTTTGTTGTGTCCCATTTTTGCTGCTAAATCGATAAGGATACATTTTCGACTAAAGTAAATCTTTTAATCCTACTTATTTTATGAAACTCAAACTATAGAACAGCTTCAGATTGAATAGATTTCCCTTTTTTGCAAGGCGATGCATTCTGATAGAATGTGGATGAAAGTGACGTCCTCTTCCTACCAAATCTAGAATTCTAAGTTGATTTTTTCACATAAATTTTCTAGAAGTTCGGGAATTTATAAGCTGTATATCATAAAAATTCAGGTTGTTCAACTCTGTCCTTACATTTTCCTTTATTTATTAACTTTATTTTTTAAAAAGGTAAAATTATCGTATGCTAATACTTTTCGATTGTAAAATAATATTTCAATTCAACAAAGACAAAAGCGTGTAATTTAAAAAGTTACTTTAAAACAGCTGGAAAAATGTAAATTCAAAGATTTCCCATACCAGCAAATCTGCGACTACGGCAGATTTTTTAATCATACTTCTCTTATGAAACTCAAATTATGGAACAGCTTCAAATTAAATACATCTCCCTTTACTGTTATATATGCTCCTAGGTATCGTATCCTATGGTTTTGCAAGGTGATGCATTCTGAAAAGATGTGGATGGAAATGACGTCCTCTTCCTACCAAATCGGTATTCTGTTTCTCTTGGTAGAATTCTAAATTGATTTTTTACTTGTGTGTGTGTGTGGATATGGTTTCAAAGAAATATCGTCACTCATTTCATTCCTTGTAGATTCTTTCAATACTTGAATGTCCGATTCTCTTCCTCTCTTTTCATTTCTTCTACTATTGCTAATTCCGAAAAAAAGTTCAAGAACTAGAAATAGTATTTCAAACCCCTTTTTTGCGAATTTATCAACCATTTCAATTTCTTCTGTTTCAGTGTTTTGTGGCACCCACTCAAGGATTCCGTGTTGTACTTGCTTTATTACTTTGGTTCCTTAAGGCATTCCGAAACTATCTTGGAACTGATTACATGAGAACTTGCTGCTTGACTAACTTATTTAATTAAATCTCTTGACTGCGTTACTGTATTTCTTGATTGAATTGAACGAATTTCTTAAAGTGGAAATTACAATCTAAGAAGTCGATTAAAATAAAATCAATATTCTAAATTTGTAAGCCAATTTTAATGTTAAACATGGACAACTACACATACTCCGAGAAGGTTGACATGCTCCTGGTGTTTGGGTTTTATAAAAGAAATGATCATCGAAGGGTTAGGGTTTACATGGAGAGATTTCCTAACCGCCCAATACAAAACCATCAAGCATTTGCCAATATTGAGCGTCATCTCCGAGAAAAGAGCAGCTTTGCAGAAAATTTTGAAGGTAGGGGTCGTGTTCGAACATATCGAAAAGTCAACAAAGAATATGTAATTTTATAAAACAAGAATCAAGTGTTAGTACGCGCTGCATAAAACATGGTCCTGTTATGATTCCAGACAAGATAAATGGAAATATTTATCTAAATTTTTGGCAAAATACATTCTGGAAAATTTGCCTATTTTACTTTGAGGGTATATGCATGATGGTGCCCCACTCTATTTTTCCGTTGCTGTACGGCAATATTTACACTACCAGTATCCCAATTGATGGATTTAAAAAGGCAATGAGGCACCAGTAAAATGGCCACTACGTCTTTAAAAGTTAAATATGTGTGACTTATTTTTATGGGTCGCTCTTAAAACTATTGTATACAAGACTCTGGTGAACACCCGTTAATTATTCATGCGCAATTTAAACGCTGACAACCTTTTTAATAATCCTGAGATATTAGAGAGAGTCCAATTTAATTTTTTTAGTTTTTATTAATAAGCAATATGAATACCATTTTGTACATTTGACTAGTTAATATTTTCATCTTAGTAAATTTTTTTCACTATTTGTAAAATACATACATATACTTACAATATTTATTTTAAAAAATAGTTCTATTTTTAAAGGAAATTATTGTAAGCATGTAACCGAAAACGGCTCATTCAATGAAAGTTTTTCAAAAGGTAGAAAAGCTTCCAAATACATGCGGTTACCACTATACAAGGTTATATTATAATGTTAGACCACACATCAAAAATTATTAAATTTAATTACTACATTTTCAATAAATTTTGGGAAAATCAATACTTTCGTAAAACTTTGACTTCTTCTACCGCCTAAATGAAACAGTATCGAATATAACTAAGTTGACTTAAATCAACTTCTTTTGACGTCAAGGGTCTATTATCAAACGTTGTACACGTATGTTCCGGACACTCTGTAAATTTGGCATTGTCATATGAGATACTTTCAATATGTATATCATGTCGGGAGTTCAATCCCCACCGAAGTACTAAAAGCTTTTTTTTATTACTTTATAAGTGAATTTAATGACTGAAAAATGAAAATTAGATTGTGCAAGACCTGTTATATACTGATTTTTACAGATTATAAAAAATTATAGAATTTAACCCGGGTTCGCTTTTATCTAACCATAAAAAATAGCTTGCCATTTATCACATTTTACTTCTTACCTTTACCAAGTTAGGTTCTTCCCATAAATTTTCTAGAAGTCCGAGAATTTATAAGCTGTATATCATAAAACTTGAGATTGTGCAACTCTGGCCTTGTATTACCTTTTATTTATTAACTTTATTTTTAAAAAGGTAAAATTACCGTCTGCAAATACTTTTTAATTGTAAATTAACATTTCGATTTAACTAAGATAAAGGTGCGTGATTTAAAAAGTTACTTTAAAACAGCTGGTAAAATGTAAATTCAAAGATTTCCCACACAAGCAAATCCCAACACAACAAAATTCAATTTAAAATTATGTATAAGGCAAAAGTTAAATCTAAATTTAAGTTTAGAAATATTTCTTAGGGTGTAGAAATGGAAATTTCGTCTTTATAAATAAACCAGTTATTTTATAAATTGTAAAAATGTTATATATTGTAGATAATATGTATGTATTTTCACTCACATAACATGTATTTTCCCATTACTACCTTTAAATTTATAGTAAAATACACAAACAATTCATAATATTTAACCATCTTTTTAACAAAATTTACATAAATATCCGCAGAAAATGCGAATTTTTCATAAAACTTAAGAAAACTGTTGTCTTGTGGTTTTATACTGTTTCTGGGCATGCATGGTTGGTTGCATACGATTTAAATGCAAACATGTGATGCGACGTTGCCACGTTAACGTGGACTTTAAATTCCATTAGGATGAAAAACTTGATAGTTCAAAAACAATTAATTGTGGTCATTCAAATATTGTTGCGTAAAATGTGGGTAAACGTGCAGAATCGGGAGGCCAAATATAAACAGATCGTTTGGTAAGCTACGTTAATCTAAAAACAAAAATCATAACTAAACTAACCTGAACTCATCTGAACTAACCTGAAAAATTTTCCGAATTTTTCGATGATTTTTTACATACCTCCTATCTTCGGGTCGTAGAACACGAATGTGTTGTTTTTTTCGCCGATCTTGAAGGCTTTTTCCATGGAATCCAGATTTTACACTGCAATACTGGAATTACCACAATTAATTACATTTGAACTATCAAATTTTCCACACTAATAGAATTTAAAATCCACGTTAACGAGGCAACGTCGCATCACATGGTTAGATTTAAATGGTATGCAACTAACCATGCATGCCCAGAAACAGTATAAAACAACAAGACAACGGTTTTCTTATGTTTTATGGAAAATTCGCATTTTTCCGCGGTTATTTATGTAAATTTGGTTAAAAAAAAAATGATTAAATATTGTGTAGTGTTTGTGTATTTTATTATAAACTAGCGACCCGCCCCGGCTTCGCACGGGTGCAATGCTGATACTAAATACACTACAGAAAAACTGTGACTATTTATTTTATTTTTACAACAATTATTACATCGGCCTCCGACGCGCTATTTATAGGCACGCTGCCGCCGCCCCGGTCGGCCAGTACCGCCGCAAGCGCTACTTCCCGCAATTTTAAATCTGTAATATCTTCGAAAATATTCATTTAAATCTTGTGCTGTAAAGGACCATATAGATCTATATTAAATCAACAATGTATTTAAGCTATTTAATTGGATAAGGATTAATGCTGTATTGGTTAAAATCGCTTCAAAATTTGCCATTATTTGTCGTAAAAAGTAAATGACAAAAAAATGTTATTGTGGGATATCCATGAGAGATAGACATATACCATCGCGGAGTTTTCTGTAGACCTTTTCAATGTGTACAAATAATTAGTACATTATTTTGATAAATCTCGTAGGGTTCAGCCTGCGTTTGCAATGTAAGCGGAAAAAAATATGATAATTAACGACATCACATTAGAAACCTCAAAAATAACAGTATTTCTCCACTATTTAATGGATGTTATTATACATATAAACCTTCCTCTTGAATCACTCTATCTATTGAAAAAAACCGCATCAAAATCCGGTGCATAGTTTTAAAGATTTAAGCATACAAAGGGACATAGGGACAGAGAAAGCGACTTTGTTTTATACTATGTAGTGATGCCCAAAATTTAAAGGTAGTGATCAAAAAATACAACTTATATGAGTGAAAATGAATTTTCTTTTTTGGAAAAACTACGCGAAATCGGCGAAAAATGACAATATATTCGTGTTCTAAGACCCAAAAATAGAAGGTATGTAGAAAATTCAGCGAAAAATTCGGAAAATTGTGTGTTTCCACCTTCTCCAAGATTTGACCTTCTTCGTTGCATAGGGTGTCAAGTGTGGTGTCTCCAGGCATCGATCCTTGGACTTACTCTTTTTTTAATTTATATGAATGAGATTGGAGTGGGCTCGGGTATCGATACCCATATGTTTGCGAATGACACAACATTGTTGGTTACAGGAAAAGTACTTGATCAATTGCGAGAATAAATGGACTCTGTCCATTCTCTGGCTAAAGCATGATTTAACGGTAACGACTTAGTAATGAATTCCAGAAAAGACTCAAAGGATGTTATTTTCTTGTGAAAAGATTCAGACTGTGTCATCCAAAAATGATAAACAAAACTTGGTTAGGTTTCTTGGTTTTGGTTTGGATCCCATGCTTACTTGGGGAAGTCACTTGGAAAGAATATATATAAACTTAACCGAAAATATATTTGTTATGAAATCTTTGATTGAGGCAGTACCCCACGATTCTTCTTATTTATAACTCACTGCAGCTCTGGTCTGAGGACACTCTCCTCATGCAAAGCAGATTTTTGGATTGCAAAGAAAGGTTCTAACCATTTTTCAAAAAGACTACAGACAAGATATATATATATATATATATATATATATATATATATATATATATATATATATATATATATATATATATATATATATATATATAAATAGATAAGTTTTTGTCCGTGTAATTTAAAATAAAATAGAATAAAATATTGGCGAAGCGGACGTGAAAATTTGTCAATCTACATGATTCTCGTGTTAAAAAGTGCGGAGCACTCCAAAAATATGGAAAAACTACGGGTCCGACAGATGGCGACAGCGCTGTTTCGTCCTAATATGGGACTCGTCAGGCCACCGCATTCGGTACAAACCATCATCTCGCCTTTGCATCCTATAAACTTGAGTTTAAAATCAAAAAACAGCAAACAAGACGACAAAGGCGACATCTCGATGGTCCACTCGATAACACAAGAAACACAGAGATTAACAAAGTTTGTAAGATAACCGCCATATGGTGGCGCGACGGTGAATTAAAACAGAAATATGTAAAATCGAGCACACGAAACGCGCTGCCCAAAGGATAGGGGTCACATTTTTCGGTACTGGCAACCAAGCCTACCGCTTATTTTAGCAGCCAAAGCCACGTGTCGCACCTAACGATCCCACCATGACAGCATCGTTCAGCGTGTTTCAAAGCCAAACAAGTAAATAAATAAATAGATAAGTTTTTGCCCGTGTAATTTAAAATAAAATTGAATCAAATATTGGCGAAGCGGACGTGAAAATTTGTCAGATGTAGATTGTTTCGTGTGCTCGATTTTATATATTTCTGTTTTAAGTCACCGTCGCGCCACCATATGGCGGTTATTTTACAAACTTTGTTAATCTGTGTGTTTCTTGTGTTATCGAGTGGACCATCGAGATGTCGCCTTTGTCGTCTTGTTTGTTGTTTTTTGATTTTAAACTCAGGTTTATAGGATGCAAAGGCGAGATGATGGTTTGTACCGAATGCGGTGGCCTGACGAGTCCCATATTAGGACGAAACAGCGCTGTCGCCATCTGTCGGACCCGGAGTTTTTCCATATTTTTGGAGTGCTCTGCACTTTTTAACACGAGAATCATGTATATTGACAAATTTTCACGTCCGCTCCGCCAATATTTGATTCTATTTTATTATATATATATATATATATATATATATATATATATATATATATATATATATATATATATATATATGTATATATATATATATATATATATATATATATATATATATATATATATATATATATATATATATCATCATCATCATCATTTTCAGCTATTATCTACCATTTCTAAATTATGGTGCAGCCTCCCTTATTAAATTGTTATTATGATGTTCCTTTATAGTTATTTAATATTATTATTTTTCTTGTTTTGTTGTTATTACTATTACGTGTTCTTATAATCATTACTCATTTGTGCCCAACTCTTTCTATCGATGGTTAATCGGGACCAAGTTGTTCCTGCCACTTTCCTGATGTCATAGTCCCATCTAATGTTAGGGCGTCTCTGTGGCCTCTTCGCGTTTCTGGGATACCACATAGTTGTTCTTGTGGTCCATCTGTTGTCAGTTCTTCTTGCTACATGACCTGCCCATTGCCATTTAAGAGATTTTATTCTTTGGACGACATCTGTCACCTGGGTCATTCGTCGTATCCAATCTATTCGTTCCATTTTTTTAAGGGGTTGTGAGGCATACCTTATCACGCTGCCTCAATGCGGGTTGATAAGGGGATATATATATATATATATATATATATATATATATATATATATATATATATATATATATATAGTGTTACCAGTAAAGTCCGCATCATATGGGATAATTTTTAATATATATATATATATATATATATATATATATATATATATATATATATATATATATATATATATATATATAGTATTACCAGTAAAGTCCGTATCATATGGGAATATTTTTATTAGTAGCTTTATTCGAAATTTCATTTTGGTATCAATTTTTGCTTTGATCAAGATGAAAATTAACCAAAAAAATAGTAGTCACGTGATTGAAAATCAAATTTTTTGTCCATTTTTTGTAAATTGCACCACTGTTGCAAAATAAGGCTGAACGCGACCTCCATAAAACTTCTTAGTTTTGACAATGCTTTACCTCAGAAAGTTTTTCTAGATGCAATTTTTAGCTCATAAGCAAAATTTCAGCTGTATAAGATAATTTAGATTTTTTGCCAATTTTTTGTAAATTCCACCATTGTTGCAAAATAAGACTAAACGCAACCTACATAAAACTTCTTAGTTTTAACAATGCTTCATCTCAGACTTATTTTGTTTTAAGTAGCGCTATATTAAATGTGTATTTTTCTACAAAATCCAAATAGGACTATTAAAATTTGATCACATGTGATGCAAAGTTTATTTGTTTTTGACCCTGTATAAAGTAACTTAATAAAATAATTATTTTTGAAAACGTATTTTGTAGTACACAGTGTCATCAGTAAAGTCTGCATTAGGTGGAAAATAAATTTTTATTTAACTTTACATAAAGTTTACCTAGTTTCAACGATTTAATTGAAAACTCCAAACAATTATTTGTATTGAACATAATGGAAGGCACACAGTAATGTAATTTTAAATTTTAAGTTTTTGAATTATTTTAAATTTTATATTCACATACTAAAAATAATTTGGTATTAATTAAAAAGATGGAATTTTAAATGCGTTCAATTTTTATATTATGATTATTTTATTAAAAAATGTGAGTCTGTGCAATTAAACTATTTTCTCAATATTTATGTGTATCACTTTTAGAGACAAACGACGTTTAGTTATTTTACAAAGTCACCTTATACAGGGTCAACAAATAAACTTTGCATCACATGTGACCAAATTTTAATAGCCCTATTTGGATTTTGTAGAAAAACAAACATTTAATATAGCGCTACTTTAAAGAAAATGTCTGGGATGAAGCATTGTCGAAACTAAGAGGTTTTATGTAGGTTGCATTGATTTTGTTTTGCAACGGTGGTGCAATTTACAAAAAATGAGCAAAAAATCTAAATTATCTTATACAGTTGAAATTTTGCATATGGGCTAAAAATTGCATTTAGTAAAATTTTTCTATTATTTTTTTCGATATTTTGTTTTTTAAAATCACGATAGATTGATATTATGAAAATGAGCGATATAATTTTATACTACTGTAACTTTATTGATTAAGTGATGTTGATATTTTCTATTATCAATTTTATTATCGTATAAATTTTCTTTTTCGACATGTGTAAAGCAACTTTAAGTTGTTAATAGCATAAATAAAGAATTTGTATTTAAATTTGTTTTCATTATTGCCGAGGTCTTTAAAATGCATCAAAGTAAATAATTACTGTTTAAAAATCTAAGGATTATTTATTCATCAAAATCACAACCATTTTTAATGATAAGAGCACATTTTCTTTCTTCTTGGACATATGTAAAATAACTTCAAGTTGTTAATAGCATGAATAAAGAATTTGAATTTAAATTTGTTTTTATTATTTCCGAGGTCTTTAAATGCAACAAAGTGAGTAATTACCGTTTAAAAATCTAAAGATTTTTTAATCATTCTTATCTTTTAAAATTTTAATCATTTCTGATATAAAACTTTTACTACTGAAACATATTCTAGAATCTGATACAATATCTGGCACTTCGATTCTTCTCTCTGATATCAAACTTTTACTACTGAAACATATTCTAGAATCTGATACAATATCTGGCACTTCGATTCTTCTCTCTGATATCAAACTTTTACTACTGAAACATATTCTAGAATCTGATACAATATCTGGCACTTCGATTCTTCTCTCTGATATCAAACTTTTACTACTGAAACATATTCTCGTATCTGGAATAATATCTGGCACTTCGATTCTCCTCTATAAGTTCAAAAAAACCTATAATTTTTGTGATTCTGTTACCTCCAGTTATGTTACTTTCTTCATAAGCATTAATTTTATTAAACGGAAAGCTGCTTCCTCTCAAGGCATTGGAGGTTTCTAGGAAGCAATTTTGAAATAATTTCTACTATTTTTTATTTCTCTTTTAGAAAAGGAAACTGAAGT
Source organism: Diaprepes abbreviatus (assembly GCA_034092305.1). Lineage (NCBI taxonomy): Eukaryota > Metazoa > Arthropoda > Insecta > Coleoptera > Curculionidae > Diaprepes > Diaprepes abbreviatus. The sequence continues at coordinate 269,654 of JASJET010000225.1, read as the reverse complement.
TTGAATATATGGCCGAATTTTGTTTCGTCTAGGTATTGTTCACTTCTTTTTTTATGAAGATACGTATAGAATACCTTAAATTATCGAAATTATGTTTTATCAATGAAAATCTCACTTTGAAGTAAGAGAGTATCCTGGTGCATTTTTGGACTCAAAATTGATTCCGGTATTTCACTAGCAACCTGTAATAGCTGTTCATATCCAAATTCCAATCCCAATTATAGTCATAATAGTGCCGATAAATGAGATTTGAAAAACGCTTTTTAAAGGTTATACTTTTTTCACGTTTTTATAGCTAAATTAATTCTATTGGCAATGTCCCTAACTCCGTCAAAAAAATCATAATCAGCATCAGAGAATAACTTTGTCAACTTTTTATCGAAATCAATATCTAAAATTATTCCTGCTCCAGTTAATCGATCTTCCATTCTTTTTGTTAAATCCTCTCTTTTGTGGGAAGTTCTATATAGGAAAATACCAAGAAAAATACAAGCTTAATCTCCTTCAATAACAAGTTATTTGAAAAGTCCTCTAAAGCTTTGTTATCTGAAACTATTGATATCTGATAAAGGGATTTCTTAATCATTTTTTTAATAAGCTGTAATCGATACATCATATTTTTTACGGCAAAACGCTATATTCTAAAATGTAATTTCCTGTTTCTCTCAACCAGTTAAACTACGAATATTTACTATCCTCGGCTAGAAGAAATATATCTCAAAAACTTGATCAACACCAAGATAAATCCTCACAAAAGTTTCTAGATATATTTGTAAATATGATGTATCATTGAGAATTTCATTAGAATAATGGGATATATTTAATTGTAAACTCCTTTGTAATTTCGTGTATACTGCGGCAAAACAAAAAGCTAATTAAAAGTTTCCTTTAAATTAAATAACTTTTGAATTCAACCAAAATAACCCTGTCTAGTTCAAAGAGTAGTTAGTCTTAAAGCATCTGGAAAAAATTACAATTCAAAAACTTCTTATCACAATGAAATCTCTCGACAAAACACAGTAAAATTTAAAATTTAGTTACAAAGCAAACTTTAAACTAGAATATAAGATCAGAAAGGTTTCTTCGGTTTGGGATTTGGCGACCTAGAGACTTAAATAAATTCCCAGCAAAACGTCCCTTAGGAACGCAAACTTATCCGGAGTTAGACATTTAAATTCGTTTCAGTATAAATTGGTTTCCTTTCTTTTTCTCTGATTTAGAGAAAAGAAAATCCAGCTCGATTTTTAAATTATTATTATTTAAATTGTAACTTGGATTTTTCAGTTGACCTTAATTAAAAACAAAAAAAAAGAATGAATGGATCTAGGTTATGAATGGCATTTATATTTTTAAAAATTGCAACAAGAGTTGATATTAAAATAGTATATGGTGCAACAAAATAACACTTTTATATACGTAGCACACTATTGTTATGCTACAACTTCTTTTGAGTCTAAACTTTGTCACGGTTCAAATTTAAGCCTCAGTTTACTGTGGCTACTTCAGTATTTTACCTTACTTTTGCAAATGCTTACGGTATGGACAACACATTATCATTTTCCTTAAGCATTTCTCATAAATTCTGAATAAAACATATTATTTGTTGTATTTTTGGTTCTACTTCATTAGCAACCCCAGTAGTTCTACTTTCTTACTAATTTCTTTCCCAGCTCGATGGTTTTATTCTTTCTGAAATATCCCTATACTCTTACACTACAAAGTACGGTTTTAAGTTAATTTGATTATCAGTTTGACCACTATATTGATATTTTACTACATTGTGCTTGGTTGTTTTATTTTTATTGATGCTGAAATCACTGTCATCTTTTTTTTTCAGATAGGTCTCGGCTTTCCTGCCTACTATTTGAGTGAAATTCTTCCTTTTACCCTCTCTTATGGCAGTTTTTTTTTTTGAAATAATTGTAAATAATTTAGTAGATTAGGTTATATATCACCTTCTTCGTTTGCATGGATAATCAGCTTTATAATGTGGGTTGCATAAATTTCTATTTTGTAATTTTTGGATAACTAATTCTCTAAAGGCATTATCTCAGAAAATTTGTTCAGACGTACATAATGGTATTAGGGTCCTCAAAATTTTATAAAAGTTTTCTTTTTTTTTTACCAGACCTCCTACTGACCTCAATGTCAAACTGAATCACTGGAGAAGTGAGAAATTTTTTTAAAAAATCAAAATTTCAGTAAGAAATAATGAAATCTATCTGCCGTATTTAAATAGTTCTTATATAGGTATTCTCCTTTCAGGCAGAGAAAAGAAAAGAATATATACAAACAGTTTATTTCCTACAAATACCACTCTAGTCCTCTCTCCATACGCGATTCGACCACCTCATGATTTCGTCAGTAGAGCTGTATCGGACCGAGAGCAATATTTGCAGGAAATATAAATATATGAAATATAAATTCCAAGGTATGTCGGTAGGATATTGCAACCCGCCTCCTACTAACCTCTATATCAGACTGAAAAAAAATTTCTCACTACTCCGGTAATTCACAGATGTCATTCAACTGGCGATATTTTTCAGTCTGACATCGAGGTCGATAGGGGGCAGGTTGCAATATCCTACCGACATACCTTGGAATTTATATTTCATATATCAGTTGTTTCCTGCGAATGTTGCTCTCGGTCCGAAAGAGCTCCACTATGAGACCATAAGATAGTCAAAACGTGTATGGAGAGAAGCAGGAAATAAACTGTTTATACATATTCTTCCCTTTTCTCTGCCTGAAAGAAGAATATATATATATATATATATATATATATATATATATATATATATATATATATATATATATATATATATATATGGAGTAAAATGCGACATGCACATGGCTGTACAAAGGACAGATAAGAAGGAAACATGCAAGGAGAAATCCGTGAAAGCCGCATAAACATATATATATATATATATATATATAACAACTATTTAAATACGCAGATAGATTTCTTTATTTCTTACTGAAATTTTGATTATTTTAAAAAATTTATTATACAGCTTGAAAATTGAGAGCCAGTGCCCTGTCGCTATCAGCTATTTCAGAAGCATTGGACAAATGCGAAATTTATCTCCAACAATTGATACTACTAAACATGGAACAGGAATACTTTAAATCCTGTCGACTGGGGTTGGAAAAGGTCGAAAAATAGATTGATACCAATTATTGCAAATAAACCTTCTGTACAGCAAACTTTGCTTGAAATAATGGCATATGTATGCACCAAATAATGTCAAGGAAATTGTAGTTGCAGGAAGGTGGAATTTAATTGCTCCATGCGAAGAATATATCGGTTTAAATTATAGTTTTCTATACAATAGCGTAGGAAACTTTAGTAATATACTAGCATTTAATTACTCATTTGGATCATTTAACATACCCGATTTCTGCTCATGTTTGAAACTTAGCATAACATACTCATTGAATAACATTCTATTTTAAGTAAATAAGTTCGTTAATAGGGATTTTCCTCATTCGCTTCATATTGGTGTAACAATATTAAATAAAATTACATTTAATAAAAATAATTTCTGTACGCTAGCTACATAGTTATAAAATTGCAAATTATACGTTAAAACAACAGCAAATTAAATATTATTTTGTTTACTTAATTAATAACTTTCCATCAGCCATTTATATTAAAATATATTTGTATATATTTACGCCACAATTCAATTACAACATACAAAGTAAACAAGAGCAATCTAGTAGAGAGTATTTTGAATTTAATTTAAATATGTTTTACATTATATAACAAATTTTTTGTTATTACCGTAAAAGTTTCGATGTTAAGATAAAAATAGAATTTTTATGGGAATTATAAATATCTAATTTAAAACTTACTATATATATATATATATATATATATATATATATTTTTTTCTAATATTTTCTTGGGTAGAAGAAAATATTAGAAAAAAAAATATTTAACAAAAGGTTTAAGATACAAAAATAAATTATATATATATATATACATACATATGTATGAAATAAATTGCGATCAGTAAATGCAAACTTCGTTCCAATCAAATCCTTTCCGTGTTAGAGGTTGCACAGATTGAATAAATTGCGATAAAACACAATCCATTCCACCACCAACGAGATGATGGCCCACCTGTACCACCATATCGAGAAGAAAGTCAAAACTTACCCTCCCCGCCACAGTGATACGGCAGAGGTACATGTTTCGACTCTACTAGACTCATCAGGGTACCGACATGCACCTGGCTGTATATATATATATGTATATATATATATATATATATATATATATATATATATATATATATATATATATATATATATAATATTTCAAACTAGGGTCGGTGGAGATATAGTCTTTTTTAAATTTGTAGACCTTGGTGAGGAGAAAAACCCTTTTTTGATTCTGTCAAGCTTTCGAGAATTTATTTGTCTCTTCTTCAGGACATCTCTACAATTAATAGTTAAATAGTTAGAGTATTAACCTAACTTATAATTATTAAGTAACTCGCCAATGTGGTTTGAATATAAAACAAGTACACGTTTAAAAAATCCAACATCAGCACTTTTTAATTATATAAAGAGGCATATTTTGTAAAAATTATAAAAATTCGGTAAAATAAATATATATATATATATATATATATATATATATATATATATATATATATATATATAATAATTTTTCTTTCTTTAAAATATATTCCGAGAATTTTCTAGAGGGATTAGCCTAGTTATATCTATAGTTTTCTATAGGTTTTGTCCTCCCAATATAATTACACTTAACTCAAGACTTCCTATAAGAGAAATAGTTTTTATGTTTGAACGCGGAAACCATTATATATTTTTTTTATTTGGCACCACCGGCGCTATATTTTGCAATGTTTTCCTATTTTCACCATCACTAAAATGTTAACTAATTTCCATGTCAAAATCGTGGATCATGAGAGTACCGTAGTTATTTTCATAGACCACCTGTAACTGTTTCAAGGGGCAATATAGGAAACTTGTTAAACACAACAGTAAAAGATTTGTTCATTGCTTACTTAAATTTTAATTTTTAAGTTTCGTACTACTCTGGTAGATATGTCATTTAACTGGCGATATTTTTCTCTCTCACGTCGAGAAAGTGTGCAGGGTTAATATCCTGCCGACATATCTCTGATATTATATTTTATTATATTATTATCTTTCCTGCGAATATTACTCTTCACTCATTACAGATCCACTTATAAGACCATTAGGTGTTCGAAACGTACGGAGAGAAAACTAGACTAGTTTTTGCAGCAAATAAAGTGTCTGTATATTTTTCCTTAAACTGCTTGAAAGAAGAATATAGGCAACTTGTTAAACACAACATCAAAAGATTTGTTTATTACGAATTGTCTATGCCTTGTCTTGTAAAATTGTTTTCATTTTATTTACATGAATTTTGTTGCTCGTCGCATACATTTTTTTCCGGAGCTGCTCCTGGATAGATGCTAGACATAAAAATCAATTCAAAAGCAATATAAAACGCAGAGCACCCGTGTTAAAAATTTGACAAACACTTTTTAGAATTCCTAATTATCTTGCATTTATGTTTCAAATGCGAGTAAATATGGCATTAACTATTCAACAATATCAATATAAAAATCAAAAATAGAGACAAAAACAACTAAAGAAAATTTTTGAATTCGTAAGCCAATTTGATATCTCTTCAATCAATTTAAAAAGAAATATTAAGTACCTAAAGTAAATTTAATATCACATAAATTCATAGCAGACATTTATCTAAAGAAACTATTATTATAAAATTAACACATGCAAATAAATAATAAAACAACATAAATAAGTAAAAGTAGCTATAAAGCCTTTCAAATTCTAAATCACCAAATTCATCCGAAGTTCATTAGCCATCTTCTGTCGTCTAAATATCTAATTGCTCCACTTGAATATCCAATATTTTTTCTCTATCTTATCGTGATCTCCGTGTGTTGTACTACTTTCCTCTAGTATTCCCCTGTAAAATATACTAAGGATTTTTTCAAGTTTCTTCCACCTGATGTAAACTGAGACCTTGAACGACATTTTATCCCTGACATATTTTGAAAAATCAGATCATATCAGAAAAATACCACTTTTTTGCAACAAACAATTTGGCTGTTTAATTAGGGTCCGAAAATAATAAGGGCAATTGGCATGGGTTATTCGCTCATTCACTTATCAGAAAGCTTACAATCCTTGTTGTTTTGATCAGTGATCTTTGATTTAGAGAGAAAATTAAAATTAATCCCTCTATGAAACAAGTATTTTCCCAAATTGCAACCTGTGTTGCGTTTTACTTATTTTACAGAGTCGTCTTGCCAAGATTCAACCCACTTCCATTTGAACGTATTCAAATTTCAACTGAAAAAGTTACTTTTTTAAATTTTGCATCACAACTTTCTGCATTTTTAAAAATTTTCCTAGTTCATTTGTAATTCTTCGCTATTATATATTATATGCTTTTTATGAGGAAATCATTGACTTTTGATTAGAGCTGACAGTAACTAGATTCCTATTTCTGGTATACATAGTTTCCTTAAAGCAGCGTTCATTTTTGATGCATATAAATCGAATATTAAATTCCTAAGTCTATTTTTATATATCTCTCTAAAGTTATACTTTTCTTTTCTCTTTATCGTCGTTGTATTGTATTCATTAGTTTATTTTCGTCTTTTATTCTCTGTATAAATCTTAAAATGAAATGAAATGAAATAATTTATTGGTCATAAGACTGATACTTCATCATGGGTTTCGTCAGTAATATACAATTAAATAAAAAAAAAATATAAATGACATACCTTAAAGCTAGAAAAAACACAAAACAGTTATATTAGCTAATATCTTAATATTAAAAGTTACCGATTAGAATCGTAAAGCAAGAAACAGGAAAGAAAAAAAATAAAACGGTTAGGGCATAATCCCTCGCACTGGTCAGCGATGGACGCAACGAGATAATTATTCGATACACCGCAAAAGAGTAAGTATACCCTACAGACTTAAGTATTCATTAAAAGAATAAAAGGATCCCTGAACAAGATTTTTTTTATTTCTGTTTTGAATTTACTACTGTTTGATATCTTTTTCAATTTTGCAGACAATTTGGTAAACAGAACAATGAAATTATAAATTGAGGATCTCTCAAAGAATGTCACTATTTCGTAAACTACATCTGTGAGCCTGGCCAAGAGTTCTAAACTCTGAATAATTTTGTTTAACATATAAAACATATTTTAGAATATAAATAGAATAAAAAGTCAAAATGATGTTTTCCTTAAAAATGGGTCTACACGAATCCGTTGGCCTAAGACCGAATATCAACCTCAGTATTCTCTTCTGAGCCAAAAACATTCGATTTACCTCCCTCCTCCTTTTCCAAGATATGACATTGTTTGACAGATTACTGTATGCCAGAGAATAATACACAGTCAAATAGGTTTGAGTACTGTCGAGACCTTTTCCTTAATAGACGTAGATTTTAGTGCCTTGCCGGTTTCAGTGGACTTTTTTTTATTCGTTTTCGAAGCAATCGATTAGACTGAGACTCATTTATTTAGCATGTGGTCGCAAAAACCTGCAAACCAACTTTTGTTTTTCATGTCTTAATTATTTTGAGATACATACTATATTTCTTAAAAAAGTATTTACATTTAAAAGAAAGTTACAACGTTTGTTACACGAAAATGTAAAATATATCTACATTTATATAACCACTTCGGATATTTTCATAATGTTGTTTTTACTTTGATGCGAGCAAATTCGCACTAGGTTAGTTTGTGTCTGAAAAATTAATAACCGTCTAGTTAAATGGAACGAGACTTCCTCATATAAGTTGCGTGTCACAGCACAAATATACTTAAACTTTCTTGAAATGTTATATTTATGAATATCTCTCTACATCAATATCTTGACATGCTGAAGATCGACAAATTACTCGTATATTTCCGATAATTCAGCCGTAATGCAGCTCAGACATAAATCATAAAAGTGACGCTATTATGCTTAAAGTCGTAAAAATCGAAATATTCTTAAGAATTCCAAGCTGAAACTACCGAATGTCAATTTTGAGTGATTTATGAAATATCAAAAGGTTCGTTGAGTTACACGAAATGCATTTGAACACACAACTAATTGCTTCGTTAATGTTGCTCCTAATTACATATAAAACTTTACCGATTATATTTTTCTTATACTTATAATCAGATGTAGAGTTATATTTAAAAGGGTTAACATAATCATGTCGGTAATTCGATTCCACTGGTATCATCAACTAATTCGCAGACTATAAATTTTAGAGACATTCAGCCAGTTTTGTTTTGCTTATGATATTGTTATAATTAGTATCAAATATCTCAACCCATAAACGTTTATGTAGGACAATTAAGGATAAAGACTTGAAGATAAAGTAATGGAATCTGTAAGTAGGAAATAGTTCTCTCCCGAAAATAAATAACAAGTTCAATTTTGACGGCATTACATTCAAACAATTTTTTATTCTTGCATTTTTAAGATTCAAAACTTCATTGTTTTGTGATCGTATTTGTTAATTTAAACTCTCCACTGTCAGTTTTGACTGATTTTAAAGTTGAACCATATTAGTGCATTACGGGGTAAATACTTTGGTATGGTCATGTTGAAGAATGCATTTATGAATCTTAAATGCTTGAGATACTATCTAGAACAAGAAAATTTTAAATATTATATTACCGAAATTCGACCAGTTTAAGTCTGGAGTGCCTACTGTAGTCATCTATTCCATTATATTCAGTGATAGGATTAACTTCAATCGTCTCAGAAAAAGTAAAGACATTTTTGGTCAATACCATTTCGTAATCTTGTAATTGTAACTGTTACTTTAGGGTCCTCCTGCACATATTCAACAAGAATAGCTTCTGCTTTCTCTTCCAAAAATACCACTAGCTTCCCAGCTGAAGACTATGTGTGGGCTTTTCTTGGAGGCTAATAATCCTTATGGATTCATTGAATGGAGTCTAATTTTGTTTCTGTATTCCAGCAAAGTACCAAAATATCATCGTTTTATGGAAAAAATCAGGGTCTGCATCCCAAGATATCCTAATGATTTTGATCTAAGCTGGAATCCACTTAGCTGAAACTTTGTTCAGATGTATTTAATACTATAGCAATACTATACACTTTCAAACCAGAATTTCCGAGGATTATTATCTGCACTATCTTATAAACATCAGGGTTACTTGCGCCTGAGGGTGTTTCCCTCCTTAAGTAATTTTTAATGGATTCTATTTATATCTATTGAGACCCGAGGGCAGTTTCACTCTAAATCCTCGAACAGAGAAGCCTATGCAACTCAAAGGTTGCTTGTACAGACAGGTAAGTAACCAAACGAGTAGCTTGTTTCATTAAAGAAAAATTATTAATAAATTAAACTGATTCGCTATGGACCCTGCTGCTTCAAACAAGAAGTTGAAAAGCTGTATTTTATTTGAGTATTAAAGGTGCTAAATGATACCTTCTGATTAGAGGGTAGTCTTCACCCTAAATCCTCGAACAGAAAGGTGTAGACAACTCAAAGGTTGCTGGTTCAAAAAGGTGGAGTAATCAAACGAGTAGCTTGTTTTATTTACGAAAAATTAAATTAAACTGATTTGTTTTGGAACCTGCTGCTTCAAACAAGAAGCTGAAAAGCTGAGTATTAAAGGTACTAAACGATACCTCCTGACTTTGGCGTCTTTTTCAGTAAACGAAAACTCCCGACAAGGCTTAAACGAGAGCATTACCTGTGCAGTGTGCTACACTATCAATTAGTGATAAGAGAATACGTATTAAAATAACCATATAATTCGAATGTAAATAATTACTTATTAATCCGAATACTTTTTTAGCATAGGGAATGCGGAATTCGAGATGGGAGGAGCTTAGATTCTATAAAAATTAATGGACAGAATAAGAATATTCTATCATTGTTAAATTTGTAGTAACGAACAAGTATGAGAGCTACAAGGAGATGAACGACGGGTGCCACAGACGATGTCTGCTTCATTGGTAATAGTTCGTACTATTTCGCCAACATTCCACAATCCGAATTCTGCATTTTTAGCTAAGCATGTGTATAACTCCCTATTAGCAGACATAGTAGCTATGAAAGTGCAGTAAACCGTAAAGTGATGTGAAATGCGGATTATTAATTAATCCGAAAAGCTAATTGGTCGTACAGCAACTACACCTCTTATTCATGTGCCTTCGCCGACCAGGATTTCTTAGTCAAAGGAAATAATAGCAGCTTCTGGGCAGTATAATACACATAAAAAAAAATACTGACGTGAATTAAATTTTTGTAAATCGCCAATATATATTAAACAGTTTCGAACAAAATCCATGCAATAGTCAATAGTAAAAACACAACTCAACCCCTTTTAGCTTTACAAAAAGAAATTTCGAAAAATGCGGAAATTACTTTTTAGATATTCTTATGTAGAATATGTGAAGCCAAAAATCGCTAAGAAAATTAATCTTTGATAAACAGTCGCAAAATTAACGGCTTTCCCTTTTTCCCCCTTTTAAAATGTCAGTATCGAAAAATCAAGAAATTGGTTTTAGATATGCTTAACTATTTTAAGTGATATTATTGTATCCCCGAAATCTCTCTGCCTCAGTCCGTTCAACGCCGGGCACACTATGAGAATATGGTCAAGAGTTTCATCCTCCTCTAGACACCATCTGCGCATTAGATCATCCGCGAGGTCAATCAAATAAAGATGACCTCACAGGTTACAATGTCCACGATCCGCAGTTTTTTCCTGTTCAGGAAAACAAGCTTCCTAGTAAGCCGCATCATATGTACACTTATATGTTCCTTGGCACATTCCATTCCAGAAGCTTCTCTGCAGCATTCAATAAATTTGCTTTCCAGAAACAGTTTCAGTTCTCTCTTACCAACATTTGAAATAGGTATAATGAGTTGGGAGCCATATGGTTCGACCGCCGACCCCATCTTTACCAAACCGCCCGCTTCCTTGCTTCCATGTATGCCCGAGTAACCCGGAATCTGACTGCGCATCGGTTCTTTGGTGGGTTGTCCATTAACTTCCTGCACTCGGACCACTACATTGGAACCTAGGGCCAATTTCTAAGCGCTACCGTCTTAGCGTTTGTTAATAGACCTATTTCAGTTTATATCCCTCTCTGCTTGAAAGATTGTTTGCGTGCTATCCCAGAGAATAAAACTCTGTGACAACAGTGCCTCTGCCGAACACTCTAGCTCCGGCTCTTTCATGTTGTCGAGATCTGTCTGTAAACCAACAGTATCCCTTTTTAAATAGAGTTTGATCTTCCCCCTAATCCTCTTTGCTTGGTAAAAGTATCTCAAAACAGCTGTTTGGTTCTAAGATCGTCATCATATAGTTTGTTTGGGTGCCATGGGCATTTTCCACAACGCTCCCCAGCTACATGAGTAGCCGTCAGTTCCTGCTCCGAGACGTACCAAGCAACAAACAAGGTAAGATCGTCGCCATGTAGTTTGTTTGCATAGGATGAGATGGGCATTTTCCATAACGCTTCCCAGTTACCTGGGTATCCGCCAGTTCCTGTTCCGAGATGTCCTAGGTAGCTAAGACTGTAAATTTCCTTCATGGCTTCTTTTTCTATGAATAAGTGCAAAGGCGGGGAGATTCATTAGATCCTCCAGCCCTCTAATGGGGACAGCGTATTATTGTGGTTGACCGCCATACAATAGCGGTAGACATAATCATAGGACGGATAAGCATGATGTATATCACTTTTAATGTCAGTTCCCATGCTTACCAGCTTAGAAAGCATATATGACCTTCTTGGTTCGAGCTACAACAAAATGATTTCAGCTCAACCGTAAGTCCAGAATTACTTCCGGCAATTTAACAGTTCCTTCATATTGAAGAATCTTTCCGGACAACATAATTGTGGGCAGTCTTGCCATTTTCCTTTTTTTTTTGTTGTAAAGAATACAATTTCGGCCTTGCCAGAATTTATTCCGAGTCCCTCCGCCTCGCGCCACCGTTCTGTAATCTGAATGACTCGTATCACAAATCCTTTCAGGTCCCGAAATTCGCAACCAGGACACAGGATGAGCAGGACATCGGCATAGCCCTGTGTACATAAGCAAGCTTCGTTTAGCTCATTTAATAAGCCGTCCACTACAAGGCTTCACAGCAAGGGAGATAAAATAGCCCCCTGCAGACAGCCTCTATTTGACTGGGCTTTACAAGTTATACTGCTAAGCTCAACATATATTAATTTTGAGTCAACATTGCTCTGATCTTGCCGACCACTGTCGATTCAGAGCCTAGTGGTTGAAGAGAATCGTATATCGAATCGTGTTGTCGTTGTCGGACGCCCCCTTTATGTCGATAAAGGTTTTCGACACTGGTATCGAGTCAATGTAGCCCCGCGTCTGTGAATTTTTATGTTTTTTTAGGCATATTGCAAGAAATCCAAAGGACTATGTACTATTTCTCACTCCTCGATATGTCGATCAACCAACCATTACAATGTCTTCATTAAGAAACTAGTCCGACTGAGAGGACGGAGTGACTTAGGATTTATGTAGTCTATTCTTCGTACCTTAAGTAATAAAGACTCTCTCCACGCCAATGGTACGTATCTCAGACTCAAACACAAGCAGAATAATCTCATTAGATAATTTGTTATAATATCTGAAGAATTTTGTAGTAGGCCTGGAAATATAACATCTTTACCAAGAGGCTTAAAGGGAGCAAAGAATCCTATTGACCATTTTACCTTGTTATATGTGACTACTGTTTTGCATATATTGTAGTCACGGTGTACTAAAGAAAATTACTGGGTGCTTATTCACCTACATACTGATTTGAGTCTGGAAGGTGCACTCTCGGGTGGCAACTGTAAAATATGAGATAGAAAGGTGTTTCTTTTCTTCGAAATTTCGATTGTCAAATACTACTTATATATGCCGAAAATTTTGCATTTACTGCATTGATTGCCCAGTTATGATTTTTTTCTATAATAAGGGAGTATTATTTATGTATAATTAAAATAATTGGTCTCGTAAAGAATTACTAATGCTACGCGCCATTTAAAATGTGGTAATTTAGCAACATTGTTAAATTGATAATAAAAGCTGTAAAATAACTTTCAATGTAAGAACAAGATACTGCCTCGAATGTCATTTCCTCAAAAATAATATTTACTAGGAGCACTGAAGCTGAATATAGTATCCAAAAGTATACAATAAAGTAATCGTAAACCACTTTAATAAATTGAAAACCCTCCTTAGTCGAAATTTTTATGAACTATAAAACTGTCTCTTTCCATTTAGGATAACTCAGCATCAATTTTCTTCCTTACTCAAATGTATTTCTTACAGCGCATTGCTTTTCAGTATTAACGTTTATCACTTTTTTATTATTGGCAGTGGGTAGCTGCGGTCCAGTTTTCGTAAGAAATAAATCTATTTTTACTTCCTACTTGAAGCTTTATAACTGCGGATGTATGATTTATTCGTTAACTGCATTACTTGCATATTATTGGAGACACGTCTAGTGTTATCTGTCGTTGTTAAAGTTTTGATACATTTTTTTATATTCGAAAGGGAAGTTTTGTCTTATTTTCTTTCTTACACAATTTATATATTTCCATGACATTTATAGTTTCTACTGGGTCATTTCCAGCCAAATCGGACTAGAGCCTACACCATAGTTTCCCAACAGGGGCGGCAATAATCTCCACTAGACACTTTCAAGAAAACGACAGCGAGTCCAGATATTCTATTGGTTTTTTGATTTCCAGGTAAGTTTTAAATGATATTTTTGGATCTACCATATTACATAGTGTTTCTTTGAATTTGAGAATATAGCGACATGGAAGCTGAAAAGCTGGTGGGATTTAGGACAGAAAGGTCAACGATTAATCACCTTTTTTACGTCACACAAATTATGGAGAAGAAATTGGCCGTAAATCAGGAAATACATTTTGAATTCGTAGATCTGGAGAAAGCATATGATAGTGTCCCACAAAACAAATTATGGGAAGCCTTAGAGAACATAAACCTAAACATCAACCTAATTAAAGTGGTGAAAAACATGTACGATAACTCTACATCTTCGATCAAAATTGGACGCAGTACCTCAGAGAGTTTCAACATTACAAAGGATCTAAAACAGAGATGTTGTCTATACCCTACGTTATTTAAGATATACCTTGAACAGATGCTTAAGAGCTGGAAAAGAAAATGCAAAAATATGGGCATACCGATTAATACCAATACCACATATACACTGTCTTTTGCAGACGTTCAAGTAGGTACTCGCAAGATTACGAAGATATGGAATATACGATGAGGAAACTAATCGAAGAACACAGGAAATGGGTATTGGACATAAACATAGGCAAAACAGAATATATACATATTGATGGTGAACAGAGATACCTAATACTGGAAGCCAATCAAGTAAATAGACACTGCGACAAGTACAAATATGTAAGAGTAGCTATCACAAAAAACAGAGGTATGGACAGGAGAATAGAAGAAAGAAACAATCAAGGAAGAAGAACCATCACACTCCTTAATAATGTACTGTGCGACCAAACAATTTCCAACACAAATAAAGACGACTATCAAAAGCATAATTACTTATAGCTCCGAAGTATGGACGCTGAAAGAGCGACCCAAAAAGAAACTAGAAGCTACAGAGTTGGACTTCTGGAGGTACTCAGCTGGAAGAGCCAGGTTGGAAAGATTTACCAACGACAGAATCAGACAAATTATGGACGTGCAGTATTCAATCGTAGACGAAATTGGAACCCAGGAGATGGTATGGACACGTACAGCGAATGCCAGAGGAGAGACTGCCGAAACAGATCTTAGAGTGAACATACCATGTGAGATGAAAACTTCTTTATTGGAGAGAAGTAATCGACCGAGAGATGAGGGATAGAGAACTGGAAGAGAATCTCCGGATCGAGATAGATGGCGATTGGGTCTCGGAAGACGTCCAAAATTGTAAACCGACATATATATATATATATATATATATATATATATATATATATATACACACACACTTTTTTGAAGTTAGTATATTAACAAAACAGAAGAGTTCTGACGAAAGATCTAAATAAAATTATTTCTCTGAGGTTATTGACTGGGATATACTTAATGATACCCAAGTTTATGAGGTCTGGTATTTTATATCTAGTGGTGGGCCAGAGGGACACATGTTGCAGGTTATTCTCTTCTATAATTCTCAAAAGCTATTTTCCTTTGGACCCCAGTGAGTAAGTTTGGAATTGCAGCCTTTTTCCGCGAGAAAGCTGTTATTAATAGTGCTAAGAAACTTGCAATAAAGATCTATGGTGGTTGGTGCTGCGTCTTAATCTTCGAACTCTATGATTATTGATTTAAACTCCATTGAATCTTATGTGTTTATGATACTTTATTTAAGTCTTGATTACAACTGCACTTAATTCCACAATGTGCTGTGCTATCCTGAATATGTAGTGTTATATACCATGTAGTTAGGGCATTTTAAATATCTAAAATGGATTTCTGATATTAGGATTCCGTCGATATGATTGTTAGTGATGAAGCCTTTGACATTTTGGGCATGTTGAGTAGCCATTACATTAAGGGTTTAGGAAGCTATTTTAAGAAACTGTGTCAATATGGCCAAAAGGTTTAAGATAATTCCAATCTGCACAATGAGCTTTATCTCCTATGGTTTCCCGACATGCCTGCTTTACAGATTTTTATGTTTGACTTAAGAAATTCTTAGTTTGACATACAGAAGTCCAATGCACTTTACGCACGGTGATCTATGGTTTCAATACTTTTTGGTTTTTACTTTTTTCGGTTTCGGTCATATTATTACTTTAAAAGAAATTAACACATGTTTTTTTCCTGACGTTTCGGTTTATTTTATTGATTAAACCATCTTCAGAGAATTGCTGTAAATATGAAAAGGAATATGTAAATTGTTGTCATATAAACTGAAAATTTTAATTTCTTACCTAATGTTAACAGGTGGTTCACTTGATTAACTTACATTTAACTATTTTATTATTTCAATACAAATAAAGGGTGTTTTTTATAGAGGTATAGAACTTTTAAATGGAATAAAACAAAGATGAATTTTTTAAATTGACATGAAATTTACTTTATTCGAAAGATTACCTTCTGGCATTATAATTTAAATATGACTTCTGGCATATGACCGCCACGGCTGGCTCGGACGTAGTCTAATCTGGAGGTCCAATTTTCGATGACTTTTTCCAACATTTGTGGCCGTATGTCGGCAATAACGCGGCGAATGTTGTCCTCCAAGTGATCAATCGTTTCGGGCTTATCGGCGTAGACTAGCGACTTCACATATCCCCAAAGAAAATAGTTTAGCGGCGTTAAGTCGCACGATCTTGGAGGCCAATTCACGGGTCCGAAACGTGAAACTATGCGGTTACCAAATGTTTCCTTCAATAAATCAATTGTGGCACGAGCTGTGTGACATGTTGCGCCATCTTGTTGAAACCACAGCTCCTGCACATCATGGTGGTTCAATTGATGAACGAAAAAGTCAGTAATCATGGCTCTATAACGGTCACCATTGACTGTAACGTTCTGACCAGCATCGTTTTTAAAGAAGTACGGACCAATGATTCCACCAGCCCATAAAGCACACCAAACGGTCAGTTTTTCTGAATGTAACGGTGTCTCAACATACACTTGGGGATTATCATCACTCCAAATACGGCAGTTTTGTTTATTGACGTATCCATTCAAACAAAAGTGAGCTTCATCGCTAAACAAAATTCGCTTATGAAAATCGGGATCAACGGCAATCTTGTTTTGGGCCCATTCATCGAATCTACGCCTTGCTAGGTGATCGTGTGGCTTCAATTCTTGCACGAGTTTGTAAGTACGCAAACCAAGATCTTTCCGCAAAATCTTCCATAAAGTGAATGGACACATATCCAATTCCAGTGCACGATGGCGGATAGACTGATTCGGGTCTTCCTCTACGCTACGCTCTACAGCAGCAATGACTTCTTCTGTACGCACTGTACGACGTCTCTGTGGATGCGTATTATCATTTAGAGTAAACGTGGTGCGAAAACGTTCTATAGTTAATCGAATTAATTGCTCTGATGGATGATTATGTTGACCGTAAAATGGACGTAGTGCGCGATACGTATTTCGAACAGAACCATGATTTTCAAAATAAATTTGCACAATTTGGAAGCATTGTTCAAGCGTCAGTCTATTCATGTTGAAATTCCAAGCCAAACTAAACATAAATCACTTGACAGCTGACAAAATGGCCGCCAGTTAAAAAAGTTTTGCCAACTTAAAATTTTATACCTTTATAAAAAACACCCTTTATAATCAAAATCTTCTTTTTTAATATAAATATAAATATAGAGAACTGATATTATTTTTTGAATGCATTTTTTACACATCTGGTTTGTTTTGCTTTTGACAGAGTACTACTAAAGAGTTTGAAAATTTCTGGACCATCTGCAATTTTATTGCCCTATTAGATTGGTATACACATTACTCAGGTCATTTGTGTCCGTTCTGAAATTCATTGTACAGGGTGTTTTTTTACAATGAATGAAAATTGAATTCAAAAAATAATATCAGTTCTCTATATTTATATTTATATTAAAAAATAACTTTTTGATTATATTTGTATTAAAATAATAAAATAGTTAGATGTAAGTTAATCAAGTGAACCACCTGTTAACACTAGGTAAGAAATTAAAATTTTCAGTTTATATTACAACAATTTACATATTCCATTTCATACTTACAGTAATTCTCTGAAGATGGTTTAATCAATAAAATAAACCGAAAAGTCAGGAAAAAAACATGTGTTAATTTCTTATAAAGTAATAATATGACCGAAACGCAAAAAGGTAAAAACTAATTAATAACTACACGGTCAACAAATAGAAAAAAAAAAAAAAAATTTTGGTATCTTTTTTCCTTCTTTTCGGAGAAATATTTTACGTCAATCGACCAGAAGTGCAATCCGTCACATGAGAAAGATCACACTATATTAAAAATTTTAATATACAGGGTGTCTCAAAAGAAAGTTCACATTTAAAAAATCGATTTAAAAAAAAGTCAGGACTTTATTGAAAAAATGTTTATTACATATTAAAATACATTGTTTGGGAATTTATTTTTTAAAAATGATATCGTCCAAATGTAATCCGTTGCGCTCACGGCATTCATTTAATGGAGCACTAAAATTGCCCATGACGGCTCGGCAGGTATTCTCCGTGATGTCTGCCATTTCGTTGCGGATATTTTCTTTTAATTGTGCCAGGGAAGTCGGTTTGTTGGCGTAAACTTTTGATTTGACATAACCCCATAGGACAAAGTCCATAGGTGATTAATCAGGACTGCGTGGAGGCTAACTTATGTCACCTTTCTTTCAGATCAATTTGCCAGGAAAAATTTCACGCACTCGTGGCAGAGACATGTTGGACGTGTGTGAAGTTGCTCCGTCTTGCTGGAACCATGTTCTTTGATTATAGCCAGGAAAATTTTGCAGTTCAGGCACGAAGAAGTCGTCTAACATCTCCACATACCGCTCTGAAGTCACTGTTACTGTGCGTTCCCTTTCATCTTCAAAAAAGTACGGGCCGATAATTCCTCGCGCCGACATCGCAGCCCATAAAGTCACTTTCGGCGAATGTAGAGGTTTCTGATGTTTGTGTTTTGGATTGTTTGCACTCCAATAGCGGCAATTTTGCTTGTTTACATGACCATTAAGATGAAAATGGGCTTCATCCGAAAAGAAGATGTTGGTAAACGTTGAAAAGCGTTCAGTCATCTGGTTTACGAAGTCAAGCCTCTGACCAGCATCCTGAGGATACAATTCTTGCACCAACTGAATTTTATAGGGGTTCAGCTTTAAATCTTTGTGTAAAATGCGGAATAATGATGACCTATGCACATTTAAAGCAACAGCACGCTTACGAATCGAAACATTTGGGTCGTCACGAATAGACTGAGTAACACTCTCTACGTTTTCGACTGTTCTCGAAGACCTCGGACGCCCGGATTTTGGTTTATCTAGTGTTGAACCGGTCTCTTCAAACTTCTGGACTCATTTTCCAATAAGCAGAGCGCTTGGCGCATCATTTAAGTGACGAATATGTCGAAAATTGCAGAATTTTCTACGCGCTACAGTCGCCGAATTACCGTTTTTGTAAAACTCACGTACGCACAAAGCACGGTCCGCTCCCGAGAAACGCTCCATAGCGACTAAATTCCCAACAGCCAGGCTACCGATTGACATACCCCCCCCCCCGCGCCGCTCGGAATAGTTGCGTTCACGCAATAAGCAAAACAAATGTGTACTTTCTTTTGAGACACCCTGTATTAGTGTAATTAAAATAATAAAACACTTATTAATATTAAATGATACCAAATATATTTTTTTATTATTGCTAAATAAATTAAGATCTTAAAAATACCTGAATATATCCCAACAAATAATTTAATTATTCTTCCCATCAGAGATCCCAAATCCCCCAGGTATCCATACCGAAATAATAAACGTTGTTTTATTAAAACCTTATAAGTGGATCAATTTCATAAATTACAAAATGCCGCGCTTAGACTCCCCTGTGTCTTAAGCCGCAAAATTAACGTATTATTTATTACAGGACATTTTTTCACGCTTTTTCCTTTTTTCCTGATGGATCGCGAACATAAAGAGCATTAAATTATTTTTTTACCGGGTACAAAATAATCAGCGAAGGTTTAAGAAACAGGGTAGGGTATATTTAAGGGTTTATGAAAAAAATAGGGGGGATTTTTATAGTGCTGCATTGACGTTGTAATGCAGGGCGGCACAATAAATTTCATTATGGGCAACTAACTTTTTGTTCGGATATGCCGGACCCTTCATAATTAGTTTTGTTATACTAAAAAGTAATTTTTCGTAAGATGTTTTAATTTATTCTGCTAAATACTTATTCATAATAACAAATAATTAATATTTACACTGTTAAAAATAACCTTAAATCTAATACAAATTTAATGTCCATTCTACATTAATCTTCATAAGTAGTTTTGTTATACTAAAAAAAAATTTTTCATAAGATGTTTTAATTTATTCTGCTAAATACTTATTCATAATAACAAATAATTAATATTTACACTGTTAAAAATAACCTTAAATCTAATACAAATTTAATGTCCATTCTACATTAAGTGTAAAGATTTTGTACCAAAAATCGTAAATAGTTTACATTTTCTTTGAATTTAAAGCAATTCATTAAAATATAAGTTCGTTGTACATTAAATGGTATCTTAAATTTTAATAAAGTAGATGAAAAGATGTTTCAACTTCTGTAAATTAAAATTAATTTACATATACCCTAATACTAAAGGAATTTACATTATTATTCAATATTCGATAAGGTACATTACATAAGATTCCGGGAGATGGCGCAACTTGTATTAAATTTTTTATTTAGTATGATATAAGTTGCTTAAATGCCTTAATTTTCTTATGGTGATGTGTACTTGTCTGCCCTGTACTGACGGAAACCAATGAGTTCGAAACCGTTCTGCTGGTGGTAGTACACTACCTATGGGAAAATTTTCCACCTTTTCCTGGTAGTTTCGGAATTTTTTTAATTCGCATTAATGTTGGTGCATTAAATATGTGATAACATATCTCAAATTCACAGAACTCTGGCTGTATATTTAATGTACATAGTCACCTTAAAAAGGAAAAATCAAACTTTAAATTTAATGTAGAATTACATTAAATTTAATGGAACAAATTAATTTAGATTAATGTTAATTATTAAATTTAATACATTACATTAAATGTATTTAATAAATGTTTGTGAAATTTGCTTACAGCACATTTACATTAAACTTAATGCATTTCCTTGTTACAGTCTAGCTGAAGTATAATTTTATATTAGTTTTGTCATAGTAACAAGTAATTTTTCATGAGATATTTTAATTTATTGTGCGAAATATTTTTTCATAATAACAAGTAATTAATATTTGCACTGTTAATAATAATGTCATTTCTATATTAAATTTAATGATTTTGTACCAAAAATGGTAAATAATTTACATTAATATTGTTTAAATGATATATTATATTATATAAAGTAATTGAAAAGATATTTCAACTTCTTTACATTAAAATTAATTCAAATATATCCTAATACTAAAGCAATTTACATCAATATTCAATATACATTGAATGAGTTTCCGGGAGATGGCGCAACTTCTATTGAACTTTTTATTTCATATGATATAAGTTGCTTAAAGGATTCAATATTTTTATGGTGTACATATCTGTCTCGTATTGACGTGAATCAATGAGTTTCAAACCGGTCTAGATGAGAGAAATATTGGCCACCTTCTCCTGGTAGTTTCAGAATTTTTTGAACTCATATTAATGTTGGTGCATTAAATATGTGATAACATATCTCAGATTCAATGAACACTCAGGTTGCCCTGGAACGAATAATAAAATTTGGGTGTATTTCTATTAGAATTTTTTTAAGGCAATAGGATTGCAGAATCTTAAAATAGTACCGGAAATTGAAAACGGTATAAGCCGAGATTAATTATTCCTTAAATATATTAGGCGATCTTACTTTTATGACTTCTTAAAAAAAAACCTTAAGTACCCCTAATAAAGGTTTCCATACAGCTTTGATGCAATGAAGGACAAGGTTTCTGGAGAGAGAGATTGAGTATAGCCTTTGAAGGAGTTACGAAAATAATAAGATACATATAAGACAGTTATGCCTAGCAGGATGCCAAGCGTTTGCCGCAACGGAGTATAAGGAAATACACGACTCAGCCGCTAAGATACTCCACCAAGAGTTAGCAGATAAGTTAAAACTACTACAGGTAGGAAAAGTGCTCTGCTACAAATACAATCCGGAGCCTATTCTTTAAAACAACGAATAAGACATAATACTAACAGATAAAATTTCTAGGCGAACTACACTTATTGACATTGCTCTACCTAATAACAACAACCTAAGACCAAAATACAATGAGAAATACAGAGAGCTGGAGGTGCAAATCCGCAGACAGTGGGCAATGAATAACGTCCACTCGATTCCCATAATACTATCAACTGGAGTGATACCAAAGAACCTCCTGCAGAACATCAAGGAACTGGGCCTTAATGAACATCTGTATAAACCGATGCAGAAAGCAGTTCTCTTTGCAACCGCGCAAACCGTCCGAAAGTTTCTAGGAAATACAGAAGACCACGCCACCTAGGATCCGATAACATGTAAAAGTTTCCTACAGAGCTTCATACTTTTGGTATCTTTGTATGCCTGCTATGAGTCAATTATCCCTGGAGAGAGTGTGAAGTCATTTGACTTGTAAATCTTTAGGCAATTATTAATGTACACGTTAACAATTTTAAATGATTTTTTACATACAGGGCGCTCCAAAAATATCGGACATACTAAAAGCATATGCTTCCTAATTAATCTAGTAAATGGGTATAGATTCCACAATAAGAAAACAGTCCAAATCTAGTAATTTTAAAGATATTTAAAAAATAGTTGTTAAGTCAATCAACCAAACAGTATTATTTAAATACTCAAAAATTACAAATTGGATAATTTATGTTCAAGTAAGAAGGAAGTGGTAGAATCTACCTTGCACCACTTAAATTAAAACGGTTCATAATTAATCATCAGTCACTTTAAAGTACTAAATCTAAAACATAATTCAAGTTCGGAAACGTAGTTTTTCATATTTTGACAGGTTGTAATCAAACGGTGCATCTCTCCTCATTACGTTTCATAACCTTACTTTTAAACCAACCCTCAACTGAATTTAAATCCTTTTGTAGATCTAGACATCAAACTTGAATGAATGAATAAATGAATTAAACTTGGTGCTGCCTAGGACCAGTTGGGATCTTTTTATCCCACCATGGCTGCAACTTATTCGAGTCCGATCACCTTTGGTCATTTTGTTAATTGTTCTTTTCTGCGATTTAGGGGTAAACAGACCACATATCTAGCAAAAACTATCCGCGGGGTTAACACAGCCACGTTTCTGTGCTTTAAACATTTTTGTACTGCCACGTATGTCGGTTCAGAGATGTGATACTACATTTACAGGCGTTGTTTTATGCTTTCTTAATATCCTCTTTCAATTCTTCATGTTTTCTTGGCTTGTTTTTAGTGTCACCAATTCTTGTTTCCTATCCTCTTGATTTGTCTTTAATTCTTGTTTCATATCGTCTTGATTTTTCGCCATATCTTCTTTCAATTCTTTTTTTATCTCTTCTTGGCTTTTCTTCATATCTTCTTGGCTTTTCGTCATATCTTCTTGGCTTGTTTTCATATCCTGTATCATCATCAGTTTCTGGTTTAAACTAGTTTGAAGTTGTTCCTCCATTTTTGCTTTCTGTTTCCTAGTTTCCACTGGTATACAATTTCAATTAACTTTTTTCTAATTTTCTAACCTGAACTAAACTCTTCTGGATTTAATTGCACCTCAAACACCAATTTGTTCCGAACAGCCGGTATTTATACATGACTGTATTCCTTTAAAGCCTTTCGTAGTCACAATTTTGACACTTATCAAAACAATTCAAGTTGCATCGACGAATTATCAAACTAAGCTATCCATGAAAACTGATGTGAATTCTTTATATACCCTTTTTCCGGAACCCAGAAGATTCCGCATCCTTCTAGAAGGATTTTCATACTACATGATGTAATAAAAACAAGAAAAGGCGTAATCTCGCGATTTCTAGACCTTCTGGCGTTCCATGTTAAAAACAAGGAAATAAAAATTTTTTAAAAAAGTTCCAGACCTTCTTTCATAGGCGTTTCCTAAGGAAATTAACAAGGGTAACACTAATTAAATAAGCTACGAACTCGTAAAAAATAAACCTAAAACCCTTCAAACTAATATTATGAAATGTATAACGCTATACAGTCCGTTACAATATATACATATATATATATATATATATATATATATATATATATATATATATACAGTATTGAATTAATCATTATAAATAAGGAGATACCATACTGCACAACAACAAGAAGTGCTTTTACTTACACGACTTGTACCTCTTATTTAATTTTACAAATCTTCAAGAATTGTCATAATCTACTTTGCCGTATATAGTTTCTCTACTTGTCTCAAGTGCTTTGTTACAAATTTTATGAAAGCTCAAACCCTTTTATAAAACTTTCTTCTATTCTTTGTGGTTGTCTGTTACATCCTTTTTAAAGTGTATCAACTCCTTTGAGGTATACGTGTCTCAGACATGTCTTGATTTCCAAGAAAATATCTTGTTTCCGGAAGATCTTATTTAGTTTATTGCAGTATTGTGTTTATGTTAGAAATAAGTTGTAAGTCCATTTAAAAGTAATTGTGAAACGAGTTGTTCGTCTAGATTTGGGAAACTTGTTATTTTATAGATGATATATTAATACAATTTTTACCAAAAACGAAACAGTTGAAATGATCTTTTTTAAATATGTAATATAAAGAAAATATATATTATATTATTTATCCCATTACGAAATGCCGAGATAGATTTCTTGGCAAAGAGGCATTAGAAAATTTTTAAAATTTGGCAATTTGCTAAAGTCGACGGGGGCAATTTAGCTAAAATATTTTCAAAATGGTGGCTCTTCCGGTTATATCGGAAGTTCATGCCTTTTGCCTTATAATAAGTAGAACACCCCATATATTATTCTGCGCAAAATTACAGACATATTTAATGTATAATATCCTATACCTAAGTCTTATTATTTTTGACATATTTTAAATTTTATGTCAAAAATGGTGTTTGCAGGCCTAAACATAACTATCAATTTCTCCCATACAAAGGCCTTTATTATTTAAATGGCGTTTGGTTTCCTTCTAGACGGGGATCTACTTTAGTGGACTGTGTTGAAATTTTGGTAATAAATATTACTGGGTGATCAAAAAGTAACATTAAATATTAACTGGAAGAAATCGTTAACAGTAATTTTTTTTTAAATGCGAATTCTCTATTTCTATAATGTTATCTTATTTAACATTTAAAATTATGGTGACTTTGTATAAGGTTGTCTATTTGAAAAATTTGTAGCTTTTGAAATATTGGCCATTTAATGTTTTTGTATTGTAATAACGCTATGTGGCTTTTAAGTTTTTTTAATAAATGGTCATGACGGCGAAATGCGACGCAAGAAAACAATAGAACGCCTTGCTTTTTAACAATTAATAATAAAAATCATGTCGGGGTTATTAAATTATACGTATAGCAAATGCATTGCATCTTATTTTAGATCTGTATATGTTGAGGGTGACCTGCGCCATGTTGAGCATACTCAGCTTTATGAAACTACTGAGATTTTTTCTTTTCATCATATTGATTACAGTGATGTGTGCGAGGCAGTCAAAAACCTTAAAATCAATAAAGCTGTGGGACCTGATAATATACCATCTTATATAATAAAGGGTATGATAGGAGTTTTTGCAGAACCACTGAGAATATTATTTAACACGTCTTTGAATACTAAAACTTTTCCAAAAAAAAATGGAAAGAAGTCAAGATTTGTCCAGTGTTTAAAAAAGGTGATTCAGCGAATATCCAGAATTATAGACCAATAGCTATTTTATCATGTCCAGCAAAAATTTTTGAGTCGATTATATACAAGCACATTTATGCTTATGTTCGTAACAAAATAACTGATAGACAACATGGATTTCTTAAAAATAAATCAACGTCTACAAATTTATGTAATATTACTCAATATATAGCGGATAATCTGGATAAGAAATTCCAAATAGATGTTGTATACACAGATTTTACAAAGGCTTTTGACAAGGTCCCACACAGTATTCTTTTGGATAAGTTGGATATAGAATTTGGCTTTGACAGTAATTTACTTCAGTTTTTTCAATCTTATTTAAAGCATAGACAGCAAAAAATTTTTGTTAGAGGATATAGGTCAAATTATTTTATTGCAACATCAGGTGTCCGGCAAGGATCCAATCTGGGATCACTACTGTTTCTTTTATTTATCAATAATCTAACTAGAGAGATTAAAAATTCAAATTCTTTATTGTTTGCTGATGACTTAAAATTATACAAAAAATTGAAAATATACAAGACTGTGAAAACCTTCAGGATGATTTGAACAGAATTTATCGTTGGTCACTAAAATATGGTCTACACTTTAATATTAGCAAATATAAGGTAGTCAGCTTCACAAGAAAAAAAAGTAAAATTGATTATGATTATAGAATTAATGGAGAAGTTTTGTCTCGAGTTGGTGAGATGCGGGATCTTGGTGTTGTTTTTGATTCACAACTTGATTTTAAAACGCATATCAGTGAAATTGTTAACAAAGCATATAAAATGTATGGATTTATAATAAGAAACTGCAAGAACTTTAATAATTTAAAATGTATTTCAACGCTTTATGTTTCCTATGTTAGAACCACCCTAGAATATTGTTCTATTATATGGAACCCCTATTGCTCTAATCATAAACATGCCATAGAAAAAGTTCAAAATAAACTATTGAGATACATGTATTACAAGCAAACTGACACATATCAGCTACACATTCCAAACTTCGATATTATGAAAACATACAACTTAAAGACATTAGAAAGTCGCCGAACTATGGCACATTTATTATTCTTGCATAAAATTATTAATAGTAATGTTGACGACCCTGATTTGCTAGCTTTGATAAATTTTCATGTACCGGCTTACCCAACAAGATATCCTGTGGTTTTGTATGTGGATGTAGCACGTACTAACTATTATTTAAATTCTCCTATTATAAATATGTGTAAATTATATAACGAAATAAGGCAACAGTGTGATATATTCAGTATAAGTCTCAATAGTTTTAAAAATTTGCTCAAAGAAATTTTGTAATTTTTCTTTATTTTTCCTGTAATTTGTAGTTGTTATGTACTTGTACTAAGTGATTTTGTAAACCTTCCTACTCTGTAACTGGACATATGTCTGTAGAGTTTGTAAATAAATAAATAAATACGGACGAAAATTATTTAAATTTGTTTATTGTCTATGGGGAATGTAACAAAGTTTTATCAAGAACATGCCAGACATTTGCTGACAGATATTCAAATAAACCGCAACAGACATGCAATAGTTTTAAACGAGTATTGGAATATTTCACGAATTTTCCCACCGTTAAAATAGAAATGCATAGAAGAAAACCTATTCTCAATGATGAAAATGTTGAAATTGCAGTTCTGGGATATTTTGCAGCATATTCTATGACATCGTTAACTCAAATGGCTCTACAAACAAGAATCTCGAAGAGTACAATACATAGAATAGGCATGATGACTGATTTTGGAAAAATACTCCACAATAGTTTTACGCACCTACTTTATACCAAATAAATCTTATTTCCGTAAAAAATTAAAGTTTTGAATGAAAAATTGACCTTTTTAAAATACAATTTAAATTTTGCATCGAAACGCTAGAATAGTAATGGCGTCCGTCTGTGACGTCACCCTTTCGTAAACACTTGAGTTGCATCTTATTGCTTGTTTCGATTCATATTTTCCGTTATTTTGTGCAATAATCATGAATTCTAATATGTATCGATGGTGTGCAGTTCCTCGATGTAATAATACATCGATAAAAACTCCAAATAAGTTATTTATTAACGTGCCAATGAAGAAAAATATCAGAAACACGTGGCTAAATCTTGCAAGGCGAGACCCAACTTCTGTATCTGTTAATTCGGTAATTTATTTCTACGAAGATCATTTTGATGTAAGTATTTATTTTATATAAATAAGTTGCGAAGCATGCAAACAAATATATGTAAGGTAAATATTTATCAATAACACTGTCGATCCCGTTTCAGGTTAAATTCCATTTCTTTATCACTGTATTATATTTAAAGTTCCTAACTAAAAGCTTTTTCTTTTTTCAGTTACCAAATGATATGGAAAATTATATACAGTAACATGTGATGGGTTCAGTTTTACCAAGTGCGCATGAAGTCAGGGTGTATACCCACAACATTTGAATGCTAACCAGGCAGAAGCAAACGAAATTCTGACACCGCTGAGCATCCCTAGGCTCTCAAAAAACAAAGAAGGTGTCTAAATGAAAAAAGTGAGAAAGATGTAGTACAAACAAAAGCACCTACTGAATATTTAGAATTCGCAGGCACTTCATCAGAAAGTTCAGGTCCGTACCCATTGCTTTTTTTATACCGGTAACCTGTTTTATTGAATTCAAGTGTATATCTTTTCTGTTTGTCCATTTAATCATATCATTATAGGTAGTTATGATTCCAGATGATCTTTGTGATACCTATTATGATTTACAAGCCAAACGGCTTCGCACTCCCTCCAGGGATTATTCACTCATACCAAGCATACAAAGACACCAAAAGTATGAAGCTCTGTGGAAACCCTTTCCATGTTATCGGGTCTTAGGTGATGTTGTCTGCTGTATTTCCTACGAACTTTCGGACGATTCGCGCGGTTGCTAGAAGAATTGCTTTCTGCATCGGCTTATACAGATGCTCACTAAGGCCCAGTCCCTTGATGTTCTGCAGGAGGTTCTTTGGTATCACTCCAGTTGTAAACAGTATTATGGGAATCGTTTGGATGCTGTTCATTGCCCATTGTCTTCGGATGTGCAACTCCAGATCTCTGTATTTGGCGATCTTCTCGTATTTTGGCCTGAGGTTGTTGTTGTTAGGTACAGCAATGTCGATTTGCCTAGAAATTTTATCTATGAGTACAATGTCTGGCCTATTATGAGCTACTGTTTGATCCGTCAGAACCGTTCGGTTCCAATATAACTTAAACTGGTTGTTCTCAAGAAGAGGCTCCGGATTGTACTTGTAATAAAGCACTTTTCCTACCTGTAATAGGTTTAACTTTTCTGCTAACTCCTGGTGGAGTATCTTAGCGGCTGAGTCGTGTCTTTTCTTATACTCGGTTGCGGCAAACGCTTGGCATCCTCCAGTTATGTGCTGAATTGTCTCCGATGTTCGACAGCCATATCTGCATTGGTCATTTTCTATTGAGGGATCTCTAATGATGAACTTCCGATAGTTTTTCTTCGGAATAACCTGGTCTTGGATAGCTAACAAGAAGCCCTCTGTTTCCGGAAACATCTATCCTGAAATCAACCAGTAGTTCGACGCTAAATTGTCGACATTGTCCTGATTGACTTCATTTGGATGCCGTCCATGATGTGGCTTCTGAAGCCAGGTTTGTAACTTCTCTTAGTCTATTTGGTGGTGAGAAGTAATATCTTGTTCCCTCAACTGTAACGACGTTGAAACGTCTGCCTCGCATATTGCTCGATGTAGTGTGGAAGAGTCCACTAACCTGTGGAAATATGAACGTAAGTTTATTATTTGTTGGTCGAGCTGCTTACCAATATCCACCAATCTTCTTCCTCCTTGGTGTCTTGGAAGCATTGTACGTTCAATAGCACTCCGAGGGTGATGTTTTTGTGCTTTTGTTAGGAGTGTCCTAATTTTTCTTTGCAGGTTTTGGATGTCCGTCCTGCTCCACTTTACAATTCCAAAAGAGTAGCTCAGCGCAGTGCAAGCATACGTGTTGAGCGCCTTAAACAAATTTCTACTATTTAAATTAGTTCGTAATACCCGCCTTACCCTCCTGACAAATTCGGCTGTCAATTCGGCCTTCATAGTGCCATGGTCAATTCTTTTAGCCTGTTTCATACCTAGATATTTGTATGTTTGGTCTGCTTCCATTGCAGCTATAGTTTCACCGTTCTGCATTTCAAAACCCCCGGTTGTATCTTCCCTTTAACGATACCTATTATTATAATTCTATTATTATACTCTGTCGCATAATTTATAGTACATAATAACATGTAAATAGTTTCAGTTTGTTCACAAGTACTTATTTTTATTTTTTAGCTTTGCACACAATTGAAGATCTAGCAGCACCTTCCACACATATATATATATATATATATATATATATATATATATATATATATATATATATATATATATATATATATATATATATATATATTATGCAAATTCAGAAGTAAAGCTGTCCAGACTGAAGTTAAAACAGTGCACCAGTTAACCTCGCTTCCGGCATCTAAGAGTCGATTCTTCGTAGATTTGAACTATTGGCCTCGATAAATCCTTATTCCATGACGTTATTGTACTTTTGGAAGCACGAAACTAACACAGTTGATACTTTTATCCACAAAATATCTGATTAATAATGCAAAAAAAGACAAATTCGTAGGATAAAGGCGATAAGCATTGATGGCTGATGTGATGTTTACGAAAGCGTGACGTCGCGCGATTTCCTCCCGACTAAAAATTTGTCAAATGATAGTTAACACAATTATTTGAAGATAAAAAAAAGTCAGAGGGCTGTATCGTGGTGGATTATACATCAGCTGGTCACAGGAACATGCAAAAAAAAATTTTGTTCAGTGATTTCCCCTCAGTTAAAAATTTGTCAGATGATAGTTTACATGCTTCTTCTTCAAGTGCCTTCTCCATTGCGGAGGTTGGCAATCACAATAGCTATTTTAATTTTTGAGGCAGTTGCTCTAAATAGTTGCTTTGAACTGCATCCAAACCATTCCCTTAGGTTTTTTAGCCATGAAATTCGTCATCGTCCAACGCTTCTTCTGCCACTTATTTTGCCTTGGATTATGAGCCGTAAGATGCTGTACTTTTCTCCTCGCATTACATGCTACTTTGAATAAATAAAAACGTCAGCTGGCTCTATGTTGGTGGAAAAGTCGTCAGCTGATGCAGTGAAAGGTGCAGCGTCGGTGCCAGGGGTGAGCGCCGATCGCCTACTTAAATACGTCAGCCGACGGGTTCTCCCTCGTCATACTGCCAGCTAATTTTTTTTTATTAATAAAATAACATACTATCAATCATTCATCCATAGGAGAAATAGAAAGGAAACGGAGCCATTCGAATATAAATTGTTTGAGAAGCAGCACAGTGACGGTTGAACAGAATATAAAAATGTCCAACGTAAGTCCTTTTTTCGTTTTTTTCCGAAAGACAACTTCACAGTTAAAAGTGTTCAGTGAAGAAAGTTTATCCAAGTGCAGTGAAATATTAACTATTCGACAAAATAATAATTTAGTTGGATAATAAACAGTACTTCCTACACAGTATAACGATTTTCAGCTGTACCACAGCGACTGTCATCGTCGCTTTACAGCGTTGCCGCCAAAATATGGAAAATCTAAATCAGCACGATTAGTGGAAATCACGTCTCCTTCAATATTACCGTATGTATATGAATTATTTTTTATTTTGAGTAATTTTTCACATTATTATTCCTAATAATATTATATAATATCGTATATAATATAGTAATATAATTAGAAATCTTCATGCCTCATCGTGTGAAACACAAAACTTGGATATAAGTATAGATGTGTTCACCACAGGTGAGCTCGGTAGAAATCTTTTGCATAATACAGAATCTAAACAGATGTCATTCCACAAATTACGAGAATCGGTTTTTTAGATCATTCTAAATTTGTAAGAGCAAATACTTGAAGAATTTGAATTTCAAAAATCTTTAAATTAGAACTTGATTAAATGCGAGAAAGAAAGTTAAATTATCAACAAGGAAGGGAATCTTTTTAATTGGTATGAATATCCACTGAGCTATCCTGCAGTGAGCGTATCCTCATATTTACAAGTCCCGTCCAGTTTTGTGTGTTTCACACGGTGAAATATGGATATATGGATATACATGATATATAATATTATTGGGAATAATAATATGAAAAATTACTCAAAATAAGAAATAATTCATGCGGTAATATTGAAGGAGATGCTGTTTCTACTGATGGTGCTGATGTAGATTTTCTATATTTTGGCGGCAACGCTGTAAAGCGACGAAAACAGTCGCTGCGGTACAGGTGAAAATCGTTATACTGTGTAGGAAGTACTGTTTCTTTTCCAAATAAAATATTATTTTGCGGAATAGTTAATATTTCACTGCACTTGGACAAACCTTCTTTACTGGACACTTTTACTTGTGAAGTTCTTCAGCAAAAAACGCAAAAAGGACTTACGTTGGATATTTTTATATTCCGTTCAACCATCACTGTGCTGCTTCTCAAACAATTTCTTCTCGAATGGCTCCATTTCCTTTCTATTTCTCCTACCGATGAATGATTGTTAATATGATATTTTTATTAATAAACAAAATCAACTGGCAGTATGACGAGGGAAAGCCCGTCAGCGATCGGCGCTCACGCTTGGCTCCCACACTGCAGTAGCTGACGACTTTTCCACCAACATAGAGCCAGCTGACGTTTATATTTATTCAAAGTTCTGTAGAACTTAACATCTTGCCACCGCTTTCCGGCAAAACTGGACTTAAATAGAAGCCCAAGTTTGTGGAAAATACACTGCGCCCGAGCAGGGACGGCGGCAGACGAGGGTCTTAACGGCCGTTGGCTTTGATTAAGCCTGACCCGGCCATTGGAAGATCACCAAGGATGTTCGTTCCACTTCATTTTCAGGCCTGTGCTTTCTAACGGCTTGGACTGTCCGATAGTTAAAGCCGGAAAGCAAATGCCTTAGGTGGGAGGGGCATGTTGTGGAACTTAACATCTTACCACCACTTTCCGGCAAAACTGGACTTAAATAGAGGTCCAAGTTTGTGGAAAGTACAAGGATGTCTGGGAAAGATACCGGTGGATCCCACTAATGAATCCACCACCGGTATCGGGACGAAACATCCATACATTTACTACGGTGGTCGAAAATAGATCGCTAGCTACATGTCCCTACCATCAGGGGCATTGTTAATTGCGACAAAAGTAGCATGTAAACTGTCATCTGACAAATTTTTAACTGAGAGGAAATCGCTGAACAAAAATTTTTTTTTGCATATTCGTGTGACCAATTGACGTATAATCCACCACGGTTCAGCCAGCTGACTTTTTTTATCTTCAAATAATCGCGTTGACTATCATTTGACAAATTTTCAGTCGGGAGGAAATGATTAAAAACAATTTTTTTACGTGATGGGAGGCTGCCGCTGCTCCACCCACCCACGCAGCCGCAGCTGACGTTCACGAAGCTTCATGGCACAACTGTCTAAGACATTTCACAAGTTATCGCCCAAGAGGAAATTGGTCCGGAAAATCTGTTGCTGGCTTGTATACTATCATGCTATTATGTTGAAATACAACTTCCCCCTTTATTTAATATCTTTGGTTCAACATCTAAGAGAAACTGATCTGTCGAAAGGAGTGCAATTTTGCGAATTTATATTAACGATGATATGAGATGACTCTAAATTGTTGGACAACATAACTTATACTTATGAAGCAAAATTTACAACAAATGACACTCATTGAATTGATATATTTTTTACTTCAAGTTCTTGTTAAAACACCCTTATATATGTTTAAAAATAGGAATACTGTAGGGAAAAAATAAAAAGCTTTAAAATATTTAGAAAACTCCCGTATGTCTTGAAATAATCCGATAATATTTCCAAAGCGGTGATTAATAACACAATATTGATTTATAAAAGCTAGACGAGTAACATCTCTTTTCTCACGTAATTGTAAAAACGCGATAAGCCAAAACTTATAATGATTTATTACTTTTAAGCAAAATCAAAATACGAAAACCATTTTTTAGCTGCAATCTTGCCTACAAAAACAACGCTGTCGCCTTTTCAAAGTCGGCAAAGGAGCTCCATTCATCTTGTCAAATTGTTTAGCTTTTTCCCGCCGTATAATGCTTGTGTTGCAATTTTAAAGATGTGAGAAGCTAACTTTTTTCCATTTTATTTATTGGCTACAATTTCCAACTCTGCCAAATCTTGTTTTCTTTTAAAACTTGTATTGTGGTTTTAATCAAAACTTGATTTATTTTTTAATATATGTTTGAAATTTTTTAACAAAATCAACCTCTATCAAGTGTACACTTTCAGCCAATTAACTTTATTAATTTTATATTTATTTAAACACATTTTCAAGATTTCTTGGGGTAATTTTCATCAAAATATAAAATTTGTTGTAATTTCTTTGCACTATAAAATTGCTGCATCAAGTTATACATTCTAACTTACTTTCTCAAGTATACTAATCCTAAAGCCAAGAACTTTTAATATATAGGGTGTTCCATGACGAACTACTGCCATTAATTTATCGGAATATAGACTTTAGAAAATGGGGGCAACTCGACAAAAATATTTTCAGGATAGTGACAAATCCGGTAATACCGGAAATTGATGCATTCTTTCTTATTTTAAATAGGACACCCTATACGTTATTCCATTTTTAGATTATACGTAAAATTATAGACATATTTCATATGTAATATCCTATACCTAAATCTAACTGTTTTTAACATATTTTCAATTTAAGTCAAAAGTGGCGTTTACAGGCTTAAACAAAACTATTAGTTTCTTCTATATAAAATTCCATGAA
This sequence comes from Diaprepes abbreviatus, assembly GCA_034092305.1. Classification (NCBI taxonomy): domain Eukaryota; kingdom Metazoa; phylum Arthropoda; class Insecta; order Coleoptera; family Curculionidae; genus Diaprepes; species Diaprepes abbreviatus. The sequence continues at coordinate 235,164 of JASJET010000225.1, read as the reverse complement.
TAACGGTGTATAAAATTGAAAGAAGATTAAATACGAGAATAAAATACTGCTGTTGAAGGTAACACTAGCCAACTCAAACAATGCATTGCTCTTCGACTATTATAGGGACCCAACACAGCCCTAACTGAAAACAACTACACTATCCAGGAACTGTACTCTTCTTGGCCACACTAAGAAAAATTGACACCCTAGCTCTCATAACCTAGAAGGCAACCTAGAGTGTCAAGTCGAATAACGCAGTTACTGAGGAAACAATGATAATTAATCTTTTATTTTGCAAAAGTAAAATCTCTGAAAACATAAACATGAATAACTGAAGTTATGATATCTAGTAAACTTATAAATCTGCCCCTTTACTCATAAACAAACCCTGAAATATCCCCTTATCGTTTCAAAACTGATTAGTTACTTTAATCGCCCTCATTGCCTGACTATTACAAAGCGATAACTAATAAAAATAGACAGTTTCATTCGGTTTAAAAAATAACAGTTGAAATCGATAGCTTTAAATAACCATTAAATACAAATATTAACATGACAATGTACTAAAATAATTAATTTTAAATTGTCAATAAAATGACCATAATATAGGTAAAATCCCCGTAATAATCAATCATTTTTAAATAATAGTTGAAGTCCTAGAATATCAAAAAGTAGGTAAAATCCACTGAAAGAACAATAGATTTATACCCCGTTTAACAATACACCCTGAGAAGGCCTCTCTTGTAGTATATAATAAACATCGGTGCACACACATATAACAGTAAGAAACCTGATAGGTTGACAGTGTTTAGCTTTGGTGTCTAACAACACGTATTAATTTTGGTTAATAATTGAGAACTAGCATCTCCGATGTCTCATGACCACATTAATACCATCCAGTAGGAAGCGGCAACATCAGCGCAGTGTACAAATATTCTGGACTTATCATTCGCCTGCACGAAGCTGAAAGGATGTTACTACTCCTCACTACATTCAGTTCCCATTGAGGACCATTTATTCAGAACAGCAAGCTAGACCTAACTTAGGCCCTCAGCAGTAGTAAGGGAACACCAGGAAACCAATCCCTGTTATTTTCGAAGAGGGTTTTGTTGTTCTACAAAGTACGTAGAAATACACAAGCAGCCAGCGATTTCAAGTTAAAAAGATGGCGGGATAATAGTGGACAGCCCTTTCTGTTCTAGACGAGAAAAACCATCATTCAATATCGAAACAAATCTAAAGTGGTTTAGCCCTTATATATGGATGATCCTCACGTTGCTAAGGCTAGTCTAGCCTAAGCGAAAGTTATTCATTTTTCCAGCTCACGTTATTCCCGTTACTCCACCCTGCGCCCTCGGACGAGAAATATATCGTACTGGCACAGTAAGTATTTTCCGTCAAAAACAAAAAATCACACAGCAAACATAAAATTGAATATCCTCTTATTCCCTCAGCCATGAGACCTGTACCTCATGAGACTATTAGCATACCTGTCTCTAGGCTTTCAAAATAATACGACTCGGAATCAGATGAACTAGATAACTTTTAACCAAAAACCAGTCCAAGTTTTGAAGAGAAAGCCGATTACAAATGCAGTAGCAGTAAATAACCCCATTTTATATCTTAAGTTAAGCTCAACGATCTTATTTGTGATTTGGATCTTCCCAAAACAAAGTCACAGCTGCTTGGATCTCGTTTACGGCAGTAAAATTTCTTACAAAAAGGTGTAAAAACTTTCACATTTTGTAAAAAGCAGTCTTTGTTTGCAGTATTTTTCTCAATGGCAAACGACTTAGTTTACTGTCATGATATTTCGAGTTTAATCTACAATCTTGGTCTTCCACATAAACCTATTGAGTGGCAACTAATTATTGACTCTTCGAAAACAAGTTCAAAAGCATTTTACTGTTCAATGGAAATGAACAATCATCTTTTCCTGTGGAGCATGCTGTAAATATGAAAGAAACGTACGAGAACATGCGTATATAACTACAGAGCATAAAATACGTAAATCATAAATGGAATATCTGGGTCAGCCTGAAAGTTATTACACTGCTTACAGGACTACAGAGTGGCTACACCAAATGTTGTTTTTTGTGTGAATTGGAGTCAGAAATCAACATTATGTCGTTAAAGAATGACCGTTGCTTGAAAATATTATGCCCGGCCTACAAAACGTCCTTAATGAATGCACAAAGCTTAAAGTGTGTTACTACTCCTTTCTACTTTCAGTTCACAATGAGAACCATTTATTCACAACAAGACTTAAGTCCCCAGTAGTAGAGAGGAAACACCAGGAAACCAAAAGTTCTTATTTTCGAAGTGGGTTTTGTTGTTCTACAAGGTAAGTAGGGATACACAAACAACCAGCAGTTCCAAGTTAACAAGATGGCGGGGTAATAATGGATAGCCCTATCTATCCTATACGAAAGAAAAACACCATTGAGTATCTAAGAACATTCAAATTCAAAGTGGTTTAGCCCGTATACATCGATAAAAACTTGGATGATCCTCACGTTGCTAAGGCTAGTTTAGCCTAAGCCCAAGTTACCCAATTTGCCAACCCACATTATTCTTGTTACTCCGCCCTGCGCCCTCGGCTACCAAAATTTAAAAGAGATGAGAAATATCTCGTACTTGCACAGTACGTCTTTTCCGTCAACAACAAAGAATCATACAAACCCAAAGTAATGACCAAAAACACCCACCATCACCTGTTTCATTACGAATCAGAGACAAAAAGTCACCCTTCATCATTTCAAATCTCAGTATCAAAATAAATGCTCATTATTAAAATGGAATGCGATGCAAAAATTAAAGTAAAAAAGCTCAAGTGAATTATTATTAAAAATTGATCGTTACAAAATATCAAAAATAACAATCTTTGAACATAATAACAAGAAGAAATATTATTGCTTGTAGGTTTCGTATTTTCAAAATAAATTTTGAAAAATATCACCTTATTCTTGTGATTCCCTATACCGAGTGTCAACGAATCTATTAGACAAGTCATAATTTCTAGAGTATTATGTGTATCAAAATGAGAATTGGTACAGGTAAATGGTATGTGAAGGGGAGAGTTTTCGCATATTTTCCACTTTCCGGCCACTTCCGGTTTCACCGGAAATGGCCCCGGTTTGGAATTGTTAAATAGAACACCCTGTATATTTTAACATTTTTGGATTTCTGAGACAATTCTAGATCAGAATGTGACATTTTAAAAACTTTTTACGTCTACTTCATTTTTTTAGAGCCACTTTTAAAATTGCATCTAGGTGGCCATGATCGGACGCAAACTAATCTAAGGGCCTTAGGTGATGTCAAAAAAATACAATCGCAAAGTTTTAGTTACTAGTATGAAAGACGGGAATAAGACAAGTTGACAAAATTACGTTTTCATTTCTAACTATTAATTTTCAAATGGCGACCCATTTTTGACAACTACTTTTCGAAAAAAGCATTCTTTGACGAATCTAACGGTACTAATTTATTTGCGATTGGATTAGACATAAGAACAGAAATTAAATATTATTAAGCAAAATATTGGATAATTTATTTACTTATGACAAGTGCGCCATGGACAGCCATGATGCATAATAATTTGCAACTGTTTTTATTAAGTCTTCTTTGGAAAACAAAGCACTCACTTAAGTAGATAATGACAGTGACATACACTCTAAGAACAGACGTAAAAGTTTCTTAATTTTCGTTAAGTTTAGTTTAAATTTTCGTTAAAATAATGTATACTCAAAGTGAAAAAGTGGATATGTTATTAATATTTGGAGAGTGTCATAGAAATTAAGGAATGCTGCCGAGTTGTATGCTCATAGATATCCGAATCGGCAACATCCAGCCCATCAGTATTTTCCGTATGTCGAGACTCGTTTTAGGCAAATAGGAAATCAAGAGGCGGAACAGAGGTTTATCATAAATGAAGAGACTGAGATTAACGTACTTGCTATGGTTGAGGTTGATAAAACAGTTTCGTTAAGAAAAATTAGTCAAGAACTGTAGATAAGTTATGAATCAGCAAGAAAAATACTGAAAAAGCATGGATATCGAGGATTTAAATATCAGTTACATCAACATTTGTATACTGAGGATGGCGATAGACGGGTAGTGTTTTGTGATTGGCTGCTTCAAAATCATAGAGTTAACCCAAATTTTATCGATTTTATTCTATTTTCCGACGAATCCCGATTTAGAAATAATGGTATGTTCAATAAGCAAAATACTCGGTACTGGGCCCAACAAAATCAACATGAAATGAGAGAGGGCAATTTTCAAGAAAGATTTGGCGTCAATGTCTGGGCTGGTATCGTTGGAAACAGAATAATTGGGCCATATTGTTTCAAGGTCAGTTAACAGCGGTTAGATACTTAGATTTTCTTCAAAATGAAATCGAAAATCATCTCAATGATATACCTTTAGCAGATTTACGGCGAATTTACTTTCAACAAGATGGAGCATCGCCTTACAATACTAGAGAAGTTCTTAATTATTTAATAGAGCATTTTAATAATCGAATTATTGCAACCAATGGTCCGGTACGGTGGCCAGCCTGCTCACCGGATCTTACTGTGCTCGATTTCTTTGTCTGGGGATATGTTAAAGAAAGGGTTTACTATGGAGCAGCCCCAGCTACTCTTGAAATATTAGAAGAAAGAATTTTACGGGCATTTAGAAGTCTAACGCCCCAAATGCTACAAAACGTGTTGAGAGAAACAATTGAACGAGCTGAAATGTGTCCTGAAAAAGAAGGAATGCACTTTGAACATTTACTACACTAAACTTTTTAACAAATTCAGCTACTGTACTTTCAAATATTTTAAGTGCGTCGTCTAAGTTATTAGTTTATTTTGTTAGTTTTGTGTTAATTTTGTTAAGTTTTTAATCCAATTCCTGTCTTTCATACTAGTCACTAAAACTTTACGATTGTATTTTTTTGACATCACCTAAGGCCGTTAGATTAGTTTGCGTCCGATCATGGCCACCTAGATGCAATTTTAAAAGTGGCTCTAAAAAAATGAAGTAGACGTAAAAAGTTTTTAAAATGTCACATTCTGATCTAGAATTGTCTCAGAAATCCAAAGATGTTAAAATATACAGAGTGTTCTATTTAAGAATTCAAAACCGGGGCCATTTCCGATGAAACCGGAAGTGACCGGAAAGTGGAAAATATGCGAAAACTCTCCTCTTCACATAACATTTACCTGTACCAATTCTTATTTTGATACACATAATACTCTAGAAATTATGACTTGTCTAATAGATTCGTTGACACCCGATATATAATTTTTCTTATCAGTTTATAGTCCTCTATCCTATTCTAGTTGTACTACAAATATATATACAGAATATGTTTTATTCATACTGTTGTAAAGAATGAGTTTATTTTACTATTATTGTAAATCTATAATGATTAAAAATACCTATATTTCACTGCTATTGTGGGAATTCTGTTTTTTTTTGTGATAAACTAACACCGAAGGAAGCATGAAAAATTATGTTTGATTTCGAAAGACAACCACTTTCCTTACGGGTTTCGGGGGCGTTATCCTTCGTCAAAGAAACTGACAGTTGGTCATTAGCTACAAAGAATGTTTTACTCTTCGTAGCTATTTTTAGTTAACACAAAATTTCACTTATACACTAAAGCTAGGAAAGAAGGATTTTCTGTCAGTTAATAAATGTTATTAGGGTTGTAATATCGTTCATCAATTTTTCAATAAATAAATCCTTGAAAATAGAAAACTAGACTGCGGTTTAGAACAATAAAATTATAGAAATAAACAGCAAAAGTATAAGTAAACAAATTTGGATAGCAGTAAAGGCTTTTACTGCTAACCATTATTAGAATTTAAGCTTGTTTATACTACTATAAAACACATGTAATGTTGTGTGCACAAGTCTATTTTACTTTGCATTGTCTTTCATTATCGAAGTAAGTACAAATTATGTATGACAGCAGTATTAAATTAAGATGTAAATAACGTTACTTTTCAACCAATTTGTGACTGTAATGTTAAAAACAGTCTTTGGTTAATTTTTGATCTCTAAATGCGAAAATGATGGTAAAAACTTCCTAACACGTAAGATTTTCGAGTTATGATTTTTTTAGCAAAAATGAATGAGAATTTTAGTCACATTATTTTAAAAAGTAATTTGTAATATACTGGAGCGCAACGTTGCCTAATTTACGTTTCCAAAAGTTCCAAAAAATTGTGCACAATCTAGCAACATCACGTAGTAGTCAACACACAAGTCTCAACAGCTTAAAGCTTAAAATAATGGAAGTCCCATTTAAACCCATATAATTCGCTCTGCCCCGTAGCCGAATCTACTTATAGATAGCCCTGTATACGAGAAGTACGTTGCTGCTTTTCGAACTTTTGGTGCCCGATGTTTCTAGAAAATATTAGTATATCTAATGGATAAATTTCTTGAACAACGCAGAAATAGGACAATATCGACAACGAATGAAAAACGAAAACCAGTATTGAACATTCCCTATGTTAAAGGCATTTCAGAAAAGGAAAACAATATAAAATCAATGTTGTTTTCAATTCAAATAACTCTCTGAGAAATCGGCTCACGAGGGTTAAACCAACAACTCAAAGGGACATGAAGAACTGTGTATATCAGATACCATGTGAATGTGGCAATTCCTACGTAGGCGAAATAAAGAAACCTCTTGACGTAAGAATCAAAGAACACCAAAAATGCATATCTCGAGGAAAAACAGAAAAATCTGGTGCCGCCAACCATGCCGGGACCCATGGACACCACATAAAATGGTCTGAAGCTAAAATACTACACCGAGAACAACATTGGAGAAAATTGAAATTCAAAGAAGCCGCTGTTATACATCAGAACCCGAGTTGTTTTAATTAACCATCTTTATATATAAGAGAAGTGTGGAAACCGCTTCTTAATAATTGTAAACTAAAACTAAATGCAGCATAAAAAAAATTGGATCTTGCCATAGCAGGCATGACTGCACCCATCTCAGTCACACTCCACTGCATTTACTTTTAGTATAAATAGTCATGTAGCTAAGGGATTTATTTAGTTTCACTTGAAAACGGCTAGAGATAACTACTAGGCAAAACGTCGTGATATTGAACAAAAAATAAAGAGAATGGAAGTCCAACAGATATCTACTACTTCGCAAAAAACTTAAATTTGTTGCGTAGTGTAACCTAATGACATAATTGCGTGAAACTTTCCCTATTTAACAACCTTATACCTCTTATACCAGCAATAAGGAATAATGTGGAAGCCACCATTCAAGAAGTAGAGAAAGCTATAAAATCGTTAAAAAATAGAAAGGCTCCCGGACAAGATGGAATTCATAACGAATTGTTGAAATACGGAGGATAGCGACTAACACAGGAACTCACAAGCTTCATTCGAAAAATTCTGACACAGTGCAAAGTACCAGATAGGTGGAGAACCAGCACAATGATGCTTATGTTTAAGAAAGGTGACAAACAAGAACCAGGGAACTACAGGGGTATTAATCTACTGGACACAACTCTGAAACTCGTTACGAAAGTAATCAAAAATAAAATTTATTCGGTTACAACACTGGAAGACGAACAGCAGGGATTTAGATCAGGAAAGTCTTGCGTGGATGCAGTATTTATTCTACGACAGATAGTCGAAAAATCTATAGAATACAATAAACCAACATTTTTATGCTTTATAGATCTAACAAAAGCATTCGATCGCATAAAGCTAGATGACGTTATCCACCTGTTATATAAGAGAAATATTCCTATCAATATAATTCAGATCATCGAAAACATATACGCAAACAATAAAGTTCAGATTCGCACTAACGGTAAATTATCAACACCCATACCAGTCAACAGCGGTATTAGACAGGGAGACTCGCTTAGTCCTTTGTTGTTTAACATGATAATGGACGAAATAATAAAGGAGGTGCGACTTGGTAGAGGATATAAAATGGGTGATACAGAAATAAAAATTCTCTGTTACGCTGATGACGCTGTGATATGTGCCGAAAATGAAGACGACCTCCAGAGTTTGTTAAATACCTTTAATCTTACGGGAAGAAAATATAATATGATTATCTCAGCCGAAAAAACTAAATGTATGACAACCTCAAAAGAACCCCTCCGATGCAAACTAGAACTAGACGGTCAAATAATACAACAAGAAATGATTTTCAAATATCTAGGAATCGACATAACTAGTTATGGCAACATCGAAGATGAAGTAAGAGGGATGCCAAAGCAAACAAAGTGGCGGGTTGCCTCAACGACGTGATATGGCGAAACAAACACTTACAACAAGAAACAAAGGTTCGGATCTACAAAACCACAATTAGACCTATTATGACATACACCTCAGAAACACGGCCAGAGACGACAATAACGAAACAACTATTGGAAACTATAGAAATGAGAATACTTCGACGACTAACAAGAAAAACGCTACTAGACAGAGAAAGAAGCGATAACATCAGGCAATCATGCAACACAGACTGCATTAATGAGTGGGTCCTACAACGTAAGACACAATGGAACAAACACATAAGCCCAATAAATCGCCTAGTGGTACACGCAGTAGAGGTCGACCACGGAAAAGGTGGAGCGATAATTTAAGTTCAGAATGAGGAAAATCGAAGAAGGAACAGGTCAGGGACCTATTATAGAAGGTAGAAGAAGAAGAAGAAGATACCTCTTATAGTTTTGGACATTGCAATGTTGTCATCGCACGCTGTATATTCAAGCTAATTTAACTTTATTGCCCATATTATTTAAACCGCCTTAAGATATCACAGTTTCATTTTCAAGCGCCACCTGGTATTTTCAACCATGCATCGAGCTGGAACTTTTCACAATTTTAGTATAGCTAATGTAATTTTGTACATGCTTCAGCTTTTTACCACTTAATTATGTAAGTCATGCATAAATTTTATTTAAAATCAGAGACTGTGAAACCACAGTCTTCATTTTTTTCTGTCGACTGGCTTTTTCCATTAAATAATTAAAAATCCTACGGCAACAGCTCGTTACGTTGGCGAAAAATGTTTAAAAATAGCGTATTAATTAACTTTACACCAATAAGGATATTTTTTTAAAATTAAAAAAAATACATGATAAGAGTAAAATAATACTATAAAAACTTGCCTTCGATATGTGCCTAATCGAATCTATACAGTTATATTGGGTCTGTAAGAAAGTATTTTTGGTCGTCACACATAGAGGGAGTTTTTTTGAAGGACTTCTGTCAGCGTTATGGAATTTTCCTTTTGACATTTGACATCAGTCATATTTAGATTACTTCGTAGCAATTTGTGCGGAATTTTGTTTACAGCCGTTCATTCGGTTTCATATTTTGGCTGGATTTTACTTTTTTATTTCCGTAGAGAAAAGAAAGCTACTGAGACTTACAAGAATATATATGAAGTGTATAATATCGACCGCTCAATAGAACGCATAGGTAAGAATTGGTTAAAAAAATTTTCATTCTGGAGATTTTTCACTCAAAGACGACCAACGTTCTGTTTAACGTACTGAAATTGATGGCAACTAAATCAAAGCCATAATTAAATATAACTGTTGGAGAGATTTCAGAGAGGTTAAATACAGTATGTCCGGAAAAATGTGGAAAATCTCCCGGATTTAAAAAAAAACACGTAAAAGGAATACTACAAGCTCATATAAACTTTTTTTGTATAGGCCTCCTCTTCGGAGATATGATCTCCCAAACAGCTGCAATGGAACCATGTTTTTTACACATAATTGTTGAACCACCACGTATATTTCACTTTTTTTAATATAATGTATACCAGGTAAGACCCTTCAAGTTACTATCCAAGAAACTGTTGTGAATTAGTTACAGCTGCAGAGGCGGACTAGCTAATGACCCCATTTTTTTACGCCTTGTATGATAAGAACTTTGAACAACGTGTTTTACATACTTTTAACTATTGACTAAAAAATTAAGTACTCTTCTTGCATGTCGCTAATCCTAACCGTTTTCGAAAAAGCGTCATTTTATTTACATCATGTGGCCCGATGACTGGCTTCTGCATGAATTGAAAGAGATTCACTTAACACAACGATCCAATATTTATCATAAGCATTTCACGTGCAATAAAACTGACCTTTTTTTGAAAAGAATTACTACTGGTGATGAATATGATGCATGATAATGCAAAGCCTGACTCATTTTTAATAACTCGTGAGAAATTATGCTTGATTGGGAAGTGATATCGCATCCCCCATACAGCCCCGACCTAGTACCATTTGATAACGATTTCTTTGGATTTTTGCAAAATTCTTTAATGGTACAATTTTCATAAATTATGATGACCTTAAATCGGCCTCCTCAATATTTTTGCATTTTAATAAAACATTGTAAATTTATTGAGTCCAGATCAACCCTTTAAAAGGTTTCTGGACTTCTCTGAGTTGGATATCTTTCAGAATAACATCTTTATTTATTTATTTATTTATTTATTTAAACCCATTTCACAGTTACAAAAAACCAATTCACAAATGGGTACAACAGAAAAAAAACTTAAATATTTACAATGACAAAATAAACAAAAAAAAAAAGAAGAAAAAATAAGCATACACAAATTACCAGAAATAAAACTACAAAATATTACATACTTAATTATTTTTTATCTGTGCCAATCCGCAGCTAAATATGTCGAATTTATTTTGATTTTCGTTGTAGATTCTGCACATCCCATATAAAGGAGAGTAGTTACACACATGTTTCACACGAGGTGTAGGACAATAGAATGTGGCAGATTGGCGAGCTGAGGTCCTAGGTACAAGAAAACTTATTTTTTCCAGTATGTTACTACGTTCAACTCTGGTATGCAAAACTTTATAAAGAAATTTGACGTCTGTGACGATATGTCTATGTTCTAGAGAAAAAAAAGAATGCCGTTGAAGGAAGATTTCATGCGGAAATCCTGTTTCAGGAAAATGTTCATCAATCCGAAAGCTTAGGTATTTCAAGATATGTCGCTGAACTCTCTCAAGGCCATTAATATGGTTTTGATAATAAGGAGACCATATTATGGAAGCATATTCCAATTTAAATCTTACAAAAGCGTAATAAAGTAAAATGAGCGTACTTTGATTGGAAAATGTTTTTGAGTTTCTGATAATAAAGCCTAATGATTTAAAACACACCAGTATAAGATCATTTCTATGAGGAACAAATGAAAGTCCGCTATCAAATGTCACACCCAGATCCCTAAAGCATTCCACTCGTGGAACTGACGTTCCGTCAATTTTATAATCATGCACCAGCACGTTTTTCTTTGATGTGAAAATCATGACTTTGCATTTACCAACGTTTAGAGGCAGTCTGTTTTCGCTACACCAATCGGTGACGGTATTTATTGCTATTTGTAGTCTTTGACAAACAGCATCGTTTTTTACAGAAGTAAAAACTTTAGCGTCATCCGTATAGAGTAGCCTTGGACAGTCACCCACAATTCCATTAATAAATATATTAAATAATAAAGGACCGAGTATTGTCCCTTGAGGAACTCCCGAAGTCACAAACAGTGGTTCCGACGACTGACCACAACATTCTACTATTTGCTGCCTATCGCAGAGGTATGATTTAAAAAAAAAAAGTATTAATTTTTGCGAAAGTCCAAAACAATTCAGTTTATCAAGCAAAATGTCGCGATCAAGCCTATCAAACGCCTTTGAAAAGTCTGCGTATATTGTGTCTACTTGACCTCCCCTGTCCAAGACATCAGCCACAAACTGAGTACAATTACCCTTTATAAAACCATGTTGGGAACCACTAAATAGGTGTTCCAGCTTGAAAAATAGATGTTTATGCAGAAATATTTCAAAACATTTAGAAAAATTATTTATTATACAAACTGGTCTGTAGTTTTCTATATTTTGTTTGTCCCTTTTTTTAAACACTGGAGAAACTCTGGTAATCTTCCATTTATCAGGAAACTGTGAATTATTTAGGTAGGGATTAAAGATAATGGAAAGATTCTGCTAATACGCATGCACAATCACGCAGGAAAAAGAATGGAATTTTATCCGGATCTACTTTGGTTTCATTTCTTTTAAGCAGATAGTACTTCATTTTCACTAACCTTACAAATTTGAATAGTTTGAGTGGCAGAACTTTGAATATCTTTATTAAAAGCATTGTTCGATGAAATACACGAAGATTTAAAAAAGTCAGCAAATGCATTTTCAATATCTGCATGGTTTCTATAAGTATTTTCCCCACAAATCATATTTTCAGGTAATTCTTTATTATTTCTTTTACTATTTGTAAATTGCCAGATGTTTGATGGGTTAAAAGCAATGCGGTTTTCCCCACTTTCACAATATTTTTATATGTATCCTTTATGTCATACTTAATTTGTTTTCTCGGCTGTTGAAATTTTAATATATCTTCATTTTTTTGTGAACGTTTGTATTTTTTCCAAGATTTAAATTTTTTCTTAATATTATTTATTATTTTAGATGTAAACCAAGGTGGATAATTTCTTTTGCGTTTTTTAGTTTTAGGTACGAATTTATTTAGAGCAGTGTATATTTGAGTATAAAACAAATTACAAGTCTCATTAGCATCATTAATCTGATAAAAAAATACCACCTAATATCACAGATATACTCATATAGGCGCATAAAACCTGCTTTTTTAAAATTATAGTAACCATTATTAATTCTTTGTTTAGTAATTTGTTTTCATGGGCCACTGTGCACGAGAGCAATACAGCAGGATGGTGCAACACTTCAGGTAAGATTAGGTCTTTCGCCCTTTCAATTCTACATGAAAATGAATCATTATTGCTTAAAATTAAATATAGTAAACGATTATCATCGTTATATATAAAATTGTTCTGTTTAATCTTCTGGCCTACGAAGAGTTAGACAGCGCTTCCCCATAAATCAAAGCATTTATTTATCTCGAAAACCGCCAGTTTTATCGAAATAAATTAAGAGTTAATCGCTGGGTACTCATTTAGGGCTCTGTATCTGCGTTAAGGAGCATTTTTTTTACCACAAAGTAGGGTTATTTTGGTCTTCCTTATGTACTCCCGAGAAATTATAAGGTACTTACCGGACACCCTGTATAATATTGTCACATAGGGAAAAAAATAAAAATATAATATTTCATAAACTCGTGTTTCCAAATTTAATAATTCCTTCATTTTAAATTAAAACAAAAGCAAATTTTGTTACCCTTAATAACGTTCTAAGCTTCCAATTATGAAATATTATGTTTATACTGATGGTCGATCGTGCAAATTCACTAAGTCAGCAAGGTTGCTTTCCCATTATGATTAAACATTGTTTATGAAGGACGCGATTTATTTACTTGATGAGAAAAATAAGGTATAATAAAGTTGCAAAGCTACTGATTGACCAATCGGTGATCAGTCACAAACGAGTCTCTAATTAAGAACAGATCGATAATCAGTGAATCTAGTGAAAATCCAGTGTAAAATGCTAGAAATGAGAACAACTACAAAGTAATTTTAGTTATGTACAGCTTAATATCTCAGGATTGTTAATCAATGTTTCATAACTCATTTTCTTTTAGAATCTACTCTCTGCATACCAACGTTCCCGATTTCTACGTGCCTAATCACACCTCAAATAGGGCGTGACAATATTATAGCACAGAAATTGAAAGAAACAGTAGAAGAGTAATGGTAAAGAATGAGTTTGGTCGGATCTAATAAAGTGCTGATAAAAACATTTCTTACACAGACCAGTATTCTTATTTGAAGCATATTCTTGTAAATAAGAACAAACTAATTTTTATGGAACATGTATTTAATACAATTTCTATGTTTTAGTTACATATTGATTGATCATTTGGATTGTATGAACTTTAAATAATGATTCATATTTCCCAAATAATTGACAAATACTGTAACGAAGTTACTAATTTTTCTTGGGCGTAAGTATACTTAGTGAGGCTTCACTTATTTACTATTAATCTGAACAATGCAATCCTTGCGGGAAAATTATCTTTCAGATACTGATATTACCCTTCACTAAACAGTTTAGCCGTACTTTGTCGAGAAATGGGATTTTCGAAGGTTTTTCAGAGCGCCCGACTATAATAACACCAAGCCAAATATCACAGTGCAGCGTGTGCGGGTCTCCCAAACCATCAATCGCCAGCATTGTAATGGGGTATACTGGGGAGACCGAATACAGCTTGAAGCACCGTCAATTTATCGAGAACTCCACGTTCTCCACCAGCAAGAATGCGCTAACACGGGAGCAGCTGCACCGCGAATTCATTATAGGTGGGGCAATCTTGTGTGTACATTATGTTTTGCCATCTTAGTGCCTTCCTAATGTCCTACTGATATTATTGCGGGCACGACAAGCACAGACAGTGTCACTTCTTTTCTAACATCCTATCGACACTATCGCCGACCCAATAAGCACAGTTATTGTCGCTCTTTTCTTTATATCCTACCGTCATTTGTCGAAATTTCCGAAATTTAAGAATGTTTCTCCTATCGTAGCCATAGCCGCTGATCCACGTCGCGTTATCGCCAACGTACAACGTACCCTCGTTGGTTGATTATTGTAAAGGACATGCCGTAAATATTACTTTTTAAGCACACACTCGGTCTCCAATACCGTTGATTTGTTTATGGTTTGTTGAGTTTTTCAACCTTTTTTCTTAAGATACGTAGTAAGTTAATTTAGAGCCATATTGTAAATTATTTAATATAGGATACGGGAAGATATATTTATAACCATTGTTTTATTATCTATGCTTCTTTTTAACATTTCACGAACTGTCAGTTAGTGACTAACATGCGAAAATGACCCTTGGCTTGCCTTTTTTCCACTCTAACAAAGTATCCGGGGCTAGTGGGCCCTCTACCACGTTAATCCCGGGGATGGCGCCCGAAATCTATAAGCGTTATATAACTTAACCGATCAACAGTCGAGCTGTTGTATAGTGTAAACGATAGGTGAACTGTTGGAAATATCGGCCGATGAATAGTGTAACGGTGGGATATTCTGGCCTATGTGTGGCTCACCATTGAGTCTTGGACTAATGGCTCTCTGAAAGATAGATATCTTAATAATAAGACCTTCGAGTATTTCTATGACGAAAGGGCGGCACAATATATTACCTATAGTGCTGCGAGACGAGCAAATATTTCCACCCTTGTCTTGATTTGATTTCATCTCAGTTTGGCAACATAAGCCGTTGAGTAATCTACTGAAGACACTTTCAAGGAGAGATTAATCCAAAAGACATGTACCCAGTGGACAAACTAGTGAATAGGCTATCAAATCTGATTGAACAACCAACCCGTTTTGCTAGAATCGCTGCAACAGGTGACACAATAAGTCACTGGGCTGCAGTGTAATGACTTTTCTACCCTTGCTTACTATATCATTGAATCAATCAATCAATCAATCATAGGGATTGACGTAAGAAATTTTTAAAAAAACTATAGTAATAATTTCTTGAAAAATGGCTTCACATTTTTTATTATTCTATGTAGATTTGAACAGGGTCATTGTAACCTTGACATACCAGATCTTTTGAACATGGCTCTAATCGAATAAAGTCCAAAGATACGAAGACTCGTCGCGAAGCTAATTAGTTTCCTATTGACGTAAGTTTCCTATTTCATCAGTAAGTAAAGTGAAATTTTTTATAAAAAGGATATGTGTCATTTTGTTCATAGGTGTATTTTATTTATAACGAGGTAGGTTTTACAGATAGCACTTTATATTTGTCGGTTGTGTATTACTTATTGTTAGATTGTTAAAATAATTTATTTTCTGTGCAGATTAAGTATGAATTAAGTATACCGAAATAATCCCACTCTCCGATCTATAATATTAATTAGAAAGGGCTAAATGGAATTGAAGGGTGGGCGTAGAATTGAGGATTCCCTTATTTCTCCATTTAATACTTCATTTAATAGATCCTACTGATCTATAATAGAATATTGTCGAAGCAGATGGAGGTAAAACACCGTTGTCAACTTCCTACTTTACCTTAATATGATTTTGTATTTTAACGTGAAAAATAATTACCGCTGCTTTTAATCGGTTTCCTAACCATACTTTTAAACAAAGTTCCTGAATGGTAGTTTGAGACATTTTTACTTTACTTAGATTATTGACACTTTGATATATCAACTAGATAACTAACCCTCAGATAGTTCATAAAAAGCACATATTATTTTAGTTGTGGAAAAACAATTGTCGTGACATAAATACAACTTGTAGCACCGCGAGTTTGCTCTCACTTTGCCCTTATTTATTTTTAAAAGGACCTTAAAGAAGACAGGAAATTTAAACACGTATCCTGTTTTTCTTTTCTTATCTACCAAGTGTAATGTGCTCGTATTGCAGTTGAGAATAAATTTTCTTTATGAGTTGTAGTATTGTTCTGTACAGTGCCGGAGAAAGCAATATTTCTTTTACTTACAGTATAAAAGATACTTTTCGCTGAAGCTTATAATAAGTATGAAAAGTATTTCCCACGGATAATACATTCCATAATATATATGATTATAGTTACTATGTCATTAATCTATGATATCCGAATGCGTACTGATCATTTAACTTCTTAAAATATTAACCATGAATTCTCAAATGAGAATTAGCGTCAGTCTAGTGTATTGGGTTATTGTCTCGCTCAAAGTGGAGGCCTGTTTGAACCCCTCCTGTAGACTTTTAGGTGTTTTTGTTGATTTAAATTGAGTTTAATGATTTGTTTATTTATTTACAATTACTGAACGCGTTACTTTTATTTTGTACCAGAATAAAAAATTATTTTTGAGAATGATTTTTAATTTTAAAGTGGTCTATTAGTCTATTTACTTAGAAATTACCGCTGAGTTTCATTAGTATTTTTATTAGAATAAATGTTTATTTTGTAACAGAAATATCAATTTTCTTTATGCTCAACGCCCAACAAAAACTAATTTTTTTGTATTCGACTATTTGATGTATTTAAAACAATCAATGTATCAAATAGTAATTAAATATTCCAAATTCCATCGATTACGTTATAAGTTTCGACGAAAAGTAAATACACCCTCTCATTCGTTTCAAGGTACTGCTCGTGTTCGTGTCGCACGGAAGTTAGCGGGGGAAATATTGCGGTAGGCGTTCCCTACGATCTTCTGTCCGAACTAATCTGAAACTTGGTGGGTTAGAATTTGAGAAACGGCCAAAATAATTTCTAGTTAAGAAATTTAAAATAGAAGTCTGGCTAGAGTAACGTTACTATTTAACCTTAGTAATATGAACGGCCAGTCTTTTCTTTCTAAAGTTTCGTCTCAGGTCAAAGGCAACAGTGTTGTGGTTGCGTCGCGCCCAGTTATATTTGTGCGCCGCTCTTCTATTTGACATTGGATCGTCGAGAAACAAATATCAACGATTAAAAAATTGGGCTAAACAGAAAGGCAGTAATATATTTTTGCCGTACTCTAGTGTGTAAAATACAAAAAAAAACATGTTATCGACATGACGAGTATCTATCTTTTACTAAATCAAAAGCCGAGGTTAAGTTCCAAGGCTTAATGGATCATACAGTGGATCGAATTATATTGCTTAAAATTAGACGCCCTTGAACAAATCGATAAATTAGATTTGTAGATATGAGTTTCATTTGCAACTGGGGCTTCGATGGAACGTCAGGTCAGAGCCAGTACAAAATGAAATTCACTGATCCGAATATTTCTGATACAAACAGTTCCTAACCTCTCTTATTCCACTTCTATTATATATATATATATATATATATATATATATATATATATATATATATATATATATATATATATATAGCCCAAATTGACAATGTCCCCTATACCTGTATCATCATTTTATTTAAAAAATTAATACTGAGCTGAACATTCTCATCTCAGATATATAAAATGACAGACCACGCCGAGGGTCTAGCCAAACTGTTTAAACATGTATGAAACGTCGTCCCGATTTCAGATTTTCTCTTGTTCCTGCTATACGTCTTAGTGTTGGACTTTCAAGCTAAAAGATGCCCTTAAATATACAATAAATAACATACTAATGTCATAAATATATTATTTTTATACTTGTAATAAAAATTTGTTATGGACAGGACAAGAAAAAATTATATATCTGTGAATTTTATTTTGTGTCTCATCGATACACTACTTAATATAAATAGTAAATTGCATTTATCATAATCTATAAATCTTCAGTAAGAAATGGTTTAGCTTATAGAAGAAAAATTACTGTTTTACATTTGAGATATCTTAAATTAAAACAAGGCTCAAAAAACTAGTAATAGGCTGCATTTCCTCGTTCTATTTTATACATGGTGATGTAGTACAAATTCAGTAACCGTAAAAGATATGAAGTTAATTGGTTTAATATCGTGATCAATTAAATATAATTAAGAAGTACAAAAAATTTCGTTACTCCCAAATGAATTCGAAAAACACTAAAAATCAGTTATTTATTTTTTGTTTTAAAAAATATTTTGAAATAAATGGCACATTGCAGGACGAATTTTTCTACTTTATACAATAGCATGATCAGTTTTTAAATCCGAAGTTTCAGAGTTTATAAACCATCCGCAACCTAATTTTCTTAAATACGAACCTGACGTTTATATTACATTTTTAAGTTTTTGTGTCTCCCAAATTTAATGACGTATTACACTGGCCCTTAAAATAAGTGTTTTCGACTCTCTCCAAGAACTTCATGTGTTGGAGGGAGAAGTGACATCGATCATTTTTCTGACACCTCTGACGGTATGATTTTTTTAAATAAATAAACAGGGTTATTCAACGTAGACGGTACGGAATATTGCGGCCAAAATACATGACTTTCAAAAAATTTTACTTTTGGGATTTAAGAGGGTCTAATATAATTACTTTCTAAAATTTAAAAGTTGTGTTTTTTAAAATGAAACTCCCTGTATATTATTGCATTTCTGGATTCTCTGATCAAAATAAGTACCTATTTTAATAGGATTTATAGTACCTAAATCTTCAGAGCTTTTAAATAATGTGAATTTTGGCAAAACATAACCTAATTTTCATGTTTCAAATACTAAATATTTCAGTTATGTACTCGAAACTTACAGTGAAGTATAACAATAAATCATATTTTATATCCTAATTATAATAAACTTGCTATATTATACAGGGTGACCAAAAATTAAAACTAATCAAATAAGGACTTCAAGTGGCTTGATTAATTTAAATAGAATGCTATAATCTTTAAATTACCAGAAAATCTACCTTTTAAATACCTATCGAATTGTACAGGGTGAGTCAACGATTGGATGAAGTAGGTTTGTGCCTTTTCGGTGAAATTAACAAAGAAACTATATTTATTGTTTGATACAGTTTATTTTTACGCAGATTTTAAAAATATTTAGGACTCTACAGGGTGAGCCAAAAAACTAGGACAGCATAAAGTTGTATTTTTTAAAATAGAACACCCTATATACGAGTCGTATTTTTGATTTAGCTTATAATTTTAAATCTTTTTTATTAAAGGTTTACTATAACAAAACTTTATAGTTTCTAAGATAATTAAGTTTAAAGAAAAAAAGGCACATTTTCAAGCATCAATTCAATCCTAAATAACGTTTTCAATTTTGTGACAAATATATTCAAATTTGGAATTTAACAAGGCCAAGGACAAGTTAATATAATTTTTACCTAATATTTGCAATAAAAGCTATAGGGTGTTGAACACATCGGCTCAAATTTGAACAAGTTTAAATGAATAAATATCTTTTTTTTAAATGGTACACCCTGTATATTTTCATGTTATTTAATAGAGTAATAAAAACCCTAAAAATTTTGTTCAATATATCATAAACCTATTTATAATAGTTTTTGAGATATTTCAGTTTTTCTTATTTTCCATACTTTTTTACAGAAATAGTCTTCATTATCATAGTAGCCATGGCAAAAACAATGTAAAAGAACATTTTTCTGTGTGTCAAATTTATAACCGCAATCGCTTCTTTTGGTTTTTATGTAGTGTAGTTTGGTTTTTTGCATTCATCTTATATTGTAAAATGAATTTTCCAAAGAATGAGTTAATAGATATGATTTATACAATAGGAGAGGCTCAAAAAAATTGCCTTCTTGCTCAAAGAATTTACAAAATGAAGTATCCTGATCGACGCCAGCCTAATACTTTTCAAAACTTAATGCAAAGATTTGATATTCTTCTGTTACTGTTGATTATCCAAAACGTAAAGTGGTCAACAAACCAGCAACTAATGTAGAAAAATAACTACAAGTATTGTTAAATGTTCAGGAAAATCCTTATATTGGTAGCCGTCAGTTAGCAGCATTATGTGAAACATCACAATCCACCGCTAATCGTACTACCAAGAAATATAGGTATCATCCATATCACATGGAATTACACCAAGAATTGCATGGACAGGATTTTGAAAGTCGTGTAAACTTTTGTCGTACAATAAATGCGGAGATTCAATTAAATCCAAATTTATTATGCAAGGTAATGTTTAGTGATAAAGCTACTTTTAGAAGTAACGGTGCCGTAAATAGACGCAACATACATTATTATGCCACAGAAAACCCATTTTGGATTAGAGAGGTGCAACATCAAAACCACTGGTCATTAAATGTTTGGTGTGGTATTCATCATAATCGAATTATTGGACCCCACTTTTTTAATGAACCACTAAATGGCCATAGTTACCTAAACTTTCTACAAGAACTACCCCAACTGCTTCAAGGTCTCGATAGGGATGAGCTCGACAGTATGTGGTTCCAGCACGATGGCGCGCCTCCGCATTACCATCGTGAAGTTCGTGCGTTTTTGGACCAACGATATCCGCAAAAATGGATTGGACGTGGGGGTTTCATTGAGTGGCCACCAAGGTCTTGCGACATCACCCCATTAGATTTCTTCCTATGGGGTTATATTAAAAATAAGGTGTATGTTAATCCACCAACATCAGTGAAAGATATGCGAAACAGGGTTAGGGATACCTGTAGAACAATAACGCCACTAATTTTGTCCAGGGTCCGAGAAAATCTGCAAAAAAGACTATATTTGTGCATTGCGCAAGAGGGTCGTTTATTCGAACACTTATTAAAAAGAAATAATTAATCTCAGTATTTAATAGGTAATTTTTTTGTTTCAATTTAGTATAAACGTAAATATGTATTTGCCTTGTCGTTATTGTTGTGTTAATTTTTTCACATTATGTTTAATTAAACTATTGCCGTTGTAATATAACGAATAATGTATTTCATCATACTTAACCACATTCTGTTTGTTTCTGTAGTTTCTTTTTATTATTTTACATGGCTACTATGATAATGAAGACTATTTCTGTAAAAAAATATGAAAAATAAGAGAAACTGAAATATCTCAAAAACTATTATAAATAAAAAAAAAAGATATTTATTTATTTAAACTTGTTCAAACTTGAGCCGATGTGTTCAACACCCTGTAGCTTTTATTGCAAATATTAGGTAAAAATTATGTTAACTTGTCCTTGGCCTTGCTAAATTCCAAATTTGAATATATTTGTCACAAAATTGAAAACGTTATTTAGGATTGAATTGATGCTTGAAAATGTGACTTTTTTTGTTTAAACTTAATTATCTCAGAAACTATAAAGTTTTGTTATAGTAAACCCTTAATAAAAAAGATTTAAAATTATAAGCTAAATCGAAAATATGATTCGTATATAGGGTGTTCTATTTAAAAAAATACAACTTTATGCTGTCCTAGTTTTTTGGCTCACCCTGTAGAGTCCTAAATATTTTCAAAATCTGCGTAAAAATAAACTGTATCAAACAATAAATATAGTTTCTTTGTTAATTTCACCGAAAAGGCAGAAACCTACTTCATCCAATCGTTGACTCACCCTGTATAAAGGTGTTCTATAGCTAAGTCTTTGAATTTTCGCAGAATAAGCCAAACAATCGTTTTCTTCACCATTCTGTGTTTCTTGAAAAGATGTTCTAACGTATCTAGTTGCCTATGGCATTTGGAAATGACAAATAAAACATTTAATCTGTCAGTTTAGTTTGCAAAGCCTGTTGCTATAATAGCGGTATAATTTTTTGTAACTGTGAAACTTCATTTATTGAACTGAATTATTTGAATATTGCTGTGTTATTGCTTTGCCGAAATGAAGATTTATCCAAAGGAAGAGGGTATTGATATAATTTTTACCCTTGCAGAATGTAATCAAAATTGTATGTTGGTTTCTGAAGTCTATGCTCAAGGATTTCCTGAAAGAAACCATCCTACAGCAGCAGTTCTTGTGAGACTATTAAACTAGTTTTGGGAGAGTGGAAGTGTCGTTATAAGAAAACCTGTTACAAGAAAACCTGTCACTGAGGATGAAGAAACTGTTTTTACTGAACTTTGTTCAGTGATCGAAAATCCCAATATTAGTCAGAATCCGAAAATACTAAGATTAGCCAAGAATTTCAAGGAATCTTAACAAATACAGATTTCATCCTTATAAAATCCAGCTTTTTCAAGAGCTTCACGGAAATTATTTTGACAACCGAGCTGAATTCTGCTTGTGGGTGTTAGATAAAGTGGCAGAAAATGAACACTTTTTTGATAATGTGTTGTTTAGTGATGAATCTACTTTTCATAACAATGGTTTTGTGATTAGGCACAACTTCCGTTACTATTCTGATTCAAATCCGCATGAATACAGAGTTATCGGAAACCAGAATAGGTGGTCAATTAATGTGTGGAGAGGAATACGGGGTCCATACTTAATTGAACCATACATTTTGAAGGACCTTTAAATGATTTGATGTTTCGCGATTTTCTTTTACACCAAATTCTAGTGTCATTAAAAGATCTCCTTTTAAATATTAAAACAACTATGTGGCTTCAACTGGATGGAACGCCGCCTCATTATTATCGTGAGGTTCGGCAATTTTTATAAGTCGGCCTTCGAAACAAATGGATTGGGAGGGACTGATTTCAAAATTGGGCCCCGATATCTCTGGACTTAACTTCACCAGATTTCTTTTTATGGCGATACATAAAAGGAATTGTAAATAATGCGCCCCCGACAACACCACAAGAACGAAAAATAGAAATGTAAATGCACCAATAAGACCCCCGTAAAAAGTATTCCGAACGTAACACATGAGAAATTAAGAGGATGACAGATAAATATATCGTGATGATATAAAAAAAACATATCACATAATGTAAAAAGGGCATGCAGTACACTGCTTACAAAAAGAACGAGTATAAGTGACGGAAGTCCACTCACTCGAAAATACACACAACTAGATTTTGTACCTTCATTTGGATTTTATTTAAACAATTGTAAAAATGGTTTTTACAACATGCACGCTGACTTTTCTTTCAGTTGATCTACAACTACCAAGCACGAAGATGCCAAATGGGATTTTGGCGAAACGTCTGCAAACTTCTACAGGAAACCAAAGCAACGAACGGATATATTCCCGGATTACTACTGAATCACATGTTCCCATCCGTGAAACACTACGCAACAACATATATATATATATATATATATATATATATATATATATATATATATATATATATATATATATATATATATATATGCTCACCCTCCAGTTCCTGAAAAGTTTTTATGGCCCCGAGAAAAATTTTCTGCATCCGCCCTTGTAGAGAGTAATAATATTTTTTATATTTTACGAAAAGTAGATAATAACTTATGCACTTATAATTCCCCGATTTTCGTTCTTTTATGGTCTGTATCTGTACACTAATGTATTTTAGAGGAAAATTTATCGAAATACTATGTGTGATATGAAAATAGAAAAAACAAACTATATATATATAAGACTTACCTATTGTAGAAGCCACTAAGACAAACAGAACGGTAAGCTTTATCCATTTTACAACGCCAATTAGCCTAGATTTCATGTCGTCAATAATACCATGTCTATTTCTCACTGGTTGAATTGAAAAACACATTCACTGAGTTAAGAGCAACCAATTGACACTGCCAAGCACTTTAGAGAATTACATCCTTCGGCGACCTGTCAAGAAGTTAAGAAAATCGAGTTAGGTTTTTATTGCCTTGATGTAATTACGTTAAGTAACTGTTGTATTTATATTATTTCTGAACTCTTGCGAAAAAACTTTAAGAGCTATCAAATAAAATAAACTGAAGTGTGTTTAACAATGAACGTTATAAGACCAAGTGTTTTATTATTGTATTTCTTGATTAGGTTATATTGGACATAAAATTTTTATCTTCACCTGTGATTTTTTTTGATATAACATAGGATTTCAAAACCTTTTGATAAAGCCTGTTTTCGAGCTTAATATAAGGGAAGCTGAAAAAGATTTCTCCCTAATATAGAAATAATAGATTGTTTTAATAATTTTATTTTACAACTTAATCTTCCTTAACTTCGACTCATTTGTATCTTAAAACTTTACAAAAGGTTAAATTTATGCTTACGGTATTCTTTAAATCTAGGAAAAGGATAGAAAATCTATAGAAAGATGCTTAGCAATAAAAAAAGGATTTTGGTTCATGAATCTCTCACCTAGATAGCCTCATAATTTAAACTAAAGCTAAAAAAAATATTAATCAAAAGTAGATAATATACTTGCAGTTGGGTATATAAAAATACAATTATATAAGAGAAACTCAGCTCTCAACCAACTGAAAAAAACCTTATACAATAAGGACAAACGTGCTGTTCTAACACAGTTAGAGACAAAGCACTATCTCAGATTTCAAGAATACCAGGAAAGGGTGGAAGCCTTTCCTATGGTAGTGCACTGCCATCTGTAGACCGGTTTCGAACTTGTTAGTTCTCGTCAGTATAGAATAGGCCAGCGCACTTCAGCATCGGAAAAGTAAATCCTTTAAGCAACTTATATTAGACAAAATATGAAATCTAATACAAGCGGCGCCATCTCCCAGCATTCCACGCAATCTGAATATAAAATCTCGTAGAGATCTGTATATATAAACCAAAAGTGGATAATATACTTGCAGTTGGGTGTATAAAAATACAATTATATAAGAGAAACTTAGCTCTCAACCAACTGAAAAAACCTTATACTATAAGGACAAACGTGCTCTGTTCTAACACAGTTAGAGACAAAGCACTATCTCAGATTGCAAGAATATAAGGAAAGGGTGGAAGCCTTTCCTATGGTAGTGTACAGCCATCTGTAGACCGGTTTCGAACTTGTTAGTTCTCGTCAGTACAGAATAGGCCAGCGCACTTCAGCATCGGAAAAGTAAATCCTTTGGGCAACTTATATTAGACAAAATATGAAATCTAATACAAGCAGCGCCATCTCCCAGCATTCCACGCAATCTGAATATAAAAACTCGTAGAGATCTGTATATATAAACCAAAAGTGGATAATACCATAGAAAAGGCTTCCACCCTTTCCTGGTATTCTTGCAATCTGAGATAGTGCTTTGTTTCTAACTGTTCTAACTTAGAACAGAGCACATTTGTTCTTATAGTCTAAAGTTTTTTCAGTTGATTGAGAGCTAAGCTTCTCTCATATAATTGTATTTTTATACACTCAACTACAAATATATTATCCATTTTTGGTTTATATATACAGATCTCTACGAGATTTTATATTCAGATTGCGTGGAATTCTGGGAGATGGCGCCGCTTGTATTAGGTTTCATATTTTGTCTAATATAAGTTGCTTAAAGGATTTACTTTTCCGATGCTGAAGTGCGCTGGCCTATTCTGTACTGACGAGAACTAACAAGTTCGAAACCGATCTACAGATGGCGGTGCACTACCATAGGAAAGGCTTCCACCCTTTCCTGGTATTCTTGCAATCAGAGATAGTGCTTTGTTTCTGTGTTAGAACAGAGCTCGTTTGTCCTTATAGTATAAGGTTTTTTCAGTTGGTTGAGAGCTAAGTTTCTCTTATATAATTGTATTTTTGTACACCCAACTGCAAGTATGTTATCCACTTTTGGTTTACATATACAGATCTCTACGAGATTTTATATTCAGATTTCGTGGAATGCTGGGAGATGGCGCCGCTTGTATTAGATTTCATATTTTGTCTAATAAAAGTTGCTTAAAGGATTTACTTTTCCGATGCTGAAGTACGCTAGCCGATTCTGTACTGACGAGAATTAACAAGTTCGAAACCGGTCTACAGATGGCGGTGCACTACCATAGGAAAGGCTTCCATCCTTTCCTGATATTCTTGCAATCTGAGATAGCACTTTGTTTCTAACTATGTTAGAACAGAGCACGTTTGTCCTTATAGTATAAGGTTTTTTCAGTTGGTTGGGAGCTAAGTTTACCTTATATAATTGTAAAAAAATATTTATAAAAAAAAAGCGATTAAGAAAATAAATTCTATCGCATAAAAGAATTTTTTGTTTAGGTCACTAAATAAAAGATATATAGGCCATCTGGTGGGACGTCAGCGAAGCTTCGTTCAGTTTTGCATGCTAATATTCTTTCTATAAAATTTAAAAAAATTCTTATAGTAAAAAAATCGTTTTTTTTTTTATTTTCAAAGTCAATACATAGGTAATTTTTGCAAAATGCAACATACCCAAAACTTACAGAGGTAAAGTAACTTTTTTAAAAACTCTTGTTTTTATGTAACACGTCATATACATATTATAAAATAAATATCAAAAAAAAAATTCTTGAATATGGATTTTATAACTTTTGAAAAGAGCTTTCAAATAATCTGTGCAGTTTTTTTGTTCAAGTACTTTCCATAAAAAAATCACATCAAATTTGTTATGGCTCAATTTTCCGCTTAAGTTCACTATGGCTAATTTAGTTAATTTAACCTTATTTTTGCAAATAGTCTTGTTATGAGCAACACAGTATCATTTGCCTTAAGTATTTCCCAGGGATTCTTTGAAGAAAAGCATTTCATAAAGTACCGTTGTAATTAATTTTGTTTTTCAAGGTTTTCATTTTTTTGTCTTGCTTTGGTATTTCACTACACTGTGAAAAGGTATTTTCTTTTCGATGTTGAACTTACTGCTACCTTTTTTATTCAGACAGATCTCGTTTTTCTTCCCTGTCATTTAAATTTACTTTGAATGTAATTGTATGTATATTGGGTTGCAGTAAATTTATATTATTGTATTAATATGTATTTCTTTAATTTAAATATATCTAGTGGGATACCTGATAGATTTATTTTATTTTGAGTGGAAAATGCTAATTATTAACGAATTGGCTTAAGTAACAAATGTATTTCACCAGACTGTTGTTGCCCAATGTCATTTTTTTCACACACGGCCATTGAACGCGCCTAACGGAAGCCGATTTTGCCTTGATTTTCACTTTTCCTGGTACGATTCGACCGAAGCAGCTGCAGACTTCCATTTCAATTTTTATTTGCCATTTTTTTGGAATTCTGAGATGGAAAGTCGTTTATTATCCCGGTAATTTTGTTGCGCTTTTGTACCGTATCTTTTTTCTGGTTGGCAGTTACGAATGAGATTTTGAAAAGTTTGTATGTGTCAACGATTGAATTTTGTTAGACCCCAAAGTTATCTTTTTACGTAGTCCACCCTACGGGTTTGAACATTGCTGTTGTCCAACCTACAGGCAACCACCCTACGGGTTTAAACATCATAACCATCAGTCAGCGAGAAATTAACAACTGGTGAACACAGGTGAACCAGTTTTATTTATTTCCCTTTTCTTTGTATATTTAATTTAGTTTGATATTTTGTAAAATCTAGCTTACGATACAGTTGGATCTTTTGATTGAAGATTTCTATTTTAACGATTTGAATTTTAATTAAAGATTTTTATTATAACTATCTACTACGAGTTTTATTTGGCCCATATGCTTCTTGCTTTTGGTATTTCTTTTGTTTTAATAGTTGATTTTAAAAGGTAAAGTTGAAAGCTATTTCCAAACCACATCGTGGAAGGTTTCTGCATTCAACCTGGCTCTGATGCAGTGGCGCCCTTAATTTCTCTCTCCTACCTATTTTCCCGCCTCTTGCACCTTTTGAAAAAAAAAATTATGACTTCGTGAAATGCCTAAAAACGAAAAAATATAAATGTCATTTATTACCATTCGAAAGGTTTAAAAAAAAACTTTGAAATGAGGCTGCGTGGAATTTTGAACAATAACTTTAAAGTTTTGGTGATTTCGTTCTAGGGTGGGCAAAAGTAAATGGACGGCGGTATATGATATTATTTCAATATGAACTACATACCGCTAAAAGTCTGCTCAACTATCCTGGGTTACTCTCTATATGGTTATCATTCGTTCTTAATTATTTTAAATCAATTGGGTTTCAAATTTGAATTTACTGCAAAATAAAATTATAAAATGATTCAGTTTCTCAGGCTGCATTACGAGGATGACATACATTCTTGTAAAAATTTTAATCCGTATAAAAATTTGTAACTCTGGGATTTTTAACTCTTTTGATACATAAATGAATTGTTTCAAAATTTTATTAAAGAGGATTTTAAACAAACTCTATTACCATAACCGTTTTTAGTATTTGTTCTGTAAATGTCGCCAAACCGCAAACCAAGTTTCATAATTAATTAAATTTACCTAGTTTCCAACTTTTCGTATTATCCTTTTCCCGGTATTTACCTTCAGTATGTTTATTTTGAAAATTTTCTCCACCAGCCTTATACCACATCATTATGCACTTTGAATGAAGCCCTCGAGCTTAAATACACAAAGCTCTATGACAGTTGAATGAAAAATATGATAAAGCCGTTTCGTATAAAACTTTATTTTAATGTAAGTACTTTTTGTCTTTGCCGTCAAAATAAAGGATTTTTCAAGTATTACTGTGGGCGTTTTCAAAGTAATTTTTTAAATTAGGTACTATCGAATGGATAATAAAACAAATAATTTTAAAAATGAAAAAATATTGCGATAATTTGACATTGTTCAGTAAACAAAACCTACTTGTTCTTTTAATAATGAGTTTCTATTTTCCGTATTTTGGTTTTCTTCTATTTATGTTCTTAAAAATATTCTTCTTCTTACGCTGCCGG
Source organism: Diaprepes abbreviatus (assembly GCA_034092305.1). NCBI lineage: Eukaryota > Metazoa > Arthropoda > Insecta > Coleoptera > Curculionidae > Diaprepes > Diaprepes abbreviatus. Next base: position 206,156 of record JASJET010000225.1, on the reverse strand, counting down.
TTAACGGCCATTATGATTATTTGTATTTGGTGACAGCATCTCTAACAGGGTGGTCTGACATTATACCATTCGCTCAAATGAAAAGTGATGACATTCGATTTCTTCGCACACCACAATTTTACCCAACTTAATAACTTGTAAAGGTTGATTCTGTTATCTCTCATAATATGCCTTAGATGTTGTGGTTTACGATATTTATTTCAGTGTTTATTTCCAATTTTCTTGCAACCTTCTACAAAACTTCCATGTTGGTAACTCTGAGGAAAATGATGTATGTATATATATATATATATATATATATATATATATATATATATATATATATATATATATATATACACACAGGGTTATTCAAAAATCGATCACGAAACTTAAGGGGGTGATTCTACTTGACAAAATAAGGGTAGAGCTTCATATAATTTTTTTTCAAAATGTCATTCGTTTTCGAGTTACAAGCCGTCCAAGTTCAAGTTTTTATTTTTTGTTTTTTGAATTACTCGCTTACAGGAAAACCGATTTGACTAATATTTGAAAGATAGGCTAAGTCTTCTGCGCTTCATCATTTTAGTAACAATTCACATTGATTGTTTGCCGCTAGAGGGCACTTTACCTACATTGAAAATTGTTTTTTTGTCATAATTTTTTAGTGTTGACAGCTACAGTAGTTTTTGGCATAATTTCTGAAAGACTGATGCCAGGCCTTTAAAAAAGGTGCTCTTTATTTACATCGCTAAACCCAACGGTTTAGACGTAAATCACCCTTAAAAATTAAGTGGTAAATTTACTTTTCTCATTTCATTACCACCAGCTACCAGGTAAATAGCTATCAAAGTATACTAGAGCTGTCAGTTTAACATCAAATAAATTCGCTTTTTAAACTATTTAATTTATAATCTTAAAATAACTAATAATGGCTAATCAGTAAATATTCATATTATGGATTATTGCGATATACATTTAATTGATAAAAATTAATGAAACAGTACTAAACAAACTAAAAAAGATTCTCAAAATGTCCCCCATTTTCTTCCATACATTTCCTAACACTCTTCAAAAAATGTCGCCTAACTCGATGAAAAATTCCTGGTGTTTCTTTAATAATTTGGCACTTTTCGATTATCCTGAAGCGAAGATCCTCGACGTTGATTACTGGAATATCGTACACCAATTGTTTCAAATGACCCCAAAAGAAAAAATCCATAGGATTAAGGTCTGTTGACCTCGCTGCCCATGCCAATGGTCCACTTCGTCCTATCCATCGCTCAGGATACGTTGCATTCAAATACTGTCGGGCACGTATACTAAAGTGGGGCGGAGCTCCGTCTTGGAGGATCCACATGTTGGCCCTTACTTCCAATGGCACATCTTCCAGATACAATGGGAGACGATTTTGGATAAAATCTAAGTATACGTCACCAGTTAATGGGCCATCAAAGAAATGAGGACCAATAAGGTAATCTCCTATTATCCCTGCCCACACATTTAGTGAAAATCTACGCTGACGTTTCGTTTCTACCACATTGTTTGGGTTCTCGTAAGCATATGTGTGGATGTTGTGTAGATTTGTTATGCCATCACGAGTGAAACCAGCTTCGTCAGTGAATAATATGACGCCAATTAATCGATTATCGTGTTCATACTTAGCTAGGATCTGATTGCACATTTCCAACCGTCTCGGCCGATCATCGTCATAAAGAGCCTGCACCTTTTTTGAATGAAACGGGTAGAGTTGTTCTTCTCTTAGTATCCTCCATGAACTAGCCTGACAGAGCCGCACTTCATTCCCAATTTTTCTAGTACTAATACCTGGATTATCTTCAATAATTTCAAGCACTCTTTCTTCTTGTTGCACGTTTCTAGCAGTTCTAGGTCTTCCCCTATTTCCATTATAACTTTTAAAGGAACCACATTCCGCAAGCCTCCTGTGCACACTGGAAAATGTTTGAGCATGAGGGATATTTCTTTCCGGATAACTCTCCATATAATATCTTCTTGCCAACTCTGCATTACCATTTGCTTTTCCATAACAAAAATGGATATCAAAATATTCGATATTTGAATATTAGTGATTAGCCATTATTAGTTATTTTAAGATTATAAATTAAATAGTTTAAAAAGCGAATTTATTTGATGTTAAACTGATAGCTCTAGTATACTTTGATAGCTATTTACCTGGTAGCTGGTGGTAATGAAATGAGAAAAGTAAATTTACCACTTAATTTTTAAGGGTGATTTACGTCTAAACCGTTGGGTTTAGCGATGTAAATAAAGAGCACCTTTTTTAAAGGCCTGGCATCAGTCTTTCAGAAATTATGCCAAAAACTACTGTAGCTGTCAACACTAAAAAATTATGAGAAAAAAACAATTTTCAATGTAGGTAAAGTGCCCTCTAGCGGCAAACAATCAATGTGAATTGTTACTAAAATGATGAAGCGCAGAAGACTTAGCCTATCTTTCAAATATTAGTCAAATCGGTTTTCCTGTAAGCGAGTAATTCAAAAAACAAAAAATAAAAACTTGAACTCGAAAACGAATGACATTTTGAAAAAAAATTATATGAAGCTCTACCCTTATTTTGTCAAGTAGAATCACCCCCTTAAGTTTCCTGATCGATTTTTGAATCACCCTGTATATGAAATAAAATACGAAACAGTGAATGCAAACTTCGCTCCATCATATCCTTTCTGTGTTAAAGGTTGCACAGTTAGAATAAATTGTAATAAAACACAATTCATCCTATTCCACCACCATCGAGATGGTGGCCTACCTGTACCACCATACCGAGAAGAAAGTCAAAGCTTACCTTCCCCGCCTAAGTGATACGGCAGAGATACATGTTTCGTCTCTCACTAGCCTCCTCAGCATAATGTGGATATAACCACTGCTAATGCACCTCACACGGAGGAATCCGTGAAAGCCGTATAAACATATATAAGCCATCCGACGAGAGGTCGGCGAAGCCGCATTCAGTGTTGCATGCTTCCTTCCGATCTGTCCTTTGCACAGCCAGGTGCATGTTGGTACCCTGATGAGTCTAGTGAGAGACGAAACATGTATCTCTGCCGTATCACTGTGGCGGGGAGGGTAAGCTTTGACTTTCTTCTCGGTATGGTGGTACAGGTAGGCCACCATCTCGATGGTGGTGGAATAGGATGAATTGTGTTTTATTACAATTTATTCTAACTGTGTAACCTCTAACACAGAAAGGATATGATGGAGCGAAGTTTGCACTCACTGTTTCGCATTTTATTTCACTTACATACGGAGTTGCATATAGTTGTACTTTTGCTGAATGTGATTTCAGCACTACAACAGCATAATGTGGATATAACCACTGCTGATGCACCTTACACGGAGGAATCCGTGAAAGCCGTATAAACACATATATATATATATATATATATATATATATATATATATATATATATATATATATTCATTTCGCACAGTTACCAACGTGGAAGTTCGGAAGTTTACTCAGAGATCAAATTGAAACAGAACCTAATCAAGAAGAGAAACAGGACTGGTTTCGGGTGTAATGTGTAATCTAAAGTTTTCGGGTATCCCGTGTGTGTGTGGTGAACTGAAGCTTACGACTTGGATGTGGCCGGTTTTATGTGTACGTGAGCAGTGTTCATTGGCTGGATGGTTCTGGCCAGTCAGATTGCGAATTTTGTTGCCGGTGTTTGGGGTTATGATCCATTTCTTTATAACCTGCTACTGTTCGATGTTTCGTTAGCAGGTTTTTCCAAGTATTAATCAACTTCTGACTGTCATATCTGCTACTTAAGTTGTTGGGCTGCTTTACAACTTTGATAACTTCTTTTATTAACTCTTGTGGATAGGTTTCCACATCTTCATAACATTTTTGTTTCTAAGAAGTTTATCTTATGTCATGTATTTAACAAGTGTTGGGCTAATGCAAGAGAAATTGTTTTTTTGCTTGACAGCGTCTATATGTTCATCTCATCTGACGCTTATATAACGGTTGGTTTGACCTACATAACATGAGTTGCATTTTCCGCATAAAATTTAGTATACTATATACTATATTTTTGAATTATTAGCTTGAAAAAAAGAAAATTCTGGAAAATGTATGGCATCTTTGGAAAACTGCGGTCAAAATCTACGAAAATCTCGTGAGCTAAAATTTTTGTTTATTAGTTTTTTGACTTTTTCACTGAAGTGAAAACTAAGTTATTTTGTGCCGAAATACGAACCCTGGACAGTGGACGCAAAACGCCTCACATGACTATTAAAATTGTTCACAATTTATCAAGTTTTGATCAGCATTTTATTACGCAAAGATCAATTAAACCGTACCAAAATAAAGACATAATAATTACGAAAAATTGGACCTTCTGAATGGTGAAACCACTTAAGTACCGGATTCGAGTCCCGGTTAAATCTTGTGTGTTTGTGATTGTCAAATTATATACTTTGTATCTTTTAATTATATAAATAAAGTACACTGCCATTATAAAAAAAAATTGCATTTATTTATATTATTTATATTTCAAATACCACAATTACCGATTAAATATTGATAAAAAAAAAATCAGATTTAGATTCAAAATAATGTTCAACATAGCATCGTAATCTTGAATATTATTATTAGTTGCCAGTCACAAAAAAAGGGTTAGATTTCGGGAATTGCGTCGATCGAAAGGTCAAATGTTCCATTTGCGTTGATTCTATCTAGGGATCAGGCTCAATTACCGCTCGTCACTTTCGCTTTCTGATTTTTAAAAGAATAAAATTTGATAATTTGTGATGAAAAACAAAAAAGTGTCTCGCTGAAAAACATTTTCAGCTTGGTCGGTTTTATTCTTTCATTTAATTGGACGATTTGTTTTGCACGATTCGATTCGATGGTTGAATGTGCCTGTCTGATTTATGTACTATAAATATTTAAAAACAACATTTTGAATATTTAATATTATCTTTGAAGAAATGTTTTTTAAATTACCATTTAAGGTTTAATCAAATTAATTAATATTATCTTTTAGGTGAGGATGGTATTCTAAAATTATTATATATTATATTAATATATATAGGGTGTTTTTTATAGAGGTATTGAACTTTTAAATGGAATAAAACAAAGATGAATTTTTTAAATTGACATGAAATTTACTTTATGCGAAATATAACCTTCTGGCATTATAATTTAAATATGACTTCTGGCACATGACCGCCACGGCTGGCTCGGACGTAGTCTAATCTGGAGGTCCAATTTTCGATGACTTTTTCCAACATTTGTGGCCGTATATCGGCAATAACGCGGCGAATGTTGTCCTCCAAGTGATCAATCGTTTCGGGCTTATCGGCGTAGACTAGCGACTTCACATATCTCCACAGAAAATAGTCTAGCAGCGTTAAGTCGCATGATCCTTTAGGCCAATTCACGGATCCGAAACGTGAAACTATGCGGTTACCAAAGGTTTCCTTCAATAAATCAATTGTGGCACGAGCTGTGTGATATGTTGCGCCGTCTTGTTAAAACCACAGCTCCTGCACATCATGGTTGTTCAATTGATGAACGTAAAAGTCAGTAATCATGACTCTATAGCGGTCACCATTGACTGTAACGTTCTGACCAGCATCGTTTTTAAAGAAGTACGGACCAATGATTCCACCAGCCCATAAAGCACACCAAACAGGCAGTTTTTCTGGATGTAACGATGTCTCAACATACACTTGAGGATTATCATCACTCCAAATATGGCAGTTTTGTTTATTGACGTATCCATTCAAACAAAAGTGAGCTTCATCGCTAAACAAAATTCGCTTATTAAAATCGGGATAAACGGCAATCTTGTTTTGGACCCATTCACCGAACCTACGCCTTGCTAGGTGATCGTGTGGCTTCAATTCTTGCACGAGTTGGATTTTGTAAGCACGCAAACCAAGATCTTTCCGCAAAATCTTCCATAAAGTGAATGGACACATATCCAATTCCTGTGCACGATGGCGGATAGACTGATTCGGGTCTTCCTCTACGCTACGCTCTACAGCAGCAATGACTTCTTCTATACGAACTGTACGACATCTCTGTGGATGCGTATTATCATTTAGAGTAAACGTGGTGCGAAAACGTTCCATAGTTAATCGAATTAATTGCTCTGATGGACGATTATGTTGACCGTAAAATGGACGTAGTGCGCGATACGTATTTCGAACAGAACCATGATTTTCAAAATAAATTTGCACAATTTGGAAGCGTTGTTCAGGCGTCAGTCTATTCATGTTGAAATGCCAAACCAAACTAAACATAAATCACCTGACAGCTGACAAAATGGCCTCCAGTTAAAAAAGTGTTGCCAACTTAAAGTTCTATACCTCTATAAAAAAACACCCTTTATTAATAGAGAATGTACAAAAAAGTAGATACTTTTCAGATAGTGGATGTTATTGGAACTCTTTCTCTGTGTCTAGTTTACCTGGAAGATTTATCTTTTTTGAGGACTCGATAACTTTTATAAATTTCAAATACCTTGTATAACTTTGTGCTTTGAAAAAACAGGTTACCTTTGCCAGGTGACTTAAACATAAAACTGTTATTTACGATATTATATTACTCCAAGAAAAGATCAGGTTATTTATTATTAAGCTCTGAAATATGGAAATTATGGATTTTACTTTTATGGTAATATTTTTTCTTTCAGCCGTGATCTATGCTTCTCTCATCCGGATCATTTGTCTCTATTTTGGGAGACTTCATGCCTATGAAGCCAACGTAATTTTCTTTGTTATCATACCATCTGTGTCAAGGTCGTCTCATGCTTCTGTTCTCATGCCAGCGTTTTTATCTAATAATATCATCACCTTAGTTTTGTCCCGTCAATTGCCTTATTAAGCAAGACAAGTAACATAATGGTAAACCGCTAAAAGAGCACCGACATAGTTATCAAGTGATAAGTAAAATCACTAATCACGGCCGAACTTATAAAAGTGGAGTGGCGATGGGGTAGTATTTTTCAAATATCTGGGTTGAGTACCACTATCTTTGACTAGAAAATCCCTTTGATACCACTTCGCTGCTATTAAACTATCAAACAACCTTTTAACCATTTTTAACCCATGCAACACTCTTTTACCTCGCTACTACACATTTTAGTGTGCACCATGCCTTAGCCAACCCACAGCGATAGGGTAATCAAATAGCAAATGGAATCACTAAAGCAGAGATAATGCAATGCGGCCGAGCTTATTAAAAATGGTAGGTGGTAGGGTAATGTTTTGCAAGTAGTTCGGTGAGAGTCGGCTCTCACTAGTTTTCGATATGTAAATTTCTTTAACACCATTTCGCAGCTACCACATTAGATGTTTTAATTTCTATCCCACGCAACACTCCTTTCCCCTAATGTCACACTACACCACATTAGTGCCTAAGGCAAGACGCGCATTCGGTAATCACCAATCTGGTCTAATATTTTAAACTACTTAAGTTAACAAATACAAAAATAAGGCATCAAGTTTCAATTAAAAATTCAAAATAGAAAAACGTTGTCTGTTATTACCAAAATGGAAAATTTCATTTCAAGCATAACATCGGTTGAAAGTGATCTAAATTACCGATCATACTGCTCCTGTTTTGATTTTAAAAACAATAAAATTAAACATTTGAATTGAGAAAAGAAATAAAATTTGTTTTATTTAAAAACATTTTCAGCCCTATTGGCTTGATTCCCTAAGTTAATTGAACAATTTGTTTTGTGCGATTCCATCCGATAGCTAAACGTGCTGGTGTCTAATTTTATTTTCGAATGAATTGGAAATATCTCTAGTTTTATAATAAACATAAATACAGAGAGACCAAATTTTAGACCAGGTTTTTAAATAATTTGTATTCAATTATTTTAAGTAGACTGAACAAGAAAGATAATTATTTTATTGAATTTATGTATCGAAGCATATGTAGTTTAACAATACATTAAACAAATGTTAAGATACAAACTCCATACTTGGATAAAACTTTTTAGCGGTTGCGTAAGAATGTAACATATTTCTTATTGGAACGTCGTACTCATTTTATCATCTTTTGTATAAGTTCATGAGCGATCTTTTTTCACATCTTTGTAAATTAAAGCTCCCATTTTATTAATATTAATTTTCTAATTTTATATTAGTTAAGTGTTTCTGTTTCAGTTTTTTGGAAAGTGATTTTGACAGCGGAGGTCATTCCCTTCTTTTGACAATTTTTCTGAGACTGATTCAACCGTCAAGATGAAGAATGTAAATAGAAACACTCAAAATTATCTTTGTTCTCCTCTATTTTTTTTTCTAATTCGGTCAGGGATCCTTCGTTGTCTTCGGCATCGTCAATTTATCTCCGTCCCTGCGGTAAGAAGCTGACTTTAGTATGAGGGTTTGGATTTGACATAAATTCGACAACCAATGATTTTAATTTTAAAAATAAAATTGTTTTAGATTATAAATTATCTGCCTAGATTCTAAAGAATGATCTTCGGTTTAACTTTCTATGAACTCTGGAGTGAATTTAACTTGTAAGTAATAAAGATTAAAAGAAACTGAAAACTGTGTATGTTAAATTGAGTATAGATAGGAGTACACTTCGTATAATAGCTAATAAGAGTTCTTGTGCATGTATAGGTATATCAAGTGTTACAGTGAAAGTTAAAGTTACTACTCGTTGATATTTATATTGCTCGTGAACTGTAACATGAGCTTATTTGAAGTATTAATTTTCCGATAAATAATATGTTTCAGACATGCGCACATGTTCTAAAAATTTTAAGTATTCCAGAGATTTCATTAATCCAGTGTGAAGTAGATTTAATGAAAAAGAGCAAAATAGATTAAATGAGGTAGTTGATATAACTGGGTATAATTTAGATTGCACCGCAATCGCTAAATATAGAATTAATACATCAAACAAAAGTATTATCTAGTTTCATATTTTAAGCAAAAAACTTGTAAATGGAAAGGTTGACAACATGTTATCAGTAAAGGTTACTAACCTGAACTTTTAGCTTCTGCCTGGTCGTTTCTAGTACTAGTGGTGCCTAACAGAGAAGAATAGTGGCGCTTTGTAGTCGATTTTAGAAAACTTAACAACGTTACTAGAAATGATGCCTATATTTTGCCTTGTTACGTTAGCTCGTTGGCTCTTGAAAGTGTATTTGGAGGGTAGCAAAAAATATAAATCAGTATAGTACAGCTTTTAAAATTTCTAACACAGGACTATTTCTATTTTTAGCTTACACGACACTATAGCTAGATTCCAGAGATTGTTCGACTCATTTGTAGTTGCTGACTTGCAGCCATATATTTTTCGGTACCTAGATTGTGATTAAAATGATTTTGATAAACATTTGGCGACTTTACTGCTTATTTTTAATAGTTTAGATATGTCAGAATTGGCCGTGAAAAATGACACGACTACATTTTGTCGAGCAGAGTTATAATATATTGATTACATCAAAAATTAAAGTTATATATACATTAAAAAAATATTCGAAATTAATAACATACTGGGGACAAAAGTCGAGATAGAAGCCATTAAAAATTCTAGACTAATACCCCAATGCAAAAGATGTCAAACATATGGACATACACAAAAATATTGCAGAAGGGAACCTAGGTGTGTAAAGTGCACAGGTAGGCACCTGACCCATCAATGCATAAAATCCAAAAATGTAGATCCAAAATGCGTACATTGCGGAGGCAAACACCCAGCAAATTACCGCGGATGTGAAATAGCTAAGGAAATGCAAAAATTAAAAACAAGAAATATGAAGAAAACTGCCCTACCGCAACAACCTAAAAGACAGGGAGAGGGCGAAGGCAGACAGATTGTTATACAAAAACAGGTGGATAGGGATGGCAGAACGTATAGCCAAGCTACCTCAACCGAACCAAAAGATAAAAAGCGAACAGAGGATCAACAACAAACTAAAGCTGAGGCAACATTACAAGCAATTTTGGATAGACTGAACAAAATGGACGACAGTTTAACAAAATTGGATGAGAGATTAACCAAATTGGAATACAGCACCAAAGGAGCTATCCGAAAGAGCAAAAAATGACAGATACACTTACAATAATGGAATGGAATGCCAATGGACTATTGCAACACCAACAAGAGTTGCAAGTAGTCCTGGACACAGAGCAAATAGATGTGTGCCTTATTTCAGAGACACACTTCACAAATCAATCATATATTAAATTTAAAGGCTATAAAGTATATCACACTATACATCCAGAAAATACTGCCAAGGGCGGAAGTGCCATTATTGTTAGAGATAATATAGCCCATCATGAGGAGTTAGAATATAAGGCTGATCACATTCAAGCGACTACGATCTGCATCAAAACCAAGAACTATGAGATAAACATATGCTCAATGTATAGTCCTCCCAAGCATTCAATAAATAAAGAACAATATCTGCAGTTCCTAAGCTCCCTTGGGCACAGATATATAATAGGAGGAGATTTCAATGCTAAAAACACGTATTGGGGTTCAAGACTAGACACATTCAAAGGCAAAGAACTCCTAAAAGCTACCAAAGCAAATGGAAGCAATGTAATGTCTACGGGGAAACCAACATACTGGCCAACAGACCCAAATAAAGTACCAGACCTTATTGATTTCTTTATCGTCAGAAGTATATCCACAGACTTTATTACAATTGATGAAGGCTGGGATATGAATTCAGATCACTCACCGATAGTCCTAACGATGAGTGAGAACATAATTAAAAAAGAACCTAAACCTGTGTTGGTTAACAAAGGTACAGACTGGATAAGCTTCAGAACTGACTTAGAAAACAAGATTAATCTAGCTACTCAACTGCAAAATAAACAGCAACTGGATGACGAGGTAGAGTTACTTGTTGATAATATACAGCAAGCTGCATGGAATAACACACCAAATATTGAAAGAAGAACAGTAGGTAACAACTACCCCAAAGAAATTAGAGAATTAATTAAGGAAAAAAGAAAATTGAGAAGAAAGTGGCAACAAACCAGGGCGCCGCAAGATAAAACTATATTAAATAACGCTAGTCAACAGTTGAAAAGAGAGATTCAAAAAATTAAAAATGAATCTATCAATACCCACCTGTGTGAATTAACAGATGACAAAAATACTGATTATTCACTTTGGAAAGCGACCAAAAATCTAAAAAGACCGACTACCCAATTACCCCCAATTAGACTAGAGAACGGAAAATGGGCAAGAAATAATAAGCAAAAGGCGGGAAGATTTGCGGATCACCTAGCGCAAACATTCCAACCCAATGAACAAAATGGGGAAGAACCAGCATGGACAGAAGAACTTCAAGATAATGCGGAAATTCCTCTAGTTACCCCGAAGGACATAAAGAAAGAAATAAAAGAAAATATTAATCCTAAGAAAGCTCCAGGATTTGACCTAATAACTGGGGAAATATTAAAAGAACTCCCGAGGAAAGCTATAGTTAAACTAACAAATTTAATAAATGCAGCCTTTCGACTGAAGTATGTTCCAAGGCTGTGGAAAGTTGCTGAAGTGATTATGATCGCAAAACCTGGCAAACCACCACACGAAGTATCGTCTTACAGGCCCATAGCACTATTACCTGTTATTTCCAAATTATTCGAGAAATTGCTCATCAAAAGATTAAAGTCAATAATAGAAACAAGAAATCTAATTCCATCCCATCAATTTGGATTTCGTCATAAGCACTCGACTATAGACCAGGTACATAGAATAACCAATATAATAGAAGATGCTTTAGAAAAGAAAAAAGTCTGCTCCACAGTGTTTTTAGATGTGGCCCAGGCTTTTGACAAAGTATGGCATAGGGGCTTGATTCATAAATTAAACCAATACTTACCACAGCAATACTCCGAAATACTTGAATCTTACATCACAGATAGGTATTTCAGAGTTAAACAGGAAGATGCCTACTCAGAGCTAAAAGAAATTAGAGCAGGAGTACCACAGGGAAGTGTCTTAGGACCGATCCTTTACCTGTTATACACTTGTGATATTCCTATACTAGAAAATAACATCATAGCCACCTTTGCTGATGACACTGCCATCCTAGCTGTAGGAGAAACCAGTGAAGAAGCAGCAGAGAAATTACAAACAGCTGTAAATAAAATCTATGATTGGACAAAGAAATGGCGTATTAAATTGAACGAAACAAAATCAACCCATGTTAACTTTACAAACAAAAACGTGCAATATGTTCCAGTTAGTTTAAATAACAAACAAATTCCATACTCAAATAATGCTAAGTATTTGGGTATTACGTTAGACGCCAAGCTTCGCTGGAGAGCTCACGTTAAAAAGAAAAGAGTAGAACTGGGAATAAAATACAAAAAAATGTACTGGCTAATTGGACGAAACACCACTCTGTCACTACATAACAAGCTACTCATATATGAGCAAATATTGAAACCAGTATGGACTTATGGTATACAGATATGGGGATGTACCAAACAGAGCAACAGGGACATAATACAACGATTTCAAAACAGAGTACTGCGGAACATAGTTAATGCCCCATGGTACATAAGGAACGGAGATATCCACAGGGACCTTAAGATGGACACCGTTGATAACGTAATCAAGAAGTTCGCCAGGAGTCATGAAGATCGACTCCATCAACATGTGAATCCCGAGGCTATCCAGCTCCTTGACAATTCACAGTTAGTGCGGAGACTTAAAAGAACAAAACCTTTCGAGTTAGTGTGATCAGTGAAAAGACTAGTAATGCATGTGAAGAAATAATGCAATAAATAGACAGAACCTAAAGGACTACTGATGGGTAAACTTTAGACTGAGTGAACTCTAGTATTTTAGGGATAAAAGTAAATTGCTCATTGGTCCTATGGACCAGATTGTAATTGTATAAAAGTACTGTTAGCACTTTTATTTATAAAAAAAAAAAAATATATTTTTTTTGTATTTTAAGCGCATAAACATTTTAGAAAGTTTTTATTTCGGCTTCCATTTTGACATCAATGGATACGGTGTAGGAGCAGTCTGATATCAAGTTTACGATAAAAAAGAACTTGTGATGTATTACAGAACAAGAAGCTTAACTCGTCAAGAAAGAGTTCATAAAAAAGGACTTGTGATGTATTACATACAGCAGCTTGACTCGTCAAAGTTCATTCTACTACATAAAGGAATTATAAGTTTTACTAGTTGCAATCGAAAAATTAAAATGTTATGTAGAGGTGAAAAGTTTTTTTATTGTTAGTGATCATTAAAATCTGCAGTGGTTAAATAAACCAAAGAACTCTTAGACCAGATTTAATCATCAGGCATTGCGGTTCCAGCAATGTGATTACATAGGAATTCATCGTAAATGTCTAGAGTGGGTAACACGACTTAAGCAATGTTATTCTCGGATTCCAATGGGTTTCAGTTCTCATTCTCTGTGACTTGGCTCATCGAAGCAACAGTAGTTTCACCGCAGACCTCGTCAGTTCTTTTTGCGATCATCCAAGAATGCCAAAAGTCATTTCGAATCACTACACTAATTGAAAACTGGGTTTGGTCCTTCTAAAGGAGTCATCTTGATCTTAAGGATTTCATGGCTACCGAATAAGTGCTAATTCATTAACTCTATCTTTGAACGCAGATATCCGTATCGATAACTTAAGTTCGTTCAAGCTGACGTAATATATAAATTAAAGATTATTTAGTTAAAACGATACACACGAAAGCAAAAAAAAATGCCATTATTTGCTTTAATTGAAAATAGCATACTTTAATTGAAAAAATGTTTACACAATTTTTACTGCACTCTATTTTTAGCAGTATTGTATGAAATTGGCCTATTGCTCTACATTTAGCCAAACAAACATAAGGGTTATTCAAAAAGGGCACGCCAATCATTTCAAAAATGCCATTCTGAAAATTTTCATCGTAAAACAATTGAAGTTTCCATTCGTATTGAGGTTATTTGCAATTTTGTAGAAACCGTAATTCCGTTTCTGGTTAAATTACGGATTTGCAGCAATAGAACAACAAATAATTGAAACGTAGCGTAAAAGTATATTTTCATTTAAAACAGTATATGTTAGCCGAATAAGTCTTAGGAAAAAAATTAATTAAACAAGTAAATTGGATAAATAGGATTTTTCGAAAAGGAAAGCGTTAAGTTAATTAATTAATTGAATTGCAAACTTAACGAAAATTTAAACTTTATATTCTTATACATTTTTAACCAATTTTGTCGAAATACAACATTTATTAGACAACTATTTATAGCTGGTGGTTTGTAGCCATTTTGTTTGAGAGTGTTTGTTTTATGTGTAATAGTTATATTTCTTTTTCTTGGTTGTCGGTTAGCCCAAAGGACCTTGATAGTAGAATGTTGGCTATACCCTGAATTTATAAAGGGTAATGATGAGGATTAGCACTGATGTATGTGTCAGTGCGAGCTCGTTTTAGATTTACTGTATACTCATTTTCTTAGTCACTAGAACGTCTCAGAACGGGAGTTGATTTTCTTCAAGTTTTAGAGTAAACTCCATCTCCGTGTTGTAACGAAATTACTATATTTTTGGGCATAAGTATGTTCGCCGGGATTTAATTTATTTATTAAATATCCGAAAAATCTGATTCTTGCAGGAAAAGAATGCTTAAAGTTTCAATATTACCGGTATATAATTAGATTTACCGCGCCATGCCGGGAAATATAATTTTCCGATGATTTTCAGAGCGTCAGACTATAGTAATCGCGCGCCGCATACAGCAGTATTATATGCGCGATCACCGCACTCCGTCACACGTCGGCGTAGTGGAAGCTCGGGCCGACTACTTAAGCTCGAGCAGACCATTATTTCGCTGAGAACTGCACGTTCTCCACCCGAGACAATAGTCCAAACGGACTGACTGGGTCGCCTGCCGGACCGCTCCTTCCTGGTCTAGAAATGTAGGTAAGGCTAGACTTGTGTGTATATGGTGTTTCACCATATACTTCCTTCCTTATATCCTACCCTGCTAATGGCCAGCATTGCCAAGAACCCTTGTAAGAACGGGCAATGTTGTGTCGTCCTACCTTCACTGCCGAGGACCGTTATAAGTACGGCAGTGTCGGTTCCTTTCCTAATTTCCTACCGCTATTGGTCGACATTGTCGAGGACCATTATAAGTATGGGCAATGTGGTTCCATCCTGCTGACGCTGTCGAGGACCCTTACAAGAACGGGCAGCGTCAGTTCCTTTCTTTCCTTCCTACCGTCGCCGATACACACACGCACTAAATGCCGTCAGTTTTTGTTTATGTTTCCGTATTGACCAGGGATGTGTTTTACCGCCAGGTCCCTTCGGTGTCCGTTAATAAGGGCGCTTAACAACTGTCTCCCCGACGTTTATCGTCGCCACCGCATGTAGAGACGCCGCCTATCGCCGATCGAAGCCGAGTTATTGTTACATACTGTGTATAATGCCGTCGGTCGAATTTTAATACGAAGCGCCGTGAACAACGTCCGCGGATTTTAGATACGAAACGCGATAATTTACGTACGAGCCGTCGTGAATAGCATCGCAACCGTGTAGTACGAGGTACGTGAATAACGTCGTCAATGAGACCACCGGGTTACCGTCTTCAGCGCAACCGACCAGTACAAGCTACCGTAAATAGCTCTCAAAACATACTCTTGCCCTCCAGATCGTTTATTTGTTTAAATTATTGTCCATCTTAGATTGTTAATTTTAGGCCATTTCTTTTTATAAAAGAATGGAATACAGGATACAGGATGTTTTAAAACAGTTTGTTTTATTCCTTACTCCCATTTTTAACATTACAGGTAACAATTGGTAGCCGGCAGCCAGCATTAATACGTGCAATTGACCCCTGGCTTGCCGCTTCTCCACTGCTGCCCGGTGCATAAATGGGCCCTCGACCACATGAATCCCGAGGGTAGCGCCCGAGAACCGACCACCGAGTGGATGTTTTGACCTTCAGGCAGTGAAACCGTTGATCAGTTCAGAGAGCAGGGATATCCCGAATATAAGTAGATAACATCAAACCGATACCCCCGCGCTGAACATTTGACCGATGACTGTCTGCACGAGAAATATCCACTTACCGATGTTTCGCTGCCATAAATGAAGTAAATCCGTAAAGCACAACCTGCTCCCTCCTACAAAAACGCATCACAGTGTGAATAAAATTGAGGAAAACAAGGAACCAGTGTAACTGTTTTTTGCAATAAGGTCATATCACATGTGTCGCCAGAAATAAGAGAACAAGCAAACAAAACAGTTTATAACATATCTAACAACCAACTATCTAAAACCAAAAAAAAAACGTATTAAGTAAAGGTTTCAAGTATGCACTAGCTTCCAAGAAGCTCACTTTAAAGATACGCGTAAAAGTTAACTTGAATATTCGTCTAGAATTAAGTATAAAAAATTATCGTCAGCAGCTGTTATACACCATCTACATCTTTAACTATGTCTTTGCTTTTCTAACGCCGGTTCCCAATGATATTATCGGTCTTCCTTTTTTTCTTCTCTCCTATGGTTGCCACTCCGTTGTCAGTTTTGCTAATCTTCTATAATGCATTCGGTTTACATGTCCATACTATGTTAATTGTTTTCTTTCAATGTCTAATACTACTCTTTCTTCAGTTTTCATTCTCTCTTTTATGACTTCATTTCGGATTCTCTCTACTCTGGAAATTCTTAGTGATATTCTCACGGTATCCATTTCCACAGCTTCTATTCTTCTGTTTCGTCTTTTTGTAATTCTCCAGGTTTCCGCCTCATAGAACAAAGAATCCTTAACTAGTATCTCTTATATGTTATATACTATTATATACTATTTAGACGGTACATAGCTTTTTTTGCATCTATAATTCTTATATCTATCTCCCTATCATCTCTACCTGTATTTGTAAAAGTAATTTCCAAATATTTGTATTAGTAATATGTAGATAGTTCATCATATTCAAGTTGTAAGTTGCTCTGGTTTTCAGCCACGCATAAATATTTGTTATTCTCTATGTTTACCGTCAAACCCCATCTCCTATATTCTTCAGTCAGTTTCGAAGCATGTATTCCAAATCTCCTCTATCATTTACCAGAATTACTTGATCGTCTACGATCTGCAAAGTATACAGGAAAGAATTTTTGTTGAGCTGAATAGCCACACCTCCAACCTTTTTTACCAATGTCTTAAAGCAGCAGCTATATAAGGTTTAAAAAGGCTTGGTGATATACAATATCCCTACGTTAGCTTCTTTTTTCTGTAAATTGTTGGGATAACTTATTCCCTATTTTTATTTTTTTTTACAAGCTTTGTTAATCTGTGTGGTTCTTGTGTTATCAAGTGGACTATCGAGATGTTGCCTTTGTCGTCTTGTTTGCTGTTTTTTTATTTTAAACTCAGCTTTATAGGATGCAAAGACGAAATGATGGTTTGTACCGAATGAAGTGACCTGACGAGTCCCATATTAGGACGAAACAGCGCTGTCGCCATCTGTCGGACCCGGAGTTTTTCCATATTTTGGAGTGTTTCGCACTTTTTAATACGAGAATCATGTAGATTGACAAATTTTTTCACGTCCGCTTCGCCAATATTTGATTCTATTATATATATATATATATATATATATATATATATATATATATATATATATATATACATATATACATATATATATATATATATATATATATATATATATATATATATATATATATATATATATAGGTTTATGCGACTTTCACGGATTCCTCCGTGTGAGATGCAATAGCAGAGGATATATCCACATTCTGCCGTTGTAGTGCTTAAATCACATTCAACAAAGGTACAACTGTATGCAACTCCGTATATAAATGAATTAAAATGCGAACAGTAAATACAAACTTCGTTCTATCATATCCCTTCCATGTTGGAGGTTGCACAATTTGAATAAATTGCTACACAACACAATTTATCCTATTCCACCACCAGCGAAATGATGGCCTACCTATACCACCGTACCGAAAAGAAAGTCAAAACTTACCCTCCTCGCCACAGTGATACGGCAGAGGTACATGTTTCGTCTCTACTAGACTCATCAGGGTACCGACATGCACCTGTTTGTGCAAAGGACAGATCGGAAGGAAGTATGCAACACTGAATGCGACTTCGTCGACCTCCCGTCGGAGGGTGTATAAATGTTTATGCGGCTTTCACGGATTCCTCCATGTGAGATGCAATAGCAGTGGATATATCCACATTATGCCGTTGTAGTAGATATATATATATATATATATATATATATATATATATATATATATATATATATATTATAAAAAAACAAACTATTTTTAAACATTTTTTCGACTCCACACAAAATAATCTCAAATATTAATTAAGGCAAGGCTGACCTAATTGTATAAATCCGGTTGAATTCATTTTTCGAACAAAATAAAAGATTTGTCAGCGAAATAAATGGGAAAAATTTAGAAATGAAGCACAAAAGCTGCCTTGCAGCACTATACATTAAAAATATCGCGTTTCTTTGCCGTCGCTTTTCTCGTAAAGTTTCCTTAATTATCTGTATTTAGAACCATTATACTACTTTATTTTATGAAAAACTCTCTTTGAAATAACTCGCTTTCTTGTAGTTAAGTTTACAATTTAAAAAAGTTCGCAATAAAATTATCTTTTCTGACTTTTGACAATTCGGTGTCGGCGAACTGACGTGGAAAAAACATCCTCGTTTTGCTAACCGGATTATACAAGAACGGTGCTGGATAGATCCCGTTCTATAAAGTGGGCAATTTGGGTAGCTTATAAGGGAGGAAAAATTACGACCTTGGAAAATGTTTCCTTTTATTTAAATATTTTTATTACTAGGAGCAATATATCAAGAAAATTGAACCAGGAGTAATATGGTTGACACAAGGTAATTTTTAAGCAAGGAAAGTAAATAGCCGAAATGTCATTTTGACTAGGCTACGTTGAAACTAGTGAACGACCACTTTCGTTTCTTTAGCCGATATCGATAAATTTCTAGTAGATAATGATATACAGGGTGTCCGGTAAGTACCTCCAAATTTCTCGAGAGCACACAGGGGAGGTCAAAATAACCCTATTTTGTCATACAAAAAAAAATTCTAAAGTATTCCTTATCAGAGATACAGAGCCCTAAATAGGGACCCAACGATTTACCTTATCAGTTCTAAGTTTTGAAACGACTTGTATAATTTAATTAAATTTTAATGCTTTATACAGGCCATAAAGGTTCATTAAACCATACTAAAGTAGATCTACAATTATATAAGAGAAACTTAGCTCTCGACCAACTGAAAAATCCTTATACTATAAGGACAAACGTACTCTGCTTTAACACAGTTAGAGACAAAGCACTATCTCAGATTTCAAGAATACCAGAAAAGGGTGGAAGCCTTTCCTATGACAGTGCACTGCCATCTGTAGACCGGTTTCGAACTTGTTAGTTCTCGTCAGTACAGAATAGACCAGCGCACTTCAGCATCGGAAAAGTGAATCCTTTAAACAAGACAAAATATGAAATCTAATACAAGTGGCGCCATCCTGGTATTCTTGCCATCTGAGATAATTCTTTGTCTCTAACTGTGTTAAAACAGAGTACGTTTGTCCTTATAGTACAAGGTTTTTTCAGTTGGCTGAAAGCTAAGTTTCTCATATATAATTGTATTTTATACACCCAACTGCAAATATATTATCCACTTTTGGTTTATATATACAGATCTCTACGAAATTATATATTCAGATTGCGTGGAATGCTGAGAGATGGCGCCGCTTGTTTTAGATTTCATATATTGTCTAATATAAGTTTCTTAAAGGATTCACTTTTCCAATGCTGAAGTGTGCTAGCCTATTATGTACTGACGAGAACTAACAAGCTAGAAAAAGTTCCACAGATGGCGGTGCACTACTATAGGAGAAGCTTCCACCCTTTCCTGGTATTCTTGCCATCTGAGATAATGCTTTTTCTCTAACTGTGTTAGAACAGTACGTTTGTTCTTATAGTATAAGGTTTTTTCAGTTGGTTTAGAGCTAAGTTTCTTTTATATAATTGTATTTTATACACCCAACTGCAAGTATATTATCCACTTTTGGTTTATATTTACAGTAGATATTTTAGCTCATCAAAGAAGTCAGAAACGAACTTGCAGTCACACTCGTTGGGCTTAATTTTTGACAGGTATCGTTTTACACAGCTGAAAACTGATTTTTCAAATACCTTGATTATTCGTCTTCAAAAAAGGTATTCTCAATTTATTTCGATAAAACTGGCGGTTTCCGAGATAAATCGAATTTTATGCTAAAAACTCAGAAATTACTAATGCTAAACACAAACAGGTTAAAATAAAATACGCAGGGTGTAATGATGTACTTTAAATTATTGGGAAGCGCTGTCTCACTCTTCGAAGGCAAGAAGATGTTATGCTGAAAGATTTCCAGCTCAGACATTGTCAAGTCCAGAAACCTTCTAAAGGGTAAATCGAGGCACAAAATAGTGTTATTAAATTGCAAAAATAGTAAAAACGTAGAAGTTTTATTTTGGCAAATGTTCAATATGTGAGCCACGTACTAGAATACAATTTCTTATTGTTCGAATATTTTCCCGCTGCACTGCAAATAATATTTCGGCATTATTACGGACTTCGTTAGAATTATGTGCTATTCCCGCTAGTAGTTCTTCCCTAGTATTTACTGGTGTTGAATAAACTAGTTCTCTTAGATGTCCCCAGAAGTAAAAAAAGTCTAAGGGATTTAGATCTGGAGACCTCGGTGGCCATAAAACAGGCCCACCTCGACCTATCCATCGAGGACCAAAAACGGTTTGTTAAGTGTTGACGTATTATACGGTTAAAATGACAAAAAGCACCACCATGCATGTACCACATTTGCACTCTTCTATCAAGAGGTACATCTTCCAATAACTTATTTAAATTTTGCTGCAAAAATGTAAATAAATCTCACCATTCAGTCTTCCGTCCAAAACAAATGGACCAATAAGGTTATTTCCGATGATGCCAGCCCACACATTTAAAATAAACCTTGCTAGTGTTTGTTTTAAATTATAAATAAATATAGTGTTAAACACCCTACAAGTTTTATTGCAAATGTTTAGTAGCGATAGTATTTTCTTAGCCTTGGTCCTAATACAACTGATTAAATTATTCTCAAAATTAAAAAGAATTATTACGACTAGATGAATGCTTGACAATGCTACTTTTTTTACATACAATTATTTCAAAAACTTTAGAGTTAAGGTATATGCAACCCTTGAAAAAATCAAAAAATGTAAATGAAATCGAAAAAATTATTTATATATATGGTGATCTATTTTAAAAAATTAAGCTTCATGATGTTTTAGCTTTTTGGCACATCCTGTAAAGTCAAAAATATATATATTTATTTAAATATGCATATAATCTCATATATAGTTTGTAAATGTTACCAAAATGCATAAACTTACTTCACCTAATTGTTGACACCCTGCTAGAGTTTGTTTTAAATTATAGCGTACGGGTTTTCATCAGCCCAAAAATGTAAAATGTGTGAGTTTATTATGCCATCTTGTATAAAACCGGCCTCATCAGTAGACAAAATAAGGATAGAAAAATTTGGATTTAGGTTATATTGCTGTATAAATCAGTTGGAGTACTGAAGCCTTACGGAATAATCATCCGGAGACACAGTGTATACTTTTCAACGTGATACGGGTGAACTAACTGTTCTGTTAGAGTTCCATGTACAATCACTGTTTTGTGTCGCGAAATTTTTTATGCTGTTTGAAGGGTTACCAGCAATGTCTTGCAAAACTTGTTCCTCTTTGTGAGGGTCACGTGCCCTCCTGGAAGGGCCCTCATCGCCACATCGTGACAAAAATGATCCTGAATAAAACATATAAAAAATTAATTCGTTAACTCGAATAGTTATTTTCTAATCATCTTTTATCTGTTTTTCTTAGGCTTCGATCACCCCTTTAAAGGCTTCTTCTTCTTCTTCAGATGCCATCTCCTATCGAAGTTTGGATATCATCATTGCCACTCTCACTCTATTTGCCGCTACTCGAAAAAGTTCTACTGAGCTATAATCGAACCACTCTCTCAAATTTCTCAACCATAAAATTCTTCTTCCGATATTTCTCCTTCCTTCTATTTTTACCCTGCATGATTAATCTAAGCAACTCGTATCGCTGTCCTCTCATTATATGTCCAAGATATTACAGTTTCCTTATTTTTAAGTTGTTAATTATTTCATAGTTTTTGTCCATTGCTAGCAATACTTCTACGTTTGTGTTTCTCTCCGTCCGAGATATTCTCAACATCCTTCTGTAACAACACATTTCAAACGCTTGCAGTTTATTTATGTGTTCTTGTTTTAGTGTCCAGTCTTCCAACCCATACTGCAGCACTGAAAATACATAACATCTTGAAATTCTCATTTTTAGTTCTAGAGTGATGTCTCTGATGCACGAATGGTTTTCAGTTTTACTAACGCACTTATTGCCATTTCTATTCTCGTTCTTATTTCTGTTGTTTGTTCATTATTTGCTGTTATCCATGTGCCCAAGTATTTGTATTTTTGCACTTTTTCTAAATTCACACCTTGCAACTTTATGCTCGTTTGCATGTTTTGTTTTTTAATTATTACTATATATTTAGTTTTTTTGGTGTTCATTTTTAATCCGTGTTGCTCGCAAACGTTATTTGTTTCGTTCACTAGTTCTTGGAGTTCTTCAGCGGAGCTAGCGATGATAGCAGTGTCGTCTGCAAATCTTATGTTGTTTACAGCTCTTCCGTTTATTATTATTCCCTTACTTTTCGTTAACAGTGCTTCTTCGAAAATCGATTCACTGTACACATTGAATAGTAGGGGTGACAAAATGCATCCTTGTCTCACTCCTCTTCCTATTTCAATTTCCGGATTTGTTTCGTTTACTACTATTATTTGTGCGCGTTGATTCCAATATAGGTTAGTTCAGTTTTCTTACAAAAATGTTTCCAAATGGACCAAATTGGATGATCTACTGCTCATTTAAAGGGGAAGCAATACTCTTTCAAAGTACTTTGGTTTTTGTATTCTGCAATATTTGCACTTGAAATTATAGCAGTACAAACATCATCAATTTTTTTTTACTTTTTTATGATATTATTTAATACCTATGTTTATGGGCTTTGGAGATAAATGTAACGATTTTTTCAAGATTTATACTTAAATTTTAAGATACCGTTGGAATTTTTACGCTGCGACCATTTTTTTTTTGAAGTTATAAAACTTGTTGAGTTTTCAGATTTTCATCTAGATATGGCAAAAACATGTGCAGGGTAGTGTATATAGTTTTATTAGCGATAGTAAGTTCATATTTCAAAATGTTGTTTATCACTTAAAAACTCAAATTAACAATACTGCCACAGTCTCAAAAAACAGATTACTAAAACAAAACCGCAATTCTACCAGGACAAGATGAACAATGATAAATCTCTTACAGAGTATGATCGCAAGTCTCCAACATCTATCTTATCAGTTCATAAAAAAATTTACTAGCAAGTTTTCATGACGTTTGTAATTTTAACGAACGTTGGGAAAATTTCACATGCCCTACATTCAAAAATACACAATCGTGTGGTTATTAGATTCAAAAATCAAATAGACGTCAATCACGTGTAACCGACCAAAAGTACAAATAACGCAAAATTACAATCGAGATTTCATCCTATTGAAGGTATTTTCGATTTTGTTAAAGCAGGAAATTTCTCTTTCTGGTTTAATTAGCGTGCAATATCTACGCATTTAACGACGTATAAATTTGCCATTTTTAATATTAAACTTAAATTAGTATGTCACAATTGTTAAATACAGTTTTAAATTTCTTAGAAACAAAAAACCCAGGTTAATCGGAAAATTGTTCAAGAAATTTTTAAATATATTTAATCAGCATTCTTTAATAGAATTTTGCAAAATTCAATCGACCAAGTCTGAAAACCTGAGAGATTTTAGAGACTCTAAGCGAAAACGAAATTGAAATAATATTAATAGAGAAATTTTGTGACATCCCGAACAGTTTAGATAATAATGCTATCAGTAAGAGGTCAGTGGTGTACAATTTTATTTACAAAATTGTTTTGGTATAGCTTATAATAATAATAGTAATGGTCTTTATTTAATAAAATATTTTACAGTGATGTTTTCAGAAATAGTGGGCGGGTTTCAGTTCGTCCTAGATATAAAATATCTCTGACGCCTGTTCAGCTAACCCACAAAACTAAATTTAATGAAAAACAAATAAAAAATTAAAATTAAAAATGTTACGAAATATATGAAAAGAAAAACAATATTTATAATTATACCGGGGAAATAACAATAATATGTTACGCTGATGACGCCGTCATAGTCTCGGAAAATGAAGACGATCTCCAAAGACTTCTATTTGCATTCCACACCATAAGCAAGCAATTCAACATGAAAATATCCATCGATAAAACTAAGTCAATTGTAATAAGCAAAGTGCCCTTAAGATGCAAACTAGTAGTGGATGACAAACCAATAGAACAACTCATGACCTTTAATTACTTAGGAGTTGAGATATCCGCAAACCAAGACAGAACAAGAGAAGTAAGAAACCAAGTAAACAAGACAAATAGAATCTCAGAAAGCCTGGCGGATATAATATGGCACAACACATATATGAGCAAGGACGCAAAAACAAAAATCTACAAGACCTGTATTCGACCGATAATGACGTACGCAATAGAGACGAGAGCTGACAACACAAAAACAAAATCAATTCTAAGAACTGCCAAAATGAAAGTACTAAGAAGAATATCGGGATACACATTAAAAGATCACATACGCAATTCAACAATACGCGAGGAACATGGAATGCAGGATATAGTAAGATGGGGACGGAAGCGCAGAAGAGCCTGGAATGAGCACGTAGGAAGAATGGCGCAAAATAGGATAGCGAGAATCGCCCGAGATGGAACACCGGAAACCAGAAGACCAATAGGTAGACCACCTAAAAGGTGGAGAGAGTCCTGGATTTCAACATCGAATGAAATGAATGAATGAGTTGGAAAAAACAGGCTGTAAGCCTATAACAAGAGGAAGAAGAAGAAGAAGAAAAACAATATTTAACTTATGGAAAAATTATTTAACAATATAAATATTAATCTGAATACAGCTCAATATTAATTTTCAAAAAAACAATATTGATAAGTCTTAAATGAAAGAAAGATCAAAGACATACCTAGAGAAAACGCACAAAATTCACTCAGACACCCAGAATGCTTCCCAAAACTATGGTCCTAAATCTCCGTGCCGACACCGATCTACCCAATAAATCAATGGCATAGTCATTTAAATATTTGGCAAGATTATACGAAAATGATCTCTTGAACAACTTCAGCGAGTGGGAGGGACTAGTAAGCCTTCCCTTAAACCGAACATTAATATTATGTACATCGCATCGAAATCTGCTTTTATTATACAAATACGGGGGTGTTTCTTGATTAATTATGGAGAAAAATTGTCACGTAGAGTGCAGTTGTCGCCTTCGTCGCATGTCCAACCAACCGATTTCTTTTAAATTATAAGTAACATGTTCGAACTTTCATATCCCATAAATAAGTCTTAAGCAAGAGTTTTGTAGTTTTTGTATTCATATGCGAGAGCACTAAGGCGTCGCAAAGCAAAGTCCTAAGTTCACTATTTACAAAATAATGATTTTGGAAAATGAGTTTCAGGTTTATATAAGCTTTTATT
The DNA here is from genome assembly GCA_034092305.1 of Diaprepes abbreviatus. Lineage (NCBI taxonomy): Eukaryota > Metazoa > Arthropoda > Insecta > Coleoptera > Curculionidae > Diaprepes > Diaprepes abbreviatus. Next base: position 180,430 of record JASJET010000225.1, on the reverse strand, counting down.
AATGACTGTGTGATGTGATAAGAAAATCTTAGATCTTGGTCTAATTGTATTTTTAAAAGTGATGTTAACATTATTCACCTTTACTAGCTCGCTATAGTTGTGCATTGAATTATCCCTATCATTCTTCTTATCAAATAAAATAGCTATAGTTTTTGTGTGGATTCAATTTTGAAGAATGACGTCAAGAAAACTGAACCAACTTATACAAATCAAAGTTTGTAGCGGACACTGCCTGTGGACGTTCATCAGGGTAAAAGGATAAATAAAGTTGTACATCATCAGTATAGCAGTGTTGTTTGCAGGATTTAAAGACGTTAAGAAATGTAGAAATATATATATATATATATATATATATATATATATATATATATATATATGTACATATATATATATATATATATATATATATATATATATATATATATATATATATGTACATATATATATATATATATATATATATATATATATATATTAAAAAGTAGAGGCGATACAATGGATCCCTGCGGGACACCAGTCGCAATATCCAAAAAAGCTGACTTTTTTACCTTATAAACAACAGCCTGGGTCCTCCCCGTTAGGAAGTTTGATAACATTCCTACTGCTGATTCCGATAAGCCAATATAATGAAAAATGGACCTTAATATCTCATGTTGCAGGGAATCAAAGGCTCTAGAGTAATCGAACAGCATAAGCAACGTCACTTGCCCCAATCAGTAGCCTGAAAAATGTCGACAGTAATATCTAACAGAGCTGTACTGCAACCATGACCCTGTCGAAATCCAAATTGATAAATTGGTAATATTTTATTTGTTTCGATATGTTCCCGAAGTTGATTACGATAAATTTGTCCAATATTTTTGAGAGCGTTGGTAATCTACTAATTGGTCTAATATCACTGAAATTTTCAGGATTTGGTATTTATTGTAAAAATATTAATACCATCCAGTTCCTTTGCATTACTCTTAATATTTGAAATTATTTTTAATATTTCTAATTCTGAAATGGTTTCGAAACCAAAGTCTGATGACACCAAGTGACTATTTTGATAATATAGTACTGTAGCATTTTCATATTCCTGTCCATTAATGCTGCGATATTTTGTGAGTTGTCATTTAATGCATCATTTAGTAAATGCAATGCATTCCGTTACAAAACTGCTAACGCTGGTTTTAGTAGGAGTGCATCCCCTTCAATACTCCAAATGTCATAATTTGCGTGAGGGGAGGGAAGAGTTGTACAAATGTCACGTTCTAGATTTTTCATTTTCATTTCGATTTGTGCCTTCAAAGCAGTAATAATGTTCGGCTGAGACCTCTATTTTAGGAGGCAAAAGCCTTTTTGAAGGTAAGCTTTTATTTAAAAGGTTCCTTATATTCCTGACACTTTTTTCTGATTTTATTTATGGTTGTCTTGTCTCAGGAATGACATGTGCTATCGTGCCTTGTATTGTTTTCTCAAATTTGGTTTTGGTTCTTATTCTTTCCCTTATTCAGTTAGGTGAGATTGGTCGATCCAGAAGAAATTTTGACCATCTGACATTAATCTCTCAATTTCAGTTTCTATTTTTATAGGACAATCAACAACTGAATGAGCGGAATTTTTATGGTGGACTTAAAGTAGGGCTCTGGTAGCAACAGGCTAGAAAAGGATAACGGCCTACAATCAAGCCCTATCCGTGGACAAGCCTATATACATTTTATTAACATGAAAAGTCAAAAGCGGATCCAGCCTTTCTGTTTAAGAAGAGTTTGCGATATCATAAGAACAAAGAAATGGTGGGAATTACACACACCTCATTTGTATAAAAGACAGTATAGCATGGTAAGCGAAAGAGAATTGACGAAATTGATTCAGTGTGCCCTAAATCGAAGCTACCAAAAATAGTGGGAGGGAAATAGTGAAACCTAAGGAACTAATGCAGTAGAGAGACGAGTATATTTTTTTCTGAATTCGAAGCTCTTAGGGGGGGGGGAGGCGATGGCCCCTACCGTCCCTCTCTTGGTTCTCCCCTGTCAAAAGTAACAAAAGGCCGCACCTTGCCTCTTAAGTTTACTCATAACATCACTTTTTTAAGTATATTCTTAACATCAGTTAAATTTATTCATAAATGTGAGGCAGTCTCAATATTTTTAATCATTTGGTATAGAGAAGCTTCAATATTTTTCTAATTTTAATTTTTCATCACGTTAAATTATTTAATATTACCACAAAAGTATCAAAATCAATATAGTTTTAGTTAGGTAGCAGAAATTCTTATGTTTTACTGAAACTTTGAACATATGACTATTCGGTAAGTTTTTCTCAGGTCATCATCATCTACTGATACAGTAAGATACACTGTCAAAAAATGTAATGAAACAAAGCAAAAAATCAAAACCTTAGTTAGAAATGAAAAAGATGATATAAATATTTTACTTTATTTTCAAAGTAATTTTTCACTCTGGTATTGTAAAACAAATTATAAGTTCATGTAATTTTTAAAATATCCGGAAAGATCTATTCCCGATCCCTCATCATATTCCCATAAATCTCGGCATAAAGTTTTCACCACACTACAGTTTTATAAATGTCGTCCTTAGAAACTTATGCCAGTGCAGAATTTAACTGGAGAAAATATGATGCAGCGGTTGCAATATTGCTTAGAAATGGGACGCCATATTGGACAAGATGAGGAGTTTCTAAATAAAAAAAAATATTTTGGTAGACGAAGCAACATTGATGAGGTCTGAGATGTTTAATAGAAGAAATAAACATTATTGCACAACCGAAAACCCCCACAAAATACAAGTTGCGCCAATTAATTCACGTTTATTGTGGCATGTTAGCAAATAAGATTATTGGGCCAGTTATTTGAAATAGAAATTTAAATGATGAGCGATATTTAAATTTAATTGAAAATAATAAAAATATCATTTAGACAATATTCCAGTTCCTTAATACAATAATCTGATTTGGCAACAAGATGGCGCACAGTTGCATAATGCGATACCCGTTACCGAGTACCTTAACAACCAATATAACTTTTGGATTGAAAGACATATTTTAAATCTTTTTTGTAAAAGTTTTAAAAAAATTAAATATGCAACGAAAGACCTCAAAACATAGAAATATTAAGAGAACAAATTTAACGCAGAATCATATTGCTGAATCAAGACAACAAAGATTTTATTTCAAACTCTATTAATCATAAAATGAGAGAAAATATTTTTAAATGTGTTCATAATCCTGAAGAATATATTGGAAATTTATAGAAATTTTCCCAATTTATTTTTTGTGTTAGTATTATTGGGTGTCCAATACTTTATTATACTGAAAAATATCTACTTGTTGATCTTATTACTATTACTCCGCGAAATACGCGAGGACAGCGGAGTGGGGGATGTTGTGAAGTGGGTTCGAAACCATCGTAGGCAGTGGAGAGATCACGTGGAACGAATGGACGATGACAAACTAGCAAAAACCGTGATGAGAGAGAAACCAAAAACCAAACGGCCGCCTGGACGGCCCCCCAAAAGATGGAGAGACAGCTGGATTTCGACCTCAAACGAGGATCGATGAGGCATTGTATAGATAAAAGAACTTGGTTCTACCTAAAAGAAGAAGAAGAAGAAGATTATAATTATTTTCAAGACAAATTATCTAATGTTTTTCTTCTTCTGAATTGCCCATCCTTAAATGTTTACCATGCCAGTTTAAAATCGTATATTGGTCGATATAATAAGTATTAAAAACTATATTAAAACGTCACAATGCAAATTGAAATATAGAATTTGTTTTCCAGGTCACCTGTTTTTTTTATATTAGTTTATTAATTATTCAAAATTAAATATTTAAATAACGGCTAGTCCGAATACTAACTTACTATACATTTTTAAAGTCAGGTGAAAAAGATCTTTCATTCTACCATAGAATATACAAGGTGTTTCATTTAAAAATTAACATTTCTTTTGTTTCTCAACTTTACAATACGTCACTGTTTTTCTCACGAATCTAAAAGATAATATTGAAAAAAATCCTACAACTTTCGTATTTAAAATTTTTTCCATCTCTAATAGTAAAGCCTCTAGATATGGGGCTAAATATAAAAGGAAAACTCTGTACTCGCTGAAAATAGCAATTATTAGGGCTTTTGTAACAAAAATATGGTCTTTTATTCAAAAATTAACCAAACCTACAAATATCTCATTAAAAATTACCCTTTAATTATCTTTACTGTCACCTAATTTAATTTTAAATTCAAAACAAAAATTACTGAAATGAAATTTCACATTATTATTAATTAAATTAAGTAATTAAAATAGATTCATTAAAATATTTCCATCGACAATTTAATTAATTTGTTATTTATACTAAGTGGCGTGTGAAAGAGCCTTTTTAATCAAATCAGCCACTTTCAACTCTTTCAATTTCATATTGTTTAAGCAACATAATTTAAGAAAACTCATTCGAAATTATATTTAATATTCTTTTTTTGCAAGATGTTTAAGAAAATATGACTAATAATAGCATAAAACCATGAAAAATTCCCGGCTTATCATACAGGGTGTTTAACAAATATAAATAAAAATGTGTTGTGAGCGAATTTGAGTGAAATATGAATAATGACAAGCACGTGATATATTATATTGTATATTTTATCCTAAAAGAGGTATGAAGAGGTTTTTTTTTTTTTAAAAATGTGTTCGTCATTAATTTTTTTAAACAGATAGTTAAATGTCAATAAAATTTTTAGACTGATTGATTTTTCGAATTCTGTCTTCACTTAAAGCTAATTAAATAATAGAAAATAATAAAAATTGATTACTACCAAATTTTTCATTTCCTATATTTAATAAAACTTTATATTTGAAAACCTCTAAAAATACTAAAAAAAAAAGTTAAATCTAAAGCTAAGAGACCTTGGATTACTGAAGGTTTAAAGATATCAGCTATGAACTTAAAATCATTGCATACAATAAGAAAATTTACTGACAGTATCAATTTTCATATTTATTTTAATAAATATGTCTATATACAGGAGGGTTATAAAGGTGGCGAAAGAAACACATTACAGGTGTCGGATTGATCATTCTAAAAATAAAGCCAAGGAAAGCTGGAATATAGTCAACAGCTTAAGAGGCAAGGATAGTGTGGTGCTGGATCGGTTGGGTTTGGACCTAAATGCCTTGAATAGCTTTTACTGTTCAGTGGCAACTGACATATCATCAAAAATTAATGTACAAAAAGGACCGTTAGATTTATTTAAAGGCATTTCTGTAGCCAATTCTTTTGTTTTGTTTGACACTGATGTAAACGAGCTAAAAAATATCATAGCAAAAGTAAAAAAATAAAAACATATCTAGTTTGGATGAGATGTCGATCAAGGTTTTTGAAAATTTGCCTGACATTGCATTGCATTTCCTGTCTAGAGTTGTAAATCATTCTTTCTTAAATGGTATATTTCCATCATGTCTTAAAACAGCTACAGTAATGCCAATATAAAAGGGTGATCGGAGTCAACCGACAAACTTTCGCCCAATATCTCTCCTGCCCACTCTTTCTAAAATAATTGAAAAACTGATTAAAGGAAGAATAACAAATTTTCTTAGCCAACATAACATTCTGTCTGAATGTCAGTTTAGTTTTCAGACTTCCAATAACACTACGGACGCAGTTTTTCTTTTTTAGAGAAACTCTACATCAGTTTGAATGAGGGCGATGTCGCGGCTGCGGTCTTTTGTGACTTCTCAAAGGCGTTCGATTGTGTGAATCACGAAGTACTTTTAAGTAAGCTCGAATTGTATGGTATTAGAGGAGTGGCATTAAATTGGTTTGCTTCCTATCTTTCGAATAGGCAGCAAATGGTAAAGTACGATGGAGAATTTTCCAGTGTCTCTTCTCTGAGTTGTGGCGTCCCATAAGGTTCTGTTCTTGGGCCCCTGCTCTTTCTTTTATATATAAATGACCTGACCAAAATTGATATCCGAGGAACATTTACATTATTTGCAGATGACGCAACAATTTTATGGCGTCGAAAGAATGGCTGTGATTTGAACCATATTATCGAGTGTGACTTGATTAGAGTGAATGAATGGTGTGCTGCAAATTGTTTAAGTTTTAATTTTACTAAAACCAACGTGTTAAGTTTCAAATTTACCTGTGATAGTTTAACTTTGAATAATCATTTTATAGGGAATAAGCTAGTGACTAGATTTTAAGGTATACTTATTGACGATAAGTTGAAATTTACTGACCACATAATGGCATTAAATAAGAAGTTGGCTGCCGGGTGTTATGCGGTACGAACAGTGTCAAGAGAATTAGATTCAAATGTGGCTAGAACAGTGTATTTTTCTAATGAATCTAATTTGAGATACGGAATTGCATTTTGGGGATTCTGTAGTCGACAGCTATTAAATTCGATTCTTGTTTTACAAAAGCGAGCAGTGCGTTATTTATTGAATGTAAAAATGAAGGAGCATTGTAGGCCTTTATTTATTCAGGGCAAAATATTAACAGTGATAGGTATTTTCATGTTAGAAATAGTGGGACTGATTCATAAAAAATATAAAAATTATTCAACTCCAAACCCATATAATACACGTAATAATGGCCTGCCATTGCCCATTCCCAGGACTACTCTCACTAAACAGTCTCTTATTTTTGAAGGAATTAAAATATAACAAAATTCCTCTAAAGTATAGAAATATTATGGACCATAAATTGCTTAGGAAAAAACTTAAAGGCTTTCTTGTGACACGACCGTATTATTCACTGGAAGAATATTTTGCTGATTATTTTTAACAAGGTGTGTTTGTGCTTTCAAAATGGGTGTAATGATGTAATTTTATGGCTATTTTTGTTTTGTTTTACTTTATTTTATTTGACTGTAAACTTTTAAATTAATTTAGTAGACATTTATTTTAGGTACCTATTTTGTTAATTATGGACTTTTGTTTATTTACACTGTTTATTTTGATTACTGACTTTAATCACGTGTTTATTGTTATCATTGATCTAAGTTTTTTTTTTTAGTTTTTTGTTGTCACAATTTCTTGTGTTGCATCTGTTTTTGTTTATATTTATTTTTAACTTTTTGTTCTGCATGGTGCTTTGTTAACAATATTGATTTCTTTACAACAATAAAGCTTATTATTATTATTAATAATTACCCTCATTGTTATATTTAACAATAATTTAAAAATTAAAAACGATAAAAGTTCAAAAGACTTTTTCTACAGGGTGTACCATAATTATACAGAGCGACAACACATCATTTATGTAAAAATATTTATCTTAATCAAAAGTAAAATAAAGTTTTTCAAATATTTTTAAACTTTTAAATGAATTTAAATATTTAACAAAATTGATTAGACGTATTTTAAACTAAAAAATGTAATTCAATTTATAGCTGTTTTATTAACTGTAGAGTGTTCTGTATTTGTATGTTTAATATGAAACAACTATTTATAATGAATCGATAATAAAACAAAGGATTTCAATACAAATATTTTATTGCCAATTGCTTTACCTGGTACCAAGTCGAGAACATACTGCCTGATTTATTTTATCTCGGCTAACAAGAAAATAAAACTGATAGAAATAGTCTGACCCAAGTAAAAACGACATAGACTTCTAATATATACAATAATTGCCTCTGTGTATTTCTTTGTCCACATGTACATATATCATCTTCCTTCTTAAAATTTAATCTGCAATCCTAGCGTTAAATCTAAGTCATTTTAAGTCGATCCCGCGCCTGAGCCACGATCACTAACTACATCACCACTCACATTGAGCTCAACATTAGCAGTAGATGCTTCGGAGGAAGCAGAGAAGATCGCCAAATGACGGAAACAGATATATTAAATTTATTAAAGAAACCTTTTTTTATTTGATTTCGTCATCCATTCTGACTAAGTAGTTTCTTCTGTCAAATACTTCAATAATTTCTTTACGCCAAGGTTTAGAGTTTGCGCAAAAATTTCTGGTCCACACTCTTTTGCCAAGCTTAGAAGAAAAATATCTTTTTTATATTGAAATTCTAAATTTTGTAGTTTATTTTTACTATATTCTCAGTAGAAGGTAGCAACACATTAAAACGGGGAATTATACGGAAACTCTATAATCGCGCTATATCTATATGCAATAATGCCGATTCATTGGAAAAAGAAGAGCATATATTAAATCCGATTTATAACAGAATGGTTATCCTTTGAAACTAATTGACGATGTTATAAGTAACTTTAGAATAACGAACATTGGACAGCAAGAAATACATTCCTTCTCCACAATTCCGTACACTAAGACAACTTCGGAGAAAATAAGACGAATTGCCAGTAGTTATAAAATAAAAACAGCCCTTAAATCAGGAAATACACTTAGAACTCATTTACCAAAAATAAAACCAAAAAGTACCGATAAGAAAGAATGTGTTTACAAAGTTCCATGTGAGTGTGGTGAAATGTATATTGGGGAAACCAAACGACCACTAGAAGTTAGAATTAAGGAACATAAAACTCATACACAAAAAAAGGAAACGTCGAGATCAGGTATTGCAGAACACGCCTAAGATATACAACACTATATAAAATGGTCTAAGGCTTCGGCAATATATATGAAAAAAAAAATTATAGAAGCAGCTTACATTAAAAACAATAATGGAATCTTCAGTAAACGAAGTGTTGAGATACCTAATCTTTGACAACCACTACTTTGTAACATCAATTCACTGAGGTGTGTACAGTGAAGCGAAACTTTGCGCTTCAGTGGACACAGTCCCTATATAAGCTCGTAGCCTTAAGACAAAACATTCAGTTTATGCTTGATAACGATTAGAGATACAACCTAATCAAAACGTCATAAAAATAAATAAAAAATAAAGACAATGCAAGTCCGACAACCACATTTTAGTCAGCATTAAATCTAGTCCATAAATGACGTCCAAATATGAATTTCGCTAGAAACTCTAAAGTGAGGAGCGTATGGATGGTGAAAGAGAATGTATCTAATATCAAATTTATATCTTTAACGACATCATTAAAAGCTATTAATATTGTCTTTTTCATAATTTTAAATCCGACTCAGCTAATCCTTTTGTTTTTGTGTGATACGATGCTCCTGACTTATGAATAACTCTAAATTCGGATAAAAAGATTTAAGCTCTTTAAAAAAAAACGAGCAATTGGTTGCATTATCTGTGCAGATTTCAACATAAAATCCAAAAACTGAAAATAATGTTGGAAAAATATTTATTATTGTAAAATAAATCCTGTTATTAACAAAAATACATAATAGCCATTTAGAGGTAGCATCTTTAATTACCAAAAAAAAACATTATTAAAACAAGGACCAAAATGTCAGCATGTAATCTTGTCCAAACTTGTTTGGGGTAATTCCATAAAACTAGTGATAGTTTAGCGGGTATATTTAAATATATTTAACAAATTTCGCAAGATTTGGAGATTTCTTCAATATTTTTATCTATGCCTGGCCACCAAACATAAGGTCATGTCAGGGATTTCATTTTTGTACCCATATGGGTTGATTATAATTCTAGTAACGTACTGTCTAGAAAATACGGTGATGCTATTAAACTATATCCCTACATTTAACATCCTTGTTCAACTGTTAATTCATTTTTTCTATCAAAGGACGGTGTCAGTAGTTTAGTTCAGGTTACTTCAAATATTTAGCTGGCCAATTTCTTCGAACATAAAATAAAACCTTATCCAAAACCAGGTTCAGTTTTTCCTTGAATTAATTAAAAATTGATAAGAAAGTTTGAATATTTGATATAAGTAACTGACTTTCTAATTTTTTTAATATTTAAATATAAAGGAGAGTATATTACTAAAATAATTGGTTGTTTGGTCTGAAAATCGAGACAAACAGTCTACGTAATTGTGTTCTGAGCTAACATATCTAGTTCTATCTGTAATAAAGAATACAAAAATGGACAGAGGTTTATGTTCAGTACAGAGCACAAATTTGATGGCATATAGGTATTGAAAAAATTGTCCTAGTTCAAAAATTATAGCAGCCGCCTCTTTTTCAATTTGTGAATATGCAAGTTCGTTAGCATTCAATATTGGAGAAGCAAATACAACCGGCCTTATTCAGCAGTTCTTGTATATATGACTTATGACAACTTCCAAACCAACACTCAAGGCATCGACTATTACTTTAATTTGTCATTAAGAATTAAAATGAGCAAGAACTAATGAAGATGCTAACATCTTTTTTATTCTTGGGAAACTATTTTGGCATTCTCGTGACCATAACCAACAATTTTTCTTTAAAAATTTGTACAGACGGTACAAGATTGTAGAAGTATTGAGGAAACATCGACAATAATAACACTGAACAATGTCCAAAATATATCTAAAATAAAATCGACTAAATGTTGTCATTTTTGATGTGCTAGAACCGAAACTAAACTTATTACGTTGCCAATTATACATTTTCTCCAAGTTAAGGAAATTTTGAACAATTTGGCAATAACGCATAAGGATCTTCAGTGATGACCCCCATATACGAAGTCCCAACCCTCCAGGGCTTAAAATAAGCGAGATCCATATAAATCGACTTTTATGTCTGCTTTGTACTAAACAGCCCTTGTATAAATAGAAATGACAAACGCCACTATTGCAAATATTATGAAATTGAATAGAAAATTCTCGAATATCCTCTAAAAATGAAGAAGTCGTATTTGGGTATATAAGCAGCTATGAAGCGGAGGGGTTAGTCAGTTGAATTTAGTGAGTCAAATCGAATAGTTGAGATTGTAAGATGTCTCGAAAGTGTGTAAATAATCCAGATCACTCTGGTATGTTTGTGGTGAGGACATAAGAGCCTAGTACTATTTTTTAACATTGAAAAAAACTTCATTACAAGAGAAAAAACTGGTCCGTTCGACAATCATTAGAATCAGGTGAAGAGAATGTACAACATATGCCATTGGTAGAATCAAAAAGATTTTGTTGCCACCACTGCATATCAAATTGGGCCTAATAAAAAACTTTGTTAAGGCACTGAATACAGATGGGCTGACTTTTCAGTACCTACGTTAGAAATTTCCAAGGCTAAGTGAAGCAAAAATTAAGGAAGGTATTTTTGTTGGACCACAGATTCGAAATATTCTGAAAGACAAACATTTTGACAGCACTCTATCAGATATTTAAAAAAAATGCTTAGAATTACTATTGCTTCGTAGTCACCAGTTTCTTCGGAAATAAAAAGCTGACAATTACGTTACTCTTGTTGCAAATATGCCGTCATTGATTGAAAAAATGGGTTGCAATATGTCTCTAAAGATTCATTTCCTACACTCACATCTGGACTTCTTCCAGATCATCCACGAAGCTGTAAGAAATGAGCACGGCGAACGCTTCCATCAGGATATATGAATAATAGAGAAAAGGTACCAGGGAAAGTGGAATACTTTCCTGCTTGCCGGCTACTGTTGGACCCTTGTTAGAGATGTTCCAGAAAATACACTCTTTATTAGAACTCTTTTATTTATGGAAAAAGCTGGCTTTACAGGGGACGGTGTCATAAATTCTCACAACTTGCACGTTGGGTATGAAGAATATTCTCCTGCAATAATTCATACTAGACACCAACAACGGTCAACAACTTTGGTAATTAAAACATTTTTTATCTCACACTTTTTTGAAAACATAATTTAATTGTTTAGTCAAAATATTAAAAAATAAAATAAAATACCACACTAAAATAGTTATTATTTTTATTACAAGCTAAATCTCTTCAGTTTCCTGTCATTTTCCATGTGACAATAAATTCGGTTTTAAATCTCTATTGCGAAAAATTCTCCATATTCAGCAGAAAAATGATACTAAATATAAAACAAAATATAAATGTCAATCACTGCAAATGCATCGAAAATATGATACAGGAAATTTTTATCAGGAAAGCCATTGAAAGCATTGTTTGTTTTTTTTTAGATATTCGGAATTGCTTGCATCACAGTGAAACTGTTATTTTACGTTTATTTTGAAAACTGAATGCGACTGAAGTTTTTTGGGTAAATCTGTCAGTGAAATTCTTTTTACCACGTCTTTTCGCAACAGATTTGCAGCGTCAATCGTCAGAATCGTTTGAGAACATCTTATGGTTAGGAAAGTGTACCTTTTTATTTATAAATTTTAGACTATCAAAATACATAGAAAACTACTTTCATTTTGATTTTGAAAAATATGGATTTTTTTTCAAGCGATATATTAATGTTTGGACGTTTTATGTTTTTGTCGTATTTGTTTGTATCAATAAACTTATTTTAAAAAGATAAAAAAAAAAGTTAAAACATTAATATTATTCTTCTAAAAATAAACAATAATTTCTCTCGTTCCCTAGCGCCTTCGCCATATACCTAGTGTATAACACCATCGTTGGTGACGCTACTATTAAATTAACGTTAAAGCCCTATCTACAGTATATTTATTATCAGACAGCTGGTTGAAATATCTATCGAATACGATAAACCGCTGTTCATTTGTTTTGTGGACTTTACACAAGCTTTCGACCGAGTCAAACTGGAACACATAACAGAACTACTGCGAAGAAAACAAGTAGACGAAGCAATCATACGCACAATATACGAACTGAATTCCAAAAACACCATGGTAATTAAAACAAATAACACTCTAACAGAGGAAATCCCACTATCCATAGGAATAAGACAGGGTGATAGCCTAAGTCCAACACTTTTCAATGTAATCATGGACGAAATTATTGATGAGGCAAAAAGCACAAATATTGGGTACCCAATGGGACACAACACCGTTCAGATTATATGCTTTACAGACGATGTTGCCTTGATAGCAGATAGCGAGGACAACTTACAAAGAATTCTTTTCCATCTCAATCGAAGAGCCAAACAGTATAATATGAAAATATCTGTGGAGAAAACCAAAGCAATGGTAATAGCAAAAGAAGCGGTAAGATGCAAACGTATCGAACAGGTTGGGAAGTTTAAATACCTAGGAGCACATATAACAAGTAGCAGGGCAGTAACGGAAGAAGTACGCACACAAGCCAACAAAGCGGCCATGATATCAGGCCAACTAAGAGACATAATCTGGAACAATAAACATATGACGGTTGAGAGCAAAGCAAGAATTTACAAGGTCTGTGTAAGACCGATACTGACCTACTGCGCAGAAACAAGAAATGAAACAACAAAGACAAAAGAAATTATGAAAACCACAGAAATGAAAACGCTGAGAATGATCACGGGAACAAGTTTAAGAAATAGAATAAGAAACGCAAAAATACGCGAGGACAGCGGAGTGGGAGATGTTGTGAAGTGGGTTCGAAACCGTCGTAGGCAGTGGAGAGATCACGTGGAACGAATGGACGATGACAGATTAGCAAAAACCGTGATGAGATAGAAACCAAACACCAAACGGCCGCCTGGACGGCCCCCCAAAAAATGGAGAGACAGCTGGATTTCGACGTCAAACGAGGATCGATGAGGCATTGTGTAGATAACAGAACTTGGTTCTACCTAGAAGAAGAAGAAGAAGAAGCATTATCCACTAATTAATATGAAAACAACGTTTGTAGTTTTTTGTATTTTATGGCTAACACTATTATACCAAACAAAGAACTAACAAATGACCATTGACGATGCAATGGAATTAGCATCAATTGAACGACGAAATATTTCCAATCTCCACGTGGAATTGCAGTGTCAGATAATTTCAAATAATGCGAATTTGAATGATAAAGACTGTTGCAAATAACTAAGTGTCAAAATTTCTAAGTGCAGTAATAAAATTTGAAATGTACTCGACCTACGCTTGTTTTGTAAGACAGAGAATTTCTATAAATTGTTAAATGACCGTATATTATTAAATAATCACCGATTTCCAATAAAAGTTTCTACAGTGATAGTTGAGATATATATTTAAGAAAAAATTAAATGAAAAACTCGGATCTCTAGTTTATTTTTATTAAGATTTAAGCTAAAAAAAGAATTTAGATAAGCAAAATTTTTCCGATTATTTTAAATAAAATAGAGCTAAATATCGCACATATCTACCCCGGAGGGGATTTAAATCAATAATAACACTGGCCAATAGCCAAAATGTATCTAAAATAAAATCTTACCATTTTTGGTGTGCTAAACCCGAAACTAGACCTATCTTTTTAATAGTAGTTCAAGTTTTAGAGATACATGATGTCATATCTCCCTATATATTAACAATGTAACCGCGAGAATGCACGTGGTATATTTGTACTGTTATAACAATAGAGAAGTGCGACGTTGCCAAAAATACTTTTTCTTCAAATTGAAGAAATTTTGCACAACTTGGCAACACTACACGTGAAATCTCCAGGGATGACCGCCCATATACAAAATCCCAACCTCGCAGGGCTTAAATTAAGGGAGATAGTTATATAAACCCGTGACTTTTATGTCTGCCTTGTACGGAACGGCCCCTGTATACAAACAAATGACAAACGCCACTATTGCGAATATTATGGAATTGAATTGAAAATTCTTGAATATTCTATAGTAACGTTGAAACCGTATTTGGGTATATAAGTAGCTACAAAACGGAGGGGTTAGTCAGTAGAAGTTAGCGAGTCGAATTGAATAGTTGAGATTGAAGATGTCTCGAAAGTGTGCAAACGTTTCAAATCACATCTCTTATGTTTGTGGTGAGGTGACTGTTGCGTCTTTGATGCGGTCTATTATTCCATTGATAAAAAAGGCATATCAGCTTTATTTCTGTTGCAATACTGGGGATCAAGACAAACAGTGGGCGCCATATACTTGCTGTAATGCATACGCTTCAAGTCTGAGAAACTGGTTAAATTGTAAAAAACGATCTATGCGGTTTGCTCTCTCAATGATTTGGAGAGAGCCTTCAGATCATATTAATGATTGCTCACTCAGGATTGAGCCAGAATAATCATATTGAGGCTCGAACCAAGAAAGCCATATGTGCTTTCTGGGCTTGTATACCAGCCTTTGGGTGTATATGGAGACTGATACCTAAAGTACTATTTTGGATATACACTATGGTGCGCAAAGCGCAAACACATTCTTCAACTTGACAAAGTTCAGAGAATGTCGTGTGTGGGAATATTGAGTGCGATGAGAACTGCTCCCACCAGGGCTCTGAACGTCCCGGAGAACCTGCCTTCTCTTCAATTATACATAGAGAACGAGGCCCTGGAGGCTGTTTTCCATCTCAGTTGCCTGGACATTTTGGAATTGGAACGGGCGGCGACTCAGGTGTCTGAAAAGCACGAGGGAGAGATGTCCATCACTCCCCATGCGCACAAACTACATGACGTCGCTTTAAAAATCCAACTTCTCCCTGGAGATATTTCTGCCAAGTAGAGAGGATTAGGAGGGAGAACAAAATCTTCCGAAAAATAGATCCTGGTGGTATACTGATGGATCTCAACAAGATGAAAGAGCTGGAGCCGGAGTATTCGGCAGAAGCACATGAGTCAGAGACTCCTACCCTCTCGGACAATGTGCGACCATTTTCACAGCGGAAATTTATGCTATTCTGCAGTGTACCCATCTCTGTGAGAGGGACATAGACAGAAATAGAGTAATAAATATTTGCTCAGACAGTAAAGCTGCAATATTGGCACTGAAGTCCAGTGTCGTGACTACGCGACTGGTGTCTGAGTGCATGGATGTACTAAATGGTATGACAAGGAAAGGCTGCACAGTCAGACTCGTATCGGTCCCGGGTCACTCGGGCATAGGCGGGAATGGAAACAGACAGTCTGGCAAAGTTGGGTTTGGCGACTGAACCGTATGGACCCCAACCAATATTACCTGTCTCAATTGCTATTGACAAAAGGGAATTAAAATCGTTACTGGAAAGCAAATTTATTGAATCGTGGAATGGAGCTCCTGGAATGAGGTGTGCTAAGGAATATATAACTGGGCCTAGTGCACGGCATACTAAGGAGCTTCTCTCCTTGGGAAGGAAAGAGCTGCGAATTGTGGTGGGACTATTGAGAGGACATTGTCACCTCAGGGGCCATCTTCATAGAATCGATGCCGAAGGCGACCCGACATGCAGATGGTGTTCGAAGGAGGATGAAACTGTTGATCATGTTCTCAAAGAGTGCTCAGCACTCAACGGACCGAGACAGAGATATTTCGGAGATACAGTTTTGTTACCGGAAGCAATTAGGCAAGTTCAACTAATGAAGCTGCTTGGATTCTCAAAGGCGATCAGCTTCGAATAACCTGCAGATATGTTGGGATGTAAAGGGCCCAATGGAGGCCTAGGCATGGATGATCTAATATCACCACCCCTTTTTCATTCATTCACTTATTTATTCATTCGATTGCTATTTCTTCATCACACCTCGTGTTGGGCAAGGCACAAATATATCCAAAAAGAAAAAGTCGGTTATCAACTATCCAAATATACCATTTTTCGAACTGTAGAATTAGCATAACGTTAGAACTAGGGCTCGGTTGTTTGAACGCTGAATAATGCAATATTATTGTTATTTATATTTTAAAAAGTGTTGATAAACGGTTGATATTTCATTTCTTGGTAAACACATACCAATTTTACGCTATCTTTTTTAATTGCATTATTTAAACAAGCATCATATGATAATTGGTACGTCAATTCTAGAATACATAAGTTATAAATTTATGATTGCCTAAATTATTTTACCAATAAAAATAAGTTTTTAAAACCTCTTTTTGTAAACATTAATTGCAAACTTCGCATTTATAGTAATTTCTAACACTTAAAAACACTGAAAAAAATCACGACGAGTAATTAAATTGAAAGAAAAGATAAGTAAACATGTTTATGTTTGTCAACATCAAAAAGGCCTCTCTTCCACCGACCATAAATAGCCTTCAATAAATCTATTATTGTTTAGAAGATACCATCTGCATTGAGACCTATGCCTCATGGTGATGAACTTCCTATTCCAGAAACCCCAGAAACATTCACTTTCGAATCAGATAATAATGATACGATTTCTCAAGAAGAAGAGATACCATTAGCATCAAGAGATCCTGATTTCACACCCAGCACAATATACCGCCAGTTGCACAAAATAATCCAATCAGAATTAAACGATCTTGCAAAAGATTTAGAACTTCCAAAATGTAAAGCAGAGTTACTAGGATCAAGATTGCAGCAGTGGAACTTATTAGAAGACGATGTTTCCGTATGTTGTTTTCGTAAACGCCATAAAGGCCTAGCACCATTTTTTAACACAGAAAAAAACTTGGTTTTCTGCGATAATATTAGCGGTTTATTGGCAACTTTAACCATAAACTACGAGCCAAGAAATTGGAGATTGTTTACAGACGGTTCAACATTGAGTTTAAAAGCAGTACTATTGCATATAGGAAATATTTTACTATCTATTTCTGTTCAATATGCAGTTCACCTGAAAGAATCATACAACAATATGAAGTACATATTGACAAGTATGAAATACGGAAAGCATCAATGGCAGATCTTGTGATTGCATTTTTACTTGGTTTGCAGATAGGCTACACTAAATTTTTCTGTTTTTTGTGTGAATGGGACAGTCGGCCAAAGGCACTTCATTACAAGAGAAAAGACTAGTCCGTTTGACAATTATTAGAGCCAGGTGAAAGAAATGTATGCATATGCCTTTGGTAGAGCCTAAAAAGACTTTATTGCCACCACTACATATCAAATTGGGCCTAATGAAAAACTTTGTTAAGGCACTAAATACAGAAGTGAAGCAAAAATTAAAGAAGGTTTTTTTGTTGGACCACAGATTCGAAATATTCTGATAAAAATTGTTGGAATAATTTTTGTCTCGTGGTTACTAATTTCTTCGGAAATAAAAAAGCTGACAATTAAGTTACTCTTGTTGAAAATATGCTGTCATCGATCAAAAAATGTGTTGCAATATGTCTCTAAAGATCCATTTCCTATACTCACATCTGGATTTTTTCCTGACAACTGCGGAACTGTATGTGATGAGGACGATGAATGCTTCCATCAGGATATATTAACAGTGGAGAAAAGCTACCAGACAAAATGTACTGCTTCCATGCTTGTCGACTATAGCTGGACTATTGTTAGAAATGCTCCAGAAACAGTTCAAAAAGAAAAGCAAAAAGACAGGATAAGTAGTCTCAACAAGTGTAAAAGTATGTATTTTTTATTAAATAAAATAAAAAACTTGAAAATTGCAACTAAATTTTTATGTTCAGCGCCACAAAAATTAACAAAAAAACGCTTTTTACACAAGATGCAATTAATAAGCTAAAATTGGTTGCGTCGTGTAATTTAATAAACGAAATATTCATCCTTGAAGCTGATATAATCGATATCGATTTGGTCGATACCTAATGACAATATGGGACAAACCCAATTTAAAATTCTAGATTAAATAAAAATTCAAAAAACCGCAGATTCCTCCATTTATATGATAAATGCTATTTCTAACACTTATTGAACAATATAACATTTTTAGCATTGTCATCATAAAAAAGTTGTTATTGCCTAAATCCCAATCAAAAATCTATCAAAAAGTATCTCGGTTCAACAATTAAAGTTCAATAACATATAACGACCATAAGGATATCAAATGATCATTCCCAACACGGTGAGACTTTATGAAAGTATTGTTGTTTGGCTTAATGGTTTCAGAACAAACATTTATTTTTGCCCCTCTTTTATTTTTAAACGTGTGTCGCGTACAGCTCGTTAGGTATTTATAAAAGACCATTGAAGGATCTCTTTGTCACCCTTTTCGTAAAGAGTGGCTTTATGATGAAACGTGCATTTAAAAATAGGGTGGATCACAATAAGACGAAGGGTGCATATTGTGTTATGCTTTTTGTGGTATCTGAAGGAATATATGAAAACAAACTAACTTGAAATAAAGTTTAAGAAATCACACCCCTCAGTGTTGGGTAAGCAGAATTTAGTATGTATAATTTTATTACAAAACTAAACATTTTTAAGCAAAAAAGAATGTATTTCGGATGAATAGCTAAAACGTGATTATGCCATCTGAAAAGCTCAATGTTATGTGATTTTAGTGGAAAACTTGAGGAAAGATACTGATTTTTTTCTACAGCTTCAAATATAGGTAGCTTATAAAATACTTCTTGAAAAGCATTATTATCAGCCGTGAAGTGCGGGAATGGAATTGGAAACATCGCAACAGTCACCTGAATAGAGATTCAAAAGAAGTAAAAGATCAAGATCTAACGATGTGTTCTTTGATTATTAAAGCGTGGTTCAACAATAATTCTTTCTTGAGGGCCGAACGAAACTGTATGTGATGAGGACGATGAATGCTTCCATCAGGATATATTAACAGTGGAGAAAAGCTACCAGACAAAATGTACTGCTTCCATGCTTGTCGACTATAGCTGGACTATTGTTAGAAATGCTCCAGAAACAGTTCAAAAAGAAAAGCAAAAAGACAGGATAAGTAGTCTCAACAAGTGTAAAAGTATGTATTTTTTATTAAATAAAATAAAAAACTTGAAAATTGCAACTAAATTTTTATGTTCAGCGCCACAAAAATTAACAAAAAAACGCTTTTTACACAAGATGCAATTAATAAGCTAAAATTGGTTGCGTCGTGTAATTTAATAAACGAAATATTCATCCTTGAAGCTGATATAATCGATATCGATTTGGTCGATATTGAATAGAGATTCAAAAGAAGTAAAAGATCAAGATCTAACGATGTGTTCTTTGATTATTAAAGCGTGGTTCAACAATAATTCTTTCTTGAGGGCCGAACGATTAATAAGTAATATTACTTAACCCATGGGGCTATATGTAAGAAATAGTCATCAATATAGTACAACATGTCGGTTCTTGTACTACAATAATGTGCTAGTTCACATTTTACTCGCTAGCTGTAAGTTTTGGAGGAATAACTCAACCAATATACACCACAAGCACCGCATTCGCCAAACATGGCACCATTCGACTTCGTTTTATTCCCAAACTTAAACTTGTCATTGCAAGGACATTATTTTTAGAATACATATATATATATATATATATATATATATATATATATATATATATATATATATATATATATAATTTATGACGGTAGATGCTTCGTAGTATTAGTTTGTGTTTTTAGTTTGTAGTTTGTAGGCTTTTAGGTTTATTTTTTAAGAGTTTATAATTTATTTAATTAGTTTTACCTTTTGTCTGCAACTATTTAGAAAATTATATTTCCTTACTTTTGACGTGAAACGCCTGCGACAGAAGGTCTAGGAATCGCCGGATTATTCCTTTTTCTTTTTTTTTTATTATACCATGTATTATGAAAATCCATTTAGAAAGGTTCGTAATCTTCTGGTATCGGCAAAAAGGGTATATAAAAGTCCAAATCAGCTCTCGTCGATAGTTTATTTTAAGAAGTCGTTCATGCAGGTTGAATTGTTTGACAAGTGTCAGAATTGAAGTTTGAATAAAAAGGTTATTAACTAATACAGTGTGTACAGTGTATTTAAAGACCGCTCATCCGGAAGAAATTGGTGTCAGAAGTAGATAAAATCCAAAATAGGTTAGTTCAGGTTAGAAAATTAGAAAAAAAAAGAAAAAAGTAAATTGAAATTGTATGCCAATAGAAAACAGAAAGCAAAAATGGAAGCACTTCAAACTAGTTTAAATCAGATATTAACGATGATACAAGACATGAAAATAAGTCAAGAAGATATGAAGAAAAGCCAAGAAGAGATGAAACAAGAATTGAGAGAAGATATGCCGAAAAATCAAGATGATGTGACTCAAGAATTGATGACATTAAAGACAAACCAAGATGATGAAAAACGAGAATTGATGACACTAAAAACAAACCAACATTATATGAAACAAGAACTGATAATACTGAAAACAAGTCAAGAAGACATAAATCAAGAATTGAAAGAAGATATGACGAAAAATCAAGAAGATATGAAACAGGAATTGATAGGACATTAGGAAAAATCAAGAAAGCATAAAACAAGAACTAAAAACAAACCTGGATGACATGAGACAGGAACTTAAGACAAGTCAAGAAGATATGAAACAAGAAATGAAAGAAGACATGAAGCGCATAGAAAAAGAAATACAACGAAAGGTTAGCAAAATAAAAAAAGGCGTACATGGCGAAGTACAACATGAGGTGACGGGAATTCAGAAACAAATCCAACAATTACATTTGCAAATTAGAGAAGACATACATTACGAAGTATAATATAAAGGGACGGGAATGCAGAAACAGGTGCAACAATTACATTGGCAAATCGAGAAGGTAGCCAGAACAGCTACAATAACGGTAGATGATGTTCCTGCAGCTAGTTTAATGAAATCACCTACTTTGGATGGCAAAATACCTTGGCTCAACTCCAAGGAATAAGGCAAAAATATAACGAAAGTCTGCAAGAATATGAGACGGATATAATGAGGCTAATAAATTTGACTTGCCCAACATATCCGGGAGAAACAAAGCAAAAGTTAGCAGTAAATAGTTTCATCAAAGGTTTACGCGACCCAGAAACAATTCAAGCTCTAAGAATGGCCGGACTATAGAAAATTTCCGAGGCTCTTGCTTATACCCTTCAGTAAGGGAGTTGCAAAAATTTTTGAACAAACGAAAAGACAACTTTTCTTAGCAGAAATATAAGTCGGTCATCCGGAACAATATGTATATATATATATATATATATATATATATATATATATATATATATATATATATATATATATATATATATATATATATATATATATATATATATATATGAAGTAAAATGCCAACAGTAAATGCGAACCCTGTTTCATCATATCCTTTCCGTGTTAGCGGTTGCACAGGTTAAATAAATTGCAACAAAAGATAATTTATCCTATTCCACCACCATCGAGATGATGGCCTACCTATACTACCATATCGAAAAAAAAGGCAGAACTCATCCTAATCGCTACAATGATCGGCACGGGTACATGGTTACGTCACTTTTTAGATTCATCTGGTTACCAATATGCGCCTACCTATTTGAGCAAAATACAGATTGGAACCAAGTATGCAACCCTGAATGCAGCTTATCCGTCGAATACATGTTGATGCGACTTTCACGAATCCCTCCGTGTGAGATGCAATAGCATTACACACCTTCCGCAAACGTACAACTATATGCAGCTCCATGTGTAAATGAAGTAAATGTACACGGTTCCGATCTGTCTTTACATAAATAGGTATGTGCATGTCGGTATCCTGATGAGTCTAGAAAGAGACGAGACATGTACCTGCAGATCACTGTAGCAAGGAGGGTGAGTTCTGATTTTTCTTCTCGATACAGCAACATAAGTAGGCCATTATCTTAATGGTGGTGAAATAGGAAAAATGGTGTATTGTTAGAATTTATTTAACCTACGTAGTCTCTTACAGGGAAAGGATATCATAAAACGGAGTACACTGTTCGTGTGAATTGTTCAATGTGAAGCATGTTTTTATGGTGTAGTAATTTTTCTTATGTTCTCTGAAGTTTTCTTAATATACGGCATTGTATAGAAGGAATGCATTTCATATTGTTCAGTGGTTTTTTTCCTAAGGTAAGTTATAACATCTTCTATTAATTATCGAAACTAACCATTCTGTTGTAAATCTAATTTAATAAAAAAAACATATTAATGAATAAACAACTTTTGGCATGTTTATTTTTCAAGAGTTCTATTTATTTCCCGAGAGAATGTACTTTAAGGAATACTAATTTTGCTTCACGCAGCAGTAAAACTAAATTTTATGGCACTGACAACTTTCCCTAATAAATTTAAATAACCTTCGCGCGTCAGCTCGTTCCCTTTCTCTTTTTAAGTTAATTAGACAAAGACACACTGGCAAAAGGTCAATAAAAGAGCAAATTATCCACTGAACTAATTATGTAGTAAGTTATAAACCTAGACATCTTAAATCCCTTCGTTGCAATCAGCTAATTACAACTTTGTCAACTAGTATTTACTTTGTTTATTTAGCATGTAGTAATAATTCTCAGAAATACATTGTTCTGTTTTAAAGAGCTAAGCATACAATTTCCTGCTGGAAATTTGGACAAAATCAAGGAGCATTTGCAAAACCATTCTGAACAAGGCCCATAAATGATTATTTATAACTCACAGTTTATCATAATCTTCATTGCTACAACTCTATTCATACTACAGAAACTAACTAAAATCAGCTTGTTATTCGTGAACTGTTATCAAGTGAAATACTACGAGATTGAGGCATCCCTAGACATAAGTAATACCAGCCAATATAATACACTAACAGTTATCCGTAGCAGTTTCTACCACGGAAATGGTAAGAAAGAGTTTTGAGAGATTCTTACGCCTCTTCCCCTTTGAATACCAAAATTAAGTCAGTATCTCTATTTCATAAAGAGATATCAATACGTTTATTAGATGATAATATACCTTTTTTCATACATAGCTCCAGCTAAGTCAATATGACGTCATTATGTTTCCTGATACATGTATGTCGGAAAAAAATACATATACTTCTTATTCCACATATATAGATAAAATTAGCTGTAGATATTGTGAAAAATGTAAGAAACATAATTTTTGTTTATAAAGGGTGTTTTTGTAGAGGTATAAAACTTTCAGTTGGCAACACTTTTTTAACTGGCGGCCATTTTGTCAGCTGTCAAGTGATTTATGTTTAGTTTGGTTTGGCATTTCAACATGAATAGACTGACGCCTGAACAATGCTTCCAAATTGTGCAAATTTATTTTGAAAATCATGGTTCTGTTCGAAATACGTATCGCGCACTACGTTCATTTTACGGTCAACATAATCGTCCATCAGAGCAATTAATTCGATTAACTATGGAACGTTTTCGCACCACATTTACTCTAAATGATAATACGCATCCACAAAGACGTCGTACAGTGCGTACAGAAGAAGTCATTGCTGCTGTAGAGCATAGCGTAGAGGAAGACCCGAATCAGTCTATCCGCCATCGTGCACAGGAATTGGATATGTGTCCATTCACTTTATGGAAGATTTTGCGGAAAGATCTTGGTTTGCGTGCTTACAAAATCCAACTCGTGTAAGAATTGAAGCCACACGATTACCTAGCAAGGCGTAGATTCAGTGAATGGGCCCAAAACAAGATTGCCGTTGATCCCGATTTTCATAAGCGAATTTTGTTTAGCGATGAAGCTCACTTTTGTTTGAATGGATACGTCAATAAACAAAACTGCCGTATTTGGAGTGATGATGTGCTTTATGGGCTGGTGGAATCATTGGTCCGTACTTCTTCAAAAACGATGCTGGTCAGAACGTTGCAGGCAATAGTGATCGCTATAGAGCCATGATTACTGACTTTTTCGTTCATCAGGTGAACAACTATGATGCGCAGGAGCTGTGGTTTCAACAAGGCGCAACATGTCACACAGCTCGTGCCACAATTGATTTATTGAAGGAAACGTTTGGTAACCGCATAGTTTCACGATTCGGACCCGTGAATTGGCCTCCAAGATCGTGCGACTTAACGCCGCTAGACTATTTTCTGTGGGGATATGTGAAGTTGCTAGTCTACGCCGATAAGCCCGTAACGATTGATTACTTGGAGGACAACATTCGCCGCGTTATTGCCGATATACGGCCACAAATGTTGGAAAAAGTCATCGAAAATTAGACCTCCAGATTAGACTACGTCCGAGCCAGCCGTGGCGGTCATATGCCAGAAGTCATATTTAAATTATAATGCCAGAAGGTTATCTTTCGAATAAAGTAAATTTCATGTCAATTTAAAAAATTCATCTTTGTTGTATTCCATTTAAAAGTTCTATACCTCTATAAAAAACACCCTTTACAATCACTATATGTTGTCAATGTAGTGTAATTTCCATCGAAAAAGCTGAAAAATGAGCAATAATGTTTTTTTTATCAATACGTATTTTTTCAACACTCCACGCGGAAAGTGCGTTTTTCCGTACATAAGCGTGTGAATAATAGCTCTTTCTGCACTGTTACGGTTTTAATTTTCCTATCTAAGTTCCTATCTAAAATAGTAATTTTTACGCTTACCTTTCATCATTTATGTGTTTTGTTTTATTTTGTTTTGGGAACAGATTTACAAATGAAAGAAAACATTGGCAATATATCTTGTTTATTAGAGTTTGATTCACAATTATGGTATTATAATTGATGGTCATTGTTCGATAGTCCTTGTTGTTGTTATGTTGAGTTCTTAAGGCTTCTCTCCTTTGTACCTAAAATATAAAAAGGTATTAGTATTGTACAGAGTGCCTCGGTATGGCATATTTAGTCAGAAATTCTTAATTTGAATTGTCTTTTGCGGTTATTCTTACCTTCATCGAGAGACCTCGAGTGAGCAGGAAATCATTTGGCTGCAGTATCAACAGATTTCTGAGTGGAAGCTCTCTGGATACCGTTGGATCTTCTATGCAGTTTAATTTTCCCCATTGTGTCAGTAGTGGTATAACTATTACAGATTCTATTAAGCTAAAAACGAAAAACTACCTTAGTGTCAAATGTAAACAAGGTTTAAGGTTAGAATCTACTCGACTTTTCTTGTTCAGTTTCACTTCAACAAAGCCTTTTTACTGATATAAATTTTTGAACATACCACAATTTTCCTGGTTACTTGCTAATAAAATTTCTTGTCATAATTTTAAAATTTCATATTTCTATTTTTTATTGTTTTGAAGCTTGTCAGTTGTCAGTCAATATACAGATCCCTGTATCTTTTCCCGCCATTTTCGTGGACGTTTTTCTGGGGGGACATGAAAAAAATCTGAGAGTGATAAGGACTTTCCTTGCAGAGTTGCACCGGAAAGGTCACTTGGCAATTTTGCTAGTTTTTTTTAATTGAAAGTTTCGGGTCCCTGACCAAATTTATACTGTGTTGTTAACAGCTGTATGCTGATTTAGTTTGGTCAACTCGGGGGACAAACCCGACATCAGATTTTGTTTTTTTTTGTTCCACCACGAAAAGGCCACATAACATCACTGGTAAGTCTTTGTTGTAATTTTCAAGTATTAATAATTGTGGGTATGTTTAAGAAGAAAAGGAATGAGTAACCTACCTCACTCGTAACATAGAAGGTTGAGTTCTTTCTAAGTCCATCTTTTGTTTTAGGCCTTTTTTTTTTTCCTGTTCCCTTTTTCTTTTTCTCCTTTCATTGCCCTCATTTGGAACCCTCATCGGGGCCTTCTGGCTGACTTCTCAACGGTACCTGCCTTGGCTGCTGTACATACCAGACCACTCGGCCATCCTTGCGAATACCTCTACAGCACCTGCCTTACATGCTACATACCACCACACCGAGTGATCCAGAGCTTCAATATCAGCACATCAAGAAGCCGTCGTTAAACAGGTTTTATGTGTCTGTGTCGTTTTCAGGGTATCATAGACTTTAATGCCTTCAGCATCACCTGTAAAATTTAAAGCCGCTGTATTTTTCTTTTCATTTTAAGTATAAAATAAATGAATAATTAGTGTACTTACCTTGGTAAGATCTATTGTGTTTCCTCGTATGGTACAATTAATCAACTCTTGCAACCATATGCAGTTGATATCTTTCACATATGTAAAAGGGGCACATTTGTTAACTCAGGTAAACAGGCCTATTTACGCGGGTAGAGTGCACTTAATACTATCATTATTATATATATATAGTTACCATTTATATTAAATCACTCATTTCTTATTTTGTTAGAATAATTTAGTTCGAATTGTCAAAAACAGCTGACTGTCCGAAGCGCTGGTTACGTTTACACCAACGCACGTAATATAGATGTTTGTTTTCTTTTAAATCTTTTGGGTGTTTTTATTAAAGTTAATTAAATTTCCTGTTTTTTTGTTAGATCGGTCTCTGCCTTGACCTTTAGGGCACATAAAACAGGTGGCGCATATACCCACACCACTCTCCGTTCCCTTGGAGGCTAGCCGGGGGGAGCCCTAAAAGGTAGAGGCCAATTACAGAGCCACCTGATAAGTTTAGAAAACATCTCTTTCTTTTGGTTTTCTTAAATTCTTTTTATAACAACTTTTTTTGGGTGATTTAGAGAAATTATTTATTTATTTATTATTTATCTATTATTATTTTTTATTTAATTTTTTCTCTTACAAATTTGGCGCCCATCGAGTGATAAAGTCGTAGCAACGTTTTTTACTGGATTTTATTACTGTGCCAAAAAAAAAATCATGAAAATTTACAATTTTATTTAATTTTTTCTCTTACAAATTTGGCGCCCCAAACGTGATTTGGCATAATTTCAAGATTTTATAGTTATAGTGGTTAAATTTAATAAAATTGTAAATTTTCATGATTTTTTTTTTGGCACAGTAATAAAATCCAGTAAAAAACGTTGCTACAACTTTATCACTCGATGTCGATAAAACCTGTATAAGTAATTTTTTTTTGTGGCTTTCGGTATTAGGAAAAAATAACCAGTTTAAAACGTTTTTAAGGCTTATTTTCTCGTACCATATGATGTTGTTTATTGAGGGCCAGGGAAAATTGAAAAATAATTTTGGGTTATTTTGCATATACGGGGTACAGTCAATATATTTATTGAATATATGTTAAGATAATGTGCAATTACAGATGGTGGATATGTATTTTTATTTTCAATTGATAATTTTTGGTTGCGACATTTCTGTTTTTATACAGGGTGTTAATAATTGCGGTATTTTTCTGGATTTTTGTGGATTTTTTTTTAAATCCTTTGCCGGATTTATTTATTTTTTTTTTGTTTTTGTAGGGGTCGGGTTTATGTCACTTTGTGACATACTATATACTTAGTTTTGTAGATATTAATTTTATTTCCAATTTATAATTTTTAATTTTTTTTATTTTATAACCGAGAATGGAAATCAATCTGCTGGGTGACGCAACAGCTTTGCCACATTTACAGGTCACAAATAGTGCCACATCACAGGCAAATCAATCCATTTTAGATACGGAAAATGATTTTATAGGGAATAATACCTTAGCCGTACAAGAAAGGACTCAAGTCTCGTATGATTTAATTAATATTGACGATGAATTACCGGTCGCTACTAGTGAACAGTCCGCCGTTGTTTCACCGCCTCATGTTAGGAATTCTTTTATTAACGAAATTATCCCTTCTCGTATTGAAATTTCGGAAGTAGCCTTAACAAGTCAGAATTATTTAGCCACTTCCTCTACAAATCAACGTTGCCCAACTACTTCTGTCCTGGCTAATATCAATCCCAATTTTGAACAGATACGTTTTATTCATGCCCCTGCTCTTTCTTTGGATACATTGACTACCGAGACTCAGTCGGATTTGCAGTTTGCACATTCAGATATTCCAGTCCGTCGCTTAAATTTTGATACTCTTAATGATCAAATAGCTAGGAATGGTCCAGAATATCACCTATCTCATTCTTCTAGGGAACCCATCCTCGAACAACGAATTACACATGATCAACCGTTGGATCGAATTACTCCTCGAGTGTCGAACTTAACTCAACGCGATAGCAGACATGTCATGCAGTCTCATTCGTTGGAGCAAGCCAATACAAATCTCCCTGCTTCTCAAGGCCTTCGCACAAATCAGCGTGAAGTATACAATTTTGTGGAAGAAAATGATCGTTTTAGAGCAAATTCCTTGGTACAGCCAGTTCAGTCATGCTTGTCTAGAGGTAATCCTGACGACCATTGTTCTCGCCCAGAAGCTTTCGTAGGTCAACCTCGCTTTACTTCGTCAGCACATCGTAATCATCCTTTACCAGATTATCTATCACTGAATGTTGGAGGTCAAGTTGGTCAAACTCATGAACTCTCTAACGTGAATGTTCAGCATACTATGCCCAGGATTCCTGTCCCTAAAAGACGAGACTCCCAGGTACATTTCGCTGATGAGACCCAAAATGAATCTCGGTTGGCAAATATTCATTCTACCAGACGAAATGAAACTCTAAGCCATTCTGATCCTTTCGTTGATCTCGCTGAAAGACTTGATAATTTTCAGTTTTCTCCATTAAATGGACCTCAACGTGAAGTCTCTCGAGTATATCATCCGAGTTATAGTTTTCTAGATGTCAGTAGATGGAATATAAAATTTAATGGACAAGGTAGTGTTAATGAATTTTTAGAGCGCATAGAGGAACTTCGTGTGTCACGTGGTGCTACCAAAGAACAATTATTGCGTTCAGCTCCCGAACTTTTCTCCGGTGATGCCCTTCTCTGGTTTCGTGCATGTAGCTTTGTTAGTTGGGATGACTTGGTGTATCAATTGAGGGATACTTTCCAACCGTATGACTATGAATTTGCATTGTGGGATGAAATCCGTCGGCGTACACAAGGCGCTCAAGAGCGTGTGGTTGGTTTCGTTGTCGCGATGGAGAATCTTTTCCGTAAACTTCCCGTCATTCCTTCTGAGCAAACTAGACTTCAAGCGATTCGACGTAACTTATTACCATATATACAAAGTCGTCTATCAACTCATCATGTTTCATCCATACAAGATCTACTTCGGCTAAGTCGTGCCATTGAGGAGACAGAATCTCGGATACAGCGTTTTGTCCCTCCTTCGGTGAATTATCGTCAGCTTTTAGAGCCTACACTAGCTTACCATAAACCGACGAACTATGTCGCTCCCATCGACTTTCCTATCGCAGATGTTCAGTCACATCTTGTGCCTGAGATTACTGCTGTCACTGCTCCTGTTTCTGCTGTATTGTGTTGGAACTGTCAAGAGTCAGGTCACTCCTTCCGTAGATGTACAAAGCCAAGACGGAAATTTTGTTTCAGATGTGGGAAAGATCAAGTCACATCTAAAGACTGTCCATCGTGTGCAAAAAAACGTGTCAACGGGAAGGCAGGCGTAGGCCAACCTTCTTTCCCATCTAGAGAAAAATGTCAGGCCAAAACAAATCAAATTATTTTAAATTATATTCTAGATCATGCTAAGAACGATGAAAGACCATATTTACAGGTTTCTATTTACGGTCGACTGGTTCTAGGTTTACTGGATAGTGGATCTACCAGGACCATTATTGGTTCTCCTGGCTGGAATTTGTTGAAGTCTGTTTGTCATCTGGATAAATCAGAGACGTCGACTTGTACAGTCGCGAATGGTGAGGCTTGTCAGAGTATCGGTTCGGTTAGACTTCCTTTTCGACTTCGTAATAAGGTAATCCTCTTGGATGTTCTAGTAGTGCCTTCACTACCTCACAACCTTATTCTCGGAATCGATTTCTGGATGAAAATGGAGATCGTCCCGGACCTATATAGTGGCGAATGGTCGTTTCGATCAGACGCGGCCCAATCTTCACACATTTGCGCTATTAATTCTCGTGACACTCTTACTGCTGAACAGCGAAATACCCTTGATCGGCTTATCGAGAGCACTTTTTCAGGTATTGATGACAAAATTGGATGTACGAACTTGGTTGAGTTAGTTATTAAAACTAATTCTGCTCCAATTAAACAACGATATTATCCTTTATCACCTGCCATCCAAAAAGAAGTCAATAAGGAGTTAGAGCAAATGTTGGCTGATGGAATTGTTGAGCCATCGAACTCCCCATGGTCGTCTCCTATCGTAATGGTCAGAAAGAAGACTGGAGGCTGGAGATTTTGTGTAGACTACCGTTCACTGAACAAGGTCACTGTTCCGGATGCGTATCCCATTCCCTACGTGTCTGCTACCCTAGACAAGTTACGCGATGCAAGGTATCTTAGTACTCTAGATATTAAGTCCGCTTATTGGCAGATACCCATAGCGAAACAGTCTAGACCTCTTACTGCCTTCACAGTACCTTCCCGCGGCTTATTCCAATTCACTAGAATGCCATTTGGACTTACGAATGCTCCCGCGGTATGGCAGCGATTGATTGATCAAGTGGTCGGTGTCGATATGGAAAAATTTGTCTTTGTATATCTTGATGACGTAATTATTTGTACTCCTACGTTCGAGGAACATATTCGAGTATTGCGTGAGGTTATGTTGAGAATTGTACGCGCAGGATTAACCCTTAACCGTGAAAAGTGCAACTTTTGCAAACCCGAGCTTAGGTATCTCGGATACGTTGTTAATTCTTCAGGTCTTCTAGTAGATCCTGAGAAGATTGAAGCAATATTACGGATTCCCGTGCCGAAAAGTGTAACTGAAGTAAGAAGAATTGTCGGTCTTGCTTCCTGGTATCGTCGATTTGTACCAAATTTTTCGTCCCTGTTAGCTCCCCTAACGGCCCTAACACGGAAAAACGTTAAGTTTATTTGGAGTTCCGACTGTGAAGAGGCTTTTAAATCAGTGAAGGAACACCTCATAAAAGCACCAATTCTTTCATGCCCCGACTTCGAGCAGCCTTTCACCGTGCAGTGTGATGCATCAGATTTTGGTTTAGGAGCTGTACTTACCCAAACTCAAAATGGTGAAGAGCATGTTATTTGTTATTTAAGCAGATCGCTGACGAAAAACGAGAGAAAGTATAGTACCACTGAAAAAGAGTGCTTAGCAGTCTTGTTTGCTGTGGAAAAGTTAAGACCTTATCTGGAAGGAACCAGATTTACAGTCGTAACAGACCATTATAGCCTAAAATGGCTCAACTCCATAAAGGACCCTGTTGGAAGAATTGCTAGATGGTCCGTGAGAATGCAACAGTATGACTTCGACATAGTCCATAGAAAAGGCAAAGAACACATTCTTCCAGATGCACTTTCGCGTTCAGTACCCGCCATAGATGCAGTAAATGATGACCAGACTGACCCTAATGCTGTTAAGCCTACTACTGAGTCTTCTGATCGTTGGTATCTCGGTATGTGTGACAAAGTTCAAAAGTACCCTGGGAAATATCCCCTTTGGCAAGTTGACGATGGCCGCCTATTTAAACATGCCAAATATTCTTATCCAACTCTTGTAACTTCACAGGAATCTTGGTTGATTGTAGTACCTCGTGAAGAGCGATCAGCAATTATAAAATCTAATCATGATCCTCCGACCTGCGGACATCTCGGTATATTTAAAACACTTTCGCGAATCAGTCAACGATTCTATTGGCCAAATATGCGTCACGATGTCGCGCGGTACATTCGTCGCTCTAAGGTATGTCTACAAACCAAGCCCGAACAAAAAGCTCCTGCCGGTCAATTGCTTAGCACCCAACCAACAGCCTCTCAGCCTTGGCAGATTCTCAGCATTGATTTGGTTGGACCGTTACCTCGATCATCCTCTGGTTACTCGTATATCTTGTCTGTGTGCGATGTTTTCAGCAAGTTTGTTCTATTTTTCCCTTTACGATCAGCAACAGCTCCAAGCATTGTCAAATGGTTGGAAGACCACGTCATTTTGGTGTATGGAGCACCAGGGAGGATCATCGCCGATAACGGAACTCAGTTTCGGA
Source organism: Diaprepes abbreviatus (assembly GCA_034092305.1). NCBI lineage: Eukaryota > Metazoa > Arthropoda > Insecta > Coleoptera > Curculionidae > Diaprepes > Diaprepes abbreviatus. The sequence continues at coordinate 148,068 of JASJET010000225.1, read as the reverse complement.
GTAGGATTTTCATGGAGTGTATGGAACGGTATGGAATAACTCTTAAGCATACTGCTAATTACCATCCCCAGGCTAATCCTGTTGAACGCGTTCACCGTGTTTTGAAAACTATCCTTTCGAGCTATGTGGATAAGGATCATCGTCAGTGGGACAAATTTTTAGCTAAAGCTGGCTTCGCCATCCGCTCAGCCAAACATGAAGTGACTGGATTGACACCTAATCTCGTAGTGTTCGGTCGAGAAATCCAGCTACCCAGTGAATCAACTTCTCCCACAAGCGACTCTGTTCCGTTCGATCCAGTGTCTAAGTCTCAAACCTTGCATAAGATGTTCGAGGACGTCCACAAACGACTTCGACAAGCTTATGAGCGTACGCGTCATGGATATAATTTGCGAAGACGCGACGATAAATTCCAACTATAACAAAAGGTTTGGAAGAAAAATTATCATCTTTCCGACGCGGCGAAACACTTTACCACCAAGCTAGCACCGAAGTTTTCGGGTCCGTACATAGTAACCAAAATCCTATCGCCATGGACGTACGAACTCGCGGACGACAACGGACGTAACCTTGGAGTTTGGCACGCCAAAGACCTAAAGGCTCATCCACCCGACAGTCTCGCGTAAAAATATTTTATCTACCTTTAGCTTAGTATATAATCATTGTACATAAAGTCTTTATTTATAAGTTTAACTTAAGAAAAATTTTTGGAAAAAATTTTTCTCCGAGGAAGGGGAGGTGTTGTTACGGTTTTAATTTTCCTATCTAAGTTCCTATCTAAAATAGTAATTTTTACGCTTACCTTTCATCATTTATGTGTTTTGTTTTATTTTGTTTTGGGAACAGATTTACAAATGAAAGAAAACATTGGCAATATATCTTGTTTATTAGAGTTTGATTCACAATTATGGTATTATAATTGATGGTCATTGTTCGATAGTCCTTGTTGTTGTTATGTTGAGTTCTTAAGGCTTCTCTCCTTTGTACCTAAAATATAAAAAGGTATTAGTATTGTACAGAGTGCCTCGGTATGGCATATTTAGTCAGAAATTCTTAATTTGAATTGTCTTTTGCGGTTATTCTTACCTTCATCGAGAGACCTCGAGTGAGCAGGAAATCATTTGGCTGCAGTATCAACAGATTTCTGAGTGGAAGCTCTCTGGATACCGTTGGATCTTCTATGCAGTTTAATTTTCCCCATTGTGTCAGTAGTGGTATAACTATTACAGATTCTATTAAGCTAAAAACGAAAAACTACCTTAGTGTCAAATGTAAACAAGGTTTAAGGTTAGAATCTACTCGACTTTTCTTGTTCAGTTTCACTTCAACAAAGCCTTTTTACTGATATAAATTTTTGAACATACCACAATTTTCCTGGTTACTTGCTAATAAAATTTCTTGTCATAATTTTAAAATTTCATATTTCTATTTTTTATTGTTTTGAAGCTTGTCAGTTGTCAGTCAATATACAGATCCCTGTATCTTTTCCCGCCATTTTCGTGGACGTTTTTCTGGGGGGACATGAAAAAAATCTGAGAGTGATAAGGACTTTCCTTGCAGAGTTGCACCGGAAAGGTCACTTGGCAATTTTGCTAGTTTTTTTTAATTGAAAGTTTCGGGTCCCTGACCAAATTTATACTGTGTTGTTAACAGCTGTATGCTGATTTAGTTTGGTCAACTCGGGGGACAAACCCGACATCAGATTTTGTTTTTTTTTGTTCCACCACGAAAAGGCCACATAACATCACTGGTAAGTCTTTGTTGTAATTTTCAAGTATTAATAATTGTGGGTATGTTTAAGAAGAAAAGGAATGAGTAACCTACCTCACTCGTAACATAGAAGGTTGAGTTCTTTCTAAGTCCATCTTTTGTTTTAGGCCTTTTTTTTTTTTCCTGTTCCCTTTTTCTTTTTCTCCTTTCATTGCCCTCATTTGGAACCCTCATCGGGGCCTTCTGGCTGACTTCTCAACGGTACCTGCCTTGGCTGCTGTACATACCAGACCACTCGGCCATCCTTGCGAATACCTCTACAGCACCTGCCTTACATGCTACATACCACCACACCGAGTGATCCAGAGCTTCAATATCAGCACATCAAGAAGCCGTCGTTAAACAGGTTTTATGTGTCTGTGTCGTTTTCAGGGTATCATAGACTTTAATGCCTTCAGCATCACCTGTAAAATTTAAAGCCGCTGTATTTTTCTTTTCATTTTAAGTATAAAATAAATGAATAATTAGTGTACTTACCTTGGTAAGATCTATTGTGTTTCCTCGTATGGTACAATTAATCAACTCTTGCAACCATATGCAGTTGATATCTTTCACATATGTAAAAGGGGCACATTTGTTAACTCAGGTAAACAGGCCTATTTACGCGGGTAGAGTGCACTTAATACTATCATTATTATATATATATAGTTACCATTTATATTAAATCACTCATTTCTTATTTTGTTAGAATAATTTAGTTCGAATTGTCAAAAACAGCTGACTGTCCGAAGCGCTGGTTACGTTTACACCAACGCACGTAATATAGATGTTTGTTTTCTTTTAAATCTTTTGGGTGTTTTTATTAAAGTTAATTAAATTTCCTGTTTTTTTGTTAGATCGGTCTCTGCCTTGACCTTTAGGGCACATAAAACAGGTGGCGCATATACCCACACCACTCTCCGTTCCCTTGGAGGCTAGCCGGGGGGAGCCCTAAAAGGTAGAGGCCAATTACAGAGCCACCTGATAAGTTTAGAAAACATCTCTTTCTTTTGGTTTTCTTAAATTCTTTTTATAACAACTTTTTTTGGGTGATTTAGAGAAATTATTTATTTATTTATTATTTATCTATTATTATTTTTTATTTAATTTTTTCTATTACAGCACGTTGTACTGAAAAATTTTATACGAAACTCGTGTGAAAATATTTTTCTAGACGAGTGTGATTGTCACTCTCGTCTAGGAAAATAACTTCGGACTCACTACGTAATGTACTATTTGAAAATGGAGAAATGTAGACCTTAAAAAATTTTTACTTTAATATGTGGGTTTAGTTATTTGTACTAATACGTTATCAAATAAAAAAAACGCCCGTCAACAAGTATTTTTGAATAATAAAAAAATGTTGTATGAGCTATATAAATATAATAATTTATATAATTATTCAACAATAGAAAAGTAAAAACATTAATATTTTACCGCGTTTCCCATATTTACTCATTAGCAAATGAGTATTATAACTATTTTAAAAAATATATAGTACAAACAAAATGTGTACTCTGGCACTGTCATTATCAGTCACGTTATCGTCAAATTCTGCAATAAAGTTTAAAAATGCACTTATGTAGTAAAAAATATTTAACCGTTATGTAAAATATTAATAGAATACTTGTAGCGTCAGCAATTTCAGATGCAAAAAAAAAATTAATCCGAGTCATATTCATCACTAATATCGTTTTCCACGCAGGCATCATCACTATCACTATCGTCATCAAAAATATTTCTATTATCGTCACAGATTCTGCAATAAAGTAGAAACATGCATAAGAAATCACAATAAATATGAATTTATTGTATAAAATATTAATAGAATACCTGTACCCTCAGCAATTTCAGAAAATGATGGACTCTCTTGGCAGTCAAACCAATAAAATTCATATTTTTCGTCAACTGAAATCCATCCATACCCTTCTGGTATTTTTTCTGTTGGTGTTCGCATGTATGTGTTGCACCAAATGTTGCTGATATACATGGTTTTTTTACTTGTTACAACAGTTCTTGCTTACTTGGTGGTAATGATGATGCATCGAAAGAACATATTTTTTCTTTTAAAACTTCTTCAATGTCGCTGCAAGATTTTTATGTTCTTTTAAGCAGCTGAAAACGACCCTTGTCCACATCATCTTTAGTTTTCATATTTTACATCCTACAAACGTACTTTTCAATTATTTGAAAGACGTTACTGTGGATGTCTATTTACGAAGACGAAGTTGTTATAAGATTAATAAAAGCCTCTTGAAATTTAGTATTTTTTCTTAAAATATTAAATTGATGTTTTTTTCCCTTGCGGTAAACCGACGGATTGAAGTCATTCCCTGTAAATATATGGCAAACTGTTAAGGCTCAACAAAAAATATTTTCTATCTTGTCATGAATGGCATTTATGTTCAAATACGATTTTTTTTCCGGTGCTCAAATTTATAATAATTTCTGTAGAGGCTTTCCGAAATTGGTAGTTCATTAACATAATAACTGGTATGTCAGAATCAGTGCAATGCACTTCTACTTTATAATTTCGGTTCAATTGTCAAACATGATAAACTTTTTTCGTATCAACCTCTTCGTGGTAGCATGTCAAGTCGTGATCAATTGATAGTTTCATTTTATTGTTGCATATCTCATACGGATAGCATTTGTCCTAATTTAAAAGAACTTTTTTATTTTGGCATATGAAAACATATTTGTCGCTAGCCCAATCCTGAATTAAAAATTTTACAAATTTTTGCTTGAAATTTTTGCTTTTTAATAATTTGCTGAAGTCTACAGGGCGGTTATTTGCTTGTTGTATGTCAGAACGTATCTCTTCTTCGCCACGCAAGTCATGCTTATAATCTTTAATTCTTCTTCTTCTTCTTCTTCTTCTTCCTCTTGTTATAGGCTTACTGCCTGTTTTTTCCAACTCAATCATTCATCTCATTTGATGTTGAAATCCAGGACTCTCTCCATCTTTTACGTGGTCTACCTATTGATCTTCTGGTTTCCGGTGTTCCATCTCGGGCGATTCTCGCTCTCCTATTTTGCGCCATTCTTCCTACGTGCTCATTCCAGGCTCTTCTGCGCTTCCGTCCCCATCTTACTATATCCTGCATTCCATGTTCCTCGCGTATTGTTGAATTGCGTATGTGATCTCTTAATGTGTATCCCGATATTCTTCTTAGTACTTTCATTTCGGCAGTTCTTAGAATTGATTTTGTTTTTGTGTTGTCAGCTCTCGTCTCTATTGCGTACGTCATTATCGGTCGAATACAGGTCTTGTAGATTTTTGTTTTTGCGTCCTTGCTCATGTATGTGTTGTGCCATATTATATCCGCCAGGCTTCCTGAGATTCTATTTGCCTTGTTTACATGGTTTTTTACTTCTCTCGTTCTATTTTGGTTTGCGGATATCTCAACTCCTAAGTAATTAAAGGTCATGAGTTGTTCTATTGGTTTGTCATCCACTAGTAGTTTGCATCTTAAGGCAGGCGCGGATCCAAGGGGGGGGGGGCGGTGGGGGCGATCGCCCCCCCCCCCCAAGAGCCTTGAGTTCAGAAAAATAGACCCAATTTTGCCTCTTATACTATAGTATATTCAAGAACTAGAGAGAGTAATAAATCATTTTTTACCCTTTTTTTTCTTCGCAAACTACCTGTGTCCTTTAGCCCGGTGTCTTTGGCAAAATCTGTTAGACACATATATTTTTCATAGGAATGGGTTAGAAATTTTATAATCAAAAATACCGGTCTATAATAATGGAATATTTGGGTTGGATAACAATAGATATTTGGATGTGTGAAGTGTTAAAAAGGATTTTAATCCTTGGCGTAGGCGTCAGAAGGAGGTTTATTTTATCACTAAGTATTTATGGCATAGAATATTATTTCGGTAATAAACTCAAAATAAAAAGTTTTTATAATATTATTTTATTTCTTATGATTTCTTAATAATTCACATACATTAGAAAATATAGATAATTTTGACATATTTAACACAAATCACAACTGTATTTTTATTATTTTTAATTTTGGCTAGAAATCCTTTTAGGTACATTCAGACTAAAACGTAGCCTTTTTCTCTCAAAAAATTCTAAGTTATAATTTAAATACTTACAAAATACCCATTATCAAAAATACAAGAAATTAAACATATACAAAATAATAAATTCGTCCATATAATATTAAAAATTTTTTGGAGCTATCGGTCATTTTATTATTAATTAAAAACATTTTTAGGACATTTGACGTTTCAGTTTATTTATTTCTTAAATCATCCGCAGAATTACAATTAAATACTAAAAAGGGATTGAAATGTAATAAATTTTTATGTTACAGAAAATTTAAGTAATAAATTGTGTTTACGCTGGTAAACTTACGTATCTAATTCGAAATCAAAGTCAGTGAAGCCATCTTCCTTCAAATTAATTATAATTGGTTTCTCTATCTCACCAATCATGAGATCGGGTTTCCACATTTTCTTTTATTATTTCATCAACTTTATTCAAAAAAATCTTTCAAAAGTTCAGTTGAAAAACTAATTTTGTAAGTTGTGTTATTTATAGCAATTCTACCTTTTATTTGAGAGAGATATTTCCTTCTCCAACAGACATTTTCTGAACGATCTATATGAACAGATTTCCTATATGGTTTTTCTCAGAAAAAATTAAGTTCTCTGAGCAATTTCCAGAGCTCAGTTCTTTTAATTTCAGGTAAATCCGATCTTCATTGATTTTAGTAGGAATTTTGTCGACGATTGGGATCTGCTTCTCATAATAAAATGTATGTACAACTCCTTTTATTGCAGTTTACATTTCTTCTTCCAACGAGGTTTTTCGTCTGCCTGTGATCGAATGTGGCTTGGGAGTACTAACAATTCCAGTCGTTTTTTTCTCCTTTAGTATTCGGAACATATTAGATTTTCCAACTCCTGTCATATTGGAATACATCTCAACAGAGCTTTTAATATTATTGTCTAGATATCGATATCTTAAGGCATCACAAACATTCAAAGTTTTTCGTTGAGGAAAAAATGCCTTGGTTTAAAGATTTTGGAATAAATATAGATGTAGATGCCATATCTTTTGGGTATCTCACTAATCTCAACTAATATATAAAAACAAGCACAAACAAGATAAATCACTAAAGACCAACTGTAAGGTGTACTTTGCTCAGTGACAGAAATTAAGTTGAACTATCAGAAATTTTATTGTTGCAGTAAATTTATGAAAGCTTATAATATTTAAATATAATTAGATTTCCGGCAGTCCTCGGTTACCTGCGGCACTAGAGCAGGTACGTTGGAGGTTGCAGTAACAGTTTTATTACTCTCTCTAGTTCTTGAATAGAGTATAGGAATGTGTATGCTTGCGATCGCCCCCCCCCCCCCCAAGAGCTTTGAGTTCAGGAAAATAGACCCGATTCTACCTCTTATACTAGGAATGTGTATGCTTTTCGCATTATCCCCCCTGTCGGTAACTCGTTTCTTCTTATGATGCCCCCCCCCTCTCCAAAAGCTTTAAATTCAGAAAAATAGACTCTAACCTGCCTTTTACACTAGAAATGGAAATGTTGCTGGTGTCTCCCCCCCCCCCCCGTCGACAACTTGCTTTCGCTTGCCATATTGTACTTTTGTGATATCACCGCCCCCCCCCCAAAGAGAGAGGCTGGATCCGCCCCTGTCTTAAGGGCACTTTGCTTATTACAATTGACTTAGTTTTATCGATGGATATTTTCATGTTGAATTGCTTGCTTATGGTGTGGAATACAAATAGAAGTCTTTGGAGATCGTCTTCATTTTCCGAGACTATGACGGCGTCATCAGCGTAACATATTATTGTTATTTCCCCGGTATTCATTCTGTACCCTGGTGTCGCTCTTTTGACGTTCTCAATTATTTGGTTCATTACTATGTTAAACAGTAATGGACTCAGAGAGTCCCCCTGTCGTATGCCCGACGCTATCGGTACATCCTTAGTTAGGTTGCCGCTTACTGAGATTTGTGTTGTGGTGTTGGAGTTTAGCTGTCCAACTATGTCAATTAAATTATTTGAGATGCCTTTAATTCGCATTATTTGCAGAATATCATCCAGTCTCACCCTATCAAAGGCTTTAGTGAGATATATAAAGCACATAAAAGCCGGCTTAGTAAATTCAATAGATTTCTCTGCTATCTGTCTTACGATGAATAGCATCTACTGTAGATCTGTTTTTGCGGAAACCTTGCTATTCTTCTTTAATTGTTGTAAACAAATAACTATTTATTATCAATGCGTTGCTGTGAGAAAGAAGGCTTACAAGCAGGCTTCCCCTTACCTTTATAGATTTTTTATAATTTTTTATTTAATTTTGGAGCTGTTACGATTTATAACATCACTAGTAATAAAATTTTGAAAATTATCTAATTCCTATCAATTTTTCAACGCAATAGGATGAATTAATATACGAAATACAACAGGCAAAAATGGAAGTGTTTGAATGAAATTTTTAAGAAACTTTTTTTAATTTATTATTAATTTGTCCTAAGATTCCTGTCGGACAAATATTTTTTTGTTATAAATACTTCATTACGAAACGAAAAAAGTAAAAATGAAACTTACATGTATCAGGAAACATATGACGTCATATTGATATATTGAGGGTGGCGGACTCCACCTACACCCCATGATTCTTGTCGGAGAAGTTGCCCACTGTGTTTTAGACGTATTAATTAAGCACTGTTGCAAAAATCAGACTTCATGTATCGAGAATCATAATGACGTCATATTGACATATTAAGGGTGTCGGACCCCACGCACGCCCTATGATTTTTGTCGGACAAATATTTTTTCGTCGATTTTATCATAAAATCTGTCTATTACAATGAAAAAGAAACTTACATGTATTGCATTGTAATACACTGTCAAAATGACAATTTCGCGATTTGACAGCTCCGAAAGGCCCCGTCGCCGAAAATTTTGCCAGGCTCGTTATAGGGACCGCGCTCACGAAGTTTGGCATTTACATAAGTTAGTAAAATGTCAGGTCGATGTACTGGGAACACGCACGTATAAAGTATATGTACTGATCGTCAAATAAACAGAAAATGTCCGGATTATGCTATACGCCATTTTGGGTAAGGTGAAGTTATAATAACAGTGAATACGCTGTCGCCACTGAAAAATTATAACGACTAAACGTAATCGTTTACCTCCCACTGACAAGGTTTGAAGCAATTTGCAGCAATTGGACGTCTGTAATACTATTGGTCGGTCGTAAAAATAAATTAAAAATTTTTATTATATTTTTGGTTGTTAAAAATAACTAGTTGACGAACCGTTTCTTCAAAACGTTTTATTTTTTGAAAAAACAGTTGAAATGTTAATTAGGTAGTACCCGTTATTTTCAGTATTTTCTAATTAAATATTCCTTAGAAAGTTGAATGTTTCACAAATTTCAAGTAAATTTGAGATTATAGACCTACAAAATTATTACACTAAATTCTGTTTATATCTCAATAGTATGAGCATGCTGTTTAAAAATTGTTTTCCTATGGCTAGTTCTAATTATGGATTTAACATAAACACTTGTGTCCCTATATCCCCAAACGGTCGAGTATCTTACTTTGAAACAGTTAAGTGTAACATAATTGTTTTCATCAACACAACTTATAAAAAATTTGAGAAGTAACAATTGTAAGATATTTAAAACTTTTATTTAAATAAGTAACATTCAATTTTATATTCAAATAATGTTAAACGCAACATTTTACTTCCTTAGACTGTGTTAAACACAGTACAATTAAATAAATATTATTGATTATAATTTATTAGGATATATAAATTTGAACCCTACAAGCCAACAAACGTTTGTTCTTCAAGCCTACAAATCTTCACAAAATAATAAAAAAAGTATATTAAAGGTTGAATAGTATCATTAATGGGGGGTCTTCGGGCTGGCCTATGATTCCGGCCTCTGGTCGTACACAGTTCCTCTATCAAACTTACTTTACAGGACAGGGAAGTCTTGCCATAAGCGGCAGGATGTTTAGTGAATTCATACAATAATTGATTGGTGGATAGCTAGGACGATGGATTTTAGTAATACTACATAGAGCAGTGGTTTCTACCGTTTCAAGTTTTATGAGTGCTGGCTTCCTGCAATTACTGTATATAGGAGGTATGTATTCCTCTTAAAGTCAGTATATTGTTTTGTATATATGAGTTGTTTTTCTTGATATGCCTTTTTCTTTGTATATTAGACTCCTAAGGTATTTGGCCCTTTGTATACATTTTTTGTTTAACAGTTCCAAAGTGCCAATTTAAGATAATTTTGTGGTCTATATTTGCACCTAAATATTTGACTGATGGCTTGGTGCATATTACTTGGTTATTAAGTTATTTAAAATAAATTTAATACAAGGAAAAACAAAGATTATTTCCCAATAATAACAATGACACTATTTTTTGACTTTTGACGGTTAATTTGACGTGCTAAAATGTCACTTTACCCAAAATGACGCAGAGCATACTCCGGACATTTTTCGTTTGACAGTTCCATTACCACCTGTCATCCATTTTATTTTCAAAAATCCATGACTGGGAACTAACAGGTATACCGTTTAGTCTCGGCGCACGGTAGGTGTGCGCACTCAGACACTAAATCCGAAGGCCGCTGAAAAATATAGTTCGATTGCTCTGGTCTTCATAAAATTTTGACACATTACTTTTAGATATGTATATTTTCGAAAAACGAAATAAAAATAAATCGATTTTTGCACGTTATCAAAGTGGGCAGACCCCTCAAAATCTATATTTTAAAATAAACTCATATTTCTGTTTCGGAGATAAAAATCCTCATACGCATCACTAAAATATGATTCTGTGTATATTCCCTTATTTATAGAAAAAATCTATTGTACATTTGGAGACAAAATTGAGAATATTTGAGGTAAATCGATCGTTTCGGTTTACACCGTTTCTGAATTCAAACAAATATTACTCTTATTTATAACCACATATGCAGAAGATTCGTCAACGTCAAAAAAAATCCATTTAATATTTTAAAATGTTTGTTAAAAATGGTTTTTAGGCTACGCTTTGTCAAGCAGGGTCATTATTCAAAAATAAAGCTGATACACAAGTACCCTTTTTTTTAATTTACAATTTTCATGTAAGTTGAAATTGGTCAGTAGAAAATACATACCCAGATTCGATTGATTGTCATTTAGGCCAGCGGATTTAGCAACTAGAAAAAATTTATTGTCAGTAGACTACGTAGAAATCTTTAGAATGATAATAGTAATCATGTAGTGTCTTATGTCTAATTTTTTTTTTGGGAAATTTTTTATTTAACAATTAAGAGGTGAAAAAAAAATAGTTTTTTCGAGTTCTAGGAAAAGCTAATGTTTTTCAGTAAAAAAGTTTTAAACAAAAGTTGTGCGCTTTAAGAATACCTATAAAATGAGCTATTTATCCAAATCGGATAAATTCAATAATGAAATTATTCACCAAAATCCTTGAAGGTATAATAACTGACCATTGCAGAATATCAGAAGAACAGCAAGGTTTCCGCAAAAACAGATCTACAGTACATGTCATATTCATCGTAAGACAGATAGCAGAGAAATCTATTGAATTTACTAAGCCGGCTTTTATGTGCTTTATAGATCTCACTAAAGCCTTTGATAGAGTGAGACTGGATGATATTCTGCAAATAATGCGAATTAAAGGCATCCCAAACAATTTAATTAAAATAGTTGAACAGCTAAACTCCAACACCACATCACAAATCTCAGTAAGCGGCAACCTAACTAAGGATGTACCGATAGCGTCGGGCATACGACAGGGGGACTCTCTGAGTCCATTACTGTTTAACATAGTAATGGACCAAATAATTGAGAACGTCAAAAGAGCGGCACCAGAGTACAGAATGAATACCGGGGAAATAACAATAATATGTTACGCTGATGACGCCGTCATAGTCTCGGAAAATGAAGACGATCTCCAAAGATTTCTATTTGCATTCCACACCATAAGCAAGCAATTCAACATGAAAATATCCATGGATAAAACTAAGTCAATTGTAATAAGCAAACTGCCCTTAAGATGCAAAATAGTAGTGGATGACAAGCCAATAGAACAACTCATGACCTTTAATTACTTAGGAGGTGAGATATCCGCAAACCAAGACAGAACAAGAGAAGTAAGAAACCAAGTAAACAAGGCAAATAGAATCTCAGGAAGCCTGGCGGATATAATATGGCACAACACATACATGAGCAAGGACGCAAAAACAAAAATCTACAAGACCTGTATTCGACCGATAATGATGTATGCAATAGAGACGAGAGCTGACATCACAAAAACAAAATCAATTCTAAGAACTGCCGAAATGAAAGTACTAAGAAGAATATCGGGATACATATTAAGAGATTACATACGCAATTCAACAATACGCGAGGAACATGGAATGCAGGATATAGTAAGATGGGGACGGAGGCGCAGAAGAGCCTAGAATGAGCACGTAGGAATAATGGCGCAAAATAGGATAGCGAGAATCGCTCGAGATGGAACACCGGAAACCAGAAGGCCAATAGGTAGACCACCTAAAAGATGGAGAGAGTCCTGGATTTCAATATCAAATAAGATGAATGATTGAGTTGGAAAAAACAGGCTGTAAGCCTATAACAAGAGGAAGAAGAAGAAGGATAATTTGTTCGTTAGCTATTGCAAAAAAATGCTAAAATGAATATTTTTTCATTAGTTAATAAACAATAGAAAAATATATTGCATTAACTTTATACTACATCGAAATGAGCTTCTTGTTTCATACATTAAGTATGCAAAATTTTAAGCACAAATAGTAAATACTTTTTTGCACTGTGAATTTGTTTATAATATTTTATGTTGTCTTTGATTGTTTACTCTCAGCGATCTAGAGATCGTACAGTGAACTGCGGTTGCGCAAATGAAAGCTCGAGACTTATACTAACAACAACAAAAACCAAATTAATTGTTTTTTTTTGAAGGTCATAGACAATGATGTTTCTTGCGAAGTAGTAGATATCTGTTGGACTTCCATTGTCTTTATTTTTCTTGGATATCACGACGTTTCGGCTAGTAGTTATCTCTAGCCGTTTTCAAGTGAAACTAAATAAATCCCTTAGCTACATGACTATTTATACGTCATGCTTGCTACGGCAAAATCATATTTTATGATGCATTTAGTTTTAGTTTACAATTACTAAGAAGTAGTTTCCACACTTCTCTTATATCTAATGATGGTTTACTAAAACAACTCGGGTTCTGATGTATAACCGCGGCTTCTTTGAATTTCCGTTTTCTCCAATGTTGTTCTCGGTGTAGTATTTTAGCTTCAGACCATTTTATGTGGTGTCCATGAGTCCAGGTATGGTTGGCGGCACCGGATCTTTCTGTTTCTCCTCGAGATGTGCATTTTTGGTGTTCTTTGATCCTTACGTCAAGAGGTCTCTTTGTTTCGCCAACGTAGGAATTGCCACATTCACATGGTATCTGATATATACAGTTCTTCATGTCTCTTTGAGTTGTTGGTTTGACCCTAGTGAGCCAACTTCTCAGAGAGTTATTTGAATTGAAAACAACGTTGATTTTATATCGTTTTCCTATCCTTCTAACTTTTTCTGAAATGCCTTTAACATAGGGGATGATCAATACTGGTTTTCGTTCATCATTCGTTGTCGATATTGTCCTATTTCTGCGTTGTTCTAGAAATTTATCCACTAGATATATTGAGTATCCGTTGGCTGTCACATCATTTTTAATGTAATCTATCTCTTTCATCAAGTTCTCGTTGGAAATGCAGAGAGTTAAGGCTCTATCTACGAGATTTCTTATAATTCCTTGTTTGGTGTTGTTGGAGTGATTAGATGGATAATTAAGGTATTGCCCTGTGTGCGTGGCTTTTCTGTAAACCGAAGTTCGAGAATTTGTCTGCCATTTCTTCCAACCAAGATATCTAAGAATAGTAATTTATTTTCTACTTCTTTCTCCTTGGTGAGTTTAATAGTTGGGCTGATATTGTTGAGATGAGAAAGGAAGTTTCGAAGTTCTTCGTCGTTTCCACTCCAAATAATAAAAGTATCGTCTACGTATCTGAGCCATAACTTTGGTTTCTTAGATGTGGATTCAGTTGCAAAAGACTCGAACCATTCCATGAAAATATTTGCGACCACCGGTGAGAGTGAAGATCCCATCGGTAGTCCATAATCCTGGATGTAGAATTTTTCTTTTTCTTGAAATTAAGAATTAGTCGAACAACTTTCCAACAAATCCATAATGGCTTGCGGTGGTAAAGATGTTCTTTCTGCGAAGGTCTGATCTTCTTCAAGTTTCTTTCTTATGATTTTTAGTGAGTCCTTACCTGGAACGTTGGTGTTTAGGCTTTCCACGTCAAAGCTAATAAAATGATATTCTGGTTGTACTTCTATTTCACGTATAATTTCTACGAAATGTTGCGTGTTCTTAACCCAGGACGATGTATTTCGTTCTAATGATCTGAGGATTGGGAGAAGAAATTTGGCAAGTTCGGAAGTCGGAGAGTTCAGGGAACTCGTGATAGGTCGTAAGGGCATGTCTAGCTTATGTATTTTCGGGAGTCCATAAAGGTGTGGAGTTTTGCTATGATGTGGCGTCAACGTCACATAAAATGGTCTGAAGCTAAAATACTACACCGAGAACAACATTGGAGAAAACGGAAATTCAAAGAAGCCGCAGTTTTACATCAGCACCCGAGTTGTTTTAGTAAACCATCTTTAGATATAAGAGAAGTGTGGAAACTACTTCCTCGTAATTGTAAACTAAAACTAAATGCAGCAAAAAATATGATTTTGCCATAGCAAGCATGACTGCACCCATCTCAGTCATACTCTACTGCATTTACTTTTAGTATAAATAGTCATGTAGCTAAGGAATTTATTTAGTTTTACTTGAAAACGGCTAGAGATAACTACTAGCCGAAACGTCGTGATATTCAACAAAAATAAAGACAATGTAAGTCCAACAGATATCTGCTACTTCGCAAAAAATTAATTGTTCATTTTAAATTGTTGAAACAGATAAACAAAACTATGGTTGATTTTTTCGTTATAAACAAATAGAATAACTCTCCAACAGTTGTTGATATCAAAATGCTGATAAGTGGACGTGATAGTTGAGATTTTGGCGCATATTTTGAAAAAAGAAATAAATTCTTTACGACCACTAGAAGCTGAATTTTTTTTTCAAAAAATCGCTGCTGCCTTGCATATTATTAAGGGATTATTTATGTAGGAACTTATAGGGAGATGGTTAAACTATTGAATGCAGCAGTTTTCAACTTAATTATTTCAAAATTGTTGATGTTGCAATAGTTTAGAGTTGCGCCTACTCCATGAGTCAGAATATGAGCAGTGGAGGGGGGCGTTCTGTCAGTCTCGGCGTGCGGAAAAAACATGATTCGGACACATCACATTCGTTTCGCCGGAAAAATTTGTATTATCTTGGCGAATATTGGTCGTAGAATCTATATTTTTTTTTTAATTTATGGTTTCTCGACGAGATATGACCAATGGATGATATGTTTTTTAATCAAATTATTGTTGAACATAGCAATAAAAAAACTGTTGCACGTGCTTTTTAAATTGCGAAAAAAATGTTACACTGGTCAACATTGTACTATTAATTAGGAATATTAAAAATTAGATTGATTTTTAATGCACCATTAATATTTGTGGAGTTATAGCATGAAACAAATTGCGACAGTCCTTTGCCGTCAAATTATTGGTTGTTCAAGAAAAACACATTTTAACTTTTTTGTTTATTTTATTGGACGAACATTTTTTACATAAAAAATTTTTTGCTAACATACATATTTTTTGCTTAAATCTATACAAAATATTTATTCCGTTCTCCGTTCCTTAGACATCGATAGACACTCATTTTCGAAACCCTTATCGGTTTCATTATTATCATTACAATTATCATCACTATCACTCTCATCGTCATTACCGTTATTACTATCATCATCATCACTTTAACCATTGACATAATTACCATCATCATCAACATCATCATTATTATCATAATCATAAGTATTTTCTCCCCTATTACTTTCATCGTCTTTGAAAGTACTATTACAATAATTCTCGATTGGATAATCGCTTACAATATAATCGTCAAAGGTACTTTATTCTGCATCTCGAAAACTAATAATTCTATCAACAAATGTTGCTATTTGTTTCATGCTACATCTTGATAAATATTAAAGGGACACAAAAAATCAATCTAATTTTTTATATTCCTAATTAATAGTACACTAATGACCACTATAATACTTTTTTCGCAATTTGGAAAGCACGTAAGTGGGGTAAAATTATAATTACGCATAAAATGTATAAAAGTGCAACAATTTGTTTATTGCTATGTTTAACAATAATGTGAGTACAAAAAGATATCATCCAGTACGTTTATATCGACAGCTCCAAGCGCACTTGAAGTCAAGCGCATTGATAAAAATACTATAGGTAGAGTCAAGCGCCTTCTGCAAGCGGCTTAGAAATAACGAATTAAACGGGTGATATTATACTTGAAGCCGGCTTGGATTTGTTATGTCAAGCCCGAAACGATTTAGGGTTGACTTGACCCAAGCGCGCTTCGAGTGTGAAAGAAACATCTCAAGCGCGCTTGAAATCAGCTGTTGACTTATGAACGATTACCTCATGCGCCAAATGGGCGTTAGTGTATTATTTCGAATTATTTTTTATTTTTAAGAACACCCAAATTAAAGGCTAAATGCTGAGTAAAACATTCTACCCTTCACAATAGTCAACAGTTGGTTTATAAATAAAAAATATAAAACAAGGCGTTATTTTGAGGTTAGGTACAGATAAGACATCTAGCTTTTGCGAAAATGGCTGTATTCTTTTGAGTAAATTAGCACTGATCAAAGTGAAAAAAGTGAAATTGTTAACTTCATGTTCTTTTGAATATGCATTTACTTGACATAGGGTCGAAGTGATCATGATTACTTCAAGTGACAGAACTGAAAGTGATAATTACTCAAAAGAATAAACCTAATGACTTGAAGCCAAGGTCAACTCATGTTTAAGTTTGTGCAATAAATGCCTAGATTTCAAGTAAGATATGAGGTGGCTTCAGTTTGAAGCTGGCTCGAAAAACATCGATTTAAACAAAGTCATCCATTGTTCGAATTTGAAGCGTCCGAGTCACGATTTTTTTTCCTGCGTGGCAGGTTGAAAGAACGCCCCCCTCTGCTGCTAACTTTCTGACTCTCGGAGTAGGTGTAACTTTATACTATTGCAACATCAACAATTTTGAAATAATTGGATTGAAGACTACTGCATACAATGGTTTAATCATCTCCCTATGAGTTCCTATTTAAATAATCTCTTAATGTTAATAAACAGTGATTTTTTGAGAAAAAAATCTCAGCTTCTAGTGGTCGTACACAATTTTTTTTCAAAATGAGCGTCAAAATCTCAGCTATCGCGTTCACATATCGGCATTTCCATATCAGGAATTTTCGAAGAGTTGTTCTTTTTGTTTATAACGAAAAAACGAAAACAAAATTTGTTTATCTGTTTCAACAATTTAAGATCAACAATTCATTTCGTTCTTTTTCGTTATTGTTAGTATAAGTCTGGAACTTTCATTTGCATACTCGCAGATCGTTGTACGACCTCTAGATCGCTGAGAATAAACAATAAAAAAACGTTAAAAGCTAAAAACAAATTCACTATGCAAAAAAACTATTAAACATTTTTATTTGAAATCTTGTATATTTGTTGTATGTAACAAGAGGCTCTATTAGTTGCAGTATAAAGCTAATGCAATATATTTTTCTATTGTTTATAAGCAATTGAAAAAAAAAGCCATTTTAGCAAGTTTTTTTGCAGTAACTAACGAACAAATTATCCGATTCGGATGGGCCTTAGCTCATTTTGTAGGTATTTTTAATGGGCACAACTTTTTTACTGAAAAACAATAGCTTTTCCTAGAACTTGAAAAAACTGTTTTTTCACATCTTAATTGTTAAATAAAAAATTTTCACCAAAAAAGAAAATGAGACATAATTTACCACATAATTACTATTATCATTCTAAAGGTTTCTAAAGGGTGTTTCTTATAGAGGTATAGAACTTTAAGTTGGCAACACTTTTTTAACTGGCGGCCATTTTTTCAGCTGTCAAGTGATTTATGTTTAGTTTAGTTTGGCATTTCAACATGAATAAACTGACGCCTGAACAACGCTTCCAAATTGTGCAAATTTATTTTGAAAATCATGGTTCTGTTCGAAATACGTATCGCGCAATACGTCCATTTTACGGTCAACATAATCGTCCATCAGAGCAATTAATTCGATTAACTATGGAACGTTTTCGCACCACGTTTACTCTAAATGATAATACGCATCCACAGAGACGTGGTACAGTGCGTACAGAAGAAGTCATTGCTGCTGTAGAGCGTAGCGTAGAGGAAGACCCGAATCAGTCTATCCGCCATCGTACACAGGAATTGGATATGTGTCCATTCACTTTATGGAATATTTTGCGGAAAGATCTTGGCTTGCGTGCTTACAAAATCCAACTCGTGCAAGAATTGAAGCCACACGATCACCTAGCAAGGCGTAGATTCGGTGAATGGGCCCAAAACAAGATTGCCGTTGATCCCGATTTTCATAAGCGAATTTTATTTAGCGATGAAGCTCACTTTTGTTTGAATGGATACAACACTGCCGTATTTGGAGTGATGATAATCCTCAAGTGTATGTTGAGACACCGTTATATCCAGAAAAACTGACTGTTTGGTGTGCTTTATGGGCTGGTGGAATCATTGGTCCGTACTTCTTTAAAAACGGTGCTGGTCAGAACGTTACAGTCAATGGTGACCGCTATAGAGCCATGATTACTGACTTTTTCGTTCATCAATTGAAAAACCATGATGTGCAGAAGGTGTGGTTTCAACAAGACGACGCAACATGTCACAAAGCTCGTGCCACAATTGATTAATTGAAGGAAATATTTGGTAACCGCATAGTTTCACGTTTCGGACCCGTGAATTGGCCTCCAAGATCGTGCGACTTAACGCCGCTAGACTATTTTCTGTGGGGATATGTGAAGTCGCTAGTCTACGCCGATAAGCCCGAAACGATTGATCACTTGGAGGACAACATTCGCCGCGTTATTGCCGATATACGATCACAAATGTTGGAAAAAGTCATCGAAAATTGGACCTCCAGATTAGACTACGTCCGAGCCAGCCGTGGCGGTCATATGCCAGAAGTCATATTTAAATTATAATGCCAGAAGGTTATCTTTCGAATAAAGTAAATTTCATGTCAATTTAAAAAATTCATCTTTGTTTTATTCCATTTAAAAGTTCTATACCTCTATAAAAAAACACCCTGTACATAATAAAAAGTCTACAAACAATAAATTTCAAAATCACCTCATATGAGGCTAACTAACAGCCTATTATAGTGATTACTAAAAATTTTACTAAAGAGTGGATTTTGTTTTTTATACCGAATTCAGGAAGTAAATATATAATAAATAATACTTTATTTTCAATTAAAACATAAACAGCGAGAAGACCTGAAATTAACTGCGTGCAAACTGTACCGAATTTTATTAAAATAAGTTCCACTAGGCTTATCTGTATTCTAGGGATCAATATTTATTTACGTTTAACAATGTTATATGGATAACGAGTTTATAATTGATTCCATTTCGCTCAATTATATGTAAACGTAAATTAATTACTGTATTACAAATTTGTGTCTCGATGTGTGTTATGAGATGTTTTTACGAGGGATACTAGAGACATTATTTACAATACTGCTTGACGTTCATATATGGATGTTTTTAAAGTTAATATATTTATATTAACTGGTTGTAAAACTCGTAAAAATAAACTCATTAGTCAGAATTCGTCTAAAAAAAATAATTTCAAAGAGAAATTCCCCAGAATAAGAAATGCTAAAATTAAAGAGGGCATATATCAAATCAGAGAATTAATAAAATATCCAAAATTTTATGAAAAGTTGAACGTTTAGGAAAACTTAGCATGGCAATGCTTCAAGAGTATGGTTGCGAGTTTTTTGAGTAACCATAAAAGTAACAACTATCGAGAATCTGGATTCTTTCCCTGAGAATTTGAGAGCTGTTTACGATAAACATGGAGAAAGGTTCTATCAGGATATTTTAAATATAGACGTCATCGGAGATAATGGATTTCAAGCATGCTGGCTGATTACAGCTGGATAATCAAGAGGGACTAACTGGTAGCCAAACATTCCAGAAAATTGCAAATTTTCAATCTACAACTTTCTGAATAACTATTATTCTTTCTTTAAAATTTATGTTTCTTGGCATTATTAACAAGCGATAAAAAATTTAAAACGGCTTAAATAAATAAGATTTTGGCCTGCTGTTAGTTGAAATTATTGAGAGGAAAATATATTTAGAAATATGAAACTGAAATGCACGTGAACGCCTTAATATTCACAAACATTACGTTTTTCTTCGATATCGAAAATAATATTTTACTACTGAGAATTTATATACAATATTTTCGATACAACGCCACAGAGGTGAAAGTAAAATTAGTAATCTATATTATCAACACGACATATAACGCCATCTATTGGCGATTAATGAAAATTTTTAGACTTTTTATCTCGTTACCTACAAGTTCGATTAAATAGTGATAGTTGAAGGGAATAATTGATCACAGTTTTGAGTGATATCGTTCAAATCACATTTGATAATTGTTTGTGAATAATAAGCTTAAAATATTATGGATTCCATACCTTCAGGTAATTGTCTTTTTTAATAAATAGCTAAAACGTTTACCTTACTTGCGACTTTGAAGACCCATCATTTAAAACATAAGTCTATCCATTATTAGTTTATTTTAATTCTCATAGTAAAAAAGTTGATACTCAACCGCACTCAACCCGTTATTCTTTAATAATCCTAAAGTATGTTTCAGTATCTTCCATATGATACTAAATTTGGCTGCAAATACAAGATTAAACAATGTATATGATTTGTAAAAATATTCGTTTTCACTTTTTAGGCAGTTCCCCGCAAAGCATAACAATTAGCCGGAGAAAATTATTGAGTTTTTATTTAATGGGTAAAGCTAACAACAAAGAGGCTCCATTTCAATGCCTAGTTACAAAAATTCGAAAAATAATACATTGTGAAGACGAAATCCCAAATGATATCCAACAAGAATTAAATCGGTTTATTTATCAATATAAAAAGAAGTGGCAAGGGGTTTCAAAATCTAAGAAACAGTTCGAAACTAAATATAGTAACTGGCTAGATACATATATCAATTTCCATTCGCAAAAAAGAAAAAGAAGCTCAAGTGATTCTATGGGAATGCAGTGTGAAATGAAGGAAAAATCAAGAATTAAGAGTATGCGGCTGAAATAAAGCACAGATCAGAAGGTAATGTCCAAGCTGTCAAAGTCTTAGCTAACATTCTTAAAAGCTCTGATTCTGTAAAAGATTACATTAAGAAAAATGATGTTAAGATTGCTAGGCTAACAGAAGATAAAGCTCTTTCTTTAATTACTAATGCTAAGCGTACTAAATATCAGTATAATATTATTAGAAGTAATGCCCTTGAAGAAAATTGTCCGTGGTATCCAAATTACGAAAGCGTAATCAAAGCTAAAAAACGCTGCTATCCTAATAACATTGTAATAACTGAGAGTTCAGCAGTGGTGTCTGTTAAGGATTTTGTCGATCATACATTAAAAAGGTTAGCTATATCTCTTAGTGATGTCCTTTCTACAATAGAAAAAAGTTAATTAGTGGACTTGTGGTTCATAAGTAAATGAGGCTGTGATGGCACTTCCAGACAGGCTAACTATAAACAGTTATACAGATGTATTTGATTTCATCTTTAGTACCTATACAAATAATTTCTGGAAACCGCAGTAATACACATGAAATAATTTAGCAAAGTCAACTTTCTTCATCACCCCGTCATTGCAGACCTATAAAGTTAAAATTTTTACATGAAACAACTGAGATATTACAAAATGAGACAAAGTATATTGAAGGGCAAATTAAAACTTTAAAACATACAAACCTGATAATTAATGAGTAAAATGTGTCTGTTAAACACCATTTAGTCATGGCGATGGTTGACAGAAAAGCAATAAACGCAATCACACATACCGTTTCTACTCAAAGATGTAATTTATGTGGAGTTACAGCAAAGAATTTCAATAAAGTGAACTATTGTTTACGTAAACCAATTATAATTGAACAAAGATTATTACTAGGTCTGTCATCACTACATTGCTGGATTCGTTTTTATGAATGTATGTTAAATTTGTCATACAAATTGAATCTGTATAAGTGGCAAACGAGAGGAATAGAAGATAAATCTAAAGTAGAATTAGAGAAAAAAAGGGTTAAACATGAATTTTAAGCTACACTGGAAATGTTGGTTCATCAGCCTAAACATGGCCACGGGAGTTCCAATGATGGAAATTCGGCGCGACGATTTTTTAGCACTTACGAAACATCTGCAGAAATCACTGACATAAGCATAAATCTGATATATAGACTATGAATAATATTAATGATAATGTCTACTGGGCTGCTAATAAATGCGGAAAAATTCAAAATGTATGCTCGGAAAACTGCAGTCATATATTTAAAATGGTATCCATGATATAATATACCGACTACCATTCACAGAATCTTAATTCATGGACATATTATAAACAGAATGCAGTAGTTCCCATAGGTCTTTTATCAGAAGAGGCCCAAGAAACCAAGAATAAAGATATTAAGAAATACTGTGAAGGTTTTACCCCGAAATTTTCCAGAAAACAAACAATGGGAGATTTATTTCACCAACTTTTAATATCTTCAGATTCTCATATTACAAGTCTCAGAAAACTACCACAAAGACAAGTAAAGTCCCATCCTCACGATGTTATAATACTGTTAAAACACCAGAAATTATGTTTTAATTTTCGTATAAATATTCTCTTTTTTATTTTCGTATAAATAAAGCTTTCTTTTTCATAATACACTTTTGAACTATTATTTTAGACAAACTAAAGCAATTTACAGGTATGAACACACCTCATATAATATTGGTCAAGTTTTAGGGAAATTTCATCTGTGTGCAACGGACGATTGTGACTGCTTGAGCCGTGCATGCATTCCAATAGTTTTTATTTTTCTGTCTTGTGTGTTTAAAAATGACACTTATTTTTTAAAAAATTAACTTGTGGACAAAATTAAAGCCTCTTGAAATTTTAGAGATTGATAGGGAGTTTTTTATTTTAAAAATGCAAATGCTATAAATTTTGATCTGGGTTCTTTTGATCGGGGTGTTTTGCTTGATTCCGATGAATTGAAGAAGTTAATTTGTAGAAATAAAAAAGTTCATAAAGAATTAAAAAACAAAAAGCAATAAGCATACTGATTATATTATTTTTTGACATTTAAGAAGGACATGTAATGAGTTAGTTAATGATTCTTATAATTCTATGGAAGATGCCATAAGGGAAGATTCGAGGGCTTTTTGGAGATTTGTTAATTTAAAAAACAAGAATTATAATCTTCCCGTCTCTATGACATATAATGGTCAAACTAGTACTAGTGACTTATAGCAAATTTTCTAGCTGATTTTTTTTTGAACAATTTATAGTGATAAAGACAGCGATATTAATGATTCTAGTTCCTAAATCTGTTAGTAATAGTTACTGTGAAGTAAATGAGATAGATGTTTTCAATGCTATTATAATTTTAAAGGATACTTTAAGTGCAGGTCCTGACGACGTTTCAATTTTATTCTTAAGAATTTCTAAATATATATTATCTTATATTCTGTGTGTAATATTTAACGAATTTTGGAAAATATCTTATACAACCCACTTTATGAAAGTGAAGATAAGTCTGAAGTTATAAATTATAGAGCGAAGTGTGAAGTAGACAGTATTTGTAAAGATTTTCAAAAGGCTTTGGATAAAGTAATTCACGATATTCTGATTAGAAAGAAATTTTGCAAAAACCAATTTTTGCACCAAAAAAATTGTGATAACTTTTCACCGGACGGAGATAAAATTTTTTTAATGCGTGTATTGGATTTAGATGTATCATTTGCGATCTCAAAAAAAAATAATTATGGATGAAAAAAACGTTTTTTTTTTAATTCATAATGGCATAGCAAATGAATATTAAGGGCTCAAATTTACAGAAGATGCTTTCTAATGCTTGTGCTTTACCTGTGAATTTTTGGATCCAAGAAATACACTTCCATACGATCTGTGAACCTTCGAAAACTGTGAGCGGGTTGCTATAGTTCAAGCCCATTATTCATCGGCGCATCACAAGTAATATTTATAATATTGATGTTGTTTTATTAATTTATATGATAGTGTGTGAGAATGATTTTGACTATAAAAATGTTAATAATGATAAGAATGATATGTACAATGAAACTGAGAATAATGATGAAAATGATATGTGCGATGTAAGTGAGAGTAATAATTGCGATGATGAAATGGATGCCGATTGCATAGAAGTAATAGAAAAAAATGAGAGATGAATGTATAATTGATATATGGTATTTGTATGATTTTCACACGTAATTTTAATGCATTATTAAATATGTATATGACGTATTATATATTATTATTATATTTTTATATGATTTGCTGACAGAAATTTTCATAAAAATTTTGTTAATAAACTATTAGGTAATAATAATATAAAGGGAAAAACAGTACAATATGTAATATATAATAGAATATTTGTATGATTTTCTCTATAATTTTTTGTAAAAATTTTATTAATAAACGAATTAATAATTAATGTGACTAAACAAATTGTTACTCTCATATAAATTAATAAAACAACATCAATATTATAAATATTACTTGTGATGCATAGGTTTCCTTGAAGCGCCGATGCATAATCCACCTGAACTATGGCAACCCGCCCAGAGCGGCCTGCAGCAGCTATTTTCGATTAGATTTGGCCCAAAATTCGAAGGTTCACAGATCGAATGGAAATATATTTCTTGGATCCAAAAAATTCACAGGTAAAGCACAAGCATTAAAAAGCATCTTCTACAAATTTGAGCCCTTAATATTCATTGCTACGCCATTATGAATTTTTGAAAAAAAAATCGTTTCTTCATCCAAAATTATTTTTTTTTTGAGATCTGAAATGATACATCTAAATCCAATGCACGCATTAAAAAATTTTTATCTCCATCCGGTAAAAAGTTATCGCAATTTTTTTGGTACAAAAACTGATTTTTGCAAAATTTCTCGGCCCACGATTGAAAAAAAAAATTTTTTAATAGATCTTCAAAATATAGAACAATACAGACAATTTCTATTAAAATTGAGCATTGTATCTCCGCCATTTTTTTTTGTCGGGTCTTTCAGAGTTACCATCAAGATATGTTTTATAGAATGTCAAAATGACCATATTCCAGCAAAAAAAAACAATGTTACATTTTTGTTACTAACGAAAGTCTATTTTCCATGGAATATACCAGAACCACAATGATATGAATTTATTAGTAAGTTCGTATCTCAGTTACTTTTGTTTCGTTTTAATTTTTCTACAACTTGTTAAATTCGAGAACCTCATGTATAATGTAAATATTCTATCTCAACTGGCTTGATAAATTCAAAAATATGGAATTTTCACGGTCTCTAAAATTATCTAAAAAGTTGCGTTCTCTCCAGTATATTTCTATCCGCAAATGCGCATCGACTATTTCATGGTTTTCTCCAAGGAGCTGTACCTATTGAGTCCCTTTAAAATCACCATCCCGTGACTTATCGTCTGGATGCACTTATCGATTTGCTTCCAGACTGTAAAATATCAAGCGGCATAAATAAACACCGAGGGAGTTCAAAGGTTTAAAAATAACTTCTTTACTTGTGGGGTGTATTTAAATGCGCTCATTACTTTTTGAAATTATTTAGGCCAAAAGTAAGGAAATTAGTGAAATAATCATATTTTTTAAATAAGATTTCAAGAAGTATCAGGAAATATTGGGATACGATTTTATATAACAAAAAATTAGTAAGTCATTTTAGTGGTGTCCTAACTGCAGGTAAATAAGGATTTTTTTTTTCTTTCGTTTCTAATTCGTTTACAGTATGTATAAAAATGCAAAGAAATTTCGATAAAATTTTCGGACATACTAAAATTATTATATATTTTGAAATTATTTTCCCTCGTGCTCAAGATATGATTTCGCTATTTTTGTCTCATGAAATCTTCATGAAAAGGCCAATCTAAAAGCCTGGTACACTTTGAGTCTAATATTGGTAAGCTAGAAGCTACTGATATTTCCGTATTTTTCTCAGCAAGTAATAAAATTACATATCCAATGGCTCGATCAAGATACAATAGGTTTTTTTATGAAAATATGCCTTGAGCGTTAATTGAAACTGTTTGACATATTCAGAATCTTATTTAATATTTTCGTTAAGTTGGGGTGTAAGGGGCGAAGGTATATTAATGAATATCAGCCCAAATGTCTACCTCACCTACTCGTGTGATAACTTAGGTCATCCGGCGCACCCTGTTAGATAACTGACGAGGCTCTGACGACCGAACGACTGCCGGAATAAGCAGTCTCCACTTGGTGGCCAACAGCTTCGGGTGAAGGAGCTGCCACGTGTAAGGGCACTCTTTTGTCCTGGGTCCAAAGGCGGAGGAACTATTGATTAGCCAACGACATAAGAATGTAGAAGGCAAGGAAAAACCACTACATTAAAGATCCCTCATGGATTTCTCTAGTATGATCATTATGACTATACAGCACAAAACAAACTTGACTACTGATCATGGACATCGGAGATCAAGATCCGGCAGGGGAGGTATTTCTCAAAACGATCATAGGGCCTCCCAGGTCGTCAACAAGCGAAACCCCTGTGATGTAGCAAAAACACAGCTAAGAAAATACTACGAATTGGTACGTGGAATGTCAGAAGCATGTACGAACCTGGAAAAATGCATAATGTAATACAGGAGATGCAAAGGTTGAATATCGATATCCTGGGAATAAGTGAGGCAAGATGGCCTAATGCTGGCAACTTTCTGACAACTGAAAGTATGGTGTACTTCTCCGGAAATAGTGACACTCATCATAGAAACGGCGTAGCTATCATTGTATCTAAGAACATGTTGCAGTCTGTTATCAGTTTCACTTCAGTTTCAGATAGGATTCTATTTCTGCAACTACAGGAAAAAACAGGTAAACTTAATATTATACAGATTTACGCCCCGACTGCAGATAAGTCTAACGAGGAAATCGAACAATTCTATGAAGAAGTCAACCAAGTAATAAACTCATTAAAGCCACGAGATACTACAATCATTCTTGGGGATTTTAATTCAAAAATCGGTAAAGGGAAAAGTGGCAAACATGTAGGTGAATATGGACTTGGTACAAGGAATGAGCGAGGCGATAGACTGCTCCAGTTCTGTCAGGAGAATAATATGGTGGTAACCAATATATTCTTTGAGCTGCGAAAGAGAAGACTCTACACATGGAAATCGCCACAAGATGATAATCAGAGAACAGTTAGAAATCAAATAGACTTCATATTGATAAACGAACGATACAGAAACTCGGTAAAATCTGTTAAGGCTTACCCAGACGCAGATGTCTATTCAGACCATAACCCTCTAATAGCACAAGTGCACATTAAATTAAAACGACTATTGCACAAAAGAAAAACCAATCAAATAGATGTGAGTCGCCTATGTAACCCAGAAATCAAACGGGAGTTACAAATAAATATTAACAACAATCTAAATATACTGTGCGCAAATGGCGAATATCAAAACATAGAGAGCACAGATGACAAATGGCTGGGCTTAAAAACGGCGTTGATGACACCCGCAAGGACTATTCTGACTAAACAAAAATCAAAACAAAAGCAAGAATGGATGACTGATAAGATCCTTCAGCTAATGGATGATCGAAGAACTCTCAAAGGTAAGTGTGAACAAAGCTATAAACAAATACCAAAAGTCATCAAAACTGAAATCAGAATAGCCAAAGAAAATTTCTATAAAAAGAAATGTGAGGAAATAGAGCATCTACAGATGAAACATGACATTTTTAATATACATAAAAAAGTGAAAGAACTTACGGGCACACAAAAACGCAAACAACCCAACACATTATATAACACAAACGGAACAATAATAACAGAACTGGAAGAAAAATTGGAGGTATGGAGGAACTATGTTAATGAACTTTTTACAGATGAAAGACATGAACCTAATCTAAACAGCATACAAGAGGATGAAGGCCCAGATATAACCAAAGAGGAAGTAATGTATGCACTAAGAAGAATGAGGGATGGAAATGCTCCGGGTCCAGACGAACTACCGATGGAAGTCCTCAAGCTCATAGAGGAAGAGTCGATTTATGCATTCGTGGAGCTTTTTAATCATATCTACAAAACAGGAATAATACCACAGGAATGGCTTTTATCCACATTTGTAACTATTCCAAAAAAGGGAAAAGCAAAACAATGCACCGACTATCGCACAATAAGCCTGATGAATCACATACTGAAAACATTTCTTAAAGTTATACACACTAGAATACATAAAAAACTGGAAATAGATATTAGCGATACCCAATTTGGATTTCGAAATGGACTCGGAACGAGAGAAGCGTTATTTGCACTGAATGTCATGTCTCAAAGATGCCTTGATATAAATAAGGATGTATATATGTGCTTCATAGACTACAATAAGGCCTTTGACAAAGTGAGACATGATCACCTTATCAGTCTATTGACGGAAAAGAACCTCGATAAAAGAGACATCAGAATTATATCGAATATTTATTACAATCAGAAAGCAGTAGTGCGAGTGGAGCATGAGATGACTGAAGAAGTCGAAATAAAAAGAGGAGTGAGACAAGGGTGTATACTTTCACCGACCTTGTTCAATCTTTACTCTAAGGACATAATGAATAGAGCAATTATTGACCAATTCGTTGGTATTAAAATAAATGGAATTTTAATAAGCAACCTCAGATACGCCGATGACACAGTACTTATCGCAGAAACACTCGAGGATCTCCAGACCTTAGTCAATAGAGTAGCAACAGTCAGTGAAGAATATGGACTGTCACTAAACATAAGAAAAACAAAATGCATGTTAATATCCAAATCAACCCAAAATGTCCCAGATATACGCATACAGGGTCAAAATATAGAACACGTCAGAAAATACAACTATTTAGGCACCGTCATTAATGAAAACAACGATAGCTCTGAAGAAATCAAAATCCGGATAGAGAAAGCAAGAGCCGTATTCACGAAAATGAAGAGAGTGTTCTGTGGCAGAGACCTGAGTCTTGAATTAAAGGTTCGTCTGGCAAGATGTTACGTACTGTCAGTTTTGTTTTATGGAATGGAGGCATGGACGCTTAAAAAGATCGATATTAACAAGTTGGAAGCCTTTGAATTGTGGATGTACCGCAGAATGTTAAGAATATCATGGATGGAGAAAATCACAAACGCTGAAGTACTGAGGAGAATGAATAAAGAAAAGGAGGTCATACTTACAATTAAAAAACGAAAATTACAATACCTGGGACACGTTACGAGAGGAGAAAGATATCAACTACTGAGAACTATTATGCAGGGAAAAATTATGGGAAAGAGATCTGTAGGAAGAAGACGAAACTCTTGGTTAAAAAATCTAAGAGAATGGTATAATTGCAGCAATAACCAGCTGTTTAAGTCAGCAGTCTCGAAAATACGTATAGCTCTGATGATCGCCAACCTTCGGAACGAAGACGGCAAATAAAAAAGAAGAAGTTGAATTTCATTTTCTAATAAAAGAGAGAACCAAAATATTCGTACTCATCCACCTGCAGACATTGAATTTTATTTTTGTTTCAGATGCAGCGTAAAAGAGACCGTATAACTGCAAAAGCTTCTTGGACAGTAAATTTGTTAGAAAATACAGTCACAACTCTTCAAAAAGGGGGCATTTCAGTGTATAAAATATCTTAGGAAATTCTTATAACTTACAGCACCTTTAAGAAGTGATACAAATTAGCTAAAGCTAATAATGATAAATTACAAATGTTCTTTAAAATTATAAAGACATCCTGTTTTCACTTTTGAGCAAGAAAAGGTTCTGGCTGATCATCTTCGTACGATTTATTGTCCTACATAAAAACAATTTCCTATAGCATGTTACGCCATAGCTAAAAGACTAGGTGTTGCTTAAAGCTTTAAATAAATCAATAAATATACTCGCGCAGATTGGATGTCTTATTTTTTACAGCGATATCATGATCTGAATATCAGAAAGCCCAAAGCCACGAGTATCAATAAAATACTTGGATTTAGTAACACGTTTCTTTAATAATTTGGAGAAATTGATGATAAAATATAACTTTAAATCACAAATGATTTACAACGTAGATGAGACTGGTATGACCACTGTCCAAAAAACTGACACAATTGTAGCTCACAAAGGACAGAAACGAGTTGAAGCTGTTACAACATGGGAAATAGGTAAAAC
Organism: Diaprepes abbreviatus; assembly: GCA_034092305.1. Taxonomy (NCBI): domain Eukaryota; kingdom Metazoa; phylum Arthropoda; class Insecta; order Coleoptera; family Curculionidae; genus Diaprepes; species Diaprepes abbreviatus. Next base: position 117,739 of record JASJET010000225.1, on the reverse strand, counting down.
CGTCACAGTAATATGTGCTATAAGCGCTTCGGAAACTTTCATTCCCCCTCTTTTCATTTTTCCTCTACAACGTTACTCGCCATAGCAGGAGATGTTTACACATATTCTCATAATGGTTGGATAAATGAAAATATATTCATTTTATGGCTACGATATTTTATAAAACAAACCAAATCTATACTGCTAAAAGCCAAGTTTTGGTAGTGTTGTATCACAACGCTCATTCTACTGTAGAACTTCGACTAAAAGAAAACCATGTCATAATGTTTACCAATCTACAGCATTCATCACACGGTCTACAATCCCTTGACGTTAATTTTTATTCCTTCCTTATAAGAGCTTATAACGAAGAGTGCAACATATATGAAATCAAAAAATTTCAGAAAAATTACACCATATGAGACTGCAACATTGTTTAACAAAGCCTATTTCAGAGGCGCGTGTTTAGAAAAAGGAGTTCCAGGCTTTAAAATAACGGGAATATTCCCTACGAATCCCGCATTTTTTTCTGATGATGATTGTTACTGATGAGGAAACCACTTTTGTGGGTACGGATGTTATTGTTCAGTCCATATAGCATGGCACATAAGAGCAGCCTGTCATTAAGCAGCCAGCTAACGTCAACTCTATTGCGACTAAATCCACATCAAATGATACACCATAGCAATCAGTTATTGAGCAACCAGATAATATCAACCCTGCTGCAAGTCCATACATCTTAAGAAACACAAATTCAACCAGTCATTCAAGAGCAAGCTACTGAGAGCCCAGACACAATTCCATCCACATCATACTTAACACCACAGAAACAAGTCATTCAACAGTCAGCTACCATCAAACCAACCACAACTCCGTCCTCATCAAATGAAAACCTACAATGTGAGGTCAATATTGATAACGATTAAACAATTTTTGATTTTGCTACTATTGTTTGTTTTGTAAGTGCCTCAACTCCATATCTCTAATAAAAACAAAGTCTTAAAAAACACAGAGCATTCTGAAGTCTTAACAAGCCGTATTCGAGGAAAAAAGAAGAAACGTATTGAAAAAGAGAAAGAAACGAAAGTGACTCAGAAAAACTAAGAAAACTGTAGTAAAGAAAATTGTGCCAAAGGAAAATATATTAAGGGAAATGTACCAAAGATAAAGGTGTTAAATGGAGACAGACTAAATCCAGAAAACTAGGAGTTAAAAGAGCAAAAAGAAATTAGTTTTCAAAAGTGACGATGAAGAATTGTCTACTGAAGACTTAAATAAAAACTTAGTTTGCGATGATGAGTCAGACTATTCAGAAGAGAAAACTCATTATACAATTTGTTTAGACATAGGTAAAGTGAAGAGATGTAGAAACTGGACGCTTAAAAAATGTCTTGGTAGTGCATGCAGCTTCTTATATTTGTGTTTCTTGTTTGAATCCTTAAAATTCTTTGATTTCTTTTTAATAATTTAATGTTATTTCTTTGTTTTGTTTAATAATTTGATTTCTTTAATTATGTTACAAATAAACTCTGCCTTCAGTGTTGCTGGGCGGATTGAGTAGCTCAGTAGTACTGTTGCCGGTCCCAAGCCCGGAAAAAAGAGGAGGGTTGGAGGGTCAGGTTAGCAACCTACCCTCTGTAAAACAGTAAACAGCTCAAAGCACCGATAAAAAGCCTCGGAAATGGACTGACTCAATAATGACGACCCACGCAAGGAAAAGGACAAAGAGATGTAAAAACAAATACATACTAAGAGTAGCTACCTGGAACATAACATCTTTCAACACAAAGGATCAGGAAGTAGTTGAAGAGCTAATCGAGAAAAAGATTGAAATTTGTGGTTTCCAAGAAACAAAAAGGAAAGGCGAAGGTCAAAAAGAATACGGAAACTATATACTAATATATAGTGGAGTAAACAAAGAACAACGAGCCAAGGCGGGAGTAGGCATACTAATCCACAAGAAATATAAAAATAACATAGAAAGTTGCCAATATATATCAGAAAGGATAGTCTCTATAAAACTACTAATGGAACATAAAAAACTAAACATCTTGTCCGTTTACAGCCCAGAAGACGGAAAACCAAAACACGAGGTAGAAGCATTCTACGAGAACTTGCAAACCACCTTAGACTCAATACCTGGTGAGGAAGCTATTATTTTATTGGGAGACTTTAATGCCCGTATAGGAAACCAAATAATCCCCGGAATTAAACAACGCTTCAACGAACAGTATCACAACAGGAACGGAGAACTAATGGTAAATTTCTGTGCCTACAACGAATTAAGGATAAACAATACTTTCTTTCAACACAAAGATAAATATAAATACACTTTTGAAAATACAAGAGGACACAAATCTATGATTGACTTTATACTTAGTAACCGAGTTATACATCCCACCCAGATATTGGATATTAGAACATTGAACTCTGTTAATGCAGGAAATGATCATAAATTGGTTCTATCAAAGATTCGAATAAAGATTACACAAAAGAAAAAGCAGCTGGAAAAGGTTAGGATACAAAAAAAGAACATAGACTCTCTGTGGCATACGTCAACGAAAGAATTATATCAAAAAAGATTGATGGAAAAAATTGAAAGAAAACCAATAAATGAAGAGGAAGATATAAATCATAGCTGGGAAAAAATTAAAGGAAACATAGAAGATGCTTCAAATGAGTCATTGGGCACACATACAACCACAATCAACAACAAAAATCCTAATAAAACTCCATGGTTCCGTAAAGAAGTTAAAGATAAGTGTAACGAAAAAAGAAAAGCATATTTAGCATATAGAACGTCAAAAACGCCGGAAGAATACAATAGGTACAAACTAATTCGTAACGAAACTAATCTACTAGTCAGGCAACTAAAAAGTGAACATTGGGAGCAGTTCTCTAAAAGAATGGAAGGAGACTTCTATAGTGTACAAAAATAAATGTGGCGACTGATAAGACAACAGCGCAAAGAAATATCTGAACTCTCCGAAACAAACAAAATATCAGAAGAGAAATGGATAGACTACCTAACAAAATTATTTGAGGGAGATGCTAACATTGGAAAAAACAACATACCAGCAATAAGGAATAATGTGGAAGTCACCATTCAAGAAGTAGAGAAAGCTATAAAATCCTTAAAAAATAGAAAGTCTCCCGGACAAGACGGAATTCATAACGAATTGTTGAAATACGGAGGACAGCGACTAACACAGGAACTCACAAGTTTCATTCGAAAAATTCTGACACAATGCAAAGTACCAGATAGGTGGGGAATCAGCACAATGATGCTTATGTTTAAGAAAGGTGACAAACAAGAACCAGGGAACTACAGGGGTATTAATCTACTGGACACAACTCTGAAACTCGTTACGAAAGTAATCAAAAATAAAATTAATTCGGTTACAACACTGGAAGACGAACAGCAGGGATTTAGATCAGGAAGGTCTTGCGTGGATGCAGTATTTATTCTACGACAGATAGTCGAAAAATCTATAGAATACAATAAACCAACATTTTTATGCTTTATAGATCTAACAAAAGCATTCGATCGCATAAAGCTAGATGACGTAATCCACCTGTTATATAAGAGAAATATCCCTATCAATATAATTCAGACCATCGAAAACATATACGCAAACAATAAAGTTCAGATTCGCACTAACGGTAAATTATCAACACCCATACCAGTCAACAGCGGTATTAGACAGGGAGACTCGCTTAGTCCTTAGTTGTTTAACATGATAATGGACGAAATAATAAAGGAGGTGCGACTTGGTAGAGGATATAAAATGGGTGATACAGAAATAAAAATTCTCTGTTACGCTGATGACGCTGTGATATGTGCCGAAAATGAAGACGACCTCCAGAGATTGTTAAATACCTTTAATCTTACGGGAAGAAAATATAATATGATTATCTCAGCCGAAAAAACTAAATGTACGACAACCTCAAAAGAACCCCTCCGATGCAAACTAGAATTAGACGGTCAAATAATACAACAGGAAATGAGTTTCAAATATCTAGGAATCGACATAACTAGTTATGGTAACATCGAAGATGAAGTAAGAGGGCAGGTGGCCAAAGCAAACAAAGTGGCGGGTTGCCTCAACGACGTGATCTGGCGAAACAAACACTTACAACAAGAAACAAAGTTTCGGATCTACAAAACCACAATTAGACCTATTATGACATACACCTCAGAAACACGGCCAGAGACGACAAAAACGAAACAACTATTGGAGACTACAGAAATGAGAATACTTCGACGAATAACAGGAAAAACGCTACTAGACAGAGAAAGAAGCGATAACATCAGGCAATCATGCAACACAGACTGCATTAATGAGTGAGTCCTACAACGTAAGACACAATGGAACAAACACATAAGCCGAATGACAGAGGATAGACTGGTAAGGATCGCACGAGATAAATCGCCTAGTGGTACACGCAGTAGAGGTCGACCACGGAAAAGGTGGAGCGATAATTTAAGTCCAGAATGAGGAAAATCGAAGAAGGAACAGGCCAGGGACCTATTATAGAAGGTAGAAGAAGAAGAAGAAGATGTTACAAATAGTTCTATATATTAACAACTAAAATTTATTTGATTTAATTATGTTAAACTTCATATTTGAACATGATTAAAAACTATGTCTCTCATTTCACATATAAGCGTTAAATGGGCTCTCATTTCCTGAATTATGAGGTAATGAGAGTGAATGACATTCTTTGGATAATCTTTTTATCGAAATTTACAATAATTGATTTAAACTGTAATTATCTGATATTTATATAAACAATTTTTATGATCCTAATTAAAACTTACAATAATTGACACAAATGTGACTTTTATTAACAATTTTCCTTAGTAGGTTCCAATTACCCCATGCTCCCGTATTGTAACTTAGGCTGTATTTCGCGAATGAGATAAGTAAAACGTAATGTGTGACCATAATTAATTGCATTTTTAAAGACCCTTTCGATCGAATAAACAAAAAACATGAAATTCAATATTTAACGGCTTTTTCTTAATGGAATTTACCTTCAAAATAATTTAAATTTATTGCTTTAAATTTTTATCAATAAATTAAAAATTAAATTTTCCTTTTTATGTTACTCACCCATACAGCTGAAAAAAGTAATTAAAGTTTATTCAAATTGTTCAAAAAATAATAAATGCAGTATTTTACTTCGGGGAAATATTTAAAAGAAGCAAAAAATTAAGAAATAATTTTGATCATAATGTTTCATAATTAACGTCGTAAAAATATTTCCACTTTTATAAATCTGTTGATCCCACATTAATTTTCCAACTTGACAACATCGTATGTTAACCGACAATAACCATACTTGCTGGAAATGTCCCTAAGCTTTTCTAGTCTCTTTTTGTCCCGTCTTAGCGAATGGAGAAATCTTTCTGCTCTTTTTCTATTGTTGTTCCATAAAGGTTTTTGCCTTCAACATGCCAAGAAATGAATTTATCAACGATTTGACATTTTGACGCTTTATCTGATACTCTTTCGCGTACGTTTTGCGTTTTTTGTGACGAAAATTTTGAAGGCAATGCGTCGAGCGTCAACGCTTCAAGCGGCAATAATGGAAGGTACAAGCCAGGGAGAACTTTTGTTTAAGGTTTTTGTAAGGCCTGTTGTATTTGGTAATTGATGTTAGAAAGTTGTATTGTATGGTTTTGATGTTAATATTTATTATATATTCGTAAATAAATCAAAAGTTATTTTACAAAAGTAGTTTTTGAAATTAGTTGGCGTCTCATACTTAACTTAGTTACATATACAACAATATGTTGCAGTTAAATAATTCTAAAGTGATAAATTAGCTCTGGTATATTTGTAAAATTCTTTGAACATGAGAATTATTCTTACCATGAAAGTAAATGTTTATATTTTCGAAATATCTTCTTCTTCTGCTAATGCCTATCCATTACCGGATGTTGGTGAGCATAATGGCTATACGGACTTTATCCACTGCTGCACGAAATAAGCCCACAGTTGATGTATTAAACCATACTCGGAGATTCTTCAGCCATGAGATTCTTCGTCTTCCTACACTCCTTTTGCCTTGTAGTATAAGCTGCAAAAGCCGGTACCTTTCAGGATTTCTCATGATGTGGCCCACGTACTCAAGTTTACGCTTCTTTACTTGATACAAGATTTCTTTTTCTTTCTTCATTCTATGAAGCACCTCTTCGTTGGTAATATGATCTACCCATGAAATCCTCAGAATGCGACGGTATAGCCAAAATTCAAAAGCTTCTAATTTTTTGCATAATGCTTCAGATAGCGTCCATGATTCAACGCCGTATAGGAGGGTCGAAAATACGTAGCATCTCAATGTTCGCATTTTGGTGTTTAAGGATAGGTCTCTACTTTTGAATATTTTTGCCATTTTAAGGAATGTAGTGCGGGCCTTTTCAATACGGCATCTTATCTCAACCGAGTGGTCCCATTCTTCATTGATATTTGTTCCCAAGTAGATATATTTGTTAACTCTTTGGATGGGTCTGTTATGTATCAGTAGTTGGCCGTGTATGCGTTTATTTTTAGAAATAATCATGAATTTGGTCTTTTTGTATTCATCTGCAGTCCGTATCTTTCACTTACTTCTACCACTCTGTCCATCAATCTTTGGAGTCCTTTTAAATCATTTGAGATAATTACCGTATCGTCTGCGTATCTTATGTTATTAATACATTCGCCATTGATAATCACCCCGTCGAAGGTATTTTCCAGGGCTTCTCGAAATATGTATTCTGAATATATGTTGAATATCAATGGCGAAAGTAAAAAAGGATTCCTCACTCTCTACTCTGACTGAAGAGGTCTGGTTCCAATAAATATTTGCTATAATTCTTAGGTCTTGTTTTTCTAATCCAGCTGATTCAAGAACTTCCATCATCTTATTATGCTGAACCTTATCAAATGCTTTTTGATAATCAATAAAGCACGCGAAAATATCGTGATTAACATCGCGCGCTCTTTGGAACAAGACTTGGATACTAAAAAGTGCCTCCCTAGTACCTAGGGCATTTCTAAACCCAAACTGGGTACAACTAATCTGTTCTTCGCAAATCCTATATATTCTTTGATGAATTAATTTCAAGAAAAGTTTAAGAGAGTGACTCATAAGGCTAATCGTACGAAAGTCTTCACAGTTTTTTGCACTTGATTTTTTAGGTAGCTTTATAAATGTACTTTTGAGCCATATTTCAGGTATAATTCCAGTGGAGTATATTTCATTAAATATATCTGTAAGCCATCTGATATCTTCTATATTTAATAGTTTTAAGAATTCATTCCGGATATTATCTGGCCCTGGTGCTTTCCCATTTTTCAACCCCACTATGGTTCGAGTAACCTCATCAACGGTAATCGGCAAGAAATTTGGTACCCGGTAAGTGGGAGGATTTTCCGATCTGTTTGGGTCTTCAAACAACTGGTTTATGTATTCTTTCCAAATTTTTATTTTCCCTAAGCGATCTACAATGATGTTACCTTTGTTATCCTGAATTTTTCCGCTTACATTGAATTTATACAGATCCGATGTATCTGTAAGCCATCTGATATCTTCTATATTTAATAGTTTTAAGAATTCATTCCGGATATTATCTGGCCCTGGTGCTTTCCCATTTTTCAACCCCACTATGGTTCGAGTAACCTCATCAACGGTAATCGGCAAGAAATTTGGTACCCGGTAAGTGGGAGGATTTTCCGATCTGCTTGGGTCTTCAAACAACTGGTTTATGTATTCTTTCCAAATTTTTATTTTCCCTAAGCGATCTACAATGATGTTACCTTTGTTATCCTGAATTTTTCCGCTTACATTGAATTTATACAGATCCGATGTCTCTTTTATTTTCTTGTGCATGTTGAAAGTATCCTGTTTCTTCTCAAGTTCTTCCATTTCTGCACACTGTCTTTCTATCCATTCTTGTTTTGCACACCTTATCTTACGTTGGATTAGTCTTTGCATATTTCGGTACTCCATTTTACCTCTTTCCAATAATCTCCTCGCATTCATCAACTCCAATATTTCATCTGTTATCTATAGTTGTTTTTTATCTCTTTGTGCTACCAGAAATTCATTACCAATACTTTGAAATTTTTCAGCCATATTGGGAAGAGTCGATTCTACGCTGTGTGGGATTTATTTGAGTTTTCGACATCCTTCAGTTACTACTTGGCGTGTTTGTTCATTCTCTCTGAGTTTCCTTATATTCCATTTTTTCCTGTCTATCCTTTTATTTACCTTTTTAAGCTTGATTTTAAATTTGAGAGAGAGCATGATCTGAATGCACGTCAGCTCCTGGGTAAGTTTTAGCCACTATGCAACTGTTACGGTACCTTTTATTTATTAGTAAATAGTCTATCTGGTTTCTTACAATATGACCTTCTTCATCCTGAGGTGAAGTCCATGTATATAATCTTCGAGGTGGTTGTTTGGAGAGGGTGTTTAGGATAACAAATTGTTCTTCCGTCACAAAATCCTTTAGCCTCTCGCCTCGTTCGTTTCTAGTACCTAGTCCAAACCCGCCAATCAGTTCCGAGTTGTCGCGTTTACCAATTTTGGCATTTCAATCTCCCATAATGATAGTTAGGTCTTCTTTCTTAACTTGTTTTAATATGTTAGATACTGCTGAATATACAATTTCCACTTCTTCATCGGGTTTTTCGGAAGTGGGTGAATATATTTCTATTAAGTTCAATTTGATAGGTGTGCTCTTCACTTCAATAAAAATTATTCTATCAGAAATTGGAGTAAAACTCATATCATACTGAGAGAGTTTAGGTGAGAATATGATTCCTACACCACTAGTGTGTTGGTTATTTTCACTGCCAAATATCAACCAAAAACAATTATTTATCATTGAAAATGATTTTAATGTTTTTTTAAAATATTCCCAGTGATGATCAATACACTTTGGCAAGCTTTCGAATCAATTTAAGAAATATTGTTTCCACTGTGAATATGATATCCTCGAAACATCTTTTTTAAAATCACCAATCAGCTCATGTATGGGAGAAAATCATTGAGTCTTAAGTTAGGGCTGTACAGCAAAAGATCCATCAATTCCACATTTTGAGTGCTCAAAGAGTCACTTGTTTGAGCCGATGAGTGACATTTCGCATTATCATCGTAGAAAATGACTGTCGTGTCTGATGTTTTTTCTTCAATTGAGTATAATAAATTATAGTTTGCATTGGCGGAGGTCTATTCCAAAGAGTTGGAAAAATATTTTTTAACAGTTTTAAAGGGAGCAAATACAAGACTAACCATGACAGTTAGTGATGGTTGCTACTCTTCGATAATTTGCAACGAGGGTTTGAATACTTTAAAAGACCGCTTTTTTTTATTTTGGAAGTTGAGGAATTAATTATAGACAAGAAGATGTAGGAAAACGGACAATTTGAGCTACAATATAATTTACTTTTTCCTCATGGGTCCGTCCTGAAGCCACTGCCACCTCTGTCAACTTAGCCTCCTGAAATTGTACATGTTCCCTAAGGAGAAGTTAATATTTCATTCGATTCCAAGTTTGTTGACTCGCAGGTTTGTTGACTCGCAGGTTTGTTGTTTTTTTCGACCTAGTCACTCGCAATCATATATGATTTGCTTTACTGTTTCCTCGGCTTGACCACATAGTCTGCAGCTGAATTCTCCATTGTAAAGATTCATTTTTTTTTAACAAACACAATCCCCATTTTTGAAGTCATTCAAATTTTCATGCAGTAAGACTGCGGAATTTTCAAGAAACCTGGCAATTTAACGTTTTTTTTTTGCCATTTATATTTACATTTGAATGAGATTGTATGTATATTGGGTAGCAGAAATCTCCTGTTTATCTCTTAATATGTATTTCTGGAATTTGAAAACGACTACTGGGATACTCATTAGATTTATTATTGGAAAATGCTAATGATTAGCGAATTGGCTTTATTAACATATGCATTTCAACCGACTGTTGTTGCCCAGTGTAATTTTTTTTAAGCTGTCATTTCTTTCACGCGTGGCAATTGAACGCGCCTAATAGAAGTCGATTTTCTGGTTTGATTCGGCCAAAGCAGTTGCAGACTTCCATCTCAATTTTTATTTGCCAAATTTTTGGGATTCTGAGATGGAAAGTCGAAAATTATCCTGGTAATTTTGTTGTGTTTTGGTGTACCGTATCTTTTACCAGGGAGGCCGCTATGTTTTTTTTTCACCAGAACTATCTTGGAAACCGCGATTTTAGGCAATTTGCACGTGTCAACGAAGAAATCAGTCTAGACCCCAAAAAGATCAGGTAAGAAACTTTAAATTAACAACTATTAAAACAATCTTGCACAATTTAAAACCAACCGTTATGGTATTCTAAGTCTCATTTAGATCCAAAATTAACTACTTTAGAATATAATTAAGATATATTTTGAGGTTACGGCCGATTGTTTCTTTTTTTTTGTGATGAATATGTATTTCTTGAATTTTATAATTTGTAAGTTTCTGGGTTTTTTTGATATCTGCTACCTTGTAGTGCCTAATTTTTTCCTTTTATTATCAGTAAGAGTTAATTTTGAGAGTACTTTTATTATCAATTGTAGTTTGCACTATGATTTGCTATATTTTTGCCTCCTGGACGCATCACGATGTTCCCAATTTTTAGTTAAATTAATCTGTTAGTGGTAATACTGCAGTATTTTGTATTGTATGCAATCTAAGGGCCCCATTCTGGGCTTGTTATTGGCAGATTTAGAGTTTTGTTGTGATAGGTTCAAGGCCATATCAACTTTCAGTTTGACTCCAGCAATATTTCATTTTTTTATGTGGTTGACTGCAATTCTTGGGTATTAGACACTGACTTATTTGGTTAAACTAGAAATTTTTTCCGATCGTCTAGTTTTTTTTAATAAAAAGTAAATTTTTTAACGCGGATCTTGTCTTTTGATATTGTATTGTAGTAATTTACTTGATCATATTTTGAGTGTATCTATTTTATTGTTATTTATATATAGAGTTAGTATAGAGTTAATTAAAACGCATTTCATTTTAGACAGGTTTAACCCAATTTATTTGAAAATAATTAAAATTAATAAACCAAGTATTGTAACGTCATCATAAAGTGATCTAAAGTTATGAATTTTATATCCAGTTTCGTGATGACTTATTTAATTAAAGAACTAATTATATTCTATGGCAAATCTTTCGTTTAATATTTTATTAAAGTAATTGTCGGTGTCTTTAATTAGGGATTGATTAATTTTTTTTATATATAGGTAATTTTTTTTTATTTTTATGAACCTGTTGTTGACCCTTCGCTGGATTGTTTTATGTGAATAACACGAACTCAATAGTTCGAGCAAGCAACTACTCTAAGTTAATGATTTGTTTAATTTTGCGAATTAGTTTCAATATTTCTTATGTTATTAACTTGAAGTTTACCTTTAATAATTTTTCCCTTTTTTTAATTATGGTGTCAATTTCAAATTCTGGATGTAATTATTTCTTGAGATTTTGGCGGTAGATAATTTATTAGCTTGTTCTTTCTATTATATGTACAACACAATTTTAGGCATTGAATATTTTATCCTAGGGTCCACTCTATGTATATATATATATATATATATATATATATATATATATATATATATATATATATAAATATACTGTTTAAATTTAAAAACTCCTTCGTTATATTTTACATTTCTAAAAACTCACGTATATAATCTGTTGAATCTAAAAAATTGTATAATGTTTCATATTCATAAAAACTCATCAATATAAATATAACTTGATCATCTGATTCATGGCAATATTTGCTTTGTAAACTTAAATGAATATAAACGGAAGGATTATAACTTGTACTCGTGTTTTAGATTTACTATCCAAAACGGCAACACTGCATCTTCTCATTGCTTGTTTTTTGACTACTATATTTACTATTTGGATTTAATACTCCGAAATTTCTCATCTTAAGCTCTCACCAAAAATAACAAAAATAAATGCCAAGGCGTCCACAAGGGGTAAAAGTCTAGGGTTATTGAGTCAATCCTCTTATCGCAGGGGGAGATACCCTACATTTTTTTCGAGTACCGTATTATATCTGTGACATAATACAAATGGACAGGAGGATATAACAACTAGATATATGCTTCCAAATAGCATAATCATTCAAAAAATAGTAATGATATCCTCGCAACGTCATCTAATCTTCCCATAACTTACACACCTCATAAAATATTAACATATTCCAAAATATAACCTAACAATTTACCCGTAAAAGAAAATTACTTTCTCAGGGGAAAAATAAATTTATATTTAAGATGTTCACACCTCGAAAAAGGGCTCCATCATGGACGAAATATATTCAAACATAAATACCGCAACGCTAACGACGTTTTTACGTCCTTTTTACGAGAAATGTTGTATGAAACGACGCCTTGGCAAACATTTTTCGATAATATCTCCTTTGATAGGCTTGCCGAACATAATGCGTACAAGATGGAAAATAAATGTTTGGTAGGATATTTAATTTTATTGGTTAAACATTTACACTCACATTTTTGGCTTTTCTGAATTCTCCCCTGTTGTTAGTATTACCGATCTTCGGGAAAAAACTTTTTACTTTGTAATACTGATGTAAAAATTGAATTGGTAAACAAGTTAACAGCAAATTCTGTCATTCTTTCTGTTACCACAATAGGTTTGTAATATTAAATATTGCTAACCAGGCGGGTTGAATGGTGGCAACCTTGTAAAAGACGTAGAAAAGCGTTTGACATGAATACGATAAAATTTTCATAAAAAAATTGAAGCGACTTTTAAAAGTGCACTAAAAAGTGAAAAATAACTATAAAGTTTTATATGAAATTGAAATTTTTGAAGTCGGCGCCAAACTAATACCTGACAAAATGTGATTCGCATAAACAGATTAAAAATACTTTTTTTGTAATTGCTTTCTAACCATAATTTGTATCTATTAGTAGTTATTTAATTCATTTAGAAATAATTTGGCGCCGACCTCAAAAAGTTCAATTTCATATAAAAATTTCTTAGCCTGATATATCTTATATTGCATATTGAATTTGTATACGCCCCAAGAACCCCACAATTTCAATTTGAGATGAAACCGGACAATGTAAAATTTTTAGTCCCTCATATTGTATCTCATCAACCAAATAGTTGTAAAAAATTAACTTCATATTCGTAATACACCACCCCCCAACCTCCTAATACCAAATCTGAAAAGATACGAATAAGGTAAAATTTTCAACCCACCATATTGGATCCGCCATATTGAACTTCAAAAAAAAATTTTAACGACTTAATCTAATCTAAATCTAAACCCTTCAAAGCCCCCTAGTACCAATTTTAGATGAAATTCAGAAATTTAAAATTTCTAATCGGTCATATTGCATCTGACATATTAGATTTTCTTAAAATAATTTTATATTTTCTATTTACATCCTCAAAAACGATTGAGTTCCACATTTGACCAAAATCGAAAAATGTAAAATTTTTAGTCAGCTATATTGCGTTCGCCATATTGAATTCAGAAAAAAATACTATTAAATTCATAATTTACACCCTCAAGAACCCTCTATATCAATTTTGGAGAAAGTCGAAAAATGTAAAATTCTTAGGACACCATATTGAATCCACCAGATTGAGTTTTTCAAAAAATATTTTAATTTCCAATCGATTTTTTAGAAAAGGGAAAAACTATTACAGACGTTTACTACGCGTCATCATAGAACAAGTTGAGAGTGGAAATTGAGGAAAAACGACCACATCTGCAGAAAAAAAATTGTTTCACCAAGACAATGCGCGCCGACTCACACCTCAGCGGTTGCCATGACGAAAATCCACGAATTGCGGTGTGAATTGCTTAACCACCATCCTTACTCACCAGATCTAATCTCAAGAGAATTTTTTTATTCCCTAGCCTAAAAGTCGTGCTCGGAAGATAGAAATTTTCATCGAATGAAGAGCCATCACCTTCGTAAACAAGTACTTCACAGAGGAAGAAAAGGTGAGAACAATAGACCTATACTGGCCACAGTGCTTCAGGAAGGACTCATAAGGGAAGAAAAAAAACACCAACCATTATTGGTGGGAGTTGCTCTTGTGTTACTGAGTAATCCGTCGAGATGTCGCTGTCGTTTCTTACCCTTTGTGCGACTGCGAAGTGATAGATTATACCGGATGCAGTGGCCTGATGAGATTCAAATGATGACAAAATAGCGCAGTCATGATTTTCCGGACAAGAAGTTTCTCCATTTTGTGGAGTTCCCCGCGCTTTTTAATACGAAAGTAATATTTACTAACTGTGTCCGCACAACCAAAAATTTTCTATTTTATATATATATATATATATATATATATATATATATATATATATATATATATATGTATATATATTATATCGTAAGTTTTACGGATGGTAGAATGAATAGTTTGGTTATTCCGGGTTTCAATCCGTTCGTTAAAAAATCGTTTTCACGATGTTTCGCCAAAATCTCATTTGGCATTTTCAAGTGCGGTTGGTCTCGTTACTCGCTGCGAACTGATGGTGGCCTCTGATGAATTTTGAGTTTTGTTTAGCTGGCCCGCTTCCTGATTGGATAAGCGGCTTCGCAGGTTCCTCCCCTCTGCCGAATGCGATATATTTTGTTCTAGTATGCAGGTCTCTCGTGTACTAGTTGATTTTTGTTGTTTTTTTTTTTGATTTTTTATTAATGTTTTCCATGTAGTTGAAAAATTAATAGCATCGTCTCGTTTATTTAGCTGTCCCGCTTTTTCGATTTCTAGGGCCTCTCTTATGACGCGTACCTTGTAGTTCTGTACTGGTGCTATTTTTTTTTTTTCGAAGTCGATGGTATGTCTGGTTGTTTGGTGATGTTGAAATAGGGCTGAGGTTGTCTGTTTGTTTTTGAGGCTATTTTTATGTTCTTGGATTCTTGCTAATATGCGCCTGTTTGTTTATCCTATAAACGTCATGATTTTCAAGGTTAGTATTGTCTTTGGGATTTTACAGGATGTTGGCTATTGTTTTTTGTGGTTTAAATATGGGCTGTATGTTGTGTTTTCTTCAGATTCTTCCGATTCTATCTGTTATTCCTTTTATGTATGGTATGATGGCTTTGTTCCTTGTTTGATCTTGGTCTTTGGCCTTTGTTGTAGTATTCACTTGTCTTTTTATGGCTTTTTTTATATCTGATTGTGAGAAACCATTCCGTTCTAGAGCTGTTGAAATGTGTCTTATTTCATCTTGTTTTGTGTCCAGTTCTGTTAGGCGGAGAGATCTTGATACTAGTGTGTTGACTACTGCCTGCTTTTGAGAGGGATGATGATGTGACGCTGCATTAAGGTATCGGTCAGTATGTGTGGGATTCCGATATACGTTAAAGCCTAGGGTATTGTTGAGTTTCCTAGTTAATAGCAGGTCCAAAAAAGGAAGATTAAAGCCTCAAAACTAAACCCAGAAACCAAACTATTTTCTTGATTCTTGAACCACAGATTATATCATTTTTTTGTTTATTTTGTCTTTTCTTGGGTTTAGGTTCTTTGTATATATATATGTATATATATATATATATATATATATATATATATATATATATATATATATATATATATATATACATATATATATATATATATATATATATATATATATATATATATATATATATATTATTCATTAACTCGCTTCATACAGTTATGTATTATGCAAAAGTTGCTATTTTTGCATTAGATGCATTAAATTTAATGTAAATGTGCTTGAAGCAAATTTCACAAACTTTTATTAAATGCATTTAATGTAATGCATTAAATTGAGTAATTTACATTCATCTAAATTAAATTATTCCATTAAATTTAATGTAATTAACCATTAAATTTAAAATCTGATCATTAATGTTAAAGGTGACTCTGTACATTACAGCCAGTGTTCATTGAATTTGAGATATGTTATCACATATTTCATACATCAACATTAACATGAATTCACAAAATTCTAAAACTACCAGGAAAAAGTGGATATTTTTCCCATATGTAGTGTCCGCAATCTAGGCCAGTTTCGTACTCATTGGTCCCCGTCAGTATGGGGCAGAAATATTTACCTCACCGTAAGAAAACTGAGTCCTTTAAGCAACTTATATCATACTAAACAGAAAGTTCAATACAATTTGTGCCATCTCCCGGAATCTCATGCAATGTATATTGAATAATAATGTAAATTCCTTTAGTATTCGGGTATATGTGAATTAATTTTAATTCAGTTGAAATATCTTTTCAGATACTTTAATGAAATTTAAGTTAATATTTAATCAAATTTAATTTACAACGGACTGATACTTGAATGAATTCCTTTAAATTCAAAGTAAATGTAAATTATTCACGATTTTTGGTACAAAATCATTAAATTGAATATAGAATGGACATTAAACTTGTATTAAATTTAAGGTTATTTTAGCAGTGTAGCTATCACGACTATACCATCTGCGAATCTGAGATAACTTAATATACTGCTTTAATGTTGACCAGAGTTTAACCCAATCAAAAACTTTTCGAAGGTCATCAAAAGCTAAATAAATCGATGAGTTATTAACTTTTTTATTCGTTTAATATACTGAATTTGAATTTCAACCATAAACACAAGGAATGATAATCGAACTTTTATAAATACACACCAGCAAGATACTTATTGATAAATAATAATAAGCCAAAGGGATATAAGACTCTCAACATGCTTCATTATAACCATTATGCATATGAAATATGGTCATGCCCGCTATTTTGCACATGAAACTAATATACCACCTTCAGATAAAAGCGATGTACGTCATGTTAGATGTGATCTGGATTACATATTTCTCCAGTGCCCTTTTTGAAATTTTGAATAATGGTTGTAAAATTGCGAATCCTTTTAACACCCTTAGCTTCCTAGCGTTACAAAATATAATTAGGTTTATAGCAAGTTGACCAAAATGTAAAATATTACCAAGAT
The DNA here is from genome assembly GCA_034092305.1 of Diaprepes abbreviatus. NCBI lineage: Eukaryota > Metazoa > Arthropoda > Insecta > Coleoptera > Curculionidae > Diaprepes > Diaprepes abbreviatus. The sequence continues at coordinate 100,761 of JASJET010000225.1, read as the reverse complement.
TATGAGGATAATATTTAATTAAAATTAGCTAGGGTCAAAAGCTTATAATTTTATTTAAATCCAAAGGAATAAAAGCAGCTTATTGTTCTATTTTGTTTAAAATTATAAGATGATTATTTAAATATTTTTTAAATATTATGATTAGTCTGATTGACATTAGATTTAAAAACAATAAGACAAATTTTTAATATTTTCAAGATTAAGAATGGGTAATTAAATATTTTAGCAAAACATGGGAGCATATAACAGTTAACAAGGAAAAACGGCAGTCAAATGCCAGAGTATTAAATGGACCCCACTCTGTATAAGGCGCGGATCCAAGGGGGAGAGGACGGTGGGGGCGATCGCCCCCCCCCCCCCCCCGAGAGCTTTGAGTTTAGGAAAATGGACCCGATTTTTCCTCTTATACTATAGTTTATTCAAGAACTAGAGAGAGTAATAAATCATTTTTTACCCTTTTTCTCTTCGCAAACTACCTGTGTTCTTTAGTCCGGTGTTTTTAGCAAAATTTGTTAGACACATATTTTTTATAGGAATGGGTTAGAAATTTTATAATCAAAAATACCGGTCTATAATAATAGAATAAAACGTAGGATTATTCTCTCAAAAAATTCTAAGTTATAATTTAAATACTTCCAAAATATCCATTGTCAAAAATACAAAAAGTTAAACATATATAAAAAATAAATTCGTCCATATAATAATAAAATATTTTTGGGGCTATCGGTCATTTTATTATTAATTAAAAACATTTTTAGGGTATTTGACGTTTCAGTTTATTTATTTCTTAAACCATCTGCAGAATTACAATTAAACACTAAAAAGGGATTCAAATGTAATTACTTTTTTTATGTTGTAATTAAAAATAGACCTACTTATTTTTATTTCTATTGTACTGATATCTTAATTTAATTTACTTTTATATATGGAAATACGATAGCCCCAAAAAAATGAGATAAACATGTTAATTCTACACGTTTAAGAAAAAGACACAAACACAATAATAAAATAATAAAAAACTTACGGTTAATTAGAATTAAATATATATAAAATTAAAGAGTGGGTCACACTAAAATAAAAATATATAAAAAAATGAAAAAACATATAAACAACATTAAACAAAAAACACAACAAAAACAAAAATTTAAATAATAAATTGTGTTTACTAATTCCTAATCAAAGTCAGTCAAACTATCTTCGCTAAAATTAATTATAATTGGTTTCTCTATCTCACCGATTATGAGATCGAGTTCTCACATTTGGTTTTATTCTTTTATTATATGGATTTTTCCCAATTTTCCGCAGTAACTTTATTCAAAAAAATCTTTCAAAAGTTTAGTTAAATTACTAATTTTATTTATTGTGTTATTTCTAGCAACTCTACCTTTTACTTGAGAGAGATATTTACGTCTCCAACGGACAGTTTTCGGACGATTTATAAGAACAGATTTTCTATCTGGTTTTTCCCAGCAAAAATTAAGTTCTCTGAGCAATTTTCACAGATCCGTTCTTTTAATTTCAGGTAAATCGCGATCTTCAATGATTTTAGTTAGAATTTTGTAGATGGTTGAGATCTGCTTCTCATAATAAAATGTATATACAACCCCTTTAATTGCAGGTTTCATCTCTTCTTCCAACGAGGTTTGTCGTTTGCCTGTGATCGAATGTGGCTTGGAAATACTAACAATTCCAGTCGTTTTCTCTTCTTCAGTATTCCGTACATAGTAGATTTTCCAACTCTTGTCATATTGGAACATATCTCAACAGAACTTTTAACATTATTATCTAGATATTGATATCTTAAGGTATCATAAACATTCATCGTAATAAGTTTTTCGTTGAGGGAAAAATGCCCTGGTTTAACGATTTGGAATAAATATATCTCACTAATCTCAAATAATATATAAAAACAAGCGCAAACAAGATAAATCACTAAGAAAAAACTGTAAGTTGTACTTTGCTCACTGACAGAAATTAAATTAAACTATCAGAAATTCTATGTTGCAGTAAATTTATAAAATATATTTAAATGTAATGAAATATAATTAGATTTACGGCAGTTCTCAGCTACCTGCGGCACTGGAGCAGGTACGTTAGAGGTTTCGGTAACAGTTTTATTACTCTCTCTAGTTCTTGAATAGAGTATAGGAATCTGTATGCTTGCGATCGCCCCCCCCCCCTCCCAAAAGCTTTGAGTTCAGGAAAATAGAACCCATTCTGCCTTTTATATTAGGAATGAGTATGCTGCTTGCAGCCCCCCCCCCCCCCCGTTGACAACTTGTTTTTCTTGCTATACTGTACTTTTGTGATATCACCCCCCCCCCCAAAAAAAAAAAAAAGGAGAGGCTGGATCCGCCCCTGCTCTGTATATTGTGTTAAAATAAATGAAAACCTAAAAACACAATTTTATTAATGTTATCCAGCAATTCCCCATATAGTAATTCTCGTTAAAATTCATTTATCACAATTGTAATTGTCTGAATAAATTTTTGAGTGCTACTTTAGTTAATACTTCAATATTGTTATAATTTGTATAACACAGTGTGTCCCATGATGAACTACCGTGGTCGATATCAAGAAAATTTATAAAATTTGGTAGTTTACTGAAATCGATGGGGACAATTGGGCTAAAATATTTTTAAGATGGTGGTACTTCCTGTTCTTCCGGAAGTTGATGCTTTCTTGTTTACTTTAAATGGAATACTCCCTATGGTATTTTATTTTCAGATTCAACATAAAATTATAGACATATTTCATGTATAACATTCTATACCTAAGTCTAAATCTTTTTGACATATTTTAAACTTTATGTCAAAAATGACGTTTGCAAGCTTGCGCATGTCTCTCAATTTCTCCTTTTTCCTTCTAGAAGGGAATGTACTTTAGTGATACTGTGTTGATATTTTGATAATAAATAAATATATGGTGATCTAGTCTAACATTAAATATTAACTTAAAAAATGGTTAAAAATACATTTTTTTAAAACGTAAAATCCTAATTTTCTTAGTGTTATCTTATTTAGCATTAAAAATAGGAGTAATATTAGATAGGGTTTTCTATTCAAAAAATGTATAGTTTTTGAAATAAAAGCAATTTAAAATTTTTGTATTGTAAAAACGCTTCACAGATTTTAAGTTTTGTGATTAGTTGGTCATGACGGCGAAATGCGACGACAGAAAGTAATAGAGCACTACAGAAATGTTACTATTTCTTGCCATTTGACAAATAATAATAAAAATCATGCCAGGGCGATTTAATTCTACGCACAAAGATTATTTAAATTTATTTATTTTCTATGGGGAATGTAAAAAAGTTTTATCAAGAACATGTTAGACATTTGCTGATGGATATCTAGATAAACAAGAACCGTCACGGAATACTGTTAAACGAATATTGGAAATTTTCCAAAAAATTGGCAAAAACGCATAAAAGGAGGCCTATTTTCAATGTTGAAAATGTCGAAATTGCAATTCTGGGATATTTTGCGGCATAGTCTAGGACATCGTGTTGTGGAACTCAACATCCTACCACCGCTTTCCGGCAAAACTGGACTTAAATAGAGGTCCAAGTTTGTGGAAAGTACAAGGATGTCTGGGAAAGATACCAGTGGATCCCACTAATGAGTCCACCACCGGTATCGGGACGAAACATCCATACATTTACTATGGTGGTCGAAAATAGATCGCTAGCTACATGTCCTTACTACCAGGGGGCATTGCTAATTGCGACAATCGTTAAAACAAGTGGCTCTAAAAACATGAATCTCGAAGAGCTCAATACATAGAATTCTGTTGAAACACAGCTTCCACCCTTATTTAACATCTTTCGTTCAACACCTAAGAGATACTGATTTGACGAAAAGGGTGCCATTTTACGAATTTATGTTAACGAATATACAAGACGACCCTCGATTTTTGAACAACATAATTTGGCCTTATGAAGCAAAATTTACAAAAAATGGCCTCTTTAACAGACACAGTTCCCATTCACATAAGTGATTCAAATAAATCTTCATACAGTAAGATTGAGAAATTTTCAAGAAACCCGGCAATTTAAGGCATTTTGTGTTGAAACAAAACTACATCTTTATGAAGAAAACTTAAATGGTAATTCATTAATAATAGGAAGCAAATTATGTAATAACTACTGTAGAAAAATTATATTTAAATATTCTAGAAGGGTAGACAATCAATATTTAAAGAATTTACCTCTGACGGAACACAAACACAGAACCCTTCCAGTTACCAACTTCTTACAAGCAACATTTTATGACGAGTGGATTACCAAAAATGGACCTTTTCTGTGGTCTCCTTATTCTCCTGATTTGACTGACTTAAATTATTTTATATTGGGAACGATAAAAAACATCGTTTATTGTAATTCAGTGATAATGATGGAGGATTGTAAGGCAAGGGTAAAGGACGCGTTTGAAAGTTTTTCTCCAGATTCCAGAAATCGATAGCAGTGTAATGGAACAAATATTAATTATTTTACACTGTTCAATGTGAACTATATTCCGTTAAAATGAATAATTTAATAATCACTCTGTGAATAAATTTCCCGTGGGAATAGGGTAGTTATATTTTTTTATCACTATCCACGAAAGTCTAAAGGAAAAAATAAATCAGTTATCGAACTTAACTTCTATTATCTTTGTCGTTTAAATGTTTTCTTAAAAATATATAAACTCAGTAAATTTATAAAGACATAAAACTAAAAGACCCTTTCTAAGATTTGGCTATAAATCTGTCGAAATAATCCTACTCTGATTAGGTACCAGACGTAATACGGGTAGTTTTTAACATATGGTATATGAAATACCGTTAAAATGTATTAAAATATTGAACGATTTTCCCATTATTAGGAAACAAAAGAATAATTAAATAAACTCATTATACTGTAATATAACGTTTGATTATCTTATTCTTTTAGTTATAGAAAGAAATAGAATAGTTTTATTAATTGTGTTTATATAAAAATTAAGAGTAAGACGCTCACAGGCCAATTCGTGAATCAAGCATCCGGTATAGAATAGCTAACGCCCTTAGCACGTGACGATCGAAATCTTCGAACTTTAAGGGAAAGAAATTGACGTTTACCGGGTTCCATCGGGTAATATGGGTACAAACGGGAAACAGAGGGGTGTCGAGGGATGTAAGATTCGAAGACACTGTTTTAAGGAATAGTAAATGTCAGTCACAGTTTGAATGTCGTTAAAACGGTACCATGAGTAGCAGTACCGTAGAATAATTACGTCATGGGTATAATCGTCGGGAAAGAAGGTTATCTTTGTTTAATTTGGGAAATTAAGGGATTATCGTGTGTTATTTTAGTGGGGCATTTCACGATTTTCATACGGTTGGATTAAGTAATATAAATAGCTGTTTTTCGCGTTTTATTTCTTTTTTCTGTTCGATATTTTAGTAAGCTATGTATACGTGTTTTTTCTAAATTGGTTTTTATATTTTTGGTTATTAAATCGGCCAATAGGAGCAAATTTGTTAGTTTTTTAATTATTAGGTTTAAGTTTCTCACTGTAAATGGTTCGTTTTTCTATTTATTTTTGTTAAATAGATTTAAGTGTTTTGAGAAACTTGTTTTATTGAATTTAATTAAAACCTTCATGCCAATTAACTTGCGGGCGCGCTGTTGTGAGACCTACAAAACAAGAGATGTCTTCTGACCAACTAATTAGCAGCCTTTCCTGAGTCCTGAAGTTCTGAGTCATGGTTTTGGTAAGCTTAAATAACCTTAGTTGTTTGGTACTAAATCTGCAAGAAAGAAGATGAACGACCAGACTTCCAGAGTGCCTTTATTACTGTGAAATTTAATTATAGGTTATCAAAATAGCTACTAATTAATATGGGGCAAAAAATGATTATAGATAAAATTATTAACGCTACCTCAATAAGTCATTTGCAGGAGTCTATAATCAAATTCTGTCACAGCATCACTTCATCATGCGACACACTATACGACAACAAACAAACATTTATATACGAAATTTAGGAAAAAATAAACTAGAAGTACGGGGTGTCCCATTTTCGACAGTTTTAGGGGGTATTGTAGTTATTATAGAAATAGCGTTGCAGTTTTCACTTTAGTGTCCTACTTTTCATTCTGATGTCAAATTTGTCATGGTTCTCTTAGTTTTTAATCTACAGGGTGATTTTGAAAACCTGTTTTTTTACGTAGAGTTCAGTGGCTTAGGCATTTTTTAAGAGGTTTAGTTTTTGAGATATTAACCAAACTTATGATTTTTTAGATATGGATTAAATATAATTTATGCTTTTTAAAAATATATAATGTGTTTATTTTATTTTGAAAAACAAGTTCAGAATTTGATATTTTCAGTAATTTACTTTATTTGTAACCGTAGGCCACGGCCAATTTACGAAAAACAAATGCAAAATTTCGACAATAATAATTATACCAAAGATTAGATACTTTGAAAGTTATTTTTAATGTTTTTCTATATTTCTAATTGTAAACACTTAATTATTATCACATTTTTTACTTTAAACAACACTGTTATTCTAAATTCAGAATATTGAAATTTGATTGCAAAGAAACATTATTTCATAAAATTAAAGTAACAAAAAGAAACACTGAAACTAAAAACAACCAAGTGTTTTTTTAAAGATAATTTTCAAAATGACGGCCGTTTTCTCGAATGTAATACCGGCACAGTTTTGTTATTCTTTTTGGAAAGACAAACCAATTACCTCACGATGTTCCGCCATAGATTCATGGTGTGCCCTATACACTTGATGTTGCATAAAACCCGAAAAAAAAAATCCGAAACTGAAAGATCGGGAGATCGTGGGGGCCACCTCACTGGCCCATTGGTACCTATCCATCTTTGAGGAATGTTATTGTCCAGAAATGGCCTTAACAGCCCAGAGTTGTAGCTCGGGGCACCGTCTTTTGAAGATAAATGGAACTGAAATGGACCAATGGAACATTTTCAAGCAATTCTAGAATAATCCTCAAAGATCTCTAGGTATCTATGTGGTGTAAGACCCCCTTCATACATTCTCTAGGCAATGCGTCGGCCCAAAATAAAACATGAGACAACAACCCCGAAGCGCCCTTGTTGTACCCTTTCGAAAATTAAATGGTGGTTTTCCGCAGACCAATATCTCGTGTTGTGCCAAAATATTCATTGGTGCGGATTTGTTCTAAATACCATTGAAAATGTTATTCGGCGCTCATCATCTCCGGGGTGTAAATGTTGCACCACTTAAAATTTATATTGATGGTATGGTATTGATGGTATTTATACTACTACACCAATTCTTCCTCTATTTTTCTACAGGATGATGAAGTTGTTGCTCCTGCGTAAAATAACACATTTGTTGCTTTTCTTTCCCTGTCTTCTTTGACGTATGTTTTAGAACGCGGCTGAATTAAAGATCCCTGATCAACTAGATTTATTTTTAAACGAGCAAATATGTCTGGAAAGAGCTGCCTTCTTTCTAGATACCTAACATGAACAAAAATATCTCCAAATATGAGAAGTTCTCCTAATGATGACGCTTTAAATACATTACCTATTGAAATATAATTCAGAAGCTTCTTGGAGACTTTCATTGCTTTGTATTAAACATACTAACATATCATACTTTTCATAATTATCATAAGCAGCCATTTTAAAGGCAAAATAAATAAAAAGCAAAATAAAAACACCCACGTAACAAAAATATTTCATAAATAAAAAACAGTGAAATTTCAGATATCCGCCTTTTGTGTCCTATAAATTGGCTATGGTCCACTATTACAAATAACATAAATTATTGAAAATATAAAAATCTGACCTTGTTTTTCAAAAAAAAATAAACACAATATATATTTTTGAAAAATCTTAATTATACTTAATCAATATCTAAAATAATGTACAGGATGCCCTATTTAAAAAATCATAATTTTGCTTAATATCTCAAAAACTAAACTTTTTAGAAAAAGCCTGACTGAGCCACTGAACTCTACGTAAAAAAACTCTATAAAAATCAATTTTAACACACTAGATGTGCTTAAAAAACGAAAATTTTCAGAATCACCCTGTAAGTTAAAAACTAGGAGAGCCATGATAAATTTGACACCGGAATCTTTCGTTCCGTGGCAAAGTAGGGCACAAAGTAAAGACATCTTTGATAATAACTCCAATACCCCCTGAAAGTGTCGAAAATGGGACACCCCGTACAGTTTTGATGAATAGTTGTCTCCCAAAAATAAACATAGTTTTCCAGTAATTAAAGAAAATAATTTTTATTCTTATATTTTTAACGTTCGAAACTTTACTAATTACTGAAATAAAACCATTTATTGCGAACTAAGACCAGTTTTAAAATTAATCTTGTTAATGAATTAGTGGGTAAGGATCTCATATTGTCCGAATCTCCCACATAAGTTTCTATTGCTTTATCTTCGCCTACATGTTGGAAATTTGCCTTTGTTACAGATTAGGGAATGATGATCTATCTGCTTTAAATTACATGCCTCCATTGAAAGATTATTTCCGATCGATAACTACACCACTTTCTAAGGCTCATTTATAATAATGAAAAGGGGGTTGAATCGTAAAAGTAAAGTGGGTAAAGTGGTTTAATTTATTTTTCATGTAAAATACAGTCACGATACGTCCTATACTTATTGCCTTGGTAGTGTTTGCTTTAAATCAAACAAATAATTAGCAGGTGGTTGACGAAAAATAACAAAAGGTCAAAAACGGTAAAAACATGTTAATTAATAGTGGTATATTGATCTATTCAGATTACTATGATCAAATTGCGTGGAATGCTGAAAGATGGCGCTATTTGTATTCAATTATTTATTTCGTTCGATATAAGTTTCTTAAAGGATCCGTGTTACCTGTAGCTAGAGATTAAGAGAAGCAATGGGTACACCGACACCTGGAGCGGAAACACTAATGCTGTTATAACTGGAGGATTGTAAAAGCCACGGTCTGGAAACCAAAAGACACATTGCGAATTTCTGTTGATTGTAGCTTCACTACAGTTGACAGAAACAAAAATCGTAGAAATCTTAAATTCAGGGAGGGTTTTAGCTGGCAGGAATCCGGGACTACATTCACACTTCGTGAAAGTATCTATGCATGATTTCCCCTCCTCTGAAAAAAAAGTAAGTAGGTATGCTACCCAAACAAGTAACACTACCCAAATGTCACTTAACGATCCGAAAGAAACTTTCCACATCTATAGAACATCAAAAAATATTCAACCCCTATTTTTCATTTTTCGTCAATAAGATTTCTACGGGTAGGAACCACCCCTGGTCTTAATAAAAACTTAATCAAGAATTATAAGATTTGTTAAGTAGATGTAATTAATATATTAATAAATAATAATAATATTACTTTTGTTAAGTCATAAGATGCATTTATTATTACCTTATTTTTTTTGGGCGGATGGGAAAGGGAAGAGTCGAGAACATTTTTAAAAATCATAAAAGGGTCTCAATTAAAAAAAGGTTGGAAATCACTGACCTAAAAAGTAATTTTTACCACTGAACAATACTATTATTGTTCGGCCGCGCCGAAGATCGATCCTGGGGTCTTAGAATTGATAGGTCATTCAATTTTAAAACTTTATTATCATATACTTTATTACAAAATACGATTGCAATTATATATAAGTGTATATGTAGAAACTTTTACCTCTTTCAACGCTGTCTCAGTCTGAGAGGCGGGATAGGACAGCAGCAACAGCTGTATCAGTGATGTTTGTTGATAGCAATGTGAATTTTGTTTTTTGTTGGCAAGATCTGGGTTTGCAACCTTTGACCACCTTCCTTTTGTTTAAAAATTCCTATTGCTTAAAAGTGTATTAATGAGTTATTTCTTCTGTAATTCTGTCATTTAGGGAAAATTATGTAAAGAAATTCTTTTAATGAAAATGAAACATTGGAAGACAAGATTCTTCCCAGTTCCTCAACTTGTTACAGACATGCTGCCAAGAAGATGATGTTTCGGCCTACGTTCAATATTTAAATATCTTGTACGTAGGCCTTAAAAGATATTTTGATCATGGAAATACCACAATGGATTATCACAACCATTTGGTAACACTGATAAATCGGATGTTATATTGCAAGAAGAACTGATCGGAATAAATACTACTGAAGAATTGAAATTACAGTCTTGAAATGGATATCAGCAATTTTGGCTTCAGAGAGACATTTCTATTACTTATCCTGCATTGTAAACAGCCACAAGAAAGTTTTTGGTACTTTTCATCTTCATTCCTTATGAAAAAGGGTTTCAGTGCGGTAGCAAATATTCTTTAAAGAAAATAACCACATTGTATATCATAGGCCGAAGAGATTTAAGAATAAATCTGAGAAACTTGAAGTCAAATTTTTAAAATTTGCTGCCAAAGCATCAGGCTCATTCTTCCTATTACAATCATCGCCAAAGTTTATGTCAGGTTGAGAACTATGTGCCGAACGAATTTTTAGTTCTGCACACCGACGTCAACATGTCATAAAATTTTACGAGTAGTGTATGTAAGTGTGTATTTAGTATATGTAAGAATGAATTTTACAAGATTAGATTTTGGCTCGTTTTAATCAATAAACCATCGATACCTAAGCCTCATTGGGTCTTTACATCGCAACATAGCTCCAGGCCATTCGAATCCAATTGCATTTGTAAATTAAAGCAACCTCGTTACTTGAACTTGCCTAACTGCTTCCGCCAACAAAATTGTATTTCCGAACACTGGACAATCTCTAAGGATATAGTCAAGACTTTTATCTTCCAGACACCATCTGCACGTCAGATCATCTACGATACCAATCTTATGAAGATGGTCCCTCAGGTGACAACATCGTGTCAACAGTTTTACTACATTTCGCAGCTCTTTCCTTTCTTAGTAGAGAAGATCCCTAGTAAACCGGGCGCTAAGTCCAGTTAAATATTCCTTGGCACACCTCATTGCAGGAAATCCTCTACACAGTCAATAAATTTGCTTTCCAACTAAAATTTTAATTATCTTTTACCAACGGCAATTGAGACTGGTAGAATTTGTTGGGGTGTATATGATTTAATCATGGACTCCATATTTGCCGAACGATCTGCTTTCTCATTCCCATGTATACTCGAGTGATCTAGAATCCATACGAGTCTAATTGTGCAGCCGTTGCTTGTCAGGCTGTTCAGTTCATCCTTGCACACACCAGTCGTGAAGTTACGATACGAGACTTCAGTGCCATAATTGCAGTATTATCTTCTGAGTATATATTTATTACCCTATTCCTGTTTACGTTCCTCTCACAGAGATGACCACACTACAGAATAGCATAAATTTTCACTTATAAAGATCACTGCACGTTGTCCGAGGAAGTTGAACTCACTGAATTCCGTAATCCTCCCGAACACTCCGCCTCGAGTTGTTTAATTTTACTCCCCCGCCTAGTCCTCTCTATTTGGAAAGAGTACCTCAAGAGAGTGATTAGATTTCAAAAGTGGCATCAAGTAATCTGCTTGTATTTGAGTGATGGTTACCTCTCCACCACGTTTCCTCAGACACCTGAGTAATCGCCTGTTCTAGTTCAAGGCCTCGTTTTCTACGTATAAATAGAGAGAGTAGGTTCACCAGGACATTCAAAGCCCTAATGGGGCAGTTCCCATCGCACTTAATACCCCCACATAAGCAATTCCTTAAACTTTGTCAAATTGAAAACGATGTTTGCGCTTCGTTGTACTAGCGTATAATAGCAGCGTACGTGATCATGGGACAAATCACCACAATGTATATCCGAAATAACACTCTTGGTGTCAGCCTCATGTACACTAAAAGGCTCGTTTACAAGCCCAGAAAGCACATGTGACCCTCTTGCCTTGAGCCTCAATATAGTCATTCCAGCTCAGTGGTGAGTCCAGAATTACTCCAAGGTAGTTAACTGTTCTCTTGTATTCAAGATACCTTCCCGACAATGTAATCGTGGGAAGTCTCCCCGTTTTTTTCTTTTTTGTAAACAGTACCACCTCGATTTGGAGTTTATACCAAGCCCTTTATGCGGCACCATGGCTTCGCGATCCGGAAGGCCTGCATCGTTGATCCTCCAGGCCTCGGATACCGCGACTAGGGCACAAATTAAGCCAGTCGTCGGTGTAGGCCTATGTATACAAACCAGCTTCGCCGTATTGGAGATATTAGGAAAACGTCAACAGTATTTGTTGTTAGACTAACATTTTTCATATTATTTACTCGCAGAATGCACTCTGTCACCAAACTGAGACTACATAGGCCAAAAATAAAGTCGATAAAATTTAATATTCGAACGACAAAGAGGGTATACGGAAAAAAGGAAAAAATGGCTCGTGGCCTATGGGACACAATAGTTTGGGAATCTCTACTCTAGAATATCACTGGCATAATAACGTATCCGGTTCTCACTGTGCAGCAATATAATGGTAAGTCCAAATTTAAAATACTGTGTTTAATTTAAATTATGATGATAAAATAAAAAAAGCAATAAATAAGAACACTCCTTCGAAATTTTTATTTTTCCAGTAAAATGTTAGGGCAACTTTTTAAAATGTTGTAAGAAATATTTGAAAATATTGTTTTATTTGCTTTAAAACACACTCCCCGATTTAAAGATTATTTCCAATCGATAAAGACACTTTCTTTACTTCATTTATAATGAAAAAGGGAATTGAACGGCAGAAGTAAAGTGGTTTCATTTTATTTTAATGTAAAATACCGCCACGACATTCCCTATACTTACTTGTTCGGCATTCTGTCAGTATATGTTTTGAACCTGATAAATATTAGGGAGAAAGTGTTGCACAGACGTAAATATAATATTTGTTTTGAGGGTTTTAGTGTGACATTTCTATCGTTTTTTTTCGGAGAAACATTTTTATTTAGCCCGATGTTAAGCCAATACGGGACGTGGAACACCAACATTTAAAATAAGGTAAATTCTTAAATTTTCGCACATCGTATATATATATATATATATATATTATATATATATATATATATACATATATATATATATATATATATATATATATATATATATATATATATATATATATATATATATATATATATATGTTTATGCGGCTTTCACGGATCCCTCCGTGTGAGATGCAATAGCAGTGGATATATCCACATTATGCCGTTGTAGTGCTGAAATCACATTCAGCAAACGTATAACTATATGCAGCTCCGTGCATGAATGAAGTAAAATGCAAACAGTAAATGCAAAATTCGTTCCAACCATATCCTTTCCATGTTAGAGGTTGCACAGTTTGAAAAAATTGCTAAGGAACACAATTTATCCTATTCCACCACCATCGAGATGATGGCCTACCTGTACCACCATACCGAGAAGAAAGTCAAAACTTACCCTCCACTCGCCACAGTGATACGGCAGAGGTACATGTTTCGTCTCTACTAAACTCCTCAAGGTACCGACATGCACAGCCAGATGCATGTCGGTACCCTGATGCCCCAGTGATCCGGGGAGAAAAAAAATGTCGCATAATACATAACCTCAAATATAGACTAAAGTCACGTTTTTTACACTTTTAGATTAGGGTATTTAAAAAACCCAATATGAGAGAGTAATTCTGAGGCCAGATTCAAATTCAGAAACCCAAAATCTACAAGAAATGGCTATTCTTATTCAATGTACAGATTTCACGTCATGCTGTGTTATATTTACGTTTTTTGGTCTCTTTTGTTCTGTGTTTGAAAATAGAGTGTTAAACGGGCAAAAAGTTTTTGGAAACATCGGCAGTTTTATTGCCCTATTAAGTTATTATTAACATTACACAGGTCATTCATAGTATAGGGTCGTCTTTTAATGTGAATCATTTCTTTAATTGTTCTGTTTTGGTAATTAGGTAAACCTAAAAACGCAATGTTGTTGAAATCCATATTATATTATGTAAATTATCTATTGCATGTTTGGCTAAGGCAATTTTAATATCATTATTGTGAAGTTTAATTGTCTTTTATTATGTTTTTTATATAATGTTTTGTTTGACCAACATATGTTTACTGATAATCTAAAGAATTGATTTTATAAATGATATTTGTTTATTCGGGTTTAAGTTTTGCATACAGGTTTTTGAAATTGAAGATTGTTTTTCAGCGAATTATGTATCATATGGTTTTAATATTTTTTTTTATGGGGCTTGAAATTTCTTATATATAAAGCAACGGCTGCGTGTTTTTGGGAAAAAATATTATTTCTTATTGGTTTATTATCGTTTAAGAATTTTTCTATTCGTCTTTTCATTGCGGGTTCAATAAATTTTTTGCTGTAATTATTTTTTGCTAAAGTGTCTTTAACTTTTTTGTATTTTGAGGTCTAAATTGCGATTGGGAAAACTTAATAGCTTTATCGGTTAGTGTTATGACGACACTTTTTTTATATTTTTTAGATGCTACAGAGATTGTTAAATACCTTTAATCTTACGGGAAGGAAATATCATATGATTATTTCAGCCGAAAAAACTAAATGTATGACAACCTCAAAAGAACCCCTCCAATGCAAACTAGAACTAGACGGTCGAATAATACAACAAGAAATGAGTTTCAAATATCTAGGAATCGACATAACTAGTTATGGCAACATCGAAAATGAAGTAAGAGGGCAGGTCGCCAAAGCAAAGATCTGGCGAAACAGACACTTATAACAAGAAACAAAGGTTCGGATCTACAAAACCACAATTAGACTTAATATGACATACACCTCAGAAACACGGCCAGAGACGACAAAAACGAAACAACTATTGGAGACTACAGAAATGAGAATACTTCGACGAATAACAGGAAAAACGCTACTAGACAGAGAAAGAAGCGATAACATCAGGCAATCATGCAACACAGACTGCATTAATGAGTGGGTCCTACAACGTAAGACACAATGGAACAAACACATAAGCCGAATGACAGAGGATAGACTAGTAAGGATCGCACGAGATAAATCGCCTAGTGGTACACGCAGTAGAGGTCGACCGCGGAAAAGGTGGAGCGATAATTTAAGTCCAGAATGAGGAAAATCGAAGAAGTGACAGGTCAGGGACCTATTATAAAAGGTAGAAGAAGAAAAAGGAAATTAATGGCTTCCTAACTTTCTTTATCTACTGCAAACTAGATTCTATTTTAATAAGTAATAAATTTATTGAGGGTATACTGAATTTTGTCGTGATGTGTAATACACAGTAATTGGCGTAATTTGAAAAAAATGGTTTGTAATCTAGTTGTTTGCTAAAATCTTCTAGAAGCTCCATGACCGGATTTGCTATTGTTGCACAGAATGACAAACCTATGGCAATACAGTAAATTGGTAAATAGAATAAATTTTGAAAGCGGAAAATGGTTTGTGTTAAATTTAATTTGGTGGCTACAAATAACGTAAAACAAATTCCTGTTCATATTTACTGTTTAATTATCTGAATATATAATAAAATAAATGACAGAGGAAGAATAAATTAATGTATTAATTCCATATGAGCTAATGTTATGACCGAAACTTAAAAAAGGAAAATCTAATTAGTAACTTCACGGTCAACAAAACGAAACAACATTAAAATATACAGAGTGTCCGGAAAAATGTGGGAAATCTCCCGGATATGAAAAAAGCACGTAAAACGAATATTACAAGGTCATATAAACTTTTTTCGCATAGGCCTCCTCTTAGGAGAGCAAAGAGCCTTATTGGAATCAAGTTTTTTACACATAATTACTGAACCACGAGGTATATTTTTTTTAATACGATGTACACCAGGTAAGATCCTTCATATTAATATCAAAGAAAGTGTTGTGAATTACTCATAGCTGCAGGGACGGACCCATTTTATTTACGCCCTGTATGATGAAGACCAGCAATTTTTTGATTGGACCATTCGTATTGCCAGCACGACTGAATGAAGAAACTTATTTGGAATTCCTCCAGAATGCTTGTCACGATTTAGTAGTGCACTTACCACTTAAACACGCCGAAACATGTACTATATGCACGACGAGGCACCACCTCATTTCAGAGTTGCTGTGCGGGAGCACCTGAATAATTTCTATCCAAACCGTTGGATAGATAGAGAAAGACCTATTGCCCGGTCTCCTCGATCTCCCGACCTAATGCCGTTGGATTTTTACCTATAGGGACACATCAAAGCCTTGGTACATTTCACTCCGGTCGATAATAGGGAGGAACATCTACGAAGAATCACATTTTATTGTGATAAAATAAGAAACAATACTGAGTTAATCTGACGGGTACAGCAGTCCTCAATTTGTCGTGTCTGCGAGTGTTTCACGGAGCCCATATTGAACCTTCTTACGAAGTATTTAACTAAGTAGTTAGTTTAACTGTTTATTGAAACTATAGTGATAAAGGAGCATTCCTCCTTTCCATATTTCACTCGGCAGAAGTTAGGGAACTAACAGTGTAAATAAAAGGAGGTTTTTTTAGAAACGGTTAGGATTAGCGACATGAATGAAGAGTACTTAATTTTTAGTCAATAGTTAAATATATGTAAAAAATCTTGTCCAAAGTTCTTATCAAACAGAGCAAAAAAAATGGGGTGATGTCCGTCCTCCTGCTGTGTAGTGAATAGTAATTTGAAGAGTCTTACCTGGTATACATCATATTAAAAAAAATTGAAATATACCTGGTGGTTCAATAATTACGTATAAAAACTTGATTCCATTGCAGCTCTTTGAGAGCCCATATCTCTGAAGAGGAGGCCTATACGAAATAAGTTTATATGAACTGGTAGTATCCCGTTCACGTGTTTTTTCATATCCTGGAGATTTTCCACATTTTCCCGAACACTTTGTATAAAGAACAAATTCTAATTCATTATTGCCAGTGGTTAGATATTGGTAAACGAATTCAGAGGGTTATTTATCTTTATTATCTAATTACCCTAAAAAATAAATGCTTTTTTAAATTTCTACCCCTAAAAGGGTGGAAAAAGAATCCAATTTTTTTCAAATTAGATCGAGATAAAATAGAAGTAAATAAATTTAAAAATTAACAGCTATATAAAGGGTGTTTTTTTATAGAGGTATAAAACTTTAAGTTGGCAAAACTTTTATAACTGGCGGCCATTTTGTCAGCTGTCAAGTGATTTATGTTTAGTTTGGTTTGGCATTTCAACATGAATAGACTGACGCCTGAACAACGCTTCCAAATTGTGCAAATTTATTTTGAAAATTATGGTTCTGTTCGAAATACGTATCGCGCACTACGTCCATTTTACGGTCAACATAATCGTCCATCAGAGCAATTAATTCGATTAACTATGGAACGTTTTCGCACCACGTTTACTCTAAAAGATAATACGTATCCACAGATACGTCGTACAGTGTGTACAGAAGAAGTCATTGCTGCTGTAGAGCGTAGCGTAGAGGAAGACCCGAATCAGTCTATCCACCATCGTGCACAGGAATTGCATATGTGTCCATTCACTTTATGGAAGATTTTGCGGAAAGATCTTGGTTTGCGTGCTTACAAAATCCAACTCGTGCAAGAATTGAAGCCACACGATCACCTAGCAAGGCGTAGATTCGGTGAATGGGCCCAAAACAAGATTGCCGTTGATCCCGATTTTCATAAGCGAATTTTGTTTAGCGATGAAGCTCACTTTTGTTTGAATGGATACATCAATAAACAAAACTGCCGTATTTGGAGTGATGATAATCCTCAAGTGTATGTTGAGACACCGTTACATCCAGAAAAACTGACTATTTGGTGTGCTTTATGGGCTGGTCGAATCATTGGTCCGTATTTCTTTAAAAACGATGCTGGTCAGAACGTTACAGTCAATGGTGACCGCTATAGAGCCATGATTACTGACTTTTTCGTTCATCAATTGAACAACCATGATGTGCAGGAGCTGTGGTTTCAACAAGACGGCGCAACATGTCACACAGCTCGTGCCACAACCGCATAGTTTCACGTTTCGGACCCGTGAATTGGCCTCCAAGATCATGCGACTTAACGCCACTAGACTTTTTTCTGTGGGGATATGTGAAGTCGCTAGTCTACGCCGATAAGCCCGAAACGATTGATCACTTGGAGGACAAAATTCGCCGCTTTATTGCCGATATACGGTCACAAATGTTGGAAAAAGTCATCGAAAATTAGTTCTCCAGATTAGACTACGTCCGAGCCAGCCGTGGCGGTCATATGCCAAAAGTCATATTTAAATTATAATGCCAGAAGGTTATCTTTCGAATAAAGTAAAGTTCATGTCAATTTAAAAAATTCATCTTTGTTTTATTCCATTTAAAATTCTATACCTCTATAAAAAAAAACACCCTTTATTATATATAATTTGTAGTGTTAAAGAATCGATAAGTTGTTTTACAATAAATATGGTAATTTAGAAGTCACAGATAGACGAACGGACGGACGGAAAACGAAAGCAATCCCCTTGCTTTCAAATAAGTTCCGGAACAGAACTCTAGGTAAAACGCCCTTCGGCGAATTCTTGAACTTAAATTAATTACCATACTGCATAAAGTCAAAAACTATTTCGGGTACGAAACGATTTATAACAGCTTTCTTGTTAATGCCAGCCCTCGTCACCCAGACTGACCCGCTACCCTTACATCTGCTGTAAATATAAGGGTGATTGGTTGTATTTGCACCCCGTCTTTTATTCGCTTGTCTCAGTCATAAAATATGAGCAAGTTGAAAAATAACTCTAAATTGTTAGAAAAAAATTTTATTCGTTTTAGTAGCAATTATTTAAAACTACGTGATTTTAACACGTTTCCGCACTTATGGTTCAATTACAATAATCACGCATCGAAAATAAGAATAAAATAACGATATTCGATTTATCCTTTTAGACAATGCTTAGTGAAACTGTTAAGATGAAAACAAAACAGCTTGTGTTTAATTTCTATGAGTATTTCGAGTTGAAAAACAGAAACGTTGGTTCTGTTTTATCTATCTAAGAGAAAGAAAAAAAAATTTTTGGAAACAAATATTTTTAACTTGGTATCCAGGCGCGGACCCAAGGGAGGGCGGTGGGGGCGATCGCCCCCCCCCCCCCCAAGAGCTTTGGTTTCAGGAAAATAGATCCGATTCTGCCACTTATACTACAGTTTATTCAAGAACTAGAGAGAGTTATAAATCATTTTTTACCCTTTTTTTTCTTCGCAAACTACCTGTGTTCTTTAGTCTGGTGTCTTTGGCAAAATCTGTTAGACACATATATTTTTCATAGGCGTGGGTTAGAAATTTTATAATCAAAAATACCGGTCTATAATAATGGACTATTTGGTTGGATAACAATAGATATTTAGATGTGTGAAGTGTTAAAAAGGATTTTAATCCTTGTCATAGGCGTAAGAAGGAGGTTTATTTTATCACTAAGTATTTATGGCATAGAATATTATTTCGGTAATAAACTTAAAATAAAAAGTCTTTATAATATTATTTAATGTCTTATGATTTCTTAATAATTCACATACATTAGAAAATATAGCAAATTTTGACATATTTCACACAAATCACAACTGTATTTTTATTATTTTTAATTTTGGCCTAGAAACCGTCTTAGGCACATTCCGACTAAAACGTAGCCTTTTTCTCTCAAAAAATTAAATACTAACAAAATACCCATTGTCAAAAATACAAGAAGTTAAACATATATAAAAAAATAAATTCGTTCATAGAATATTAAAATTTTTTTGGGGATATTGGTCATTTTATTATTAATTAAAAACATTTTTTGGATATTTGACGTTTCAGTTTATCTATTTCTGAATCTATCTGCAGAATTAAAATTAAACACTAAAAAAGGATTGAAATTAATTAATTTTTATATGTTACAGAAAATTTAAATAATAAATTGTGTTTACGTTGGTAAACATTACGTATCTAATTCGTAATCAAAGTCAGTGAAGTTATCTTCGCTCAAATTAATTATAATTGGTTCCTCTATCTCATCGATCATGAGATCCAGTTTTATTCTTTTATTATATGGATTTTTCCCAATTTTCTGCATTAACTTTATTCAGAAAATCTTTCAAAAGTTAAATTACTAATTTTGTAAGTTGTGTTATTTCTAGCAAATCCACCTTTTACTTGAGAGAGATGTTTCCTTCTCCAACGGACATTTTCTAGACAATTTATAAAAACAGATTTCCTATCTGGTTTTTTCAAGCAAAAATTAAGTTCTCTGAGCAATTTCCAGAGCTTGGTTCTTTTATTTTCAGGTAAATCCCGATCTTTATTGATTTCAGGTAGAATTTTTTCGACAGTTGGGATCTACTTCTCATAATAAAATGTGTGTACAACTTCTTTTATAGTAGTTTACATCTCTTCTTTCAACGAGGTTTTTCGCCTGCCCATGATCGAATGTAGCTTGGGCACACTAACAATTCCAGTCGTTTTTTCTCCTTCATTGTTCCGTTCATAGTAGATATTCCAACTCCTGTCATCTTGGAACACATCTCAATAATAGAGTTTTTAATATTATTATCTAGATATTGATATCGTAAGACATCATAAACATTCATCGTAATTAGTCTTTCGTTGAGGAAAAAATGCCCTGTTTAACGATTTTGGAATAAATATAGAGGTGGGTCTCTCACTAAGCTCAAATAATATATAAAAACAAGCACAAACAAGATAAATTACTAAGGACACACTGTAAGGTGTACTTTGCTCACTGACAGAAATTAAGTTGAACTATCAGAAATTTTATTGTAGCAGTAAATTTGTAAAAGCTTATAATATTTAAATATAATTAAATATAATTAGATTTACGGCAGTCCTCAGTTACCTGCGGCACTGGAGCAGGTACGTTAGAGATTTCGGTAACAGTTTTATTACTCTCTCTAGTTCTTGAATAGAGTATAGGATTCTGCATTTTATATTAGGAATATATATGCTGCTGGCACTCCCGTTGACAACTTGTTTTTCTTGAGATCCCCCCCTCCCCCCGAGAGCTTTGAATTCAGGAAAATAGACCCGATTTTGTCTCTTACACTAGGAATGTGTATGCTGCTCGCACCTTCCCTCTCTGTCGGCAACTTGTTTTTTTCTTGTGATGTCTCCTCCCCCCAATAGCTTTAAATTCAGAAAAATAGTCTTTTACACTAGAAATGGGAATGTTGCCTTCCCCGTCGACAATTTGCTTACACTTGCCATACTGTACTTTTGTGATATCACCGCTAACCCCCCCCCCCCCAACCCAAGTAGACAGACTGGATCCGCCCCTGTTGGTATCACTATTTCGCTCTTAAAATTTCAACGAAAACTCTACGTGCTATTAGAAAATGGAAAGAAAATGATTTAACTTTTATCATCCTTCTGAAAAAAAAAAACCTCGGGAGAAACAAAAAACTGAACGAAAAAACCAAAATGAAAGTATGAACTATATTCGTCAAGAAAGTAAGACTATAATATCCGTTTTGATGATCTTGAAGTATATTTTTTGTCACTACGAAGACTAAATCCATATTTAAAAATATATCATTTTATCTTTTTAGAAAAGCAAGTTACTCTAAAAGAATCATCTTAAGTGTTCTAGGATTCAATACAAAAATAATGGTAACAGAAAGACACTAATTGAGAGTACAAGCATTGCTTCTTCAAGAGATATGATAGTAACAACTTATTGTTGTCTATGCTGGCTTTATGAGAGGTTCTGCTCACGGAGCAAGTTTGTTATTTGACCTTAGATTATTATGGTGAAATGAATAGTAAAAATTTTTACGAAGGGAGTCAAGATAATGCACCATCTGCTAGTATTAGAAATATTATAAAGTTTGATGACTAATTAACTAAGCTTCAGTTATTAGAACCTGCAAAAAGAAATCGAAAAGGAAATATATCGGAAATAAGAGAAATAAAGTGGGATATTGCACGGACAATCTATTTATTCTTCAGCAAATAATAAAACTAAGGATTTGCGTTTCGACAAAAAGTACATATCGCCTTTATTGATTTGAGAAAAGCATGAGTGCACTGTGGATTTAAAATTTCAGGCATGAACCAACATCTGCTGAAATTATTAGCTGGTCTTAGAGGCTGGAGGGATCAGTATTATAGACCTGTGGAAAATCAAACTTTACTTACCATATATTTCACTGAGGACCACCATGTGTTGGTCTAAGTTTGATATGCTATATAATTCATGATCAAAAGGTTGTATGTCGAGTATGTAACTCAGACGAAAGGTATGAAATAATAATCAATGACAGGCGGAGGAATTAAAATACCTAGAAGCGTACGTAGATAATAAAGAGGCCTAGATAAAACCGAAATTAGGAAAAGAATTCTGCAAAACACAAAGATAATAGATTGCCTCAAATCATTGTGATGGGGTAGCAATATCTCTAATAGAACAAAAGATAGGATAGATCAAGTAATGATCGAAGATGTGCGAAGAGTCTCGAAATAAGTTGGAGAACGAATAACGAGACAACATCCCGAATGAATGATAGAACTATAGTCACAGAAGCAATATGATGAAGGACTAAAAGGGTATGAATATCTACCAAGAATTCCTGAAGAATGTTATTTAAATCAATTGGAACTGCAGTGAAGAAGAAGATAAAGGTCTCAACGATCGTGGAATAAAGGAATTGGACAACCTATTGATACTCGTGACCTAGATGAGGAACCTGTCTGCAAATTTATAGAATCGTGGAGATGAGCCCACGGAATGAGGTATGCCAAGGAACAGATACTTGTACTTAGCCTACGGCTTACTAGAGAGCTTCTCTTCTTAGGAATGAAAGACCGTAAATTGTAATGGGACTATTGACTGGATATTGTCACTTGAGAGGTCATCTTCATAAGATTGGTGTCGTAGATGACCCAATGTGCCCATAGTGTCTGGAGGAGGATGAAACTGTTGATCATGTCTCAGAGAGTACCCAGCACTCAACGGACTGCGGTAGAGACATTTAGAAGATACAATTTTGTCACCGAACGCCGTTAGGAAAATTCAGTTAAAGAAGTTGCTTGGATTCGCAATGTTGATCGGCCTCGAATGATCTGCAGTTATGATGAGATCTAAAGAACCCAACAAAGCCTCGGCATCGATAGTCAAGTATCGCCCTCTTTTGTTCTTTCATTCATTCTTTGATTCATGCCTGGAATCGAGAGACTTGGATAACGTTAAGAGAACTACAAAAATAAGCCATCTTTAAACGCTAGTTACATATACGGCACATATTTTTCTTCAAGTGCCGTCTCCTTTGAGAAGGTTGAGTATCATTACAGCTATTCTTATCTTTGAAATTGCAGCTCTAAACAATTCAGTGGATCTGCAGTTGTACCACTTTCTCAAGTTGTTCGACCATGAAATACGTCGTCTTCCTAAAATCCATTTTTCACGAATCTTACCCTGAATGATAAATTGTAAAAGAGCGTATTTTTCTCCTTTTATAACATGACCTAGGTATTGTAACTTTATTATTTTTATTGTGTTTAATATTTCTTTTCCTTTCCCAATTCCCAGTACCTTTATGTTTGATATTTTATCTATCCATCTTATCTTCAGAATCCTCCTGTATGCCCACATTTCTAATGTCTCCAGATGATTAGGGATGTCCTGTTTTAGCGTCCAAGCTTCCATCCCGTAGAGCCGCACCGAGAATACATAACATCTTAACATCCTGATGTTGATATGTAGGCTAATATCTTTACCACAAAATACCTTCCTCATCTTATTAAATATATTTCTGGCTTGTCCGATACGTATCCCAATTTCTTCGGTATTGGTTTCATTAACAACTGTTCGCAGATACTTATATTTCTTTACATTTTCTACTGGTTGTTCTTTGATCCATAGACTCTCTTGGTGTTGATGTGATTTTGTTATGGTCATGAATTATTTTTTTTGCATTCATATTGAGGCCACATTCTTCACTGCTCACTATTACCTAATCTACTAATTTCTGTAGGTCTCCTAATGACCCTGCAGTGAGAATGGTGTCATCTGCGTATCTGATCTTATTAATAACTCTTTCGTTTACTTTTATTCTAATTGTTGTTTCTTCTAGTGCTTTCTGAATAATGTCCTCCGAGTACAAGTTAAATAGTCACTTAAAAGCATTCACGCTTGTCTTACACCACGCTTTATATCTATTTCGTCTGAAAGTTCATCGCCTAGTTTAATACCAGCCGTCTGATTAAAGTACAAATGAGCTATTATGCGTATATCCTTGCTGTCTATATACTTATTTTTCAGTAGCTATATTAGGTTGTTGTGTCGGACTTTATCAAAAGCTTTATTTTAGTCCAGAAAACAGACAATACAGGTGGATTAGTATCCATACATTCCTTAACCAACACGTTGAAACTGGGAGTCAATAAGGTCAGGTCCTATTTTTCTAAAGATTCTTTGATGTATGATTTTCAGAAATATTTTTAGAGTGTGACTCATTAGGCTGATTGTCCGATTGTCATGGCATTCTTTTGCATTAGACATTTTTGGTAGGATAATAAATATTGATTTAAGCTATTCAGTAAGTATAACAAATAGAAGAAATAGAGCAAAATGGACAAAGCAGCAATATAAGAGCATACTATAGGGGACTCTCAAATATAAAAAAGGATACCAACTAAAAGCAAGAATTTTTTTAAGAACAGACAATGGACAGCTTATAACGGAATGTACAGAGGTCATGAACACAGGGCATGAACATTTCCATCTACTGAAGCCGGATCACAACGACAACACTCTCACAAGCACAGTACAAACGGCTGAAATTCCAGATCCTTTACCAACGAAGAAGTCCAAAAAGCCATAACTAAACTTAATAATAACAAGACGCCTGGAAGTGACAATATTCCCGCCGAATGCCTAAAATATGGTGGAGAAGCCCTCTATCGAATCACGCACCATCTGATAGAAGCTATATGGCTCACAGAAGAAACACCAAATGAATGGCAAGAAGGGGTCATCGTCCACATACATAAGAAGGGTGACAAGATGAAATGCGCCAACTATCGAGGCATTACTCTGCTTAATACGGCCTATAAAGAACTCGCAATTGTATTCTTAGGAAAACTTAAACCCTATGCAGAGGAAACTATAGGTGACTATCAGTGTGGTTTTAGGGGCGGTCGCTCCACCGTAGATCAAATATTTACCATTAGACAGTTAATGGAAAAATGCTGGGAATTCAATCGACACCTTCATCAACTATTTGTGGATTTTAGACAGGCGTACGACACCATCAATAGGGTTAAATTGTGGCAAGCAATAGAGGAACTTGGCTTCCCAAAGAAATTAATCAGACTAATCCAGATGTGTGTTGGTGGCTCAAAAAGCAAAGTGAGAATTGGACAAGACCTTTCAGAGGTGTTCAATATAAATGACGGTCTCAAACCGGGTGACACTATATCCTCGTTGCTTTTTAATGTAGCTCCAGGATACGTCAACAGAAAGGCAAAAATCAAACCGCCAACCGCGATGTTTTATCATAACGGTCCCAACTTACTTTTGACTTTTGCAGATGATATAGACCTTCAATAACTTCGAAAAAAATGCGAGTAGCATTGGGCTTAAAATTAACGAAGAGAAAACTAGATATCTGTATTCCACTAGAAACAACCAACACAGAGGCAGGCTAGGCCAAAACATCACAACTGGGGACTATAACTTTGAACGCGTCAAAGAGTTCAAATATCTGGGAACAATGCTTATTGAAAACACTGACGGAACGACAGAAATTAACTGTAGAATCCAAGCAGGTAATAGGTGCCTCTACGCAGTACAAGACCTCCTAAAATCCAAGTTAACAACAAGACGTGCCAAGATAAACATATACAAGACAATAACAAAACCTGTAGTGATATATGGGTGCGAAGCTTGAACATTAACGGTAACAAATGAAGAACGGCTCCGAGTCTTCGAAAAAAGAATTCTTAGAAAAATATATGGCCCAACAGTAGATGCAACAACAAAATGATACAGAATCTGTACCAATAAAGAACTGGAGGATCTATATGGAGACACTAATATTGTACGAGAAATAAAATCTAAGCGACTGCAGTGGGCGAGACACGTAAGAAAACTACCAGATAGTCGCACAGTCAAACTCGCGTGGGAGGAAGCACCGGTAGGGAAAAGACCACTGGGACGCCCTCGCCTCCGATGGAAAGACAATATTGCCAAAGATCTAAAGGCAATGAATATTGATAATTCGCTAGATGCCATGGCAGATAGGCAGCAATGGAGGAGTATTGTGAAGTCGGCAAAGACCCACCCAGGGTTGTAAGCCATGGAGTAAGTAAGTAAGTAAGTAAGTACGTATAATTCCCATGTTGTATATTGTATTATACAGGTCTACTAATATATCGCTTTGTTCTTTCGTAATTAACTTGATTAATTCAGCTAGAACGTCGTCAGAACCTAGGTCCTTATTGCTCTTTGATATTTTGATAGCGTGTTTTACTTCTTTCCTTGTTATCTTTGGACCTTTTTAACTATCATTTCCACCTACCTCCAATTCCTCTCTCTGATTCTCAAAGAGATCTTGTATGTATTATTTTCATCTTTCTAGTTTCCCTTTTGTGTCAGGAATGATGCAACCCCCTTTTTCTAAAAGGATATTGCACCTGTTTGTACTTTTTAAACCAGCTAATTTTTTTATCTTTTTGCGTGGGTTGGGGTCATCATGTTTTTCTTGCAATTCTTATCGTGTTGATAAAAATCCAACATGTCAAAAACATAAACCTCACTGAATATCTTGAAGCTGATCTTCTTACAGCATGATCAATCGATCGCATGACGTTCTATATTATATTATTAACAAAAATTTTCATTCGAAGGCACATCTAATTCAATTGACCCAAGAACTTAAACCAAGTTACCATCTTCAGAGATAAGTTAAACAGTTTCATAAACAATCAAATTATTACATTTGGAGTGTTTTGTATAATCGTGCAGCTTTTAAGATCGAAGAAATCAAAGGGGTGCTCTTCTTAAAGTTAGAACGCTAATGATTTGTTAATTTTGATTTGGACAATATGCGATTTCAACGAGACAATCTATTGAAAGATAAATCTGGTGAACGTGTAATCTTAAGAAATTCCGGTGTGAAATGACCACCAAAATTATGCGATATATAACACCATTGGACTTTTTTCTCTGGGAACTTTTTTAAGGAATTCTTGGTTAAAATTAGGTTATTTAGTTCCAAATAAACAATTAGGTCTTTCAGACTTGCTCTAAAGTCTAACACAGAGAGGTAAAAAGGGAATTCATTTTATATAGAATTTCTGTATTCAAAAAAAAAAGACAGTTAAAGTTAAATGCACATGTGTATTGGAATAGAACAATAGTAAAGATAAACAAATCCTCACAAAACCAAACTAGGAGTTCGTGAAGCCTCGAGTAACAACTAATAATTAATAATGTAACAAAAATACAACTATAAAGACAATATTTTCTTAAAGTAGTTACCAGAAACGTATTGTGAATGATAACACACACTTTATTTGTTATATAGGGGTCGGGTAGAAAAACATCATTAATATAAACTTTCTTAATTGAAAATGATCTATGTCATACAAAAGTTTTGGCTGGGAGTAATATACATAAGAATTGAGTTTAATTTGTTCGTTTAAGTATAATACGAGATGAGAATACAAATTAAATGAAGGGGAGTTAAATTTTGATGGTGAAAGTTGTGCGTTAATTTAAATAGTTATGATTATGTTAAAAACCAATTTAAATAATATGAAAAAAAGATGAAATTTTCCTTTGTATTAAATGAGTGTTGCTTAGTTACGTGTCGCAAGTATGAGCAGCATTTTCACTATATAACAGCGGGTAGAACAAACAACATTTTTCCCAGAAATTTTATAATCTAACGATGGTGCCACAGAGAAGGGCTCAGAATAAACCCCGACAAGGCCGAGGTGGTACTCTTTACAAAACAAAGAAAATTGTGGACTCACAACTGAGCTGGAATGATCATATTGAGGCTCGAACCAACAAAGCTTGCGCTTTCTGGGCTTAGAAACGAGCCTTTGCACATGGGGGCTGACACTTAAAGTGCTATTTTGGATATACACTATGGTGATCAGCCCCACGATAAGGTACGCCGTGATTGTATGATGGCGTAGTACAACAAAGCTCAAACACAGTCTTCAACTTAACAAAGTTGAAAGAATTGTTTGTGTGGGAATATTTAGTACAATGAGGACTGCTCCCACTAGGGCTTTTAAAGTCCTGGTGAACCTACCTCGTCTTCACTTATACATAAAGAACGAAGCCCTGAAGACTGTTTATCATCTCAGTTACCTAGGTCATCTTGGAATTGGAACAGGCGGCTACTCAGATGTCTGAGAAAGCGCGGTGGAGAGGTGTGCATCACTCCCCATGCAGACAGATTACATGATGCCGGTTTTAAAACCCATCCTCTCTGGAAATATTTCTGTCAAGTAGAGAGGATTGAGAAAGAGAGCAAAATCTTCCGAAAAGTGGATCCTGGTGATATGCTGATGGATCTTGACAAGATGATGCCGGAATGTTCGGCAGGAGCACAGGAGTCAGAGCGTATTACCCTTTCGGACAACCTTCGATGATCTTTACAGCAGAAATTTATGCTATTCTGCAGTGTGCCTGTCTCTGTGAGAAGGATATAGACAGGCACAAATAACTGGACCTAGCGCACAGCGTACTAAGGAGCTTCTCTCCTTAGGAAGGAAAGAGCTGCGAATTTTGGTGGGATTGTTGACAAAACATTGTCACCTGAGGGGCCATCTTCATGAAATCGGTGTTGAAGACGACCCGACGTGCAGTTGGTGTTTGGAAGAGGATGAAACTGTTTGCCATGTCCTCAGAGTACCTAGCACTTAACGGACTGAGACAGAGATATTTCGGAGATACAATTGTGTTCCTGAAAGCAGTTGGGCAAGTTCAACTAACGAAGCTGCTTGGATTCGCAAAGGCGATCGGCCTCGAATGACCTGCAGCTATGGTGAGATGTTAAGGGCCCAATAGAAGCCTAGACGTCAATGATCCAGTATCACCACCCCTTTTTCATTGATTTATTCATTCATTCATTCATAATCTAAACTTGTTTTGGGACATACTTGGATATTCTTTTAATAAACACCGACATTTATTCATTATAAAAACTTACGCGGTTTTGCAGTATCAGAAGATAGAAACGGTTACCAAACTTGCTGACAACAGAGTAATGGTGGGTATAATTTAATTCTTCCAGCATCATTTTTATTAATAATAGTCAAATGGCAAGAAATAGTGATAATTCTGTAGTGCTTTATTATTTTCTTTCGTCGTGTTCCGCCGTCATGGCCAACTAATAATAAAACTTTAAAACCGTATTTCACAGCAATGGGCATACAATTTTTTTACCTTGAAATAATCCCTCCTAATTATAATTGATTTTGGCATTATTACGGTTCACAATTTTTTAATTGTAAAACAATTTTATTTTTATTCAAATTAATGTCTTAATAGGTCCTAACCCTTGGAATGAGGCATATTAGTACTGACTGGATTGTATTGCTAACGCCCCGATTTTATACCCTCATTTGATTTCGAGTAAAATGTATTTCAGGGAAAGTAAAAAACGAGTTTTTCCTTCTTTACTTTTTAATAAATTACGCATATTGCGTTCAGGAAATCCATATTTTATCTGGTAGATATCCTTCTTAAATTTAAAAAAATTAATACGTTAAAATCATAAATTAAGGCCATTTAGAAAAGAAAGTAGTTTTTAATAAAGTTATTATTATAATTTGATTTTTATCTAGGAAATTTTTTAAACTACTAAGTATCATCTTAATCCTTTTGGAGATATTTTTCCATTTTGACAAACTGTAAGTTACCAATCATGCAGCTAGGAAGTAAATATTAAACACAATGTATTTGCTAGTTTTGATTTTTTACTCAACTATCGTTATAAAAATTTTTAATATCTTCAAGCTTCTAGTTGTGTTTTAAATCCAAAATTCTCATTTACCTTTCTTAAAATTACCTCAAAGTTCCTAATTAAAATTTTTATAACTTACGAACACGGCCCCAAAAAAAAATTCAAGCTAGCGAACCATACTCATGTGTTCTTATGTATTTTTGGTCGGTGTCTCCGAATCAGAGGTCGAAAAAAATCTTACACCCTAAAATTATTAACTAGAGCCAAAAACACCCTTGGAATGGGGTGAAAATCATATTGAGCTACAAGAATAATTGTTCAATCTTAATAAATAAGACTATAGTGATAAGAAACTGTACTGGGTCTCATGTAATACTTATAAACAACCCTTATACAACTGATATAAACTACCCGCAAAAGGGCACGGAGAAACAAGAAAGAACCATAAATCTAGCAGGAATCTAATTTTCGTGGATGTCATGATTGGGTGGAATTGGGTAGCATTTTCAAATAGATCTAGAATCTCACGTACCATCAACATCCTATAGTGTGAGCCCTCTGAAGGGAGAAAAACTACCCCATGTAAGATTTAATAGGAAAAAAGTTGCAGTGACTTCTGTAAAAACTTAAAACGAGTGAATGTGTGTGAAAGTGAGAAAAGCTAGACTATGTTAGACGCTGAATATGTATATGTATATATATATATATATATATATATATATATATATATATATATATATATAGAATGAAGAGTCGAGCAAAAAGATTTAAAACGGCAGAAGAAAAAAGCAAGAAACGAAATTAAAATTTAATAAAAACTCTTTGGCGTGATATCCTAAGCCTAACTCTGAGTACTATGCAAATTTTACCAATCATTACGTTCGAAAAAATTGAAATAATTATAAATCTATGTTTTTTGGGTCATCGAAGATACAGGGTAGTTTTTGACACCACTGTAAGGGTGGTTTCCAGAAATTAAGCCAAAACTAATGCAGACTCTTTTCACCTTTACAAACCTCGAGAATTTCGAGGTTCCACAAAAGTCACTGCAGCTTTAGAATAATTTTTTCTCTTCTGATGGTACAATGCAGGACATTGATGGTATGTGAGATTCTAAATCTATTTGAAAGTATTACGCAACTTCAGCCAATCATGACATCCCTGAAAATTAGAATCCTGCTAGATTTAAGGTTCCTTCTTGTTCTCCGCACCCTTTAAGCTTAGGGGTAGTTTACCTCAACTGTATAGCGGTAGTTTATAAGTATTACTTCGGAACAGTGCAGTTCTTATCATTAATAGAACTCCAGCGTTTCGAGATTTTTCAGGACTTATTGCTATTTTGGTTCGAATTTTTATATATCAGGGGCAGCTATCACCACTTTTTGGGGATGCATTGCAAACCCAGTGTATGGACGCTCCTGTTTAACCTTAATTTTACATATAATACACTTCAAAATTTCGTATAGTTTGATTTATTAAGATGGAATAACTATTCTCGTAATTTAACCATATTTTCACCCCCTTAAAAGAGTGTTTTTGGCTCTAGTTCGACCTCAGATTCGGACTCAGCGACCAAAAATACATAAGGGTTTGGTTCGCTGGTCTAAAAAAAATTTATGGGCTGTATAATTGTATCAAATATCAACTCTTTAGGTCAAACAGTATTGGACAAAAAAACCGTGAATACCACCCAGAAAAATGGACATTATGTTGATTCCATGGATGCGCAATATTTCCAGTTTTGTTACAGAATACTTAAAAGGAGCAATTGAAACATTTTGAACTCAATATTTGGAATAATGTTTGCAATATTCGTTTTAATGTAAATACTTCCGGAGTGTCGACGTTAAACCTCAAAGGTTATAAAAAAATAAGTCAAATATTACAAAATATCCTAATAAACTTCAAACAAAATTTTTATTTACATTTCTTAAAATAGAAAATAAAATCTCCCACACATGAAAGCAAGATATGATATATTTTGAAAGCTGATTTTCTATGCTCTGAAAGTACACAGATGAGAGATGTTCTTAAGATACGAATATTGTTATAAAATTTAAATATAATTAAGAGGTATTGTCCGCTTGCATGCTCACGGAGCACAAAAATCCATTTTTATAAAGTATCGCTTGTCTGGCATAAAAATTAAATATTCAACATTAATAAATTTATGCAGCTTCTGTTCATTAAAGTACAGGATATTTTTTACTTCAAATGTTAGAAAAAATAGGATTCAAAGAAAAAATTCTAAAGGTGCTAAAAATTTCAAATTGGTTTCCATGAATTTTAAATTTAAAAATCAAAACAGTTTTGCCCTGAAGACATGCAAGAGGCAGAAGCCCCTTAAAAACTCTTGTTTTGCAATACTAAAATTTAAAATCATTTACTTAAAAATTAATAAATATTGGAAACTATATACTATTCCTTACAGCATTCACCGATGGGAAAATGAAGAAATATATATTTTTTTTATATTTCAGTACAGATAATCAAACTCTGTAAGGGCTTAAATTGCTGTAAATTAGAAACAGAAACAAAAATTGATGCGAATAAAAACCAGAAAGAACTGACTCAAATGTTACACATATGTTTGTTGTAAAAATAAACTGAAAAGAGAACAAATTTTAAGCCAGGTAAAAATAGTATCAGGTGTCCAGGTATGGACAAATTTGCTTGAAGTTTTAAAATTAATTTATTAATTCAAAAACACACAATATAGAAGAATTTTATGTTTTGAAAATGATTTTATCGAGGTGCCTTCCATTTCGGTCCAAACACTTTTGCAATTCAGTCTCCATGTGGTTAAAAACTGCTGAACACATCTCAGGAAGAATTCCATCAATTTCTCCAGGTATTTTTTATTTTAAGTCTTGCCAAGTCATAGGTCTATTAACATAAAGTTTACTTTTGAGGTATCCCCACAAAAAAAAAGTCCAATGGGGTAAAATCGGGAGACAAAGCTGGCCAGGTCAAGTCTCCAAAGCGAGAGGTGACCTTTTCCGGGAATCATTCGCGAACGACTTCCATAGACACTCGGCCTGAATGTGCGCTGATCAAAGCCAACAAATGATTACAGCTGAGGTACTGAAAACTCCCGAAGCATCCCACAATAACGATCACTATTTATATTCTGGACTGCGCCGCGCCGGTTCCCAAAAAAGTACGGATCGATAATTCTTGAAGCCGACATAACACACCACACAGTTACTTTTGGGCTATATAGGAGTCTTTGGTGTTTTTGCCTTAAATTCTCTGGTCCCAGTAGCGATAATTTGCGCCTGGTCACTGAACAAAATATTGTTAATTCGGTCGTTTGCAAAAAAATGGTCTATCATTGTTTCGGCGAAAGAACGGCGGTTTCTAAAGTCATTTGGGTTTGATTCTTGCACTCTTTGAATTTTGTATCGATGAAACCTCAAATATCTTCTTAAATTGTGTAAAAGATGATTTGGGCATTCATACCACTTGTGATGTTTTACGAACAGATCCACTTGGATTTCCAATTATCGTTGCACCACAACCTCAACATTCTCAGGAACAGTTACAGTCCTTGGACGACCACGGGGTTTCAAATTTACAGTTGATGATGTTTCTTTAAACCTCCTCACACACGATTTGGCCAAATTTGTACTTGGTGCGTCCTCCATACGTCTAATATGAAGTACGCACAAAAACTTCGCCTCGCAATTGTGTCGTTGCTCTTGAAGTATGCCTCAATATTGAACGCACGCAGCATACTTGACCAACGCTCCATTTTTTAAAAATTATCGGCATCGATACACTATCGAAAGACGCTAACCTGATCCCGCTACATTAAATTGTTACCAAATTATTCAAGTTTAAAAAGGCAAATTCATTTCTGAACCACTAGTACTTTTTAGTAAGTTGGTGGAGTTTAAAGGTCAGTGGTATCTACGAGTACAACTGATAGAACAAGCATTTCAAGGACTGAGGATGAATTTCTAGAAAATTCTATGATTCAAGATATTGTGGATCGTAAGTTGTAGATTGCAAATGGGTCGGTAAGGCCTTCTTGTCCTCTCTACAGCACTGCACAGATCTTTTGTACACTAAGCCGATTTAATATTAGCCCGGGATATAACTTTTCATGAAGACTATTATTTTCTGAAAGGTAGGAGTTTTCCATCTTCAGGCTTCAAGATCATCCTTCTAGGAATTTAAGTCTATTGCAGAACGTTGCCATGAAGTCACGTAGCAGATGCTGTTCTATTTTAGCTGCCCGATCGAAGATCGGCAGATATCACTCTCAGCTTTGCCCATTTTTTTAAGATGATATCTCAGAGGGTAGTGTTCTCTGAAGATATTTGTTATTACTCGAATATTTCTTTCAGGAACAACGAAAAGCATTTCAGCATTCTTTGGCGATCGATTTATGAATTTTTTCACATATCCGAGACCAGGCGTCTTATTCTACATCAGTTTTACTTGTTTTTGTTCTCAGCTTCGGAGCTCCTCCTTTATATGGATTTTGGGTAGTTCAGAAAGAGATTCTGAGCGAGGAAATAAGTTTTTGTCCCTTCTTTTGCGAGGCTGTTCATTTCTTCATTCCCTTGATTCCGTTGTGCCCTGGCTTTAGTGCTTGCCTGTACTCCCAAGTCAATTTAGACGATAGATACACGACCTAAGAACTTTTAGCATCACTAGACTATCTGACAATATGTATATTTTGGCCTTCTTAGTATTTCTATTGAGATATTCGTCTGTGCAGATTTGGATTGTTTTGTAGATGGTGAGGGTGTCTCCCAGGCAAGTTCAAAACCTAGACCTGATATTTCCACTCCAACCCCTTCTTTCAACTTTGAGCTGTCAGTAAACCATACTGTTGAATTCTTTTCTAGTCGAGGTAACTCCTCTCTGTTCTCTTGATAGCAGTTAGTTACTACTTCACAGTTCATGTCAAAATCGTAATAATATCTGTTGGTTTCGATATGAATTTTATTGGAATGGTACCCAAAATCTTCATACGTCCAGTAAAATTTCCAGGTTTGGGGTTTTCAGTTTGGAATAACTCGAGGGCAATCAATGCTGCCGCACTCATCGCAGCTATATATGGTGGAGGGAGATTCAGCAATGCCTCTATTGCTGCGGTGAGGCATGATGAGATGCCTCTGTAACTCCTACGCAGCAGCTTTTTTTGAGCAGCTATTTGGGCCATCAAGAAAGCATATGTGACCATGACTTTGACGATTGTTCCATGTGGACTTAAGATACTTTTCAGCGCCATATCTCAGGTGTTTCTTAAGTTTCTCTGGCACGTTCAGCTTGCAGCTGTAGCTTTTCATAAAATATTTTCAATGTGGCTGTTCCAGGTTAGTTTCTGGTCTGTTGCACAGCACTACTTGAATATTGTACAGTGAATAAGAACAGTCTTTCTTGTAGATTTTGGGTTCTGAATTCGAATCCGCAGAATTACTCTATCACATCAGGTTTTTTAAATATTTTAACTTAAGAGTACAAAAAATGAGATTTTATCCTATATTTGAGGTTATGTTTCACCGCGATTTTTTTTTCTCAAAAAACTATACATAATATCTTAAAGTGTAAGTCTTACTCTTCAAATGTCATTGATTTGTACAAATATATTTCTTTTTCTTCGAGATTCAATTTTGAAAATTTTAAATTGCATGAATTTTGCAATTTTTGAAAACCTTTACCTTTCGTAACCGATAAGCTCTTAAACGACAATTCTGATAAACCATGGATGTTTTAAGGCTATCAAAGCATCGCTCAATAAAAATTTATCATTAGTTTTGCAAAATAAATTTGTTTAATCTGTTACAAATTATTGCAAAATTCACTATTTTTTTAAATAAAATGTTTCATTGCATTTTACAAAAATACGTACATTTAAAGGATTCGTTACCGGTATTATGATATATTCTATTGTAAAAAAAATCATAAACAATTTTGCAATCTAAAAATACCTCAAAAATCATTAGAAAATTATGAAGAATTTATATCCAGAATTCACAAAATCATATTCTACAAATACAGTGTGCAAATGCATATCGTTAAAAAGTTTATATTTAAAATGCAAAATAATAATTAATACTTCATTTACAACAAAGTATATCGTAATAGCGAAAACGACTCCTTTGAACGTATTTATTTTTGCAAATTGCAATGGAAGCATCTATTTAAAAAATAGTAAATTTTGCAATAATTTGTTTAAACAAATTTTACAAATTTATTTTGCAAAACTAATAATAAATTTTCATTGAGCGGTACTTTGATGGCCTTAAAACATCCATGGATTATCAGAATTGTCGTTTTAAAGATTATCGTTCATGAAAGCTGAAGGGTTCAAAACTTGAAAAATTCATGCAATTTGAAATTTTTAAAATTGAATATCTCGAAGAAAAAGAATATTTGAACAAACTTAGCGGCATTTGCAAGAGAAATACTTATACTTTAAGATGCTATATATAGTTTTTTGGGAAAGAAATGGCGCGATGATACATAACCTCAAAATCGCGCTTTTTGCACTTTTAGGTTAGGATATTTAAACAATTCTGTTAATATACAAATCTCACGTGCTGTGTTATTACTTCCATTTAAAGTTGAAGCGTTGATGTTATATATAGTACTTAATTAGCAATTTATTAAGTTGATTATAGATCTTTTACTATTTTAATACACCTCTTGCATAATCATATGCAAGCAAAATTTTTAACAGTTGTTTCACGTCCCAAAATTAAAAGAATTTTTTGCGATTAAACGAAAAGGCCTGGTGTAATTTAAATCAGGGAATAAACATTCAGTCACGTGCACACTACATTCACGTGCCGAGGATCGCATCACCCCAATATATTTTTTGGTAATCCCCCATTAAATTCTATGAGATAATACCCAATTTAATCACGATAAGATTTAAGCTCCACATATTTTATAGAAATCTTTTTAAGAATATCTTTTTGTATTTCATGATAAACTTTTTTGTCAAACAGGTAATTCCCTAACTTACCA
Organism: Diaprepes abbreviatus; assembly: GCA_034092305.1. NCBI lineage: Eukaryota > Metazoa > Arthropoda > Insecta > Coleoptera > Curculionidae > Diaprepes > Diaprepes abbreviatus. The sequence goes on along the minus strand of JASJET010000225.1, from coordinate 63,897 downwards.
TGCCGATAATTTCGTTTTTACCAGACGTTTTGATAGACTTATATGTCGAATTAAGACTATATTGCCTATAAATTGTAAAGAATATAAATTATTTTCCTGATTTCAGAAAAGTGCGCTAGAAAATACACAACTAATTAACAAAATATTGATATTACACTTAGTTTAATAGCTGTTGATTTCATAATTCACTTAGTACTCTTTTTGAAGGTGGCGCGGCAGGCTTTAACTCCTGGTTATCTTAAAATTAATTTGGAGTAGATTGGTATTTTCTTCATATAAATATTGTACATATATTAAAGTGTTCCCATAGCTTTTTATTATGATGCCGCGAGACATGACAAGAGTGAAGGCGAACACATTTTGTTTAAGTTAGGAATAGTCTCTCTTCATGTCAACTTCGAAAGCAAGTCGAAATGAGATTAAATCAGAGATTTGTGTAGTCTGATCCCAGAAAATCTCATCTGGGCATGAAGATATTTTATTTAAGATGGCGGATAAATTTTTAAAAATTTCGTTGAATCAACATTTATATTTAATTAATTAATTGTTGTCTGAAACAAATTCATATTGCAGGCCAAAAAAATATTGAAACTATATAAATTTAAACATAATGTCTATTAAAGATGATTGTGTTTTTTAAAAATATGGAAACAAATAATTGTCTACTTAGAGGACTCTTAGTGTATAAAAGTTCTGGATATGAAAGAGCGAGGTTTCAACGAGTTTAATTCTGATCTTCTATCAGGTAGTTTTAAAGTAATCAAATAGTTTTGCGAAGTTCTAGTTAATCTTTCATCATCACTCATTTTATTAAATATTAATTATGTGTTCCACTATTTTTATCTCAGTTTTTCAAATATTTTGTATTAGATTTGCAAGTCACTATTATATTTAGGCAATAACTTACTATTATGTTTATATATTAAATTATACAATTATTTTTTAAAATCCCACTGGGAGAGTAAACACTACATTTTTAACTGTATAACTGCATTCACTTGACTGAAATGTGAAAACCCGGTCAAGTAAATTTAGGTATAGAGTTAAAAATGTAGTGTCCACTCTCCCAGTGGAATTTTTAAAAATACTTGTATAATATAATATTTAATATACTATGTTTTATACCACTAAATTTATTAAGAAAACAGTGACTGCAGTTTCAACTCACAGAGTCATTTTCAAACTGAATTACAAAGGTCTACCTTTGTAATTCAGTTTGAAAATGACTCTGTGAGTTGAAACTGCAGTCACTGTTTTCTTAATAAATTTAGTGGTATAAAACATAGTAGTTCCTTTTTAAACATTTCCCGAAGATGATTAACTACCACATAGTAACGGCTACCAGCATCAACTTTTTAATATTTAATATACTTTATAATGTGTTTTAATTAATCTGTAGTTAAAACAAAATTCCCTGTTCTTAATAGTAAGTTTTCAACCTGTAATTTCACACATAATAATATTAAAAATATACACTTTTGTAGAAGCCTCGGATACACACAGTTGAAAAGGATTCGAAAGAATCGAAACGTCCTGGAGTAATATAATATATACATAATAAGTATGATTACTTTATACATGTAGTTTTAATATAAAAATGAACCAGATATCCAAGAATATAACCAACTAAAAACGTATGTATGTAATCGAAGGTTTTCGGGCATCCCGTGTATAAGGACTGTAAGGCAGCTGACGCTTCGGTGAAATCTCATTCACCATTTTCAAAGCTCACTGTATGGCGTCTACGAGCGAACTGACGCCTGCGACTCCGGTACTGTCGGTACCGTGTGTGCGTCGGACGCGTTCGTTTTCCAAATGGTTCCGGCCCATCAGGTTGCGAGACCTGCTGCGCGTCATCGGCCCTGTTGCCAGTGTTTGGGGTTGCGTTGCCGAGTTGTAATCTGTTTCGTTACTAAGTGGTATTGGTTGATATTTTGTAAGCAGATTTTTCCAAGTATTAGGCACACGTTGGTTATCATCTCTGCTATTTAAGTTGTTGGGCCTCTTTGCGATTTCAATAGCTTCCCTTATAACTCTTGTGGACAGGTTTTCACATCTCGATAGCATTTTTGTTCCCGAGAAATTTATCTTATGTCCTGTGTTTAACCAATGTTGGGCCAGAGCAGAAGAAGTTGTTTTTTGCTTGACAGCGTTCATATGTTCGTCTCTTCTGGCGCTTATTTTACGTAGGCCAAACCAACCGTAACAGTTCGCTCGTAGACGCCATACAGTGAGCTTTGAAAAGGGTGAATGAGATTTCACCGAAACGTCAGCTGCCTTACAGTCCTGAGAGGGACTCAGCACATACACGGGATGCCCGAAAACCTTCGATTATACATCACACCCGTGAAAATATCCGACATAACATATATATATATATATATATAGTATATATATATATATATATATATATATATATATATATATATATATATATACGTTTTCACGGGCGGTGGAATGTGCACTGGTGTTTTTCCAGTTTTCAATCGGTTCGTCAGTAGAAAATTTTTTACGACGTTTCGCCGACATCTCAGCTGGCATTTTATCGGCTTGGAATGAGCGTGGTTGTCCTCTGTCGACCTTTTTATAGTTTGGTGCTTGCGTATGTTATATCTTGTTGGATGTGTGCACCTCCTCGACTCGCTGTCCTGTGTCCCTGGTGTATTGTTTTTGATTTGGTTTTGAGTAGAGTTTTCCATGTATTTAAGATGTTGTGAGCATCATCCCTCTTGTTAAAGTTTTTAGTACTTTCAACTTCGATAGTTTCTCTGGTGATGCGCCTTCTATAGTGCTTTATGGGTACTATCTGTTCTGTCTCCTGATGATCTTGGAATAAAGCTGATATAATTCGTTTATTCTTTATGCTATTTTCATGTGCTTGAATTCTGGAGATTCTTGTGTTTGTTTAGTAAATGTATTATTTTTCACAGTCTCTACATGAGATGCTGTACACTCTCTAGTTTTCCAGTGGTATTTTGTCTTTAAGATTGCTCAATAATGGATTTATTGGTGTTTATGGCTTGTAAATTATGCATATGTTATGCTTCCTCAGAATTTTTCGAATCACGTATGTTCATTTATATATGGCAATGGGGTTTTTGGTTTGGATTTGGCATCTTTTTGCTCTGCTCTTGCATTTGTATTCTGTTTTATAACCTTTTTGATATTGGGTTTTTTGTAGTTGTTTTGTTTTAGAGCTGATGTGATATTGTCGAGTTCTTCTTGGCGGTTCGTGGGTTTGGTTAGTAGCAGGGATTTGGAGATCACTGTGTTGGCGACCGATTGTAACTGTGATGGATGGTGGTTAGATTCAGCGTTAAAGTATCTGTTTGTATGTCTAGGTTTCCGATAGACTGTATAATTGATGCTTAGGTCATCTTTTCTGGTGATAAGAAGGTCAAGGAAAGGTAACCGCTTGTTAATTTCCACCTCCAATGTGAACTGTATGCGTGATGAATGTTGTTTAGACATATTCTTAGAGAAACTAATACATATCTTCATATATGATTTTGTAATAAGATGATTTAATCATGTAAAATTTTAAAAAATGTAAATCTTTGCAAATTAGTTGTACAGTAGAAATACCGATTTTCCATTTTTTTTAGGCTAAAGCCATATTGTAAGAGAAATATTATCGATACCTATACGAATAAAATTCAATGTTAACCTGTAATAACTTTATATCAAAATAGGGTTTGAAAATAATCGATTTCTACAATGTTTATTAAAAATCCACCAAATTCAAGATTGTAAAAGAGCATACTGTAAAATATTCTATAATATTAATGACGTGTTTTTAACTCCGTTTATTAAATTTAAAAATAAGGATTAAAAACAATTTAACGTTATTCGACGTTGATAGGGTAAGACAGTGATTATCGATCTTGCATCACGGGGGGATAATTTTACTCCTTATAAGGAGATCTTGAACTTGCGATAACGTTTGAAGACAGAAAAAATTTAAATAAAATAAACTTGGTAAGTATTTCAAAAAAACCGTTAAAAAGAGGGTGCGATATAAACTCGAATTGCAAATACTGAAAGATTGAATCTTATCTTATAAACTATTGTAACAAAGAAGCTTGCTAAACCTCACCGATATATTACTTATTTAAAGTCATGACACAGTAGTTCGCCAACGTGACAACAATAGCTTCTCTTCATATATTATAAAATACACCACAGAGAGAATTTAAAACCGTATCCACTCAATTTAAATCCCACTTCAATTCACTAAATATTTATTATTTTAGGTACTCTAATTTATCTATAATCATATCTTACACACAAAAATAAAATTCTTTTCATATTTTTAAAAAATATGTGAAACTTGCTGCGATTTTTCTAAACCCGTCAGTTTAATTTTCACCCTTAGAAACAAACTAATATATATTATCCGCATAGCAGTAAACGAAAACAAGACATTCTCGATTTTCCTTTATTAAATAGAAGAAACATACTAATGTTCAGAAAAACATTTTATTTGAAGTAGAAAAACGACCAACATAAGGAAAATTTATTTCATATAAAGCTGTACAACTACGAGTATATGCTATGATTATATATATATATATATATATATATATATATATATATATATATATATATATATATATGTATGTATGTGTGTGTGTGTGTGCGTGTGTGTGTGTGTTTGTGTGTTAAAAACATTGTTGTAAATATCCTATAAAATATTTTATAAACCAGCCGCTATGAATTCTGGAACATAATAAAGTCGAGTCGAGAGTTCATTAAAAAAGGAGAAAAAAATTTATAAGAACACAGCAGGAAAAAGATATAAAAGGGATTCGAAGAAGAAATGCAATAAGAAGAGACAGAATAATGTAGGTATGTCTGATTATATCTAATTGTTGTGAAGCGCTTGTCGCGTGCGGCCAGTGTCGACGGTCGATTCCATTCGGTCATAGAATAGAAAGCTGTTCGTTCAATTCAAATTACGTTTGAAACTAATTTGGTCAACTCCGAGTTCCCAGATAGAATACTGCTTCCCTTCTTACACCCTCTGGGTCCCTCATCTATGATTTAACATAACTTTTTTAAGTGTGATTTAGTTCTGCAAGTTCGAATTTTGCTTGCAGTAGGTCTTCTTGTAATACGATGTAGTAGTGTACGGTAAAAACAACTCTTAAAACTTATTCAAATCGGGGAAATGGAAGGGTTTAATATATTCAGTATGTATATTATGTATGATTTAATAAACGTTAAAAGACTTTTTCAATTTATTTGTGAAACCTAAAGAATAAAAAACGTCCTTTACTGGATATGTTGATTAAAAAAGAAGGTGGAGTCGAGGAAAATCTGACAGTAATAGAAAAAATACACTTTTTAGTTTTCCATATCTACTTTTTGTAAGAGATAAGACTGGGACACAAACTGGTGTAATCGACCAAGTGTATTTAAGCGAAAAAATAAAAATGCATAACTTATCTAAAAATTATTTGCACAATGAAATGGAATTTGCTTCGTTAGAGATTGTTAGTATAAAAAAAAATTCACTAAACACCTATAGTTTCAACTCTACTCTATTTAGAATGATCTGTTGCAATTTCATAAACCAAATTTTTAGTTTTAAAGGTGTTAAAAAGAATAAAAGATTCACCAAGAAAGCAGGACACTTGAGCAGTCCGTATGAACTATTAAATGTAGGTAACTCGTCGCATCTTGAAGATACTGTGGATACCGTCGCATTAGAAAGTTTAATTGCATATAGAGGACCGTGAAATTAAATAAACTTTACTAATGTAAACAACATCTCACATCGACCACATACTTAAACATAACAAATAGGGCGTTCCTATATATAAAAATTAAAGGAAGATTGAAGGCAATATGTACCGGGTAGATGACACAACTAGGAAACATAACGTAATGGTTCAGATTAGATCTCAAAATAGTAATACGGAAAGTCCAAAATAGGGCCGAATTTGCAAAAGTCATCGCTTACCTTCAGTAGGGAAACACGATCTCTACAGAAAAAGAATTTAAGCAGCCTTAAAAGAAGCTGCTACACTTTAAAGTTAAAATTTTCTAGTAATTTCTAAATTGCTTGTGTAACTTGGATATCTTTTTTATGAAACAAAATTTTACAACAGATGAAGATAAAAATGAGTCCAAAAATATCTAAAAAGTAGTAAATACATTCAAACTCTCTATTAACATTTTTTTTACCTTACCTTATAAAAACGATTTATATGAAGGGAAAAATAAAATAACATAAAGTAGCTTACAAAAAAAGTTAGATGTATTAAACAATAACAAATAAGTTTTTTAAAGAAATCCAGAATTTAAAATTATATAATTAAAAAAAAAGCAGTTTGGAAAATAATTTAAAGAAATGATAATTGCAGTATAGTGCTTCATATATTTTAAATTTTAGATTTTCACATTAACAAAATGTATTAAAGTTTATTAAAGATTAGTCCAATTTTGAATGTAATTTTTTTAATGTATTATTAATAGCTTAAGGAATCTTCGAAATGTATTATCTGTAATAACCCTGTATTAAGTCATAACTATAGTCTAGTGTACGATGGTAAAAATAGGAAAATTTTTTCAGATAACACCGATTTTAACAAGAATTTGTAAATAAGCTTATCAGTACCCTCCTTTTCCAAAGTTATACATTCCTGAAGTGCGCTTTTTATTTTTTGGGTATGAAAACTACCCTTTCTTATAAAAAATGTAAAAACCCTAGATATGTCTTACATACATTAAAATCATGTTAAGAGATGTAGAATAAATATTCTTTTATGTTCTGGAATATAATTTATCATGGGTTATAACGTTTGAACTCTTAAAAACCTCCCCTTATGAGGAAAAAAACATTTTGAACAGCTTGAAATGTTTTAATGGTTTATAATGAATTAAAATCTCGTCTTGTTTATAATATAATTTATGATTAATTGCAACGTTTTAATCTTTATATACAGTGTGACCAGTAAGTCCGCATCTTATAGGATTTTTTTGTTAATAGGTTCATTCGAAATTTGGTAACAATTTCTGCTTCAATCGAGATGAAAATTAACCAAAAAATGGTAGTCACGCGATTAGCATAATCTGTGAAATTTTAATTTTCTTTCAATAAAAAAATCAAAACGGAAGTTATTAAAGAAATTTTTTCTAAATGTAATTTTTAGCCCATATTCAAATTTCAACTGTATAAGATCATTTGGATGTTTTGCTCATTTTTTGTAAATTGAACCACTGTTGCAAAATAAGCCTTAACGCAACCTACAAAATCCAAATAGGGCTATTAAAATTTGGTCACATGTGATGCAAAGTTTATTTCTTTATAACCGTTTATAACGTAACTTCGTAAAATGGCTATTTTCAAAAACGTAGTTTGTGTCTAAAAGTAATACACTTTAATATTAAGAAAGTTTTATTAAAAAGACTCAAATTTTCTAATAAAAAAATCATAAACTTTACGTAAAGTTAAATAAAAATTTATTTTCCTCCTAATGCAGACGATACTGACGACACTGTGTACTTGTTTGTCTTAATTATAATATGTTTTACTTTTAGACACAAACTATGTTTTCAAAAATAGTTATTTTATGAAGTTGCCTTATACAAGGTCAAAAATAAATAAACTTCGGATCACATGTGACCAAATTTTAATCCTTTTTGGATTTTGTAGAAAAAAGCACATTTAATATGGCGCTACATTAAACAAAATATGTGTGTGGCGAAGCATTGTCAAAACTAAGAAATTTTATGTACCTTGCGTCGAGTCTACTTTTGCAACAATGGTGCAAAAAAAATTATCTTATACAGCTAAAATTTTGTCCATTGGCTAAAAATTGCATTTACAAAAACTTTTCCTAATAACTTTTTTCGATGTTTTGAGATATAACCCCACGGTTGAATTTTTTTGAAAATTAAAGTTTGACAGATAATGCTAATCACGTGACCACTATTTTTTTGGATAATTTTTATCTCGATCGAAGCAAAAATTGATGCCAAAGCCAAACTTGGAATAAAGCATTAATAAAATAAATTCCCATATGATACAGTCTTTACTGTTCACACTGTATATATATATATATATATATATATATATATATATATATATATATATATATATATATATATATATATATATATACATATATATATATATATATATATATATATATATATATATATATATATATATATATATATATATATATATATATACTACATAATATGTGTGTGACGTGAAAGATATACTAAAACTTATATAGATACTGATATATATGTTTGAGAGCTGAAAAATAACTTCTTACGCTGAACCGCTTCAAGGCTTTGGTTTTTGCGATTTTTTAATTTAAAGGACTCAAGCAGGTGGTCCTCGCACTCAAATTCTAACTTAAAATAGTGAATTCTGTCGGTTTTTATCCAGCAAAAATCGAAAAAATGAACATTTTTTACAAAAAAGCTACATTTTTGAGTTCTGGCATTTTTAAAGTATATTCTTTAGTTTTTGAGTTACTCCAAAAATCATCTTAAATAGAATTTTTTTTTCAAATCTAATCATTCTAAGCCAGTCAAACTTCTACAACATATAATTAGTAACTAAATAAAGGTAAATCTACATGGACTACGTTGAATATCAGCACTTGTGGTTAAGCCATTGGTTCATTGCCGACTTTTTCTTCGAAAAAACGAAATAACCATTTTATTTTTACTATAATTTCGTGAGTTTATGCTATCAACTTCTACAGAAAACATTTTAAAGGCCTTTTCAAGCACGTTAAGAAATGTTCTGTATAAGTTTTTCTCAAAAAACTCGTCGTTTTTTCGTTATTTAACGTTGAAAAGTTCCAAAACAGTTTGCGGCAAATAAGTTAGTCTCAACAAGCCATAAATCGGTTCGTATTGCATTTCTAGATATAAAACAATCATTTTACTATTTTTTTGAATAAAATGTGAGTTTTAGAGTTATTTGTGAAAAATGAGTCTAAAACATGCCTTAGATGAAAAACACTTCAATCGTGAATGACTCAAAAAATATTGATAGAATAGTTTTTGCTTGAAATTCATTCCTCTATCACCTTTAATATTTAGAGTGTATAAATTTCCAACCTAGAGAAGGAGTGGTATTCACCATACGTAAAAGCGCACATCGGCTCAGTATAACTTTTGATCCTTGGGCCATTTCCTACTCATTATCAAAATTTCAGACTAATCAGTCTTATTCGAAAAAATTCGTAGCTAAAAACCGACATACGCAGGATTACTATTATAACTCATTAGAAACAATAAAATCTAAATAATTGTGAACATTAAACACAAACTATGTTTCAAATTTAACCCCGTTACTTTAATAATATATTCATCTTTTTTATTTCAAACCACAAGGAATGTTAAAAACAAATTTGAATCTATATACATTCAAAAACCATTTTAGCTTGCTCTTTAGGGTTTGTTATGATTTTGTGAAAACAACATTTTAACATTCTCTCTTGAAAAGCAATTTTGATATATTATATCCGCATCGGACCAAGGGCGAACCATCGAAAACAAAAGATTCTCAATTTATTAAACACAATGAAACATATAAATGGCCAAAAAAGATACGTACATAATATCACTCACGAACTTCAATCCAATATTTATCCAAATGTACACACACAACCCCACAAAAAGCTTTAAAACCCCACAGTCGTCTCCACCGGCCCCTAAATGTAAACAAAAACAACGCTAGACCGCGTGAGAAAACGATGTTTTACAGAACGGCGCTCAGCGTCCCAACGCTTAGGGATGCTCGTTCGGACTGATGTCCTGATCCAGCAAAAGCTGTCGCTTGCAGGAGCGTTGTTGCTGTTTTAAAGCTAACTCGCTGATGTAGCGGAGAAATAAGAGAAATGCGACGATGCCGGTTGGAGCGAGTTTTCTTGATTTCGGTAATGATTTTAAAGTCTTTGGTTTGTAATAAAATTATTTCAAAAATTTTATGGTGGTAAAAGCTGCTTACAGGTATACTGAACAATAAGCTTTTGTAAAACGCTAAATAGGACAATTTTTGTCTTAGGTTGGTTGTCACAACACACAAACTTTAAGAAAATATTTAATGAGTGATTACCAGTGGCGGCTGGTGCATTAAAAAAGTAGGGGTTGTAATTCAAATGGTACATTAAAAACATAGATACGTATAAAACCTGCCACAGGCGCTGGTGTAAAAGTCTTTAAAAATTGAGTTAATATGAAACAAGAAGCAGTGTATTTTAAATAACTAAATATTAGGAAAGTAGTAAATTTTTAAAAATATATCAGTCAAAATGAAATGCAAGTATAATTGACTGTGTGAATTATTTATAAAGAAAATCCATACGTCGATCTTTGGAAACTTATCAATAACCCGCTCATTAAAATTAGGTATGCTTTCGATAAGATCAATTTCTTTAGAAAGCATTGCCAAAGTAGAAAGTTTTTCTTGGCTTATAGTATTCCATAAAAACGTTTTTATCCCTTTGACGGTAGAAAAGCACCGTTCTGCGAAGTCGAAAGATAGTCATAAAGTACAAGAAGTCTCCTCCCCCCCAAATTGATCTAAATTCTCAGTTTCATATATGATGGTCAGTTCTATTGTAAATATCCCTTACGGATTAACAAATTTACAATGGAATGAGAAATTGCAAAATGAAAAAATCCAATCGATTGCCGCAAGATTCGTCGCGATCCGACGGATAGAATGACGGTAATCGCACAATGCAATTTTCTTATATAGTTCCAGCGTAAAAGAAAAAGTGTCCAATCAAAAGTTCGCTTTGTTCTGATTGGTTACACACAAGAGAGTAGAGCCAGCTCTCGGTAACTATATAAACCCCATGTTTTGTGCAATAGTCAGCCAAAACGTCACTGCCAGCATTTTATGCTCAAGGAAGAGACAGAAAATCACGAAACATCAGTTTTGAAGAGAGAAAACATCAGTTGTGAAGAAAGAACGTTAGAATTTGTCAGATATCGTCACTTTTTGAAAGAAATTCGCATTTTCTTAAAAGAAATTCGTATTTTAGGGGAAAGATATTTGACAAATTCGAGAAGATAATTCTGCAGGAAGTCTCAATAGCCCAGAAAATATCAACCTCGACGATCTTTTCAGACGGCTGCGTGGCTGAAAGATTATTTCTGCTAATTTTAAGTTTAAAACAAAGCACCTCCGAGGCCCCTGGACGAACTAGTAGCTTTTTCCCGGGAAATTGCCAAAGGCTGGGGCGCCTGAAGACTAAAAATAATTTAATTTTTGTTTTTGCTGAAATCGGATTTAAATACGGTATATCGGGGTTCCTCTGATTTAAATTTACAGGTTAAGGTAAGCTAGGTTTTCTAAACCTCAGAGCCCGATATACTAGAGTTCGAAAGACGGGTGTTATTCGTAATTGTATACACGAACTGGGGTTGCAATTACGGATCACCGTCATAAACTTCGCGAAATAAATTAAATAAAGAGTGTTCCCAATAAACTCACCCTCCAAAGACATTAAAGGTTTGCAAAAGCCTTGAACCATCCCCATATATTAAACAATACCAAAAAAGTACTTAGAAAAGCATTTTTATAAGGTTGGTCCCGCAAGAATTTTTTTCTAAATTGGTAAATACTTGGAAAAATTTGACATAAAAAAATTCGAGCTCGAAAAAATTAACAGAAAAGTCCCATCAAATCACCGTGACATAAAATATCGTGAAATTCGAAGAAGGTAGCGGATTTCGGATACAAACGAGAAATACAATTAAATTTGCGAAAAATCTTTTCCGACCAAAAGACAAACACTTGACAAATTTAGATTGACTTTCACGCACAAACAAACTCTCACACAGTACATTCAAAAGTTGCAACCAACCAATGTAATTTTTCAATAATTAGATTACCCCAATCACATTGCACAAGGCCCGTAGAGCACTTCAGTTCACCTCCATACGCGTCTTGTATTAAATTAAAGTCCCCATTTGACTTTTGGCTCACACAAAAACACAATAAACTTCAAAACTCTTCCAAATTTAAGAGCGTAAAATGGCTCAACAATTCCCAATGCCACAAATAAACAGCAAGAAAGGTGAGGAGGCCTGGATCTTTCCTGGGTCGGGAGGTTACGGTGGGTCCTCTCCGGCACCCCTTGGGTGCCTTTCCTTTCGCCAACAAACACAACAACCACAGCACCACAGTGAACAGATTCAGAGGAATCTTATCGATTTAGACAACCCCGTTACGAATACTGCAAGTCTCGGCAGACAATTCATGGATTTCGAAAACGAATCGTACTACGAGGTTTCTTCAACAATTACATCGGTACATCCCCTGGAAAATCTTTCACAATCTAACCACTTCCCTGGTTTACGACCTTTGGGTCATCGAAACCAAACGCTCGCGTCTACAGACACCCCGCTTACTCATTTGATACATACATGGAATCTACTGCGATCGATCCACTTCAAGAGTCAAATCAATTCCATTCACACCAATCAAAAATGCAAATGTAAAAAAAATCGACGGAGCCAAGTAGTGCACAAATGAGAGAAGCACAAAACCGAAGGCGGTCCCATCTCCGATAGTTCTATACGGAGTTTTTGTTCGATAAAAAAAGGATACATTTTAATCGTATCCTATATTTATATCTAATTATATCACAAATTTCTTTTGCTTCCCGAGAAAACTCCGCGGAATTATCGAGCTTACGTCATTTTGAAGTAGAAGAAGATGGCCCAACGTCATGTGAGTTAATATTACTTCTAATTTCTGTTAATTTTGATTCAGATGATAATATATTTTTATTTGCGATAACAGCGTCAAATTTTCTTGTTTGAAACTTACCAAATAAATGGAAAGATAGTCACAGAGATAGAACAAAAATTGGGAACATGGAGGAACTACATTACAGACGACAAACTAATCTTGAAAATATAGAAGGGGAGATGGGCCCGGACATTATCAAAGACGAAGTGATATACGCAATGAATATGCTAAAGAAGGGAAAAGCTCCAGGTCCAGTTCAACGGCCAGTGGAAATTCTTAAACTGATAGAGGAGGATCAGACCAAATGAATGGTTCTTATCAACTTTTATAACCCTCCCAAAAAAAAAATTCTAAGCATTGCTCTGACTATCGTACAATAAGCCTGATGGTTCACATTCTGAAAATCCTGTTGGGGGTGGTCCGATATAGAATATTCAAAAAATTAGATGTAGACATCGGCGATACACAATTTGAATTCCGTAAAGGCCTAGGAACAAGGGAGCCACTGTTTGCACTTAATGTCCTGTCACAAATATGCCTAGATATGAATCAAGACCTACACGTGTGCTTTATAGACTACAAGAAAGCCTTTGATAAAGTTAAACATGACCAACTTATCGAAACATTAGTAAAGAGATGGATAAACCTCAGAGACATAAGAATAATTTTAAACCTAAACTATGGCCAAAAAGCAGCAATTCGAATGGACGATATAGCTTCATAAGAAATAGAAATACAGCCAATTCTCTTTAATTTTTACTCGGAAGATATAGTAAATAAGGCACTTGGTGATCTGGATATGGGCATTAAAATTAATGGCATGATAATAAATAATCTGAGGTACGCCAACGATACGATTCTTTTAACTGAAACAAATGAAGACCTACAGACGTTAATTAATAGAATGGTCACAGGAAGCGAAGAATATGGACTGAACATAAACAAAACAAAATATATGCTGATGACAAAAACAACTGAGGATATTCGTAGGATATATGTAAAGAAACAACCTATGGAAAGAGTAAGAAAATACAAATACCTAGGCACAACCATTAATGAAAACAATGACAGCTTCCAAGAAGTACGAATGAGAATTGACCACGCTAGAAGCACATTTACAAGAATGCAGAGGCTTTTTTGCTGCCGAGATCTAAATCAAACTAAAAATACGACTGATGAGATGTTATGTGCTAGCTGTACTATACTATGGAATGGAAGCCTGGACACTGAAGATGATTAACGTGGGAAGGTTAGAAGCATTTGAGATGTGGATGTATCAGAGAATGCTGAGGATTTCAAGGATAGAAAGAATAACGAACGGGGAAATAATGACGCGTATGCATAAGGAGAGAGAAGTAATTCTAACAATTAAGAAAAGAAAGCTGCTCAATATAGGACATGTCATGAGAAGAGATAAATATCAAATATTACAGATTATTATGCAGAGAAAAATTCAAGTACGGAGATCAATAGAAAGAAGAAAGAACTTATGGCTGAAGAACCTTAGCAAGTGATTTGGTTGCATTAACAATGAACTATTTAGAGCCACAGTCTCAAAAGTAAGATTCGTCCTGATGATTGTCAATCTTCGAAGCGGAGATGGCATCTAGAGAAGAAGAAATAACAAATCAACTGGAGTCATTATTTTGTAAAATAAGTTTAACCATAAAAGAAAACTCTTGCTTTTAATAATTCTGATATATCCTGATGATTGGTTCGTAATACTAAGGTTTCTACTGTTAAATAAGATTTTTTGTCTTTAGAATGCTGTCGTTTTATTCGAATATGGTACATACAATGCTAGAAGTAGAATTCCATTTTGTTGAGGCAAACGAGATAAGCGTTTGTTAACAATTTGATCTAGGATTGCGATTCTTTGCGGATTATTTGAAGAAAAAGAACAAATCTCTTGTATATTGGAATAAAATATGCAGACATTTTTATTGGCGAATGCAGCGTTTAACATTGCCAAATTTAATTGAGATGCATAAGAGTACATGTACGGCATGTCCATAGGTTTAGTTTTTAAATTGCTTGCACCCCGTTCGACGAACAACTCATGTTTTCTAGAAAACAAAATTCGCTCACTTGATTTTACTTGCACATGCAGGAAGATAGAAAGCAGGAACTGCATTATATTTATTTGCGTTTCTGGGATATCTTACAAAAGATTTTTAAAAATATCTGACACATACACGGTGGTTTTTATAAATTCCTTTTTAATTCGGAATCCTTTGAATTCGGCAATCGAAATCAGCCAAGGTATTTGTCTGCACAGTTTGGGACAGAGCACTTAATTTTGGATGGTTTTTTTCTCGCCAAACAGTTTTAACCTCCTTAAAACGTAACAAAATATCTTGATCAAAGTAAAAACTTAATCACTTTCACAAAAATTAAAATACCGCTACAGTAGACATCACGGTTGTATTCTAACCTGAACTAAAGAAATTGTTTAACTGCTGCTTGAAGAAACCTTTACTTGATACTGGCAGCGCCATGCGCAACTGGAAGCAAAAGTTCAAATACTAGTCCAGTGGGTTGCATAAGAGAAATTTTTCTAGTAGAGGGATATTTTATGGGGCAAATTCAACACAGGTTTGCAAGTCGACTTGCAGCCTATATGGAGCTTATGAGACGGAATTAATCTCCAAGTCTTAAGATAGGCAACTCTATATACGCTCCAATGAATTAGCTTGGATTGCGTTAAAATTGCACACCAGTAAAGCGATAACGTTTCCAGGTGTAATTATTAAATTATCCATAGAAACTAAAAAAATATTTGTACTTATACTTAATAGTATCTTTTATTTTAATTTATAATTTTTTTGGGATTTGCGCAAGTCTGCAACCTAAGGAAAATCCGCCACTGGTAATTAGTATTAGACATAATTTTCCTCATAACTTTACTGATTTAAGGGGAAGCTATATAATAAAAATCTTGTTGTCTCCGTAGGAATATGTAGTGGCTTGTAAGTAAGTAAAATGCCTTTATAAAAGTTCTTGAGCTTTTACAATTTTTATCAATTTTTGAAGAAATGCAGTTGTTTTAGTACTACCTTAAAGAAAACCTTGTGACAGACTGTCGCATTTAGCAATGCCCTTGTTATTAAAGACATAAAAGAAAACGAACTAATTTTCTCTCACCGTCAAAATGATAGGAAGTTTCTTCCAAATATCGGTAGTGAACTCATTAATGGGATCCACCGATATCTTTCCCAGACATCCTTATTGTACTTTCCACAAATTTGGACTTTTAGTTAAGTTTTTCCGGAAAATGGTGGTAAGATGTTAATTCCACAATAAAGCACAAAGAAGAAACAAGCTTAGTCATCTATATTTATTTTTAAGCTAGCTATGTTATTTTATGGGAAAAGTTACTGCTTTACCACACAAAGATAGTAGGCATAAAAAAATAAAAACTAGATTTGTCCAATAAGTTGGTATAAATAAATATATTTGTTTTTATCGTATTATATAGTTAATACAAATTCTAAAATTCGCACAAAATGTAATTATTTTTTCCAACAAACCTTTCATTAAAAGCAACGGCAAAGTTTAGAAGTCTACGAAACTTGAAAAAAGGCCAAACCGAACAGTTTAACTAGAAATAGTTCCATTTAAAAAATAGATCTCTTATTGCTTTTTCTTTATTACTTTAATTAATTAGACGCGGTAAGTGAACTTAATGAATTTTAATTTGGACCTAAAAGTATAAATGAATACTTAAAAAGTTCTTCCATTTGTTTGTACATGCAAATTTAGAATATAGCTTTAGTTTTATTCAAAAACCGTTTCTATAAAACTTAAATAGTATATTTTACCTTAAATAATGGAAAGAACTTAGACTTTTTTATTATAAGATGATGACGTTTTACCTTTAAATATATTTAATCTTTTGTGAAGATAAAAGTGTCAATATAAAATTTACATACCACTCTGATTATGATATATACACAGTGAAAATTTAATAGTGTCGAAAAGCGATATAGGGTAAACAGTTTGAAAAATTTTAATAGAGGAGAGATAGAGAAACACGGCAACACGGAGACATATTTTAAAATATTTTGACATTTACTTTCCTGAATGGCACTATATGGAAAGTTATTCCTTTTTTTTTCAAGAGACCCGTTCTTTTTCAAAAATTACTTATGTTCCCTACGATTTCAGCATTTGCTTTACTAATTGCCTAGTTATGAGTTGTTACAAAATTTGAAAAATTTTAATGTGACACTATATACTTTAATTTACCAAGGTATATATATATGTATGTATATATATATATATATATATATATATATATATATATATATATATATATATATATATATATATATATGTATATATATATATATATATATATATATATATATATATATATATATATATATATATATATATATATATATATATATATATGTAAAGAGAAGTAAACGTCGGCGTAATTTTCAAATATAATAAGAAATTCTCGGCTATGCTATCCAGTTTTGATATATTTCTTTTTTAATTTACCGTCGCGCCACCACATGGCGGTTTTATACAATATTTGTTGATTTGTGTTATGCTTATGTTATTGAATGAGTCATCGAGATGTCGCCATTGTGTCCTATTTACTATTTTTCAACTGTGAAGTCTGGCCTGACGAGTCCCATACTAGGACGAATATATATATATATATATATATATATATATATATATATATATATATATATATATATGTATATATATATATATATATATATATATATATATATATATATATATATATATATTATATTTCTTTTTCCTAATTCACTTTTTAAAAACTTTATTTTATTTATTTACCAATTACTTTATTTTTCAAGTTAATTATTTCAGGTCTTAATCTAACAGAGTAACAGCATTGGTATTCAACTTATTTACTATCATTACTTTAAAATAAAAATTGAGAAGGTATTTATAATTTCCCTTTAGCAGCGTCAGCAAGTTGCATCATGTTGCATCATTCAAAAAGTCACGTAGTCCGTTTTACAATGTTTTTTGCTGATTTTGCTTTAGTTGGCCAATTGTTATTGCGACATTTGACATCTCAGTCAAGGAACAGGTTACTAATAGTTATTAATTATAACATAGTCGTAGAATCGCATATAACATGATGACCTACCTGTACCACCCTACCGAGAAAAAAATTAAAAACTTACCTTTCCCGCCACAGCAATGCGGCAGAGGCACCTCCGTGAGTAAATGAAGTAAAAAGCGAACAGTAAATGCAAACTTCACTTCATCATATTTTTTCCGTGTTAGTGTTTGCACTGTTTGAATAAATTGCTACAAAAACACAATTCTCAGGGAGTTGAATATAGTTGTACGTTTGCTGAATGTGATTTCAGCACTACAACAGCATAATATGGATATAACCACTATTATTGCATCTCACACGGAAGATTCCATGAAAGCAACTGGAACATATATACGCCATCCGGTGGGAAGTCCGCGAAGCTGCGTTCAGTGTTGCATGCTTCCTTCCGATCTGCCCCTTGCACAAATAAGTGCATGTCGATACCCTAATAAGTCTAGTAAGAGACGAAACATGTGCCTCTGCCGTATCGTTATGGCGGGAAGGGTAAGTTTTTGACTTTCTCTTCCGTATAGTGGTAGAGGTAGGCTATCATCTCGATGGTAGTGGAAGATGATAAATTGTGTTTTTGTAGCAATTTATTCAAACTGTGCAACCTCTAACACGGAAACGATATGATGGAGTGAAGTTTGCATTTACTGTTCTCTTTTTACTTTATTATATATATATATATATATATATATATATATATATATATATATATATATATATAACTTTGAAAATTCAAGGTACTGACGCATTTCTAAGCCAATTTAAGCAGCACACTTTTGAAAAAGTAACAGAGTCTTAGGTACACGACACAAGCTTCACACCTTTTTTATGACGCAAAGTAAGTCTTTTAAATATAGTGGTGTTAAATGCCGATAGTTCACATTACCGTAATGGGTACTACATAAAAAACATAGATATTTTACCTCATAAACTGAAAGCCATTATTCTAGGAGTCTGAAATTCATATAGTGCCTTTATTTTGCTCTGTATTTTTGAAAAATTTTATAGTTAAACGTGTTAGCTTTTAGAACATTTCCCGAGGATATTCAATGGATACTTTCGTAAATTCTGATTTGCTATTGTGAATTCATTTATATAATGTGAAATGCTTGAAATATATCTAACTAAACAGGGTGCCTATTCATTGAAAAATTCTGTGCTTGATTGAAAATAACAATAAACAACGTAACTCATTTTCTGAAACACATTTTTTAGGATAGAAATCATAAAAAAATTATTTTTTTCTAGTACGATACTGTAAACTGTTTATTATATTGTTTTACAAATAATCATGTGAAAATCTCCACTAGATTCGCGTTCAATTACTTAGTAC
This sequence comes from Diaprepes abbreviatus, assembly GCA_034092305.1. NCBI lineage: Eukaryota > Metazoa > Arthropoda > Insecta > Coleoptera > Curculionidae > Diaprepes > Diaprepes abbreviatus. The sequence goes on along the minus strand of JASJET010000225.1, from coordinate 44,721 downwards.
CACATTAATGATTAAATAGTTTATGCAAATATGTTTTATATTATTTGATGTAATTTTATTTTTCTTATCAACCCTTAATTCTAAAAACTGCACAATATATAATATGGTTGTCCATAATAACTCGGCATTAAAAAAAATATTATGTTGACGAACCGTTTCTTTTTAGACGTTTTATTTTTTGAATAAACAGTTGAAACGGTAATTAGGTGGTACCCGGATATTTTTAATATTTTCAAATTTTTTAATAAAATATCCTTAGAAAGTTGAATATATCTCACAAATATTAAGTAAATTTGAGATTACAGAAGTATAAAATTATTACAGGAGATTCTATACATAACTCAATTGTATGAGCGGGCTATTTAAAAATGTTTTTCTTAGGCCAGTTCTGCTTATGGATTTAACATAAATACTTGCGTCCATAACAGCCGAGTATCTTAGTTTTAAACAGTTAAATCTAACATAATTCTTTTCACGACGCAACGTATAATAAATTTGAGAAATAACAATTTGTAAGCTATGTGAAACTTTTAATTAAATAAGTAACAAATTTTAAATTTAACTTATGTTAACTACAGCACTTAACTTAATTAGACTGTGTTAAACACTATACGACACTACAATTAAATAAATATTATGATTATAGTTTATGGGGACATATAAATATGAACCTTACAGACCAACGAATGAGGTTCTTCAGCATAAAAACCTTATTTATGGTACATTTGATCTTCAATCCTCTACAAATCTTCATAAAATAAAAAAAAACTATATTAAAAGGTGAATGTGAGATCCGCCAGTATCTTTAATGGATGTTTTCTGTCTGGCCTTTGGTTTCGGTCCCTCGTCTTAAACAGTTTCTCTATCATTGTTCAAGTTTCAAGTTTTCTTGCAAATTTAGTTGTCAGGACAGAACATCTTGCAGTAAGAGGCTGGATATTTTGTGAATTCATACAATAAATAACTAATTGGACAGTTTCCGTAGTGACTTGGAATGATGGCTTTTAGTCATACTATGTAGAGTTGTAATTTCCACCGTTTCAAGGTTTATCGTTGCTGGCTTTCTGCAATTACTGTATATAGGGGACATGTATTCCAATTGACGTCAGTATATGTATATATGAGTTGCTGTTTCTCTTCATATCCCTTTTTCCTTATATATTAGAATCCTAAAGTACTTGGCTCACTGTATGCATTTTTGTTTAACAGTTCTAGAGTGTCAATTTAAGATAAATTTAATTCAGGCAAAGTACAAATATTGTAATGGCAATTAATAACTTTCACAACAATAAAAGCAATAGCACTATTTTTTTATTTTTAAAGATTAATTTAACGTACCAAAACTACTTTTTGCCAAAAAATGGCGACAAAACATATTACGGACATTTTCGGTCGGACAATTCAATTCGATCTGTCATCCATTTTATTTTTGAAATCTGCAGGTTTTAGTTCATATCTGGCAACATTGCCTTTTCAAAAATACGGCTTTTACTGTCAAAAGTTCACATCGCCAATCACATCACACTTTCGAGGATATGAGCACAGTAAAATCCACGTCTTAAGGGATTTTTTTTATTAATATAAATTCGAAAGTTGACTTTGACATCAATTTTTGCTTCGATCGAGATGAAAATTAACCAAAAAAAAAAAATAGTAGCCACGTAACTAGCAATATCTGTCAAATTTTTATTTTTTTCCAAAAAGAATGAAAAGTAGGGTTATATCTCGGAATATCGAAAAAAAACTATTAGAAAAAGTTTTTCTAAATATCATTTTTAGTTCATATGCAAAATTTCAGCTGTATAAGATAATTTGGATTTTTTGCCCATTTTTGTAAATTTCGTCACTCTGGCAAAATAAGACTCAACGCAACCTACATAAAACTTCTTAGCTTTGAATATGCTTCATCCCAGACATATTTTGTTTAAAGTAACTTCATAATAAATGTGTGTTTTTCTACAAAATCTATATAGGGCTATTAAAATTTGGTCACATGTGATGCAAAGTTTTTTTGTTTTTGACCCTGTATAAGATAACTTCATAAAGTAACTATTTTTGAAAACGTAGTTTGTGTCTAAAAGTAATACACATTATAATTAAGCCATTAGGTGCAAAATAAATTTTTATTTAACTTTACATAAAGTTTATCTAGTTTCAACGAAGACCTTTCTGTAATGTTGATCATTTGTAAACTGTGATTCGAAACTGTATTTTAGAAATAAGGTTCCTTAGTATCAGAAACTCCATTAAAGAAGTGTCAAGAAGAACAATTGTTTGTATTGAACGTAATAGAAGGCACACAGAAATGTAATTTTAAATTTTAAGTTTTTAAATTGTTTTTAATTTGATAGTCAAATACCAAAAATAGTTTGTTATCAATTAAAACGGAGGAATTTTAAATGCGTTTATTTTTTTTAATATCATTTTTTTATTAGAAAATTAGAGTCTCTTCAATTAAACTATTTTTTTAACATTAATATGTATTACTTTTAGAGAGAGAAAATGTATTTTCCACCTAAAGCAGACTTTGCTAATAACACTGTGTACCTGTTTGTATTAATTATAATATGCATTACTTTTAGACACAAACTACGTTTTCAAAAATTTTTTATGAAGTTATCTTATACAGGGTCAAAAACGAATAAACTCTGCATCACATATGATCAAATTTTAATAGCCCTATTTGGATTTTGAAGAAAAACACATGTTTAAAATGGCGCTACTTTAAACAAAATATGTCTGGAATGAAGTATTGTCAAAACTAAGAAGTTTTATGTACGTTGCGTTGAGTCTTTTTTTGCAACAGTGGTGCAACTTACAAAAAATGGGCAAAAAATAAAAATTATCTTAAACAGCTGAAATTTTTCATATAAGCTAAAAATTGCATTTAGAAAAACTTTTTATTATAACTTTTTTCGACATTTTGAGATAAAACCCCACTTTTGAATTTTCTTTTTGAAAAAATTAAAATTAGACAGATAATGCTAATCACGTGGCTATTGTTTATTGATTAATTTTCATCTCGATCGAAGCAGAAATTGTTACCAAAGTCAAATTTCGAATAAAGCTATTAATAAAAAAATCCTATATGATGCGGATTTTACCGGTCACACTGTGTATTAACAGTTGCCTATGTCTTCAAGTACAACAAAAAAAAAACCGACACATCGCGTGTGCAGCAGTTGAGTAATGAATATCAAAGTCATAAACGAAAAGGAGATCCTGTATCTTGGGGAAAATTTTTACGTAAAGCAAAACAAAGTGCAGGAGCCGGTCCTAGTGATCTTCGATCAACTCCTAAAAATCCTGATTTAGAAAATGTGTTAGATAGTCCAAGTACTAGAAAAAGTTGAAATGTTATAAACTGAAAAGGTAAATATTAGTAATGTATCCAAAACTTGTAAAGAAAAAAAAGGACACTCCTAACAAAAACATCACCCTTGGAGTGCTATTGAACGTACAATGCTTCCAAGACACCAAGGAGGAAGAGGATTGGTGGATATTGGTAAGCAGCTCGACCAACAAATAATAAACTTACGTTCATATTTCCTAGCGGACTCTTCCACACTACATCGAGCAATATGCGAGGAAGATGATTCAACGCCGCTACAGTTGAGGGAAAAAGATATTACTTCTCATCACCCAACAGACCAAGAGAAGTAACCTGGCTACGGAAGCCGCTTCATGGACGGCATCCAAATGAGGTCAATCATGACAATGTCAACAACTCAGCGTCGAACTACTAGTTGATTTCACGACAGATATTTCCGGAAACGGAGGGCTTCTTGTTAGCTATCCAAGACCAGGTTATTCCGACGAAGAACTATCGGACGTTCATGAATAGACATCCCTCAATAGAAAATTAGCAATGCAGATATGGCTGTCGAACATCGAAGACAATCCAGCACATAACTGGAGGATGCCAAGCGTTTGCCGCAACCGAGTATAAGGAAAGACACGACTCAGCCGCTAAGATACTCCACCTAGAGTTAGCAGAAAAGTTAAATCTATTACAGGTAGGAAAAGTGCCTTAATACAAATACAATCCTGAGCCTATTCTTGAGAACAGCCACTTCAAATTATACCGGGAACGAACGGTTCTGACGGATCAGACAGTTGCTCATAATAGACCAGATATTATACTAATAGATAAAATTTCTAGGCGAACTACATTAATTGACATCGCTATACCTAACAACAACAACCTAAGACCAAAATACAACGAGAAGATCGCCAAATACAGAGATCTGGAGGTGCAAATCCGAAGACAATGGACAATGAAGAGCGTCCAAACGATTCCCATAGTACTGTCAACAACTGGAGTGATACCAAAGAACCTCCTGCAGAATATCAAGGGACTGGGCCTTAGTGAGCATCTGTATAAGCCGATGCAGAAAGCAATTCTCCTAGCAACCGCGCGAACCGTCCGAAAGTTCGTAGGCAATACAGCAGACCACGTCACCTAGGTCCCGATAACATGGAAAGGGTTCCCACAGAGCTTCATACTTTTGGTATCTTTGTGTACCTAGTATGAGTCAATATTCCCTGGAGGGAGTGCGAAGCCGTTTGGCTTGTAAATCATGGTAATGTTATCGAAAATAATTTTGGTGGAAGTCATGTAGCTACTACAACTAATGCAGTGACAAAACAAAAACATTTGCAAACATCTCGTAGTATTAAACTAAGAAGATTTTATTTAAATTTTGGAAAAAATTCGTATATTTTATAGTTATGCTTATGCTTTGCAATTTTTCATAAAAAAAAAACATATATTTTAATGAACACATATATACAGGGTATAACATAAAGGTTGGGAATAAATTAAACAGTCGATTCCTTAGTAAAAAAATTTTTTTTTCATATATATTTTTGCTCTACGAATATTCGTTCTTAAATTATAGGGTGTTAAAAAATTAAAAAAAAAATTTCGTTTTGGTGTATTAACTTTTGAACGCTAGAAGATAATGTAACGAAATTTGATACTGCCCTAGTAACGGTAAAAAATTGGCTGTTTACTCAGTGGTGTGCATACGGATATTACCGTAGGGTTTAAAAAATATATGGTACGCTCCTAGTAAAAAGTTTTTTTGATCATTTCCTCAAATTTGATTTTTTGTTTTAAACAAAATTTTCCTCTTACGTTTTCTTTGTATCTCTCGTAATTTTTTCGTAATTAAGCCTTTTGTAAAATTACCATTTTTTTCTATTACATGCACAGAAAAATGTAGAAAACACAAATATTATCCAGTATGCTATGACCATGATGTTTATTTTTGTTTGCAGATAAAACGTCATTGTCAGTTAAGATAAGCTTTCACTACGCGTTTTTAATTTGGTAAAATTGATAAAAATTGACTACTCATTTGAAGAATTAGCAGATATGCATTTTATTTATGGCCTTGCAAACGGGAATCCAGTATTAGCTGCGCGTCTGTGTGCTAAACGTTTTCCAGTTCGACACATTCCGAATAGGAAGAATTTTCTAGAATTTACATGGAACCGACTCCTTAAAGCTTTTTACCTCCAGCGGAAGACCTCAAATGAAAGGACAGTGCAGCTCTAGGAACGAACACTTCAAATGGTCGAGGCAAATCCAGATTCTAGTACAAGCACATTTGGAAGAATGAAGAGAGTAAGCCATATAACTGTCCAACGAATATTCTATGATAATTTGTTATACCCATACCATCTGCAAAGGGTGCAGGCACTTTCTACCGAGGATTATGCTCCATTTCTCAGATTTTGTAACTTAAGTAAGATCAACCAGAATTTTTTATTTCATTCATCCATCTTATTTACTGACGAAATTGAATTTACAAGGAATGGTATAATTAATTTCCATAACATCAATGGACCGATGAAAATCCGCATAGGATAATACAATCTCGGCACCAGCAACGATTTTCTACAAACGTTTGGCAGGGAATAATTCGTGATTCTTTTATTGGTCCCGTCGTACTACCGAATCGATTAGACAGATAAGATATCTGGATTTTCTTCAAAATGGATTGCAACCTTTATATTAGAAGAAGTCTCACTTAAAACGCACCAGCGGATGCATGACGGCGCTCCAGCTTATTTTAGACGAGAGGTGAAGGAATATCTTAATGAAACGTTCCGGAATAAACGGATAGATTGTGGAGCGCCAAGAACATGGTCTCCTTGTTCCTCTGACCTTAATCCTTTGGATTATTATTTATGGCAACATTTAAAAAACATAGTTTATTCCGTTAAAATTCCTGACGTGCAGACTCTTCATTAAAGAGTTGAAATGAGAGATGCCTCATATTTTTGCGCGGAAAATATATTGCAGCAGTGGGACATTTTCAACATCTTTTGTGATATTTTTTTGTTTGAATAATTTTTGTTAATTAGTAATTACTTTAGGTTTATAACTTAATAGTATATTTATTATTGTTAATTAATTAATAGTCTATTCTCTCTAGAAATGAACGAGGCGAAATACTGTTAAAATTCCTGCTGCAGTATGAAATATACCAAATGAACAGTTTTTTCCAAAAGAAACCACACAGAAGATGAAAGTCCCGATGGAAGAACAAGGAACGAAATAGATTTCATTATCATCGACAAAAACCACATAGTTAAAGACATTACGGTATTAAGCAGGTTTGCTACCAATAGCGATCATAGAATGATACGAGGTAAAATAGAAATATGTTTAAAAAAGGAGTGATACAGGATGATCAAGAAGAAGAACAAAGGGAGACCATGAATGAAACCATCAGATGTAGATGGTTTTCATCAGTGTATTGCCAACCTAATTAGTAGCCCTGAAGCAGAAACTGACGCTAACGACCTAAATAATAAATTAACAACTGCCTTACTAGAAAGTCAGAACAAATTTTGTCCTAAATCCCAATAGGAAGAGAAGCTAAGTCAAAATACCAGACAACTAATGCAGAAAAGAAGAGGAATGAGAAGCGAAACGGACACTAAAGCTGATGAACTACAAAAAGTAAATAAAGAAATATCCAAAGCTGTTAGACAAGACACACAAAAATACAATCAAGAACAGATCGAACATACCATTGAGAACAATAAAAGTATGAAAGTATTGAGAAGAAAACTTAGAACGGGAACAAGACAAATAATCAAAGTGAAATATAAGAATGGTCAATTTTCAACAGACAGAGAGAAAATCCTTAAAATAATCGAAGATTTTTACAAAATAACTATACAGAAGCCAAAACAAAGAGAATAGCAAAAATCAAGTACCAGAAATATTGACAAGGACAAAGGGAATTGTCAACCAAGGATCAGAACAAATGCCGGAAATCACAATACACGAAATAAAACTAGCCCTAGGAAAATGGTGTAGTTGCTGATGAGATCAAAATCGGAGATGTTTATCTACTTAACAAAATAAAAAAATTTTTAATATGTGCCTCTTGGACAGTACAATACCCGACAAGTGGCACAATGCTTAGGCAATTTTGATTTACAAAAAAGGAGATCCCCATGATTTGGAAAACTACAGACCAATAGGCCTTCTTAGTCACCTATATACACTCCTAACAAGAATAGTAACGAATCGACTTGAGAAAAAACTTGATTTCTATCAACAAATAGAGCAAGCGGAGTTTCGTACTGGGTTTGGAACAAACGATCACCTACAGAGCATCAAAACGGTAATAGAGAAAACTATGGAATACAATCTACCACTCGTTCTGGCTTTTGTGGATTTTAATAAGGCCTTTGATACGGTAGCGCTTGACAAAATTATAGAAGCATTACAAGCATGCCGCATTGACTATCGATACACAAAGTTAATTTACAATATAAACAGGAATGCAACTATGTCGGTGAAACTACACAGAAACACGGATCATATCCCAATTGACAAAGAAGTCCGACAAGGTGATACCTTATCGCCTAAACTGTTTACTGCAGTACTAGAATACGCCTGTAAGAAACTTAACTGGGAAAAAAGAGGCCTGAATGTAGACGACCAAGGGTTAACAAATTTGAGGTTCGCGGACGACATAGTTTTGTTTTCCGATAATCTCAAGGAAACATGTACAATATTACATGAACGTCAGCTAATGTGCGCCAATGTGGGTCTTAAAATAAATATATCAAAAAAAAAAATTATGAACAATCTGGTACCTAGTGGAAATATCAATATTGGAGACAACGAAGTGGAGCTTGTGGAATAATACATATACCTTGGACACGAAATAAAGATCACAAGAGATAATCAAACATGCGAGCTACGGAGAAGAGTAAATCTCGCAGGGGCAGTCTATGGAAAACTTAAAGACATTTTTAAAAGCGATATACCAATTTCTCTAAAACGTAAAACATTTGACCGATATGTGTTACCACTTATGACCTACGGTGCTGAAACTTTAACATTGACAACAGCAACTTCTAATAAGCTGTAAATAACTCAGAGAAAGATGGAAAGGTCAATGCTAGGTATATCGCTGCGTGACCGAGTTAGAAATGAAGACCTGAGACGAAAGACAGGAGATACCGATGTAATTTTCCGAATTGCCACACTCAGATGCAACTGGGCCGGACAAATCGCCGAATCAGTGATGGAAGGTGGACGAAGAGATTACTCGATTGGAGGCCGAAATTAGACAAAAGAAGTAGAGGAAGACCCCCTACTCGTTGGACTGACGATCTCAAGGAAATTGCAACAAATCGGATGCAAATCGCTCAAGATAGAGCACAATGGACAAAAATGAGGGAGGCCTATGTCCAGCAGTGGACGCAAAGGGCTGGATGAAGAAGTCTGTTCTTTCAAACATCTAGGAGTCTTTTTTAAATGTCAATGCGACAATTTTTTAAAAATGAGTTAAAACATACCCGATAATGTTTGTGTTTTACATTTTTGTACATGTTTCTACATTTTTCTGTGTATGGAATGGAAGAATTGGTTATTAAAAAAGGCTTAATTACGGAAAAATGACTAGAAATACACAGAAAACGCAAGAGGATAATTTTGTTTAAAATAAAAAATTAAATTTGAAGAAATAAAAAATAATTCTAGAGACGTACCACTTTTTTTTTAAATCCTACGGTAAAATTTGTATGCCACTAGCGTTGGAAAGTTATTACACTAAAACGATTTTTTCTTATTTTGAACACCCTGTAACTATAAAAACACATTTATATATATATATATATATATATATATATATATATATATTATATATATATACATATATATATATATATATATATATATATAGATATACATATATATATATATATATATATATATATATATATATATATATATTTGTGTGTATGTATATATATATTTATTTTTGCTGACAGGGTTAAAATATTTCTGTGCAGAGATAAATTTAACAGAAGTAAACGACTTTTTTGCGATGTTTAGCAGCAAGGGAGTTCCGTTAAAATATTTCGTCGCTTTATTACAAAAAGGTTAAAAACTGAAAAAAAATCATTGATTAGTAAACATAACATTTTGGTCATTTTCAGTGTATTGTAGAAGGTACTCCTAAGTGTATCCTATAAAAATGTTTCCATGGAAGGTTAAAATAAGAAGACAAGAAACTGATGCACTCGGTTCCGAAGATGAGTTCAAGTTTCTCGACCTGTATAAGTAAAGTGTAATTGCTAAATACATTAATTAGAACTGTTATTTGCCAGTATTTTTCTTAAGTTATAGGATATTATATTTTGTTATACCAACCAGTCTCTATATAGGAATAATAAATTCAGAAAACGGAGAAGATGTGCAGGTACGTTCTTCTTTCTCCCGGTCACCGTCCTACATTATAACAGAAAAAAGTTTAAAATTTACAATTACAAACAAACAACTTGGCAAACTTTTATTTTGACATTCATTTAGGCCTAAATTAAAATTCATTAACTTTTACTTTAGCGCTTAATTCACCCTAGCTATAATTAAAAAAGTAATTATGCAAAAGTTAGCCGTTGGCAATTAAAAGAACCAGCCAACCCCTTAGGTAAAATTATTGTGGTAGAAATTTACGATGGACCTTATCGTATTTCTTAAATTTCCTGACTCTGGAACTTTGGTCGTCCGTTGTTTCAATTCTCGACAATCGTGAAAATCTTCCTCTAATAATTTCACATGTTGCGCAGCCTTTGTTTTTTTAAAAGAAATAGAAAATTTCAGACCTCCGTTTGAAATGAAATTAAGAAGGGCTTTTTTGAAAAGAGCATTTTTTGGATACCAGCATATTCAGAAGTAGCAAAGTTACAACGATAATCTAAATAAAAGGTGTTTTTTTATAGAGGTATAGAACTTTAAGTTGGCAACACTTTTTTAACTGGCGGCCATTTTGTCAGCTGTCAAGTGATTTATGTTTAGTTTGGTTTGGCATTTCAACATGAATAGACTGACGCCTGAACAACGCTTCCAAATTGTGCAAATTTATTTTGAAAATCATGGTTCTGTTCGAAATACGTATCGCGCACTACGTCCATTTTACGGTCAACATAATCGTCCATCAGAGCAATTAATTCGATTAACTATGGAACGTTTTCGCACCACGTTTACTCTAAATGATAATACGCATCCACAGAGACGTCGTACAGTGCGTACAGAAGAAGTCATTGCTGCTGTAGACCGTAGCATAGAGGAACACCCGAATCAGTCTATCCGCCATCGTGCACAGGAATGGATTCACTTTATGGAAGATTTTGCGGAAAGATCTTGGTTTGCGTGCTTACAAAATCCAACTCGTGCAAGAATTGAAGCCACACGATCACCTAGCAAGGCGTAGATTCGGTGAATGGGCCCAAAACAAGATTGCCGTTGATCCCGATTTTCATAAGCGAATTTTGTTTAGCGATGAAGCTCACTTTTGTTTGAATGGATACGTCAATAAACAAAACTGCCGTATTTGGAGTGATGATAATCCTCAAGTGTATGTTGAGACACCGTTACATCCAGAAAAACTGACTGTTTGGTGTGCTTTATGGGCTGGTGGAATCATTGGTCCGTACTTCTTTAAAAACGATACTGGTCAGAAAGTTACAGTCAATGGTGACCGCTATAGAGCCATGATTACTGACTTTTTCGTTCATCAATTGAACAACCATGATGTGCAGGAGCTGTGGTTTCAACAAGACGGCGCAACATGTCACACAGCTCGTGCCACAATTGATTTATTGAAGGAAACGTTTTGTAACCGCATAGTTTCACGTTTCGGACCCGTGAATTGGCCTCCAAGATCGTGCGACTTAACGCCACTAGAGTATTTTCTGTGGGAATATGTGAAGTCGCTAGTCTACGCCGATAAGCCCGAAACAATTGATTACTTAGAGCACAACATTCGCCGCATTATTGTCGATATACGGCCACAAATGTTGGAAAAAGTCATCGAAAATTGGACCTCCAGATTAGACTACGTCCGAGCCAGCCGTGGCAGTCATATGTAAGAAGTCATATTTAAATTATAATGCCAGAAGGTTATCTTTCGAATAAAGTAAATTTCATGTCAATTTAAAAAATTCATCTTTGTTTTATTCCATTTAAAATTTCTATACCTCTATAAAAAACACCCTTTATAAGGTAGCCTACTGAAAAAAAAGTTTACTTATTAAATAATATGTTTAGGAAAGAGGTAAGCAGATTTAGGGAATGGTTAGATTAATTTCACCAACCTGTTCCACAAAGAGGTGGTAAATTGGTTTATGGAATAATTTACTCTGCGAACTATTATGTAACAAGTTTACTCACATCACTTTTGAAAATGGAAGATAACATGTAAACAAATGTTTCCAAATAAACAATTGTTGATAAATAAAATCAATTCCGCCTGTGTCTGCTGCTGAGTAGATTAAGTGGTTGTTGTTACCAGTCTCAAGTCCGATCAAAAGAAAAAAGGTTTCCAGATGGAGGTGGGGGAAAACACAAATATACTCACAGACCCAAGGATACCGAATCACATAGAATGGATCACATTTGTGACCATACAGCAACCTAGATACATAGTCGAAGTCGCAAAGTAGATATATGTGCACTGTCAGCGACGACAAAAAGGAATGGATAGGGAAATGTTGAAATACCGGCAGATCTAAACAAACAATTTGAAGAAAATATTATGGATATATACTTCATTTCATTCCAAGGGAACAAAAGCAACTCATATTATGTACGTATATGCCCGTAAAAGTCTCAGAATACTCTGGATAATATCCAAAAGCAGAATAAAATTGTCATCCTTAATACAAGAATTGATTCTCAGTGGTATAAAAAATTGATTAAAAATAGAAAATAACAAATAGTATTGCACAGAACTAGTTAAAGATTGATAACATTTTCTTTCCTCATGCAACATAAATATACCTTCAAAAATACCAAAGGACAAAAATCGGAGACTGACAAAAAACCATCCACCTCATTTTTACTGTATAGTACGTTCTGCTTCACTAAGGTTCTAGCCCTCGATGGATAGGTCGTTTTATGGCCACCAAGGTCTCCAGACCTAAATACCTTAGACTGTTACTTCTGTGGACATCTAAAAGAACTAGTTTATTCAACACCAGTAAATACTAGAGAAGCACTACTAGCGAGAATAGCACAGCATTCTAACGAAGTCTGTAACAATGCGGGAACATTATTTGCAGTGCAGCGGGAAAATATTCGAAGAATAAGGCAATGTGTTGAACTACGTGGAGCCCATATTGAACATTTGCTAAAATATCATTTAAACGTTACCACCATTTTTCAATTTTAACAATACTTGTGAATTAATTGAACCCCGATCAACCGTTGGAAAGTTTTCTGAACTTAACAATGTCTGAGCTGGAAATCTTTCAGCAAAACATCTTTTTGCCTTCGAAGAGTGAGACAGCGCTTCCCCATAAGTTAAAACACATCAGCATACCCTTCTTCTTCAAGTGCCATATCAGGTCCCCCTGACGTTGGCAATTACATTGGCAAGTCTTTCACGGTCCTGCGCCAGCTGAAACAGTTCCCCCGCGCCACGTATACCTGTCTATTCACGAATATTCCTCAACCAGGAAGCCTGTCTCCTTCCTACCCCTCTACGTCCCTCTACTTTACCCATCATGATTAGCTGAAGAATTCTATATCGCTCCCCTCTGAATATATGTCCAAGATATGAAATTTTTCCACACTTCACAGTGTTTAATAGTAAACGAGTTGTGTCGGCCCTATTGAGTATCATTTCGTTGGTCTGCCTAGCTGTCCAAGGTATTCTCAACATTCGCCGGTGTAACCACATTTCGAGAGCCTCCAACCGATTAATCGTGGCAGCCTTAATTGTCCAGATCTCTGCCCCATATAGTAACACCGGCCAGACGTATGATCTAATCATTCTTTGTCGTAGTTTTAGGTTGAGGTTATCATTGCAGAAAAGTGGTTTCATTTTTTGAAAAGTTGTTCTAGCAGCCTCTATTCTACACCTTATGTCTTTATCTGGGTTTAGATTTTCGGTGATATAACATCCAAGATATTTAAAATGAGTCACCCTGTCTATATTTTTTCCTTCTATTTGTATTGAAGCGTTAAGATGAGGTTGTCTACTAAAGACCATAAATTTTGTCTTTTTGATATTCATATTGAGTCCCATTTCTTGACCCTCAGTGTTAACACAGTTTAATAGATGTTGCAGGTCTTGTAGTTTATCGCTTAGGATAACAGTGTCGTCAGCATATCGTATTGTATTTATATATTGTCCATTGATTTGTACTCCCATTCGTTGTCCTTGAGTAGCCCGTTTAAAGATTTTATCTGAATATATATTAAAAAGCAGTGGAGATAGTATGCAGCCCTGTCGACGCCTCGCAGAATTTTACTTTCTTCTGTGAGTTTTCCATTTAGCCTTACTGTTGCTTTCTGCCGCCAATATAGATTTTTAATAATTCTCACGTCTCTGTTGTCTACTCTTACGTTATTTAAAATGTCTATGAGTTTTCTGTGCTGTACTCTGTATGGCCTTCTCGTAATCGACAAAACATACGAATACATCCTTGTGTTGGTCCCGGCATTTTTGCAGAAGTATATTTAAAGCGAATAAAACCTCTGTAGTACCTAGGGCGTTTCTAAATCCAAATTGGGTTTCATCTAAATCTGCTTCGCATTTAGATCTTATCCTGCTGTGGATGATTCTGAGAAAGACTTTCAAAGTGTGGCTCATTAGACTTATTAGTCTGTACTCACTGCATCGCTTTGCTCGCTGTTTTTTTGGAATTTGGACGAACCTCAACCAATCTTCCAGTATATCTCTAGTCGCGTAAACGGTATTAAACAGTTTGACCAAGATTCCTATATTTTCCTCATCGATTATTTGTAACAGCTCGGTTGAGACGTTATCAAACCCGATGGCTTTCCTTATTTTTGCAGATCTTATGGCAGATAGAATTTCCGGTCCCATGTCTATGTTATCGTCTATATCAGCGAGATCATCGGAGTTGTGTTCATTTGATCTGTCATCATCAAATAATTCTTTCACATATTTAACCCATGTTTCAAAAATTTCTTTTTCCTTCAAGATAATTTTACCATCAGGGTCCACAAGGGTATTAATGGTATTCTTATTATATAGACCTGGTATTTCTCTGACCTTTTTGTACATGTTGAATGTGTCATGTTTCCTTTCTAGATCTTCGATTTCGATACACTTGTCTCTCATCCAGTTCTGTTTGGCTATCCGAATTTTCTGTTTAATTTCTCTTTGTCTTCTTTTATATTCCACTCGATTTGTTTTCGACTGTCTCCTTTGTTCCATGAGGTCTAATATTTCTGCTGTCATTCATTTCTGTTTTTTCGGTTTGTTCTTCCGTACAGTATTTTCAGTCATTAGTTTGTTGGTTAGTTCCTTAAACGATTTCCAAATTTCTTCTACGTTGTCGTCAGTTCTTGTATTCTTTATGTAGTTGTTCAGATCCTTTATAAGCAGCTCTTTATCGGTTTCCGCTATCTCAAATTTACTGTACTGACTATTACTTTTTATTATTTTAGGTTTGATTTTAATATCAGCAATCACGGGATTATGGTCAGATCCAATGTCTGCTCCAAAATAGGTTGTGACTCTGTTCATACAGTTCCTAAATCTTTTGTTTGTTAATATATAATCAATCTGGTTCCTTACAATGTGTGCGGGATTATCTCCTGGCCCTCTCCGGGTATATAGTCTTCTTTTGTGTAATTTGAACCATGTGTTTGTTATTACCATGTTGTGTTCTTGGCAAAATTCGAAGAGTCTGTCACCCCGCTCGTTACTTTCACCTAAACCATATTCTCCTATCAGGTCCGCTCTGCTACCCTTACCTATCTTTGCATTAAAATCGCCCATGATGTGATTTCATTGTTTTTAAGAGTTTTCAATATCAGCATACCCTGCGTATTTTATTTTTACCTGTTAGTGCTAACAACTTTTAAGTGTTTCGCATAAAAACCAATTTATCTCGAAAACCGCCAGTTTTATGGGAATAAATTAAGAGTACCTTTTTTGAAGGGCAATAAAAAAGTATTTAAAAAATCAGTTTTCAGCTCTGTAAAATGACACTTGTCAAAAATTAGACCCAACGAGTGTGGCTGCAAGTCCGTTCCTGACTTCCCTGATAATCTAAAGCATCTGCTTAGTATGATTTAATGAGTATTTATGTCCTCTATAAAATATTAAAATTTCATTAAATTATACAAGTAGGTTCAAAATTTAGAGCCAATAAGGTAAATCGCTGGGTACCCTTTTAAAGCTCGGTGCCTCCGTTAAGGAGTACTAGAAATTTTTTTATATCACAAAATAGGGTTATTTTGACCTTCCCTGTATGTTTTCGAGAAGTTAGGAGGTACTTACCAGACACCCTGTATAACTTTGACAACCTGAATTGCGTTATCGTTTTGTACAGACCTTATAGAAACATCCTGTATGTATACATAAGTAAATTTGCCTTATCTTTTTTTACTTTGTGTTAAAGTTGGTTTACTAAAAGGGTTACTGAGTCTCATTTTTTTATTAATTTTTAACCTTAATAGAATTCATTCACGAAAAGTCGTCTGACAACAATTAAAAGAACGAACCCCCGCCTGGTAAAATTATTGTGGTGAAACTTTACGGTTGACCCTTATCGTATTTTGTGCAGACATTCCAACTTTACCACTCTTAGTAATTGGGGAATGAATACAGAGAACAAACAAAATTAACTTTGGGTATTTTGTAAAAGAAAAAAGGTATAATTTACCCGCAAGCAATTTATTGCGGGGGAAGTCTTTTCTGAATCGTAAACCTCAAAGATAAACGGTTGATAAAAGGAGAAAAAAAATGAAAATAAGTATACAAGGTTATTTTTTGATACGAAAATTTGACTTTTAGTTTGTTGTCCCTGAATCGGTTAAAACATTGTGTTAATAATTTTATTTTTTATTCAAGAATTAAATGAAAGACAAATTATTTAAAAAATTAATTGAGTGCGTGTTAGATGTATATATAACATTGATATAATATTTATAGATCCGCAAAGCTTAATCCCAAAAACGGCAAATTTACGACAATAAAATGTAAATATCCTAGAACAAATGTCGGCATGCGCACTACAAAATGATCAGGTGACCATCGACAGGACCGAACTTTGAAAATCTATTTAGTTAGTTCAATTAGTCATAAATGGTGTCTAAATGAAGCAAGTTATCAAAGTTGCAATCTTTAGTAAAGAAGTCGGTCTCATGTAACTTTTTTTGTTCTGAGAGTTATATCATATGGGCACAAATAATATCTGAAGCAGAAGTGAATAATCCGATCAGTGTACCGATGGGAGTTAGTTTAGTCTTTTTTTCTTATACTGTGAAAGTAAAATTGTGAAAAAAATGTATCTTACTATTTCTCTAATCTATTGTTTCCGTCTGTGTGCGTTAACTTTCTTGTTGTGGGGTGGGAGTGAATAATTAACATTTTTAAGGTTCGGCAATTTATTCTCTAATTATGAAAAAATAATTACCATCTTTTCCTTATCTTTTGTTTTAATTTTTTAAGAAAATATTAATACGAAATGGGTTTTTTAACGGATATGCAGGATTTGAAAATAATTTTATATAATAATATTTTTCTGCCGTAATGGTGAACGGAGCATATATTTTCTTATCTCAATTTTTTCGACAAAATGATGAAAATGTTATTTCAAATAGAATAAGTGAACAAGGTCATTGCTGGGGGTGAATAAAAAAAAATATACCAACAAAAGAAATTCACATTTATCTAACTTATTTCGTAATATTTTGCTTCTGTTAACATATTAATGAATTTTGTATTTGACGATTTCAAAGTGAGGATTTCCATGACAACATGATTCATAACAATGTCATAAAATGAGTACGGACATAACTAATCTGAATTTACTTCCAAAACCAGTATTAATAATGAACAACGCTTCTTAACGTCATGTCCTCAATCTTCAGACATACAAAATTATAAATCAGATTGGCTGCAGAACAAAAAAAAACATTTGAGCTGGTTGGAAACATCGGTTAAATATAAGGTAGATGAAGTTATGCAAGAATATGCACATTGTGCAAATTAGTAACTGGAAAAAAAGTCGTTGGCAATTTGGAAAAATAATTCAAACAGAGCTTAGAAATTATTGAGCCAATAGCAGATTCTGGCTAAAATATAAACCTTGTACTGAAATATTTTATGTATATAACAAAATAATTGATTGCTTAAAAGTTCAGTTTATCATTTGGTAATCATTTGGAAAGTGCTCAAAATATATCATTTGTTTTGGAAATTTAATGTTATACGAAAACACTATAAATCCAAACACGTTGTAAAGCAACACTATTTTTTACCCTATAGAGAAAAAGGAAAATAAAACAAATAAAATATGTACACATTCCATTATATTAAATAAAAACACAATAACAAATAAAATAAATCACTTAAAATGCTATAAATCCGTTTAAATCGCACGTAACTTACAAAGCAACAATAAACACAAAAATGGCGTTAAGCCGATACTGTGCTGTTTACGGATGGCACTACGAAACAACCGATCGATAACAGGAAGTCGCTTATGCGCATGCCCTTATCTGGTCAGCATCCAAAAATATGACTGCCGCCCGATGTGCAGAAGCGCATTTTTTCGCCCATGGTTTGCCATTTTTTGGCTTCAGCAGCCGACAAGAGTAGGGATCCATAGTAGAGGTCAGTGATATATAAGTACGTGTGTGAAAGTAGGGATTTGTATACCGCGACCTAAAAGATCTATCGTGTTTCCCTTCGACAGCTAAGTCGTTGGGGATACCTTGCCTTGGAAGTCCTCAGTCCTACCTCCCTCAGAAATCTCAGAATACTGAACGATTTTGAAGTGGGTAGCTCCCCTTCTTCTATTTTGTGTGCTCCCAAGAAACGTCTTCTAGGGTTTTCCAAAGCGCTACACTCTGAAAGCATGTGAATAGAAGTTTCGTCCCACTCCTCGCAAAATCTACACTCTTTTCTTTCTACCAATCCGAGTTTATTTAAGATATCTTATCTATATTCCTTATATAAAGCATTTTTACTTCTATAATATCATCGCTTGACTCATTCCATATTGATACATCCAGTAACAGAAACTCCTGCTCTCTTCCTCTGTTTTTAGTTGTTTCTGCATTACACTACTATTAATTCTATAGATAGACTCGGTCCGCAAAATGTGTTTCAGCCCCTTTTCGCTCGAGTTTGTTTTCAATTTCATTTCCATCTACTCCGGTGTGTCCGATACCTACATGAGGGTGACCTTATTATTCTTACTTACTTCATTTGGTTTCGCTAGGTATTCCCAGACTATTTTGGAACCGATTAATTGAGAACTCAACGCACTGATGGCTGCTTAACTATCCGATATGATAATAATCTCCTGTCGGCGATAGTTTCTTCTTTGCTGAAATGATGGCATGTATTTCCGCCCGGAAGATGCTTGGTGACCTAACCATGCTTGCGTGGTGTTTGGTACTCAGTTCATATACTCCTAGTCCACTTCCCTCCGTTGTTTTGAAGCCATCTGTATACCGTATGGAATTCTTGTTAAGTTTTTCAATGGCATCCCTGTCACTTTTACGACTGAACTTGATGCTGAAGTTTTTCACAAAGTTGAACCTCTCATTTCATCTTGAGGCATCTCCCAGGTATGTTGATTTCTGGACAAGAGATTCGGCCTACGTTTTATGACTTCATCTCCCATCATCCTGTATATTGTTCTCTTCGCCATACTCTCCACAAGTATATGTAGACCTGTAAGGCTTAGAATTTTTTTCATGGAGGCAGTTGGGCAGGATTTCATTACTCCAATTTTTACACACAGGCCAGTCTTTGAACCTTCGAGAGATTGGATCTCGTATTGACTAGACTGGTTCGTTTACTCCAGTTCAGTGTTCCATATGTGGTGATTGGTCCCTGTATTGCAGTGTATTTTGATGACAGAGATCCTCCAAGACCACCTCTACGACAAAAAAATATAATTACAACTGCCAAACTAGGAAATTCCTCGGGAAAAAAAGCAAATAACCCTAACTATATGGACTACCACAAATCAATAAAAAAGGAACACCGATGAGACCCAGAGTAAGCGCAGTCGATTCACCAACTCAACAACTGGAGAAATACCTGGCACAAAATATGCAATCGGCGACCGAAATTGCAGACTCACACCTAAAAAATTTGGATCACCTGGTCAGCATACTTCAAAAGATAAAACTACGAAAAGATTATTTTCTTGGTAGCCTGGATATGAAATATCCAAGCAGACCAATTGACGAAGCTCTAGACCAGATTGCTATGAACGAGAAGTTCCCACATCACTTCATCGACCTTTCCGAACACTGTCTCAAAAACACATATTTTTCCTATGAAAATAACTTTTGCCGAAAGACAAATGGTGTTCTTATGGGATCTTCGCTATTACATCATCATCATCGCAAACCTTTTTATGAAATTTTACGTTACGTGAATGATATCTTTATTATATGGCCACACGGAAGATCCAACCTAGACATATTTTTAGAGGAACTAAAGAGCATTCATCACCGCATACAGTTCACATTGGAGGTCGAAGTTAACAAGCAATTACTTTTCCTTTATATTTTAATCACCAGGAAAGGCACCCTAGCATTGATTATATGGTCTACAAAAGACCCACACACACAAACAGATACCTAAACTCCGAATCTCACCACCATCTATCACAGTTACAATCAGTTACCAACACACTGATCTCCAGATCCTTGCAACTAATCATACCCACGAATCACCAAGAAGAACTCAACGACATCACAACAACTCTAAAACAAAACAACTACCTATAAAATGGAACACAAATGCAATAGCAGAGAAAAAAGAAGAAGATGACAAATTCAAACCAAAAACCACGCTGCCATACATAAAAGGTATAACAGACGTAATTGGGAGAATTCTGAGAAAGCATGATATATACACAATTTATAAGCCACAAATGACAATATACAAATTATTGGGCAATTTCAAAAACAAAATACTATTGGAAAACCAGGGAGTGTAGCGCATCCCATGTAGAGACTGTGAAAAAGAATACATCAGCCAAACAAACAGACGAATCTCTACCAGAGTTCAAGAATATAAAAATGGCATAAAGGATAAGCAAATTACATCAGCTTTATTCCAATATCATCAGGAGACAGGACACACAATAAATTTCCATGAAACGAAAGAGATCGCATCCGTAAAATACTATAGAACGCGCATCATCAGAGAAGCTCTCGAGATAGAAAACACTGAGAGCCTTAACAAGAGAGATGAAAGTACCTCAAGTAAATGGAGAACCGTAATCAAAACCCAACCAAAAGCAACACACCAGAGAAACAGGACAGCGAACTGAGAGGAGGAGCGGACCTAGGAAAGCGAGGAAATGAACCAGGCAGAACCAAGGTATAACCTGTGCAAGCACCAAACTAAAAAAAAGGCAGACAGAGAACCAGCACGCTCATTCCAAGCCGAGTAGCCATCGAGGAAGAATCACTTAAAAATGCCAGCTGAGATATTGGCGAAACGTCGTAAAGATTTTTCTACTGACGAACGGATTGAGAACCGTGCACATTCCACTATCCGTGAAAACCTATGTTACAACATTGTACACCTCTATGGAGACCTTCAAAAGAACCAAACGCTTCGAAACAAGTTATCAAAACTACTTTACCACACAACATTCCCGATGGGATGCAGAAATATTAACCTCCTATCTCATACCACCTCAAAACTAGAAAAACAGAAACCATTCTAAGGAACACAAGCGAAGCAATTCTACGGGAACTGATTCGAGAAAAGCAACTTGCAGTAACAGAAAAAACTATCTACGACCTACACATACAACTAGGCATTCATGATCCAAGTCCCAACTAATTTGGTTGAATAATTATCACAAACTTCTTTTAATAATTATATATACTTTTGGTTATTTATTTCAACTGAAATTTTAAATATTGTTAGTTCCTGAAAAATTATAGAGCGTCAACATTTAAAAATATTCTTTGATATGCATGATTATACTTATACGATACGTTAAACCTTTTTATTTTTAGGACATAATATTAATTAGTATTTTGTTTTTTATTTATCCTTCACTATGGAGCAAAATACAAGCGCAATAGGTGCCATCAGAGAATGTCTGCAAGGAGAAGTTACAGCCCATTCTTATGTGTAGACTGATTCTTTTGTGATAGACCTAGGCATTCCTGTTAGGGCTATGCCTATGACCTGGTCATAGTTGCAAGGGGTAAGTTCGAAAATATTTTCTACGACATAGTTCAAAGGAGACTTGACTGCACTAAAAAATAGTGTTTTGGTTTCGCTCATCTTCTTTTTTAAATCTTTCAAGCTTTTATTTTCTTCTAGGGTTTTCTTTATTTGTGAGCTTATATAATTTCTTACATTTGCTCTCGTTTTTTCTTAATTATTTTACTTATTTCTGTAATTTCTGTTCTATTATGTATTGCTTTCTTGTTTCTGTAAGGTCTAATGTAGCTTTAGTTAGTGTTTGTTTGACGGTCATAGACAATGATGTTTCTTGCGAAGTAATAAATATCTGTTAGACTTCCACTATCTTTATTTTTGTTGAATATCACGACGTTTCGGCCAGTAGTTATCTACTATCAGAGATAGATTATATTAAAAATGATCTGACAGCTAAAGGATACCCAGTATATCTAGTGGATAAATTTCTTGAACAACGCAGAAATAGGACAATATCGACAACGAATGAAGAACGAAAACCAGTATTGAACATCCCCTATGTTAAAGGCATTTCAGAAAAAGTTAGAAGGATAGGAAAACGATATAAAATCAACGTTGTTTTCAATTCAAATAACTCTTTGAGAAGTCGGCTCACTAGGGTCAAACCAACAACTCAAAGAGACATGAAGAACTGTGTATATCAGATACCATGTGAATGTGGCAATTCCTACATTGGCGAAACAAAGAGACCTCTTGACGTAAGGATCAACCAACACCAAAAATGCAGATCTCGAGGAGAAACAGAAAAATCTGGTGCTGCCAATCATACCTGGACTCATGGACACCACATAACATGGTCTGAAGCTAAAATACTACACCGAGAACAACATTGGAGAAAACGGAAATTCAAAGAAGCCGCTGTTATACATCAGAACCCGAGTTGTTTTAGTAAACCATCTTTAGATATAAGAGAAGTGTGGAAACCACTTCTTAGTAATTGTAAACTAAAACTAAATGCAGCATAAAAAAAATATGATTTTGCCATAGCAGGCATGACTGCACCCATCTCAGTCATACTCTACTGCATTTACTTTTAGTATAAATAGTGATGTAGCTAAGGGATTTATTTAGTTTCACTTGAAAACGGCTAGAGATAATTACTGGTCGAAACGTCGTGATATTCAACAAAAATAAAGACAATGGAAGTCCAACAGATATCTACTACTTCGCAAGTAGCTTTAGTTAGTTTTTGAGATTTTTTTTTTTTTGATATTTTTAGTTATTTCTTTTGTGGATATCATTATATTGTTCGTTATTTAGGTGTTTAATTTTTCTCAGTAAGATTATTTACCTATTTGTTAAATATGTTCTGAGAGTTTTTGTTTATGTTCTATGTCTGGTTCTTCAATTTCTTTTATATTTCTAACCTTGTTTATTTTATGTATGAATTTTACTCTCGATGATCTGTGTTTTTATTATTAGTTACGATGTAATCTATTTTATTCATTAAATTATCATTTGAGCTTTACCATGTCCATCTTCTGTTTTATTTTTATGTATAAGTTCTGTTTAACGACATACTTGGCTAATAATTCTCTTGCTCTTTCCTAATCCATACGGTTGTAATGGAACAAATGTTAATTATTTTCATTGTTCAATGTCAACTATATTTTGGTTAAAATAAATAATTAAATAATCACTCTGTGAATAGATATGCCGTGGGAATAGGGTAGTTATATTTATTTATCACTATCCACGAAGGTCTAAAGGATAAATAAATCAGTTATCGAACTTAACTTTTATGATCTTAGTCGTGTAAATGTTGTCCTAAAAAAAATACATAAAGTCGTCTAAGTAATCCTGCCCTGGTTAAGTATAGAGGACCAGATGTGATAAGGGTATTTTAACATGTGGTCTGTGGAATACCGTTAAGGAGTTTTAGAGTATTGAACGATTTTCCCATTATTGGGAAACAAAAGAATGATAAAATAAACTCACTATAATGGAAATATATCGTTTGGCCATTTGTAAAAAGAATTATGATTAATAATTGTTTTTTCTATTCACAAGAAATAATGAGTTAAGATGTTTATTGCCAAAACAGCCAAGAAAAGTGAATAGTTTTTTTTACAGTCTTTAACATATATTCTTTTAGTTATAGAAAGAAGTAGAATAGTTATCAATTGTGTTATATAAAAATTAAGCTTAAGATGCTCACAGGTCAATTCGTGAATCAAACTTCCGGTATGGTACAGCTAACGCTCTCAGTACGAAAACTCCCAAATCTTCGAACTTAAGGGAAGAAATATGCTGGGTTCCATCGCCTAATTTGGATACAAACGGAAAACAAAGGGAGAGGGGGTGTAAGATGCGAATACACTTCTTTAAGAAATAGTAAATTTTAGTTCCAATCTGAAATTCGAATAAGGGTGATCGGTACCATTCTATAAGCCCAGTGCCGTAGTGCATATGAAGGTTTTCTTTGTTTGATTTGTCTTTGTTTAATTTGGGAAATTAAGGGATTATCATGTGTTGTTTTAGTGGGGCATTTCGCGATTTTCATACGGGTCGATTAAGTAATATAAATAGCTGTTTTTCGCGTTTTATTCCTTTTTTTTTGTTTAATATTTTTTTAAGCTATTTATACGTGTTTCTTCAAAATTGGGTTTTAAGTTTTTGGTTAAAATAACGGCAGAGAAGAGCAATTATGTTAGTTTCTCGTAATTGTTATTAGATTTAAGTTTCTCATTGTAAATAGTTCGTTTTTATTCTATTTATTTTTGTTCAATAGACTAAGTTGTTTTGAGAAACTTGTTTTATTCAATTTAATTAAAACCTTCACGCGAATTAACTTTCGAGCGCGCTGCTGCGAGATCTACAAGACCAGAGATGTCTACTGACCAACTAATGAGCAGCCTTTCCTGAGTCCTGAAGATCTGAGTCATGGTTGTGGTAAGCTTTAATAACCGTAGTGTTTGGTACTAAAACAGCAACAGAGAAGTTGAACGACCAGACTTCCAGAGTGTCTTTATTACGTTGATATTTAATTGTAGGTTATTAAAATAGTTACTAATTAATATGGGACAAAAATGATTATAGATAAAGTAATTAACGCTACCTCAATATGTCACTGGCCAGAGTCTATAATCAAATTCTGTCACATAAAATTTGGTGGCAGCGGTGGGATGTTAATAAAAATTAATTTTTGCTTTAAAATTTTTGATAAATAAAATTGGCGTAGTTGCAAGATTAATATTTTAACAAAAAGAACCAACGCGTAGTAGCTATTTTTTTTTATCAATCAGTAATTTTGATTTGAAAATTTACATATTTTTTTAAAATTTTTGTTTGTTTTGAAACGTTCATGACTAGTGAATTTATAGCTTTGAAAATTTCATTAATCGGATTCTCTTTTCTCGATATTCAGTTTAATTAAAAAAAGTTAATATTTTAAGAAAAAATATTTAAAATCTTGGTTAGAAAGTTGCTAGGAAATTTAGGGTTTTCAGGCTAGATAAAGACACAAAACCACAACAGATTCAGGACATCAGTTGCACGTACCTGCATACTAATTACTTTTGTCACTTGTTGGGAAATTGTTATTATTATTTGATCGAAGTATAAATGTTGAGTATTTTATATAAAAATATTCGGACTAAAGCTAGATTATTAGAAATAAAATATCAATTTAAAGTTAAAATGGTTAAAAAGTAGTTTTGATCCGGTTTTATTAATTTTGGGAATTAATAACTACCACAAGTGTCAAGTTTTAAGTAGTTTTGGAGACTAACGACATTTCAGATTGTTTCTCCGTGATTAGTGTAGAAATCACGTTAATTTACTATTGTAGTTACAACAATTTATTTCTTCCAAATTTGTTTTTACTTTGTGTAATGTTAAGATTTACAATCGGTACTGAGAAATGCAAGTGAATTTAAAAATCGTTGTTTTTATATTGTTTATTTTAGCGAGGAGATAAACTCCTGTATTTCAAGAAATGTTTGTCTTAAAGGGTAATAGTTAATTATCCTAACGGATTAAAATTTAGAAAGGGATGGAAGAAAATTGTTCTGACTAGTAGTTTAGATATATAGGATTGTTACGAAGTTGGATTTTTGTTTTATTTTATAAACATATGATGAAAGGTTTAAACTTATTCCTGTTTAACTATGAATTTATGCAAATTGATTTATAATAGCGATTAATAAATAATATTTTATTTTCAGCGTTTGATATGTGAAGTATTATGTTAAATTTTTTTCTTTTCAGACATTTTTAAAGATCATTTTATTATCATAAAAGGTGGCAGCATTTGTATTTAGCAAAATTTTGTTATAATTTGATTGTTAATTTTTTTTTATTATTTTAGCAGTTTTTAGGAACAATTTTAGGAGGACAATGAGATTTATTGACGCGGATTTTCAGCTTGTTTCCTGATTCAGAGACTGGCGATTAGTTTTATTAGTTTTTATTTATTTTTCTTTCAGGAACGACAAGAGAGTTACAGGTCGGAGTGGTTATTTTTCTTCTTTACAGGTGCAGTGTTGGTGTAGCTGAATAAGAGAAAATCGTACGAAAATGTATAATCTATACAGTTGTTTTGAGTATCTTTCAGGTGTTCTTTGAGAATTTAACAGGGCGTCATAAATCTATATTTTATTAGTCGCATATAATTGGGTACCTGTTATAGGTAATTTTATCTGTTTATAGCAGAATATTTTTTGTGGTTGTTTTACAGTTTATTTCAAATTATGCTTTTTTGTTGTTTTTGGGCAACAAAGGTAGGTTGCATGTGAACATTTATTTGCATTTGTATTTTATAAAATTTAGTAGATTCGTAACAATATCCTATATATTTTCTACACAAAAACTTTTACTTTTTACCTGTAGTGTAAGCTAGACAGAAGGGACACGTTATTTTTGGGTTTTATTGCCGTAATGAGTTACTGTTATATTTTATAGCATTTATTTTGAGTGTTGCGGTAAATTTTTAAAGGATAGAGTTAATAAGGGGATCCGGAGTGATTATTATTTGTGTAATAAATTCTATTTGTTAAGAGTATTTCGAATTTTGAGTTTACCGACATAATTCTGTCTAGCATTTCACTTACAGAGTTAACATCGTTTTTATCATGAGGAATTTTTTTTTTAGTTTTTTTGTTTTAAGAGAAATTAGTGCTGTGTGAAATTTTAGAATCGCTGTCAGAAGTCCGAAGTTAGGCTTACGGTAATCGGATACTGTGACCGAGATTTGTGAAATTAGAGTTTTGAGAATTTGACCTGCAGAACAAAAAGATGGTTTTAAAAGGGATAAGAGTATAGATAATATTTTGCTAGCTGTGATCGAGATAATAGCTAAACATTTTTTTAATTGTCTGGGGCGTGTATAACATGAAAACCCGGTTAGAGTATTTATCGATTTATAACGCGTTAATTATTTTTTCTCGGAGGTTGTTTATAATACGAGATTTGGGTTAGAGCGGCGGTTAATATCGCGGTAATTTTTTTTTTTGTGTAGAGAGATAGTAAAATAAATAAATAAGGGGTGAAATAACGTGTATTAAGGGAATTTTGTAGGCGGCTCTGTGTCGATTTGTCTTCTTTTAAGTTTAAAGTGAAGAAGACGGGGTAGTTTGTGTGCTATATCTAGATATCGAAAATATCTGGTGGTGATATGGCGATGTAAGTACGTAACGGAGTTTAGATATGGCTATATCCAGGTATATAGCGGAGTAAAGAGTAACAGCGGTTAAATGAAGCTAAATCTAAGGAAATTGTCGGAAAGTCCAGAAGTATAACAATATAAAGTATGTCTTATTGAATATGTCGGAGCATGACGATTGCAATATGAGTACTTGTTACTGGCGACCAGGATGGTCAACCAGATAGTGGAAATGTGGAGACGTTTTAGAGGTGGATTGAAGAGTTGCAGGCTAGAATTGGAGAAGAGCTAGAAAGGATAACGAATACAATAAAGAACAACTAGTAGTTGGAGACTTTGTGTCAGAAACTAGTATAAGAGAGCCGAGATCGTTCTGCTTAGACGAACTGAAGGCGTTAAGATAAGTATTAACCGAAATAAAAGATCGGGATAATGTTGATCCTTTTCCTAGAAGAAAAAAAAAACTACGATGCTATTATAGAAACTGTGATTTCGACTGTCAATCAACAAAGTTGGAAAAAAGTCGAAACTTCAAAATGTTTAATAACAAATTGGGGAAAAAGAGGAGTTCTGTGCTCTTAGACGGAAGGATAGGCCCAATGCGGTTGAAATAATAATAACTGGGGAAGAACGAGTGTTTGATACCCACATATCTCAATTGGGAAAAAGCGAAGAGTTAACATGTTACAACAAAAGCCAGAAGAAGATTTAGGCGTTTACGCTCAACGACTGCAAAACTTATGTTTACGGCGTTTCCCGAAAGAAATGCTAATTTAGCTCAGGTGACGCATAGAGACAAAGTTTTAGTAGAAGAGTTGTTACTAAGCTTTGACATTAGTTGACTCATATAATAATTAAGAAACGTGATATTTTAATTTATTTCATCTGTGGCAGCGCACACTTGGTATTAATTGTCTATTGTCTAAAAAAAAAAAAAAAAATACCTAAACGTATTATGGATATCTTGAATTGCAATATTTTGGACATAACCAGACAGAGAACAGTAAATTTTGGTAAAAGAAATTTCATTCACGATTGGGAAAGTTCCCGTTTAGGAAGAGTATAGGACAGCCTATTGTAGCAACTCAAATTTCCCAAATTTAGAATGTAGTTTTTGGGAAAATTCAAGCCTGTAATTACTTCCAGTCAGAGAAAGTTGGACTTACAGAGATATAGCTTGATCTTGTTGAATGGCTATCTAGTACGACTCTATCATACTGCCGTTCAAGGCGGTGAAGCTGGTGAACTAGCAAAGATTTCGTTGTTAACGATGACTGCATATCTCGGAGTGTTGCTTATTTATGCAACGATAGCACGACGGGCAGAAATGCTGGTGCTAGAGTAGGGTCTGGCGAGAGACAAGACCTTATCTCGGGGTTTTTATATGAAGTAGTTAAGGTGGTACCACGGAAAAATTGAGGTATGCAAGTCTAGTTCCCAGGTCTACCAACCGTTATTTAAGTCTATGGAGCAAATCAGGGTTGGTGAAAGCCTTGAAGTGGTCCAGAGAGTTAAACAGATATTCAATAGCCCGGAAAAGTTTGAGGACAACCCTTGGTTTATCAATAGTAAAATTTTTTTTTCTTCTTTCAACGGTCTAATACTTCTGACTGGCCATCAGAGTATCAAGAGAGGTAGTAACTCGAGGCAACCGACTCTTGCAAGACTGTTGGAATACTTGGAGATTTCATTCATTTCACAGCTGTGATTATGGCGTTCGCGGACGCGCGAACACTATAATTATTAGCCATTAAAACATATCATTGTCGGCATTTGCACGACTATAAATATTGTAAATATCATTTCATAACAAAAACAGTTCAAAATATAGTGTTCTCCTCATTCTTATTGCTATCCAATACTCCCGACCATTAATAATTCCACTTTTCACTTAAAAATTTGGTAGATGTAGTTAGTCTAGGTAGGGCGGAGTGTGCAGCGTCTCTCATTAATGCTGTTTTTTTTTGAGGTGAATCTATGTAGCCAGCATAGAGTACATTATGAAAATGTATATACCATTTGCAAGATGCCGTGAGGTGCGAAATGTTACTATTTTAGTGGATATCTTCAGGAAAGAAGATGCCGAAAGGTGTAAAATGTTACGTTTTAGAGAGTTACTGGATATCTTCAAAGAGGAAGATAAGCGAAAGTAGTATGATGTTATAGTTTCAGAGTTATGGCCACATCTTCGAGATGGAAGATAAGCCATTGGAAACTATGGACGAAGGAGCGCCTTATCGAAATTCGTGTGAGTTTCGCGGAAAAATTAAGAACTAAATAGACGAAATAGATTAATAAACCCTCTGTATCTCTTTGAAGTGTAGCAGTGGTCCTAATAAGTAAGAAGACAGGACCGGACCAAGGAATTTAGATATTTTATCGATTTTACCAAGATAGTAAAATTATACTCTACTTTTGTTCTCCGATCTTAGTATACTTGACAGAATAAGACGATAGGAGAAGCTTAAGTATTTTCTACACCGGACACGACTAAAGGCTATTGGCGGGTTGAACTTGTCCCAAGGAATAGAGAATAAATAGTATATTCAGTCCCTGGGGTCACTAGAAATGTAACCATATGTCTTTTAGGCTAGCTAATTCTCCATTTACTCAGCAGTGATTAATGATGTGTGTAATTTACTATATATTAGACTTACATTGTGATGTTTATTTGGATGGCATAAAAGTATTTATATAAAGCCACATTAAGCAGCCATTGCAAAATCACACAAAGTTTTAAAAACAACATATTCATCTATAACTCAATTCGGAAAGATCTACTTTTATGTAAATGAAAGTCCATAATTGGAATTATCTTTATACTAAAAGAAGGGGTCCGTCCCTGTTCGAAACAGGTAGAAATTTTAAACACTACTCCAGACCAGCCACCGTTATAGAAATATGATCTTCGGTCATTGCTATAATTAGTGGCATGGAGTTAAAAAGGACTTAAAGGAATTATTATTTTTTTTTTTCGCAATTTGTAATAACACTAGCGAATTTGGCCGAGGAAAATGTCAAAGTTAGATGGATTAAAGACTGTGAAGGATAATTTGCACATCCTAAGAACAGCTTTATCCGGGAAATGCTTTTAAAATACTTAGATTCAAATGGACAGTTTTAGTTGGCTGTGATAGAGACCAATTTGACAATTACCGTTTTTTTTAACATCAGGTCTACGATTGTCAAGAGTTCTTATCAAAGACTCCAGTAGCCAACTCACACTATATATACATGCATAGTAAAAGTATTATACTTCGAAACGCAAATGTGTGGATTTCATTTAGGTAATTATACAGTTTAAGGGTTACTTTTGGGTCAATAAATTACAGTCAACAAAACTACACTGTAAAAGTTCAAGTTAGGACACTAAGTATCACACAATCTAGGAACATAGGAGGATACAAAAGCAGCCGAGAAAAGCATAAGCCATAGCGAATTGTCGAATTATGTGGTGTAGTGACAGATGTTAGAGAGATACATGGTACGGATGTAAAAGAAGTTCGCGTACGGGGGTTTTAAAGAAAGTAAATACGTGTATAAATGGGTTTGATTAATTTAGGGATCGAGTGATCAGTTAGCAAATATTATAGCAAATATTATTATAAATGTTATTATAAACAGCAGTTTGTCGCAGCAAGAAATGTTTCCAAAGTACAGAGAGGAGTGACACAGTAGAGCCAGATAGCTAAAAGAAGATACGTCACACTGTGTAATACATCGGGAGTATTTCTTTTTGTTTTATTTGTTTGTTTTAAGGGTGATGGTATTATTATCTTTTTGTTTTCTCCTGGAGTTTTAGGTGTGTATATTTGTCGAGAATATTAGTAATGTCTTGGAGTTTTAGAGCAAGCAGTACTTTCTACCGTAGATAGCTAATGGTATCGCTGAAATTGGGTCATCCAACTGCGTAGGTGATGTTTGACGAACAAGTTCTCCCTCGTATGAAGCCATGACAGAGTCCGGGAACTTCAGTGAAAGCGACACAGCAAACCGATCCAGTGGGGCTGGAATTACAACAACCTATGACGCAAAGGACATTGGAAGAGGCAGAAGCAGATAACGAACCTTCCACGACGAAACATTCGATTTCACTGGTTAACTCCAACGATGTGTTTGCTTGGAATGGACATGGAGAAGTGGAGTCAACATTGAATTCATTACCAAGGAAGCAGTACCAATTGACAGCAAAGAAATTTATGGGGATCAACCACACTGATCCTCATACAAGGAAACTATTTTTCAAGGTCGAGAGATCGAGTTCATGCACTTCCCATAGGTCACGACAGAGGAAGCTTGTAACGATTCAATAAAAGTGGATTTCATTGCAAAATTATGGGTACAGAGAACATCTGCGTGCGAGCAGCCTGGCCTTTTTGAACCACATGATAATCAGGTAGCTGCATTCTCTGCAACGTTCGGGTCATCAAGAGGAGTCCAGAACACCAAGGGGACAATGCAGGGACTGGTTAAAGACTCAAAAGGACGTAACAGTGAATCGTAAAAAGCGGTACTTGTTCAGACTAGTGAAAAAGTGCGTGTTCGTGGAAAAGTGAAACTCGATCGTAAAAGACTGCACTTAGCAGATGTGTTTTAAAGGAACTTCTTAATGAAGAAAGAAGAATGAAGAAGGTTAGGTTAAGGTTTATTGTATCAATCTACAAATTGATATATTGCAGCGTAGTTGAGATTTGTATTCTTTTACTTTCCTTTTGTGGGAAAATGTTCAATCTAAGGGGGAGGGTAAAATGTAATGGAACAAATGTTAATTATTTTCATTGTTCAATGTCAACTATATTTTGGTTAAAATAAATAATTAAATAATCACTCTGTGAATAGATATGCCGTGGGAATAGGGTAGTTATATTTATTTATCACTATCCACGAAGGTCTAAAGGATAAATAAATCAGTTATCGAACTTAACTTTTATGATCTTAGTCGTGTAAATGTTGTCCTAAAAAAAATACATAAAGTCGTCTAAGTAATCCTGCCCTGGTTAAGTATAGAGGACCAGATGTGATAAGGGTATTTTAACATGTGGTCTGTGGAATACCGTTAAGGAGTTTTAGAGTATTGAACGATTTTCCCATTATTGGGAAACAAAAGAATGATAAAATAAACTCACTATAATGGAAATATATCGTTTGGCCATTTGTAAAAAGAATTATGATTAATAATTGTTTTTTCTATTCACAAGAAATAATGAGTTAAGATGTTTATTGCCAAAACAGCCAAGAAAAGTGAATAGTTTTTTTTACAGTCTTTAACATATATTCTTTTAGTTATAGAAAGAAGTAGAATAGTTATCAATTGTGTTATATAAAAATTAAGCTTAAGATGCTCACAGGTCAATTCGTGAATCAAACTTCCGGTATGGTACAGCTAACGCTCTCAGTACGAAAACTCCCAAATCTTCGAACTTAAGGGAAGAAATATGCTGGGTTCCATCGCCTAATTTGGATACAAACGGAAAACAAAGGGAGAGGGGGTGTAAGATGCGAATACACTTCTTTAAGAAATAGTAAATTTTAGTTCCAATCTGAAATTCGAATAAGGGTGATCGGTACCATTCTATAAGCCCAGTGCCGTAGTGCATATGAAGGTTTTCTTTGTTTGATTTGTATTTGTTTAATTTGGGAAATTAAGGGATTATCATGTGTTGTTTTAGTGGGGCATTTCGCGATTTTCATACGGGTCGATTAAGTAATATAAATAGCTGTTTTTCGCGTTTTATTCCTTTTTTTTTGTTTAATATTTTTTTAAGCTATTTATACGTGTTTCTTCAAAATTGGGTTTTAAGTTTTTGGTTAAAATAACGGCAGAGAAGAGCAATTATGTTAGTTTCTCGTAATTGTTATTAGATTTAAGTTTCTCATTGTAAATAGTTCGTTTTTATTCTATTTATTTTTGTTCAATAGACTAAGTTGTTTTGAGAAACTTGTTTTATTCAATTTAATTAAAACCTTCACGCGAATTAACTTTCGAGCGCGCTGCTGCGAGATCTACAAGACCAGAGATGTCTACTGACCAACTAATGAGCAGCCTTTCCTGAGTCCTGAAGATCTGAGTCATGGTTGTGGTAAGCTTTAATAACCGTAGTGTTTGGTACTAAAACAGCAACAGAGAAGTTGAACGACCAGACTTCCAGAGTGTCTTTATTACGTTGATATTTAATTGTAGGTTATTAAAATAGTTACTAATTAATATGGGACAAAAATGATTATAGATAAAGTAATTAACGCTACCTCAATATGTCACTGGCCAGAGTCTATAATCAAATTCTGTCACATAAAATTTGGTGGCAGCGGTGGGATGTTAATAAAAATTAATTTTTGCTTTAAAATTTTTGATAAATAAAATTGGCGTAGTTGCAAGATTAATATTTTAACAAAAAGAACCAACGCGTAGTAGCTATTTTTTTTTATCAATCAGTAATTTTGATTTGAAAATTTACATATTTTTTTAAAATTTTTGTTTGTTTTGAAACGTTCATGACTAGTGAATTTATAGCTTTGAAAATTTCATTAATCGGATTCTCTTTTCTCGATATTCAGTTTAATTAAAAAAAGTTAATATTTTAAGAAAAAATATTTAAAATCTTGGTTAGAAAGTTGCTAGGAAATTTAGGGTTTTCAGGCTAGATAAAGACACAAAACCACAACAGATTCAGGACATCAGTTGCACGTACCTGCATACTAATTACTTTTGTCACTTGTTGGGAAATTGTTATTATTATTTGATCGAAGTATAAATGTTGAGTATTTTATATAAAAATATTCGGACTAAAGCTAGATTATTAGAAATAAAATATCAATTTAAAGTTAAAATGGTTAAAAAGTAGTTTTGATCCGGTTTTATTAATTTTGGGAATTAATAACTACCACAAGTGTCAAGTTTTAAGTAGTTTTGGAGACTAACGACATTTCAGATTGTTTCTCCGTGATTAGTGTAGAAATCACGTTAATTTACTATTGTAGTTACAACAATTTATTTCTTCCAAATTTGTTTTTACTTTGTGTAATGTTAAGATTTACAATCGGTACTGAGAAATGCAAGTGAATTTAAAAATCGTTGTTTTTATATTGTTTATTTTAGCGAGGAGATAAACTCCTGTATTTCAAGAAATGTTTGTCTTAAAGGGTAATAGTTAATTATCCTAACGGATTAAAATTTAGAAAGGGATGGAAGAAAATTGTTCTGACTAGTAGTTTAGATATATAGGATTGTTACGAAGTTGGATTTTTGTTTTATTTTATAAACATATGATGAAAGGTTTAAACTTATTCCTGTTTAACTATGAATTTATGCAAATTGATTTATAATAGCGATTAATAAATAATATTTTATTTTCAGCGTTTGATATGTGAAGTATTATGTTAAATTTTTTTCTTTTCAGACATTTTTAAAGATCATTTTATTATCATAAAAGGTGGCAGCATTTGTATTTAGCAAAATTTTGTTATAATTTGATTGTTAATTTTTTTTTATTATTTTAGCAGTTTTTAGGAACAATTTTAGGAGGACAATGAGATTTATTGACGCGGATTTTCAGCTTGTTTCCTGATTCAGAGACTGGCGATTAGTTTTATTAGTTTTTATTTATTTTTCTTTCAGGAACGACAAGAGAGTTACAGGTCGGAGTGGTTATTTTTCTTCTTTACAGGTGCAGTGTTGGTGTAGCTGAATAAGAGAAAATCGTACGAAAATGTATAATCTATACAGTTGTTTTGAGTATCTTTCAGGTGTTCTTTGAGAATTTAACAGGGCGTCATAAATCTATATTTTATTAGTCGCATATAATTGGGTACCTGTTATAGGTAATTTTATCTGTTTATAGCAGAATATTTTTTGTGGTTGTTTTACAGTTTATTTCAAATTATGCTTTTTTGTTGTTTTTGGGCAACAAAGGTAGGTTGCATGTGAACATTTATTTGCATTTGTATTTTATAAAATTTAGTAGATTCGTAACAATATCCTATATATTTTCTACACAAAAACTTTTACTTTTTACCTGTAGTGTAAGCTAGACAGAAGGGACACGTTATTTTTGGGTTTTATTGCCGTAATGAGTTACTGTTATATTTTATAGCATTTATTTTGAGTGTTGCGGTAAATTTTTAAAGGATAGAGTTAATAAGGGGATCCGGAGTGATTATTATTTGTGTAATAAATTCTATTTGTTAAGAGTATTTCGAATTTTGAGTTTACCGACATAATTCTGTCTAGCATTTCACTTACAGAGTTAACATCGTTTTTATCATGAGGAATTTTTTTTTTAGTTTTTTTGTTTTAAGAGAAATTAGTGCTGTGTGAAATTTTAGAATCGCTGTCAGAAGTCCGAAGTTAGGCTTACGGTAATCGGATACTGTGACCGAGATTTGTGAAATTAGAGTTTTGAGAATTTGACCTGCAGAACAAAAAGATGGTTTTAAAAGGGATAAGAGTATAGATAATATTTTGCTAGCTGTGATCGAGATAATAGCTAAACATTTTTTTAATTGTCTGGGGCGTGTATAACATGAAAACCCGGTTAGAGTATTTATCGATTTATAACGCGTTAATTATTTTTTCTCGGAGGTTGTTTATAATACGAGATTTGGGTTAGAGCGGCGGTTAATATCGCGGTAATTTTTTTTTTTGTGTAGAGAGATAGTAAAATAAATAAATAAGGGGTGAAATAACGTGTATTAAGGGAATTTTGTAGGCGGCTCTGTGTCGATTTGTCTTCTTTTAAGTTTAAAGTGAAGAAGACGGGGTAGTTTGTGTGCTATATCTAGATATCGAAAATATCTGGTGGTGATATGGCGATGTAAGTACGTAACGGAGTTTAGATATGGCTATATCCAGGTATATAGCGGAGTAAAGAGTAACAGCGGTTAAATGAAGCTAAATCTAAGGAAATTGTCGGAAAGTCCAGAAGTATAACAATATAAAGTATGTCTTATTGAATATGTCGGAGCATGACGATTGCAATATGAGTACTTGTTACTGGCGACCAGGATGGTCAACCAGATAGTGGAAATGTGGAGACGTTTTAGAGGTGGATTGAAGAGTTGCAGGCTAGAATTGGAGAAGAGCTAGAAAGGATAACGAATACAATAAAGAACAACTAGTAGTTGGAGACTTTGTGTCAGAAACTAGTATAAGAGAGCCGAGATCGTTCTGCTTAGACGAACTGAAGGCGTTAAGATAAGTATTAACCGAAATAAAAGATCGGGATAATGTTGATCCTTTTCCTAGAAGAAAAAAAAAACTACGATGCTATTATAGAAACTGTGATTTCGACTGTCAATCAACAAAGTTGGAAAAAAGTCGAAACTTCAAAATGTTTAATAACAAATTGGGGAAAAAGAGGAGTTCTGTGCTCTTAGACGGAAGGATAGGCCCAATGCGGTTGAAATAATAATAACTGGGGAAGAACGAGTGTTTGATACCCACATATCTCAATTGGGAAAAAGCGAAGAGTTAACATGTTACAACAAAAGCCAGAAGAAGATTTAGGCGTTTACGCTCAACGACTGCAAAACTTATGTTTACGGCGTTTCCCGAAAGAAATGCTAATTTAGCTCAGGTGACGCATAGAGACAAAGTTTTAGTAGAAGAGTTGTTACTAAGCTTTGACATTAGTTGACTCATATAATAATTAAGAAACGTGATATTTTAATTTATTTCATCTGTGGCAGCGCACACTTGGTATTAATTGTCTATTGTCTAAAAAAAAAAAAAAAAATACCTAAACGTATTATGGATATCTTGAATTGCAATATTTTGGACATAACCAGACAGAGAACAGTAAATTTTGGTAAAAGAAATTTCATTCACGATTGGGAAAGTTCCCGTTTAGGAAGAGTATAGGACAGCCTATTGTAGCAACTCAAATTTCCCAAATTTAGAATGTAGTTTTTGGGAAAATTCAAGCCTGTAATTACTTCCAGTCAGAGAAAGTTGGACTTACAGAGATATAGCTTGATCTTGTTGAATGGCTATCTAGTACGACTCTATCATACTGCCGTTCAAGGCGGTGAAGCTGGTGAACTAGCAAAGATTTCGTTGTTAACGATGACTGCATATCTCGGAGTGTTGCTTATTTATGCAACGATAGCACGACGGGCAGAAATGCTGGTGCTAGAGTAGGGTCTGGCGAGAGACAAGACCTTATCTCGGGGTTTTTATATGAAGTAGTTAAGGTGGTACCACGGAAAAAATTGAGGTATGCAAGTCTAGTTCCCAGGTCTACCAACCGTTATTTAAGTCTATGGAGCAAATCAGGGTTGGTGAAAGCCTTGAAGTGGTCCAGAGAGTTAAACAGATATTCAATAGCCCGGAAAAGTTTGAGGACAACCCTTGGTTTATCAATAGTAAAATTTTTTTTTCTTCTTTCAACGGTCTAATACTTCTGACTGGCCATCAGAGTATCAAGAGAGGTAGTAACTCGAGGCAACCGACTCTTGCAAGACTGTTGGAATACTTGGAGATTTCATTCATTTCACAGCTGTGATTATGGCGTTCGCGGACGCGCGAACACTATAATTATTAGCCATTAAAACATATCATTGTCGGCATTTGCACGACTATAAATATTGTAAATATCATTTCATAACAAAAACAGTTCAAAATATAGTGTTCTCCTCATTCTTATTGCTATCCAATACTCCCGACCATTAATAATTCCACTTTTCACTTAAAAATTTGGTAGATGTAGTTAGTCTAGGTAGGGCGGAGTGTGCAGCGTCTCTCATTAATGCTGTTTTTTTTTGAGGTGAATCTATGTAGCCAGCATAGAGTACATTATGAAAATGTATATACCATTTGCAAGATGCCGTGAGGTGCGAAATGTTACTATTTTAGTGGATATCTTCAGGAAAGAAGATGCCGAAAGGTGTAAAATGTTACGTTTTAGAGAGTTACTGGATATCTTCAAAGAGGAAGATAAGCGAAAGTAGTATGATGTTATAGTTTCAGAGTTATGGCCACATCTTCGAGATGGAAGATAAGCCATTGGAAACTATGGACGAAGGAGCGCCTTATCGAAATTCGTGTGAGTTTCGCGGAAAAATTAAGAACTAAATAGACGAAATAGATTAATAAACCCTCTGTATCTCTTTGAAGTGTAGCAGTGGTCCTAATAAGTAAGAAGACAGGACCGGACCAAGGAATTTAGATATTTTATCGATTTTACCAAGATAGTAAAATTATACTCTACTTTTGTTCTCCGATCTTAGTATACTTGACAGAATAAGACGATAGGAGAAGCTTAAGTATTTTCTACACCGGACACGACTAAAGGCTATTGGCCGGGTTGAACTTGTCCCAAGGAATAGAGAATAAATAGTATATTCAGTCCCTGGGGTCACTAGAAATGTAACCATATGTCTTTTAGGCTAGCTAATTCTCCATTTACTCAGCAGTGATTAATGATGTGTGTAATTTACTATATATTAGACTTACATTGTGATGTTTATTTGGATGGCATAAAAGTATTTATATAAAGCCACATTAAGCAGCCATTGCAAAATCACACAAAGTTTTAAAAACAACATATTCATCTATAACTCAATTCGGAAAGATCTACTTTTATGTAAATGAAAGTCCATAATTGGAATTATCTTTATACTAAAAGAAGGGGTCCGTCCCTGTTCGAAACAGGTAGAAATTTTAAACACTACTCCAGACCAGCCACCGTTATAGAAATATGATCTTCGGTCATTGCTATAATTAGTGGCATGGAGTTAAAAAGGACTTAAAGGAATTATTATTTTTTTTTTTCGCAATTTGTAATAACACTAGCGAATTTGGCCGAGGAAAATGTCAAAGTTAGATGGATTAAAGACTGTGAAGGATAATTTGCACATCCTAAGAACAGCTTTATCCGGGAAATGCTTTTAAAATACTTAGATTCAAATGGACAGTTTTAGTTGGCTGTGATAGAGACCAATTTGACAATTACCGTTTTTTTTAACATCAGGTCTACGATTGTCAAGAGTTCTTATCAAAGACTCCAGTAGCCAACTCACACTATATATACATGCATAGTAAAAGTATTATACTTCGAAACGCAAATGTGTGGATTTCATTTAGGTAATTATACAGTTTAAGGGTTACTTTTGGGTCAATAAATTACAGTCAACAAAACTACACTGTAAAAGTTCAAGTTAGGACACTAAGTATCACACAATCTAGGAACATAGGAGGATACAAAAGCAGCCGAGAAAAGCATAAGCCATAGCGAATTGTCGAATTATGTGGTGTAGTGACAGATGTTAGAGAGATACATGGTACGGATGTAAAAGAAGTTCGCGTACGGGGGTTTTAAAGAAAGTAAATACGTGTATAAATGGGTTTGATTAATTTAGGGATCGAGTGATCAGTTAGCAAATATTATAGCAAATATTATTATAAATGTTATTATAAACAGCAGTTTGTCGCAGCAAGAAATGTTTCCAAAGTACAGAGAGGAGTGACACAGTAGAGCCAGATAGCTAAAAGAAGATACGTCACACTGTGTAATACATCGGGAGTATTTCTTTTTGTTTTATTTGTTTGTTTTAAGGGTGATGGTATTATTATCTTTTTGTTTTCTCCTGGAGTTTTAGGTGTGTATATTTGTCGAGAATATTAGTAATGTCTTGGAGTTTTAGAGCAAGCAGTACTTTCTACCGTAGATAGCTAATGGTATCGCTGAAATTGGGTCATCCAACTGCGTAGGTGATGTTTGACGAACAAGTTCTCCCTCGTATGAAGCCATGACAGAGTCCGGGAACTTCAGTGAAAGCGACACAGCAAACCGATCCAGTGGGGCTGGAATTACAACAACCTATGACGCAAAGGACATTGGAAGAGGCAGAAGCAGATAACGAACCTTCCACGACGAAACATTCGATTTCACTGGTTAACTCCAACGATGTGTTTGCTTGGAATGGACATGGAGAAGTGGAGTCAACATTGAATTCATTACCAAGGAAGCAGTACCAATTGACAGCAAAGAAATTTATGGGGATCAACCACACTGATCCTCATACAAGGAAACTATTTTTCAAGGTCGAGAGATCGAGTTCATGCACTTCCCATAGGTCACGACAGAGGAAGCTTGTAACGATTCAATAAAAGTGGATTTCATTGCAAAATTATGGGTACAGAGAACATCTGCGTGCGAGCAGCCTGGCCTTTTTGAACCACATGATAATCAGGTAGCTGCATTCTCTGCAACGTTCGGGTCATCAAGAGGAGTCCAGAACACCAAGGGGACATGCAGGGACTGGTTAAAGACTCAAAAGGACGTAACAGTGAATCGTAAAAAGCGGTACTTGTTCAGACTAGTGAAAAAGTGCGTGTTCGTGGAAAAGTGAAACTCGATCGTAAAAGACTGCACTTAGCAGATGTGTTTTAAAGGAACTTCTTAATGAAGAAAGAAGAATGAAGAAGGTTAGGTTAAGGTTTATTGTATCAATCTACAAATTGATATATTGCAGCGTAGTTGAGATTTGTATTCTTTTACTTTCCTTTTGTGGGAAAATGTTCAATCTAAGGGGGAGGGTAAAATGTAATGGAACAAATGTTAATTATTTTCATTGTTCAATGTCAACTATATTTTGGTTAAAATAAATAATTAAATAATCACTCTGTGAATAGATATGCCGTGGGAATAGGGTAGTTATATTTATTTATCACTATCCACGAAGGTCTAAAGGATAAATAAATCAGTTATCGAACTTAACTTTTATGATCTTAGTCGTGTAAATGTTGTCCTAAAAAAAATACATAAAGTCGTCTAAGTAATCCTGCCCTGGTTAAGTATAGAGGACCAGATGTGATAAGGGTATTTTAACATGTGGTCTGTGGAATACCGTTAAGGAGTTTTAGAGTATTGAACGATTTTCCCATTATTGGGAAACAAAAGAATGATAAAATAAACTCACTATAATGGAAATATATCGTTTGGCCATTTGTAAAAAGAATTATGATTAATAATTGTTTTTTCTATTCACAAGAAATAATGAGTTAAGATGTTTATTGCCAAAACAGCCAAGAAAAGTGAATAGTTTTTTTTACAGTCTTTAACATATATTCTTTTAGTTATAGAAAGAAGTAGAATAGTTATCAATTGTGTTATATAAAAATTAAGCTTAAGATGCTCACAGGTCAATTCGTGAATCAAACTTCCGGTATGGTACAGCTAACGCTCTCAGTACGAAAACTCCCAAATCTTCGAACTTAAGGGAAGAAATATGCTGGGTTCCATCGCCTAATTTGGATACAAACGGAAAACAAAGGGAGAGGGGGTGTAAGATGCGAATACACTTCTTTAAGAAATAGTAAATTTTAGTTCCAATCTGAAATTCGAATAAGGGTGATCGGTACCATTCTATAAGCCCAGTGCCGTAGTGCATATGAAGGTTTTCTTTGTTTGATTTGTATTTGTTTAATTTGGGAAATTAAGGGATTATCATGTGTTGTTTTAGTGGGGCATTTCGCGATTTTCATACGGGTCGATTAAGTAATATAAATAGCTGTTTTTCGCGTTTTATTCCTTTTTTTTTGTTTAATATTTTTTTAAGCTATTTATACGTGTTTCTTCAAAATTGGGTTTTAAGTTTTTGGTTAAAATAACGGCAGAGAAGAGCAATTATGTTAGTTTCTCGTAATTGTTATTAGATTTAAGTTTCTCATTGTAAATAGTTCGTTTTTATTCTATTTATTTTTGTTCAATAGACTAAGTTGTTTTGAGAAACTTGTTTTATTCAATTTAATTAAAACCTTCACGCGAATTAACTTTCGAGCGCGCTGCTGCGAGATCTACAAGACCAGAGATGTCTACTGACCAACTAATGAGCAGCCTTTCCTGAGTCCTGAAGATCTGAGTCATGGTTGTGGTAAGCTTTAATAACCGTAGTGTTTGGTACTAAAACAGCAACAGAGAAGTTGAACGACCAGACTTCCAGAGTGTCTTTATTACGTTGATATTTAATTGTAGGTTATTAAAATAGTTACTAATTAATATGGGACAAAAATGATTATAGATAAAGTAATTAACGCTACCTCAATATGTCACTGGCCAGAGTCTATAATCAAATTCTGTCA
Organism: Diaprepes abbreviatus; assembly: GCA_034092305.1. Taxonomy (NCBI): domain Eukaryota; kingdom Metazoa; phylum Arthropoda; class Insecta; order Coleoptera; family Curculionidae; genus Diaprepes; species Diaprepes abbreviatus. The sequence goes on along the minus strand of JASJET010000225.1, from coordinate 2,306 downwards.
CATAAAATTTGGTGGCAGCGGTGGGATGTTAATAAAAATTAATTTTTGCTTTAAAATTTTTGATAAATAAAATTGGCGTAGTTGCAAGATTAATATTTTAACAAAAAGAACCAACGCGTAGTAGCTATTTTTTTTTATCAATCAGTAATTTTGATTTGAAAATTTACATATTTTTTTAAAATTTTTGTTTGTTTTGAAACGTTCATGACTAGTGAATTTATAGCTTTGAAAATTTCATTAATCGGATTCTCTTTTCTCGATATTCAGTTTAATTAAAAAAAGTTAATATTTTAAGAAAAAATATTTAAAATCTTGGTTAGAAAGTTGCTAGGAAATTTAGGGTTTTCAGGCTAGATAAAGACACAAAACCACAACAGATTCAGGACATCAGTTGCACGTACCTGCATACTAATTACTTTTGTCACTTGTTGGGAAATTGTTATTATTATTTGATCGAAGTATAAATGTTGAGTATTTTATATAAAAATATTCGGACTAAAGCTAGATTATTAGAAATAAAATATCAATTTAAAGTTAAAATGGTTAAAAAGTAGTTTTGATCCGGTTTTATTAATTTTGGGAATTAATAACTACCACAAGTGTCAAGTTTTAAGTAGTTTTGGAGACTAACGACATTTCAGATTGTTTCTCCGTGATTAGTGTAGAAATCACGTTAATTTACTATTGTAGTTACAACAATTTATTTCTTCCAAATTTGTTTTTACTTTGTGTAATGTTAAAATTTACAATCGGTACTGAGAAATGCAAGTGAATTTAAAAATCGTTGTTTTTATATTGTTTATTTTAGCGAGGAGATAAACTCCTGTATTTCAAGAAATGTTTGTCTTAAAGGGTAATAGTTAATTATCCTAACGGATTAAAATTTAGAAAGGGATGGAAGAAAATTGTTCTGACTAGTAGTTTAGATATATAGGATTGTTACGAAGTTGGATTTTTGTTTTATTTTATAAACATATGATGAAAGGTTTAAACTTATTCCTGTTTAACTATGAATTTATGCAAATTGATTTATAATAGCGATTAATAAATAATATTTTATTTTCAGCGTTTGATATGTGAAGTATTATGTTAAATTTTTTTCTTTTCAGACATTTTTAAAGATCATTTTATTATCATAAAAGGTGGCAGCATTTGTATTTAGCAAAATTTTGTTATAATTTGATTGTTAATTTTTTTTTATTATTTTAGCAGTTTTTAGGAACAATTTTAGGAGGACAATGAGATTTATTGACGCGGATTTTCAGCTTGTTTCCTGATTCAGAGACTGGCGATTAGTTTTATTAGTTTTTATTTATTTTTCTTTCAGGAACGACAAGAGAGTTACAGGTCGGAGTGGTTATTTTTCTTCTTTACAGGTGCAGTGTTGGTGTAGCTGAATAAGAGAAAATCGTACGAAAATGTATAATCTATACAGTTGTTTTGAGTATCTTTCAGGTGTTCTTTGAGAATTTAACAGGGCGTCATAAATCTATATTTTATTAGTCGCATATAATTGGGTACCTGTTATAGGTAATTTTATCTGTTTATAGCAGAATATTTTTTGTGGTTGTTTTACAGTTTATTTCAAATTATGCTTTTTTGTTGTTTTTGGGCAACAAAGGTAGGTTGCATGTGAACATTTATTTGCATTTGTATTTTATAAAATTTAGTAGATTCGTAACAATATCCTATATATTTTCTACACAAAAACTTTTACTTTTTACCTGTAGTGTAAGCTAGACAGAAGGGACACGTTATTTTTGGGTTTTATTGCCGTAATGAGTTACTGTTATATTTTATAGCATTTATTTTGAGTGTTGCGGTAAATTTTTAAAGGATAGAGTTAATAAGGGGATCCGGAGTGATTATTATTTGTGTAATAAATTCTATTTGTTAAGAGTATTTCGAATTTTGAGTTTACCGACATAATTCTGTCTAGCATTTCACTTACAGAGTTAACATCGTTTTTATCATGAGGAATTTTTTTTTTAGTTTTTTTGTTTAAGAGAAATTAGTGCTGTGTGAAATTTTAGAATCGCTGTCAGAAGTCCGAAGTTAGGCTTACGGTAATCGGATACTGTGACCGAGATTTGTGAAATTAGAGTTTTGAGAATTTGACCTGCAGAACAAAAAGATGGTTTTAAAAGGGATAAGAGTATAGATAATATTTTGCTAGCTGTGATCGAGATAATAGCTAAACATTTTTTTAATTGTCTGGGGCGTGTATAACATGAAAACCCGGTTAGAGTATTTATCGATTTATAACGCGTTAATTATTTTTTCTCGGAGGTTGTTTATAATACGAG